>CM072884.1:58260113-59460113 GCA_037013685.1 Acridotheres tristis | reverse complement strand
GAGCTGAAGTGACACATGCAAATCTAAAATAATTTAATTTTCCTATTTGATTTCAGCTCACCTCTCTTTAATGTCCCCCCCTCAGGATACCTCACTATTTCAGCAGATATAAGGTTTTATGCCATGTTGTTCCCATCCCAAACATAACCCTCATCTTATAACAACATCCCAGAGTTAACTCTGCCTCTGGAACACAATTCCACCTTACCCCTGCAAAACTTGCAAAATCCACCAATAAACCAATCACTTCAGATCCTGGTATCCCTAAACTTAATCCCAACCCTGACTGTTAAACAATTACACTGGTTGTTGTCCATCCCAGGTATAACAAGAGAGGTGGTATGCCCCCTGTTCTGGCACTCTGAGAAGATCAAACTTCCAGTCCACCATGGTCTCAAGTGAGAGTGAGTGCCTCAGTTGGATAGGTCCTTTCCTACTCTTCATGCAATAGGTGTGTGTTTCCTCCTTCCTTCACCCTAAAAGAAGATTCACACCTTTCCCTGTTTACAAAAAAAAAAAAAAAAGAAAAAGAAAAAAAAAAAGGAAGCATACACACACATCTATATTCTTTAAACATATATACAAAGCGAAGCCTACATTGCAGTGAAGAAACAAGGTCTGGGGACTGATCTGAAACTCTTAAGTCCATAGACTCACACCTTCAGTGTAGCCAGAGAAGCCCATGTATAGTTTCCTTCTCCCTGCCCATTCCTGGAAGTGTTCAAAGCCAGGCTGAATCAGGCTTTGAGCAACATGGTCTAGTGGAAGGTGTCCCCACTCATGGCAGGGGGGTTGGATCTAGAGGATCTTTAAGGTCCTTTCCACCCCAAATCATTGCATGATGGTTATAACCTTCATATATATAACCTAATAATTTTAACTCTTGCATTATGCAGAAACTCTAATGGCTTGGGATAGGAGGAACTGGAGATCTGTTATGGAATTGTAAGATATACACATCAGAGAGAATAGAGAATACCTGATTTTTGAAAATAACAGTTTTTACCCTGATCCTCACCAAGAAAACATGGGATTATTTGTCTGAGAGCTTAGTTTTTTATAAGGCTGGAATGGAAGAAATCAATTTCCTAGTCAATCATCCACAGCACACAGAGCTAAGATGACTCACAGCACCAGCAGGGACAAGTAACTCTGAGAGAGATCAGTCTCTCCAGTCATAGTAATTGTACTCAAGGAACCAACTTATGAAATCAGGATATTCAGATTATGGTCAGAGTTGTGATTAGGATTTGTGTTTAGAGTAACAAGGGGAAAGCTAAATTTATGACACATTGTTAATCTGGGCCAGAGAGCAGTCAGGGGTCTGTGTAATAGGAGGGGTGATCTAGCCAGTAGTCTATCTAGAATTAAATAAAATTGAGATTAGGAATTGGGCACCTGGGGAGAACAAAAACATTAGGTCCTCCAAGACCAACATGGCTAGGATGAAAGAAGGTGCTGGCAGAAACAAGGTTATGGTTACTATGTCCTCATCTGACATCCAGGGGTTCAGCTGAATTAAGACAAAAGATGGAGACTGAATAGCTAGCAAGGGTTATACTGAGCTGTCCTCACCTTGAAGCTGAAAGCCACCACCAGGAAGAGAGAGTAGCTAGAAGACTCCTGAGATAGGAAAGGCACAACAGACTCTAGTGTTAAGTTGTAGAATCAAGATTAAGTGTATCCATAACCTTCAAGACATTTGGGGGTCTGTGGTAGTCCTTGGTAAATTCTGCAGGATTCAGAATGAACTTGAGAAAGTATTTTGCTGGGCTGTTTCAAAGATAATTTAGGTAACTCCTGATTTTCCGCCTACACGTATTCATAACCAATTTATATTAATTTGTTGTTGCATTCAGTTAATGATCCAATGACACAGAAATCACTATGTCCATGTTCAAATTATTATGCAATTAAAATCAGCTTCTCACACAAACCCTGTTGAACTCTTCAAGTCAAATGGAGTCTGCATGGGCCTTACTTACAGCCTGGGAAGGTTATTTTGCAGCTGAGCCAGAGCCCTGCACAAGAGAACAGCTCACTGGTCACTGCCAAGGGCTGCAGGCAGCAGCCCACAGCCAGCAGCACAGCTTCTGCTTTGCTTTCTCTGGTTGTCTCCATTCCACAGGTAACAAAGACAAGATGAAAAGACCTGACTCTGTTGAGACAGGCAAAGTAATGAATTACCCTTCACTTTCAGATCAACAGCAAAGAGGAAAGAGAGCTCAGATTCAGCAACTGTGTATTTCTCCTAGCCCAGAAGATAACTCCTTAGGCATCATTCAGCTAGGTGGATCTTTCTTAAAAATAAACAAAAAAACCCAAAACAAACCCACAAAAAGCAGTTCTTCAGTTCTTCTAAATTCCAACACATGAAATATAAAATGTAGGGATGAGTACCCACAAGCAAGAACAGTTTCAGAGACAGTTCATAGATAATGAAGCCCTCTCTAAGAAATGGAATACAGAGTAAAGACAGAACAGCTGGAATATAAATGCAGTTTTTGCCCAAACATGAGAGGCTGAATTTGAATCTGTACACAAGACTGATTCCTTGTTGAAAATTTATTTTCCCTATGTGCATGATTGAAATTTGTCAAATAAGTATTTAGACATCTATACTGTCAATCTATTGTCAGTTAAGCCTATTTGTGTTATTCAGCAATTCCAGACATTTTCCTTGATCTTTAAAGGATTTCTATGATTCTGTCTCAAATATGTAAAAATTTCCCTTTCTACAAGTGAAATGCCTTAGAGTCTGGAGACTTCTGGTCATCTGCTGTGTAGGCACAATTTCAGCTGAATTTCTACCACTACTGCTGCCATCCTTAGACCCAGCATCCGACTGTAAAAATCTCATTTCCAGACTCCCTTTGGCAACACCTAGAGGGATTTTCTAAGGTCAGTTGTTCTAAGGTCACTTGCTGTATCTCTTTCAGAGAAAATTCACCTCTATCTTCAGACACAGGGTTCAGGAGCTCTCTTTAGTAACTTCTTAGTCACTCCTGTAGGGCCAAAGTCCAAGACATAGTTACCTTGTGCTTAATCATCTTCAGCTTTCACAACGGCTTCTTATCTTAATTCAAACCAAACTAGAATTGTTATATAGTCTTAGGAATCTCATGCTACTCATTAGTTAATGATGTATCCCTAAATGGATAATCCATTTCAGGGCTAGTTATAGATATCACAGCAGGAAGATTTTAATTTATCCACTGCTGTGAACACTCTCCTGTATATTGCAGATTCCTGTGTCCTTGCACCCACTTAAGGTCTCCCTTTCCCAGGAGCTGTTAGGTAGAACAAGAACTGCTGCTATAATTGTTACATAGGTCAAGAGCTGCTGCTATTCCTGTCATCACACACTCATTATTCATTACTCTGGCCACTTTGATTGCTTTTTAGTCTGTATAAACTGGTTCTATTTCCTATTAACCACTAGAGTAAGAAAAGTTTCAAGGGGTTTTTTTTCCACTCTAACAAAGGTGGGGGGGGGAGAAGAAGGGGGGGAAAAGGGCATTTCTACCAATTACATCTTTGAAGAAAATAACTCTCTTTTCACAAAATCACTGAATTGCATAGTAGTTGAGGTTGAAAGGGACCTCTGGAAGACATCTGGCCCAACATCCCTATTCAAACAGGACCACCTAGAGCTGGCTGCCCAGGACATGGTCCAGGAAGCTTTTGAATATCTCCATGGATGGAGACTCCGCAACTTCCCTGGACAATCTGTGCTAGTGATCAGTCATCCTCGTATTTCCAGACGTTCAGAGAGAGCCTCCTGTGCTTCAGTTTGTGCCCACTGCCTCTGGTTCTGTTGCTGAGCACCACTGAAAAGAGCCTGGCCTTTTCACCCTGTTTGGATTCTTCCTGCAGGTGTTTTGTACACAGTGGCAAGATCCTCCTGAGCCTTCTCTATTCCAGGCTCAACAGTCACTGTTCTCTCAGACTTTCCTCGTATGTGAATTATCCCAGTCCCTTCATCAGCTTCTTTGTCCTTGCCTGCCCTCTCTCCCCGGTACATCCACATAGGTCTTGTACTTGGGAGCCCACAGGAGAAGAGAGCACTCCAGGTGTGGCCTATTCTGTGCTGAGCACAGGGGCAGGATCACCTCCCTTGACCTGCTGGCAGCCCAGGATACCACCAGCTGCGTCGGCAACAAGGGCACACTGTTCTGCTTCAAATGATAAATGGCCCTGCAGATTGCCTTTCTTCTACTAATAACCTCTCTTGAGTCAAGGATTTCTTTTATCCAAAGCTTTCCTCACTTAATGTGGAGAACTCTGAAATTTCTAAACTGAAAGTTAGTTCTTCTGGGCTGACTGCCATCAGCTGTCCACCTGTTTGTCAGTCAACAGAGCCATTCCCCTTTCGAAGACTCACACAATGGATTTGTACACTCTTTTCCATAGCCCTAATTTCTTTCTATCATCCCTGTGAGCAACAGACCTATAACAATTTCCTCCCCATCATCACCCCATTCTTAATAAATTTCTGAGTGATTCTACAAGAATGCACTTTCCTCTTCAATAGGCTGTTCCATTCATTATTATTTGCCATAATTACATTCAATCTGTTCTCATTTCTCCATTAGAATTGGAAAACTTGATAAACTGGGAAAATCATAGCTGGAAGAGAACTAAGTCCTGTTCCAAGAGAACTAAGTCCTGCACATCCAAAGGAAGAAAACAAACAAACAAACCAAACAAAAATCCCCAAACAACCAGCAACAACACAGAGCTCCTGACTTGCACCCAGTTTACTGACACAGCCACATGGGCTGAAATTGAAGGTCAGTTCCACAGGTTACACACTGAGGTTCTGCCCAGCGATGCTTAAGGGCATGCTCAGCCAGCAGCTGTTAGCAATAAAGACTAGATGGACTTGATCAGAGGTCAATCTCATCATCTTCTGTAACAATTTGATGCTGTGTTAGCTCAGGAATGGAAATATCAGTGATAGACCTGGAATGGGAAGGCACAATCATGCAATTCTCCCTTTAGGCATGATGCTACAGCCTCAGTCTGTGGACAACTGCCAGTACACAGACAAAGATGGCAAGAACTAGTAGATCTTGATGATCTTGCTCTGAAAAAAATTTCCCAAATAATGGGAAAACCTCCCATTTCCACCAACCCCCCCCAAGGGAAGAAGCCATATGCCACTCTCCTGATTCAACCCACGATTGTCTTTTATACTCTTCTGGTACTGCCCCAAACACAGCTTGAAGGTCTGGAGTCCTTTTTTAGCACAAATCTGACAAGGCTCCATATAAGAATCAGGGAGTTTTTACATAAATATTAAATTTGCACATAGTAAAAGAGCAAAGACAGGTAGAAGCAAAAGAAAAGAAGAAAGGATGGAAAGCAATCAGTCCAAGCCCAGCACCAGGGACCTTGACTCCACTCAGAAACAGACATTAAGGATACGTGTAAACCTCACTTTATTCCTATGAGAAACCTCTGAACCTCTCAGACACATACTTCACCCTATTCCTTTTTTTTCCTGATGCTCTTAGAAACTTCTACCTTTAGTAGTCATCACTGCTATGAGACTCTTTAAATTGTAATTGCATAATCTCCCAGTTCTGGGGGACTTTTAGCTCACAAGAATTCCTGGGAATATTACTCCTATCTGATTAAATTCTTTGTACACTCACGTTACTGCATTTTATTTTGTGTCAAACTCCGAATTTATCATTAATATGATCTCTGTGTGTGTCAAGTTAGGAATTGGATCTTGACCTGCACATCTGCCACCCTAAACTTCATAGATATCAATGTTTATGTACCATTCAAACAAAGTTCCACAAACAATGTCTTTTTTCTCATTGTCTCTGTGTATATTTGACTCTTACACAAAAGCCCTAAAACAACATACAGCTGAAGCCACCAGCACAGGATGAATCCAGGTAATTTCCAACCAGCATTGTTGCATGGAGGAAACACAATGGTACATTTGGCAGCAGGGTGATCCAAATAAAACTGTACATCTCAATTTTCCGTTCTAATCACAGAACTCTGTATGCTGTGTTCCCCAGACTAACAAGCATTGCCATGTGCAGATTTATATACCTGCTGGTTTCCCTGCTCCCCAAAGAGTTGTGTTTCCAAAAAGAAATCAAATTATCTACAAAGGCAGAACCCTGGTGAGAAAGAGAGGAGCTGGATTTGAGCTTCACCTCTCAAGCACTGAAGACATTACGGACATTTTGAAGAGTAGAAAACGATACCTAAAGCTGAAAAGTGTATGCTGCCAGAGGTACTAACTAAATGTCTGGAAACTCATAGCAGCTTGGATAGTCACATTAATACAATCAGCTTAGCAAATCTTCTCTTAGGATTACTCAATTCCATTTGCGTGACTTGATTCTAACTCTAAAATGTATTAAATTATCTCCCTTCAAATGCAGACAAGAAAAGGCATATTAAACAAAAGGCAAGGTTTCCCCTGCAATATAAAAGAAAATTGGAACAGAAAAACAATTTTTAGATGAAAACAAGAGAGACAATAGAAAAAGCAGTACTTTGTAGTTGAATTTCACTCTATTTTATAAACCAATAAAAATAAAGATTCATAGATTCCTTGTGCAATATGAATGGAAATAGGACAAATATATTTCATCCTTGCAATCCATTTAACCAGAAACCTTTGCAGTGTGCTGCAAGAAGTACCTTCTCTCTAAGAACAGAAAGAGAAGAAATACAGAGAAAGGCAAAATTCTGTGCTAACAGAAAACCTGCAAGTTATCCAAACTATATCTGTTTCCTGGAACTAATAATACCAATTTAAAATAAACACACTCACGATAAGACTTACTGCTCTATGACAAGAAAAGACAATGATCTTAAATACAAGATGGAAAAAGCAACTAACAATTACATTCAATTAAACTTTCCTTAAATCACTTCACAAATTGAATCAATGTTCAAAAATAAAACAGCAAGGAAAATAAAATGTTCTATGAAAATACTGACCACTCAAACTGACACCCCAACATAGTAGTATACACCTCAGCTGGACATAAAGACATTCTAGCATGTGTATTTATTCATATGATGCCATTTTGTCCATCACTGCCCCCTGCTACCGTCTTGCCTTTCACAGTAAGGTACATCACTTTAGGAAGATAAACCACCCTGCAAAGCCAGTCAGCCTCAACTGCTTCCTCTGAGCTTTCAGGCTGACAAGAAGTCCAGTGACACAAACATGGAGAGTGCAAAGCAGAAAATTCACAGAAATCTCTTGTAAGAGCTGCCTTGTGGCCATTCACCAGGGCCTCCTGCCCTATAAGAGGAACAGCCAGGGAATGTACAGCCTCCAAACACAACCCCCTGTTGAGTTCCCATGGTAAGGGCTGACAGCAGGAGTCACAAACCACCATGCACTTATATGGTCCCTGGTTGGGCAGCCAATGCCAACCACATTGCCAGAGTTGCTTCTACCTGGCAATTCACAGAACTCTGTTTAGAAGTTCAAGCACTTCATTCAGTACTTACTTATGCTAAAACTTCCCTTTGAAAAGTCAAGGTCTTCTCCCCAAAACTGCACACCCTACAACAAATAAGCTCCATGTGGATGTTTTGACGATTGTTTCTTTGTTGTCAGAATATCCAAACTGCTGGCTTGTACTATTAATTTTCTACCCTAAGGTAGGAGGCAGGGAGGAAGAAGGGATGGCTCTCAAGGTAGCGTTGTTGTTATGCTCTGTAGATCAGTGCTTCCAACTCACACTTCCAAAGAAACTATTAAATTTGCTACCTAAATCCAGGTTGGATAGTCAGCTTATTAACGACGGCAAAGGACACAAAATATCCTTGAAATATATGCCAATTTTAAAAGGCAAGTACTGTATTTTAACTGATGCAATGATGACAATGGAACCATAAACCTAAATCTATAAACCACAGAATACACAAGGATTTGGGAGGAGCTTTCTAATACAGCAACAGACACAAAAACACCAAGGCTACAGACTGAATCATGGGCATCCCTGGTTGAAACATAATGCAGTGCAATTTTAGCCAGTATGGACAGAGGCATAACATATTACATCTATTTAAAAAGGTAAATATAACTGAAATTGGAAATAAATACAATTTTTTTTTCGTATTTTTGTACCTTCTATTTCAAAGAAGTTTTTTCTAGAAGTGAGATGCGTTTACAAAGCCATTAGAGAAACAAATCATCTGAGGCAGAAAGGAAATTGCAGTTGCCAGACATATTCCCTTCCATCACTCTAAGTAGCATCTGCTTGAAATTATCCTTAATGAACAAGCTGTATTCTTAAATTTCTGCACAGTCTGAGAAACTTCAATTTAGACATTTTTCATTTATAACTGGAGGGATTCAGTTTGAAAGATTGCCTGGATGTTTCTTAAAGTAATTACTAGAGGATAACAAAACTGTGAAGAGGTGCTGAAAATCCAAGTAATCAACATAAGCACTTTGAAGAACACACATCAGAGACTGCAGCTTAGATATCCTTAACACGAATACCACTGAAGAATTAGGACCCATTTTTTACTGACTTCAGAAAGTCCATTAATTCCCCTTTCCCTCAAAGATGGAAAAGTGAAGTACATTGTGTTGAAAAGTTTGAGGCAAAACCTATATATTTGCCTGACTATAAGTGCTTTCTATCTACATGAACACGACCTCTTTCTTCTGCCCCTCAAAACAAGGACTAGAATTGAACATTTTATCAATTTTCCATGTGTCTTGGGAGGAAAAGAAAGGAATTTTGTATGTCTAGATTAAGCACTTCCTAATTAAACATTTAAAAATAAATTCTCATACAGTGCTTCTCATATGAGCAGTTGTTTTGTAAGTAAAAGATCAGAGGTAAAATATTTCTGGTTTTATAAGCTTATATAGTGAATCTATCAACATTCATAATCAGTGACACCTTTTTATTATATTTTGAGCACAGCACAAACAGAAAGGTAATTTCAAATGTTTTATTAGAACATATATTTTAGAAGTCAAAAAAGCAAGGAGAAGCCACAAAAAGATGTTGCCAGAAATTGGTGTGGTTTCCTTTTGGGTTTTTGGGGGTTGATTTGTCTCTTTGCTTGTTTTAAGAAAAAAGTTATCTATCTTTTATCTACTTATCTATCTTGTACCATAGAAATGTGAGCTTTGTACTAATCAAGATCAACATAAATTCTATAAGCTTCCTGTCATTCAAGTTGACCTCTCTTAGTTGAGGAGTACAAAAGCCATTCAGATCTCCTTTCAGAAATTTTTACGGAATGGATTAGAAACTTTCTAATCCATATTTCTGTATATCCTTGACAAACCTAAATTTCAGCTACCTTTAACAGATTCCTGAAATTTATGGATATCAGCAGGAAGAGAAATCTTATACCCTAAGAAGAAAAAAATTATCCTATAAATCATAGTGATTTATAGTGATAGTATCAGAGAAATCACAATTCAAAACCAAAGGTACGAAACCAGAGCATAACCAGTGTTAAAACTGATGCTAGAACCCAAAATCCCAAGTACAAGTTATTTCTGAAAGCAAAAGTTTTATTGCCATGTAAGAAGTGATGATTTCAACAACGCATTTGCACAGTTCATAAACCGTTTTGAGATGGGTGCTTATTTGCAATTGTGACATTGTTTTATTGGTATGTTTTTTCTATCACATCATATAGCCTAATACAGTAGCTTCCTGCACTATGAAAAAAGTATTTAAGACTTACAGGTATTCAAAAGGAATTGTCTGTGTTGCAGAGTAGCACAAAGCCTTGTCTTCCTACAGGGCAGAGACACCTACCATCTGGGACTGGGTATCTTCTAAAGCTCCCTGAAGCTGTCAAACATCACCCAACACACTCTCAAGAGCAGACCAAGATCCTCATATGATAAGAGGACACGTGTCACAAGGACACAAACAAAAATCACTCTGCTTTGGCTACACTGGTAGAGTCATAGTGTTTATACTACTGTAATCTGTTTCCATAAGGGAAAGGGAATTACTCTTGAAAATATGATAAGACTTTGCAGTAGGAGGATTTCTACCAATGTAACTACTCAGGAAGGAAAAGGTTATTAGGCAGAGAACATATTTCAGTGTAGTCTGGGCTCATGTTTATCTGTGCTAAGATATTCGTAAAGAACTATGTTCCAGAAATTGCTCTTCTTTGAAAAGGTAAGCACCACTAGGCTCCAAGTCATGCATTTCTCCAACAATATAAGTATTAAATGACAGCTCTTAGGTGAATGAACAATGATCTCAATCAAATGCACCCAATGAACCATAGCATTATAATTTGATCTTGTTCGTTTCATATTACGTGGCATTAGATAAACTGGAAGTAATTTTTGAACTTGCCAAGCACAGCTGAGGTCTCTCCTTCATAATTCCTTCAATTAAACACATAGATGTTGACTTCGAGATAGTATTTTGGGTTATTTATCTTCACAGCACATCATAACTCATAATAAATGAATGCACAGTATAAACCCCTATGCAAAGTAAAGTTTTAAATATGCTAACAACTTTCATATTTGGAATACTCAAATAAGCAGCTAGAAGAACTGGACTAAAAAAGGCTCAATAAATGTAGGCTCTTAAAAATTTATTCTTGCATAAATCCTCAGGTAATGCTTTAATTCTGTAGGCCACAGGCAAATATAGAGTATGAGATGTACTTAAAGTGATGTGGTAAACTAATAAAAAATTATATATTCCAATCGTTGAGATTACCCTGTGACCAGCACAGTCTATTCCAAGTTTTACAGGATAAACAGATATATATGTTACAGCGCCTGCTGGTAACTGCTGGCAATAAAACATACCCATTGAAAGCAAATCCTGGAAGAAACAAGCATTTATTTTTCATTAAATGGGTACTTCAGGATATGCCTACTCTCATGATTTGTACAGTTTCAACTTTCTTTGGAAGCAGTTTGGAGCTCCCTGTTCCTCAGGTCCCACTGCCGGGAATAGACACATTAGCCCAGCTTCTCTGCTGCCAAGTCAATGTTCATCAGACTTTGTTAAACTTGTGCCCAAGGCTACCCCCAGTCCTGACATTGTCCAAGACACTCATTTCTATTCCACATTGGAAACACAAGTAGCTAGCTGAGAGATTTTATTCTGACAGCACTAGAGTACTTTGCTTCTGGATCCTACCATATCACATTACATATCCCGCCAGTGGATGTCTTCCCTGCCCAACTTCAAACCATTCCAAAGAGTATATTTAGCATTAAAAAAGTTGCTTCATACTGACAACATCAACAACAGAATAAGTAATCTCTTCTACCCTAGGCTCAGTTGCTACTGTCTGAGTTTGTGCGTCAGGTGTGCTCACTCTTTCAAGGTGGAGTTTAATCACCAGTCAGGTCAACACCTCATCAAGAAACATCAGCAGATTGACACATAATATTTGCCAGCAGAGCATGGTTTTGTTCTGTTGAGTGACAGCCACCTGGCATACATGCAGTATGAGTCAAAGTACTTTAGAAACATGTCAGAGCAAATTCACAGTTGCAGCAAGATCAGTCAGGCTTAGAGACTGAACAATCCAAGTAGTTCTTTCCATCACAATTGCAACCTTATCTTTTCTTACTTTGAATAATTTTTAAAATAGCCTAGGTTTGGATATTTCTAATATTCTAAAGAAGATGAGATAGTTTAAGATAGGAAAAAAACCTCATAGAAACTGTAATTAAAAAAGAAAATAACACATGGTATGCTGTAGTAACAGGCAGTCCCTGCCACAGAGTCTTACTGCAGATCTGTCATACTGAGCAAAGGTTTCACTTGCCTTCTGTAGCACAATTACAGACTGAGCCCCCAACTACTTGATTACCTCTTGGTAGTACATCAACTAAGCTTTGTCCTACCAATGTTCCTGTGTGATGTCTGGTCACTGAGTGCCGATATCCTATGTGTCTGCAGAAGGACAAAAAACCTACTGGCCGGGATGCCACTAACAACAGCAGTACCACAGGGGACTGCCCTGGAATCTGTCCCATTCAACATCTTTATCAGTGACCTGAAAAAGGCAGTGAAGTGGTTGCTGTTAAAGTTTGCAAAATACCAAACTGGAGGTAGGCTGAGAGAGTAAAATAATATGCTCAAAGACAGGGCTACTATTTGGATGGACCTAGATAGGCTGGAGGAATGGGCTGATAGGAATCTCACTTAAACAGAGGACAAATAAAAGATCCAATACCTGGCAAGGAGGGACTCCTTTCAATTGTACAGGCAAGGGGAGGACTGTGAAAAAAAGACCTGTGGATATTGGTAGACACCAAGTTGAACATGAGCCAATGGTATCTCTGGCAGCAAGGGAGGCCAACAGTATTCTGAGCAGTATCAAAAGGAACACAAACAGTTAATCAAGGGAAATCATCCTCCTTTACTTAGGTCTCATTAGACCCCACTAGAATATCACATACAACTTTGGGTTTGGAAATACAAGGAAGACATCAATAACTTGGAAAGAGTTTAGTGGAGGGCTATAGCAGTGGTCAGAGTAGAGGCCTGTTCAGCCTAGAGAAGACAGCTGTTGGGGGATCTATTCCCATAGGGAGATTTATCAAGATAGAGCCAGGCTCTCCACAGTGGTGCACAACAGGAGGACAAAAGACAACCATCACATACTGAAGTAAAACAGACTCATGTATGTAAAGGAAAGGCTCTTTCCCTTGAGGACAGCGAGTCAAACATTGGAGCAGCTTCCACAGAAAACTGTGCCTTCACACACACAAACATTTCCTCCACATGCCTGACTGGATGAAGCCCTGAGCAACGAGCAGTGAGCCCTATTTGATCTTATAGCTGACATGGTTTTGAGTAGAAGGTTGACCTAGACATGCACTTCCTGAGGTCCCATCTAATGTGCTGTAACACCACAGTGTTTTTCCCTGCCCACTAGAAGAGCATACGAGACTATAAGTTTAAAGAATTATTCAATTCAGTGAAGATATATACAAGTGAAGAGAAATTGCTGCACACATTATAAGCATGAAGGACCATGTGAATCACAGAACCTCCTGTGACAGTGTGCTGCAACACTGTAAATGGCTATTGAGCATGATTCACAGAATATTGTTCTTCCACACTGTCATTCAGAACAGTTCAGAAAAGTACCTCAAGGGTCAAATGAGACCTCTCATCATATGAAAGTCAACAGTGACACAAGCACAGGTGTGTATAATTGAATATTTTTTGGCTGTAATTAGAAGATTTTTAGCCTTCTGAGGAATTAAATTCTGAAACAATCTGGCAACTGAAGTAATAGGGAATTAGAGCTAAGTGCTTTCAAGAGCTAAGGAACTTTATCAAAGGGATAAGTTAATCAATGTCCATAAAAAAAGTTAACAAAGACCTCATATGCAGAGGACTCAGGAGAGTGGTATTTGCTATGCTGAAAAAATATCTGGATAAAAGTCTACTTCCTACGTGATCAAAGTCAAAACTGCCTTTAAAAATACAATACTAAAATGTAAAGTAGCAGTGATAAGCAGCCTTTGATAAAGGGATCTGAGACAAAAGTACACAGTAGTATTACACCTGCCCAGTCCATCCCAAACCAGAATATTTTCCTGTGAAACGACAGATGTTATGTCAAGAAAAAAAACAACATAAAAATCTAAACTAAGTATATTACTATTTGGTACTACACTGGACTAAAGTTGTAGGTTATGTAACTTAGGGAAAAGTAAAAAAAAATACTAAATGCAGTGGTTAACAGCTTACAGATTGCAGAGCAGAAATGGCCCAAGTGAACATCGTGGCCCAAACACTTCAAACACACATTTTCTTGAGAGATACATGGACTGCATGGGAATTTGTTGCCTAAACAGACCATAATTACACATAACAAAGAAACAGTGTGACTCATCATTCATTAATGTTTTCTACACTGCAGGCAGTACAAAAATTATAGGAGGAGATGTCAAGGTTTTGGTCAGATGGGTACATAAGTTCAGTTATACAGATTGGCTGGCCTTCAGCGTAAGACCTACACTTCCTCCAAAAGAGACTACATGGTCTGCCCTTAATAACAGAGTGGCCTCCAATTGTATCAAGGGAATAATATGTAGCTATTGCTATCTCTAACCACCAATGAAAAGAGAAAATACATAATCTAGAGGCAGACTGGTTTTATTGGCCTACTAGAAAACAACAGCATCTCACCTACATGTCAGGCAAACAGTGTTAAAGACCTTCTTAACACTTGCCTCAAAAGAATCACATTACTGCAAAACAGGGAAGTGAAAAAAATGGTGCTGATATGGATGGAAAATTCAAAGCATCTTAAATATGAGATTCTTTCTACAAATACTGTACATTCTGCCCATTAGTATCTGCATTTCAAAATGCTAAGATGGTAAACTCTATTTGGAAAAAAATGTTACAGTATCATCATTTAATGTGGGAAACAGAAAAGGTATAAAACTCTCAGAAAGCTGTAGGAAAGCAAATATCAGGATGGAGAAATGCAAGAATGCTGAAGATTCAAGAAGAAGAAACAATAGGGCTGTGAGCTGTGTAGAGATAGGCCTCAGGAAAATACATTAAGCAAGACAGTCGAAATATGTAAGCTTTATAGTAAAGTTTTATCCATTATTTTAAACTATAACAAGCAAGCATTGCTCAAAGCAAGACGTATGTGCAGCTTTATTAATTGGCCTAAACAAACATTTGTCAGGTTTTAATATTATGCTATGGGCTAGAAAGTTGTTAAAAGACTGTAACAAAGAGAAATTCATCTACTGTGCTAGAAGCTGAAGCTGTTCCATGTTCCCTGCTTGGCTCTGCAAAATGAGACTGATAATTGTGATGGAATAAAGCTTTGAGACAGCTGCTCCAGGATTCCCATTCCATTGTTTGTGTACATAGATTTAGGTAAATATAAAATAAGAGAAAAAATATATCCCAGGAAAAGCCAACAATTTAAAGTTATTTTTTTCCACCTGTCCTGTCCTTGTTCCAGTACGCACAACTGCCCTTTGCAACACGTTAATGATACAGCATTCACCTTCTACAGCTGTTTAGCCACAGTGTCACAGCTTCTTTCACATCTTCCAGAGTACAGCTTCTCACATTATGCTTGGAGGAATTCACACACCAACATCAGTATCTTAACTTCTCGGTCAATATTCATCTGATACTCCCAATCATTGTCTGGCTTCTTGCAAAGTGCTGTGAAAAAGCTACAGTGCCAGAGGCAATGAAAGCAAGGTTCCCCACATGGTACTGACAGAATGTAATACAGGAATAAATTGTTTTCAAATACAATTATTCTATATAGGAATTGTTCAGATCTTCATTATTTAGGAAAAAAATTGCCCAATTCCACATACACAGAGCATAAAGACTATTGGCTGATGTGCGCTGCAAGTTTTCACATTGCACAGCTCTTGCAATTTTCTGTTTCTTTCTAAAGATGTAATACGCATCAGCTTCTTGTTTTAAACTCAGTCCATTTTCCGCGGTTTATGTACAGCTGTAAGAATTTATTTTCTTTTAGAAAATGAGAGATCAAAGTTAAAGCAACTAAGCAAAATGGAGCAGCACAACTGAATTCTACTGCCATTTCTGCAGCTGGAGTACACTGAAATTGAGTTGTGGCTTCTACTTGTGATGAAAGTCAGTATAACATCTCATCTTTGCCATGTAAAAAGTTAATTCATGTTTTGATAAACATTTTAATGCAATAAATTGGAATAAAAACCACACTTAGCACCAGGCCATCAAGAATATTTATTATTGGGAGCACTTGATTACAAGACTGATATGGCAAGAGCTGTGAAATGTCAGATTAGATCATCTGTCTTATCCCATGGATTACACTGGGCCAAAATATTTTTAAATTACCAGACTGGGGAAAAAAATTAAAAATATCAATTTTGAAGAAAGCTATTTTACATTCAAACAGCACATAGAATGTGGACTTTGTATATGCTGTTTAGTCCCCCAGTGGAAAAAAGAAAACATAGTTTCCTTCATGGCTTATCAAAATGATAAACATTCCTTCTTTATTCTGGTTTTCACTTTTATTATTATTGTAAAAAAGGTCCTTTGCTAAATAGCTACAGAAAAATATTCAGCACAATATTCAGCTAGATTGAGACTTAAATCTGTACACAGTCAATTTGGATTATAGCTGTTTTAGCAGAGGCACAGCCATTCACCAAATGACTAACAAAATATGCATGGGATTATTTTGACTATAAAACAAATATAAAATATTATTGATTTTCTTTAACCTTTACAGTTTAGAAACACATGGTATAAATATCAAGCATTCAAGATCCCATGACAAACTAAACTGTCTGAATATTACATTAATACCTTCTGCACAAAACTTACCTGTGCACTCATTTTATACTAGAAATAGTCAAGTTGCATGAAAAATTGCAAGGCACTATGAAATTCCTCTAAAATTTTCCATAGAAGCAGCTGCCAATTTTTTTTAATAAAATCTATAGCTCTCTGTTAGTCTTATGCACCTAATCATTTGCCTCCCCATAGTTCCTGCTTATTTGAATACTTGTAAGATTTTTTTCAATATATACTAGATTTTGGTTTCAGTCATAACATCATTATTTCCAGGATATAGTTATGTCCATAAACAGCCCATGTGCTTGCATGGAAACTGACTTTTTGTGGCCTCTCAATCTTGTGGGAAAAAAAGGTATTGATATAATTTCAATCCCTTTACATTATTTTGAATCATTCTCAGAACAAAATTGTAATTTAAAGCCAGAAAGGGCCAATATATGTGATATGAAGTAAATATCGAAAATAAGAGTAATTATGAGTGTTTACCATTGTTTTTAAGGCTATCACCACAAAGCTTTTCACGTGCATACCATGCTATAAGAGGGTCAGTGCCTACAGGTTTGGCATACCTTCCATGGTTTAGCTGCTCTCCTACAGTAAGTCACTCAAAAACATTCCAGAAAGAAAAAAACCCAAGAGAATACCCCAATAATTGTGTAGAAGTAGAAAGCTAAACAGAACTTAATTGTGCAATTGGTCATTCTTCAGGCTTACACTCCTCTCAAGAAAGTTACAGCATTTTACTAGAGTTGGCTCAGGTCATGTGATGAAGAGACAGCTGAAATAGAATTTTTCTTCAAGAAAGCATCTATAGAGAATCACTCCAAATGATATATTCCTGTGTTTGCATAAAAGCATTGGATATTTTTCTGTATGAAGCTCCTTCCAACCATAATACTAAAAAGGGACTGTACACCCTACACTACCAGATTATATCAGCTAGCAATGTTCATTAGCTACTTTTGCAGTTTGGGAGCTCTCTTGCAAATATACCTTTAGATTTACCTCAGGCTAAATCTTCATGTATCTAATGCCAAGTACATCTTACAGATAAGAATTATTTTTCCTGTGATATCAACATTTTGCATCCCAATGAAAATATGTTTTATTAATACTGCCTTGGAAAGCTATATTCCCAACAAGTTTCATCTGTATAAGGCTCAAGCCAAGAGACTCTGCAGAGAAAATTCCAGCAGTGTTTCTTGGAAGAGGTGACCTTGACAATTAATCCTCAAAATGCTTTGCACATTTGTTGCCAAAGACGTAAAAAGAAAGTACCTGCTTGTGACAAAAAGAAAAGCTGTATTAAAATACACATGTGAGTATGTATCAGAAGTTGTTAGACCAAGGAAGAATTTTAAATGCAAGCATGACACTTTCAATCAGATTTTAATACAAAATTGTGAAAACCTGTAAGATAAAACAACAACATTTCCACTTTTTGTTTCAAAATTATTTTATCTCTGAAGAATATAAATGAGAAAAAAAAAATCCTGGTCAATGATAGTATTACCAACTTGGCGTATAACTTTTAGAACAATTTAAACAAGAAATTCTTTTTTTTTTTTTATTCGATAAAAATGTTATTCACAAGTCCAAGGGAAGAAAAACACCTCATTCGAACTGCATTCCTAATTTCAACACAGAAATTCTCAAAAGCTCCATCTATAGTCCTAGCAAAGGAAAGCCATGAACCAGGGACCTACTGATTCACAGGTCAAGGTTGGCTCATGTCCACCTTGCAAAGGGCAAACTTCCTCTGTGACTGGTTTGTCTTAACAACAGGTAGCCAAGAACACTCCAATACAGAGCCACAAATCAAGCTAGTAAATAAATAGTGTGCATGACCAAGATCCAGTGCTCCTTATCAGCTTTCTCCTTTTAACCACACAGATGTGGCCACACCAAGTTCAGGAGCTTGCTTTTGCTGTTGCTTTTGACTAGAAGTTAACTTCCACATCAGTTTTGAAGACCTATCTAGACACAGTAATTAATTCTGAACACAAAAGCTAAATAAATTAATATTGTTCTTGTACATGCAAAAATTACAGTATGACTAGTAAATTATTGTATTTTTGGTTTTGATGGACTATGCAAATCAGGAATAAATTTATATACCTACCTAGTTTATTGTCATGTTGTTTCCAGATACAGGAATCAATAAGCATCAATGTATGAATTCCTGCTTTTCAAAACAGGTTGATGCAATAAGTTTTTAACTATTCAAACAACAGTTCTTCAGATCCAGAAAAGCAGAGCTTCCAGTATATATTATTTCAACTGAGGCCAAAGCAGAAAACAATCATAGAACATAGAAAGACTATGTGACTTTTCAAGAAGACTCTGGAGCTGTTTTCTTACTCTGGCTTTGTAGATCTATGGCCCCAGTAAAAAAAAAAGGAAATGGTCTTTACTGTTTCACAAAGAAAAACAACATTTTCAAGGATATTTCATTTGCCTACAGCTGCACATACATGCCATAATCTCAGAATGTCATAGCCATTACAGGGAAATGCTGCTTTGTATTTGTAGAGTCTTAAAATTTCATAACTAGGCATTATTTTTTAAAGTTCACTAAATCAGACTGTAGTTTTCTTTATTTTCTGATTTAGTTCATAGTAAGAATGAAAGCTCAAAAGAACATAAAAGTTATTTTAATTTCAGAAGGTGCTTTGGTACATTGACTGTAGGGCTTGTTTAATGCACATCCTATTGGCAAATAAAAGTCAAAACTGCTTTTTAAAACAATGCTATGGCTGCATCTCTTAACGAAGTTGAATAGCTGCTGTCAGTGGTTTTAGCAATAATTCTGGAAGTAAAGCATCCAACATGTAATGTATTAGATCTATTACTTTATTTATTTGCTGGTACAATTTAGCAGAACTGATCAGGATGTTTCATACTATTTGGAAAGTGGTTTCTAATGTAAATCTAACAAACATCATAAAATTGGCTGTGTATTAGCTGATGGTGAAAAACTTCAACATTGTACAGCTAATGTTTAAAACTTCCAAAATTCTTTGGAATTATTAGTAAGGTTCACCGTAATTATGAAGAAGCTGCTTAGGTTCCTTTTGGTTCCTTACTATTCTGCAAAATTTTATGTGATTGGTAAGATTTGACTGCATTCAGACAATAATCCACATTCTGTACTGCAGATACATTCAATTACAGCTTCAATATAAAACTTCTTATCATCCAAATAAACAAGGTTCTATTCAAACAGTTTTGTATGAGCACTCAGAGAAAAATTCAGCAGAATTAACTGTACAATTTATACCATCAATACATCTCTCAGGTATAATTCTATCTTTACAAAACTACCTCAAAACACATGGGCTATTTCAGTCTTAAATGATCAGCATAAAGCTTAGAAGGGATTTGCATGTTACCCAGATTTTGCATGCTTCTCTGCTAAAGAAATTGTGAAATTTCAACTATATCATAATCACGTAAGATTCAAAGATACAGCTTAGAATGAAAAGTAGTTTGACATATGAATCTTTCAAACACCAATGACAATTCAAAAAATTCTAGTAATATGAAGCAATAAAAGCTTAGTTTAAAACTACAAGAAAGTTAGTACATACTATCCAACAGCTTGCACATGTGCATGTATACACATATTTATGCTTAAAATACCAATGTGCATATTTAAGTATTTTTTCTTTAAACGATTTTTCTGTACCTTTTATAAATGTTTCTATTTCTTTAATATAAATATTCCTATAAAGAAAATATTTACCTCAAATTATTTAGAAAATGTCTATTGAAACTGATTATTTTCTTTCTTTTTCACCTCTGACCCTCTGGTCACAAATCACAAAAAACATAATAAGCAAATCTGTAATTTGTCCTTCAGCAGCTCTGGGAAATAAACACAGAAAATACAGCCAAAAACCTATTCCAAATTTTACTGTACAATTAGCTGAAATTTTTGTATCATGTTTTGCTAATCTTAATCAAAAATCTAAATTAAATGCCCAACCCTGTCAGCTTTTGAGAAAATATGTTTTAATTTTACTCTACTAGAAGCAATATTAGAAGTAAAATCAGTTCAAAATTAAGAAAAAATCATGATACATTATTATGTTAACTAACAATGGAGGCTCAGTAAAAAGAATACAAGGCAAAGAATAGAATAGTGCACTGTGGTTTTATTGATGGCAGCAACGACAATTTGCCTCTTTCATATGTAAAAAGTATTCAGTTTCATTTAACTAAGAATTTTAAAAAAGTCTTTTGTGGTGTTAGGTCCAAATTCCTTCTGCTCACATGAGCTTTCTTTGTTCCATCCTGCTGCTTGGAAAACCCCAGAATTTCTTCTAGAAGAAGTGTTCAGCAAGTTGGGAGCTGCCAGTGAATTCCCCTCGACTCCAAGAAGGTTTCTAAATGAAAAAACGAAAATACAACAGGTAAGGACAAAAAATATTGGCACTCAAGAAACCATAAGTACCCCACATCACTGGGCTCTTTGTGCAACATAGGCTTCACTGTCACTTCATTTTCTTCCTCCAAGGGAATGGATATCTGCTTTTCAGTACTCAGAGACAAAATTCTTTTAAAGAAGAATAAATCAGAAGGCTGCACTTCAATGCAATAAATATGATCGGTCATATGACAAAGAACCCTTTCTGGTAAAGACTTCTCTCTCACAAAACCACAATTTTTCCATTGTTAAGGACGTCAATACAGATTTTATAGCACCTGTGACAACGTGTAGATTAGTTCTGTCATGAAGTAAAGGAAAACCCAAAAAGCATATAAGGACCAAGCACTTATAGGTTCACACTCGTAGGTTCTTTCAATCTTTTCCAAAAGGCCTGACCCTTCAAAACACTCATTTCTGATTATCTGCCCCTCTTCAATTTCAGACTATTAAGACATTCTATATAGAAGATGTGAGCTCAGGATTTATTTTTACTATTGTTAGATTCTAATTCTTGTATCTCAACTCTCTAGGAGGAGTATCTTATCTTACAGACCTGTTAAACCTAGTATTTGACTCACACGCACATAAAATTCCCTCTGATAAAATGCCGACTTAGTGTTCTCCACCTCACACTGCTGGATATTAATAAATTATAATTCCTAGGTCAACTGCAATCACAGTGAGGTACTGATTATCCCATACTTCTACTTTATCTCTCTTGTCTTCACAAAAATCACCAGGTCAAGATTTCCTTCAAGTCCACAGTGCTTGTTCCTCTCCATCTTTTTTAGAAGTCCCCTTTTCAAATATTGAAATACTGCAATAATATCCCTTTAGAGACTTCTCTTCCCCAGACTGAACAGGTCCATTGATCCAAATTCCACTTTTAAAAATAACTCAAGAATTTTAAGATCTTGAACCTCCTCCCACTTAAGACCCCTTGCAGTACAGACAAAGATTTTGAATCGATTATTTAGTAATACTAATTCCAGATGTGCATGCCCAAATTCAACACCTGAATGCACGTGCTGAACACTAATTTAGGAAGCAGTACAGCCTCATTTCTGCATTGCTGCACCACTGCATGACTAAGTCCTCTTTGTCAAGTGATATAAGACTATACAGGTAGATGTAAAAGGCTTTGGGTATGAGTTGATACACTGACCTTATGCTTCATCTTTGATACATCCCTATTATATCCAATACAAATATGGCCAGTAAACTCCAATTTTGGTATTAAGTTGCCTTTGAGACCAAGATACCTTGGATTTTAAATATTACAAACTACAACATTAAAATTCTACTGAATTTACCAATTCATAACATAAAATAATAATAATCAATGGTTTTCCATCTCTTCAGGAAAAAGACATTCAGTTACTTAATAGAGTGATAGTCCCTTTCAGTAAGTAAATGTGTCATTAATAAATGGTCTGTTGAAGAGGTAAAGCATCCTGCAGTGGAAAATTGTGGTAAAATTATGTCTCACTGAATCCCTTAAAACTTCCCTGATAAATCTTGTTTTCATTTAACAGGTTATTAAAAAGTTGAAATAAGAACAATATGCCATGCTCTCAAAAGATCTAAGAAAATAAAAGGAAGCAGAATCCATACAGAAATCCACTTCTAGGAACCGACATTTAATATTCCTGAACTTTTACATGTCAAGACATTAAAGCTACATTGTTGTACAAGTTCAGGTAAGCTGAAGACAATTTGGGAAAGGATTCTGTTTGATTTTCTGCCTCCACTTAAAATCAGTGAAGAGTTGATTACACCAACCACGTATTTTTGGGAAAGTCCAATAGAAAGGAAAAACTTTGAAGGCTTATTTTCTGTCCCAGATAAGTTTTGATACCAGATCTGCTGTCCATTTAAATCAGGATCCTATTATAATCTTTAAAACAAAGTACAGGAACATCTGCAAGGAAAAAATCATCTATGCCTTAGAAAGGTTATTCCTTATCTGCTAACAAGTAACTTGCTCTTGAGATACAGGAGTTACTACCACTCTCCCTGGTGCCTCATAGCTGACCAAAGCTAAGTACAGTTTTCCAGATTTATACTGTAAAATGAGAGAAATACCAAAAATATTGCCTAAAACACACAAAAAATTATCCCTGGCTTTAACTGCTGTGTACACTTCACATCTGTCATTCAACTGATCACCCTGACACTGCTCAGGGCCAACTGTGCTGGTTAAAACTCTGTGCATATTGCAGAATAATTTCTACGTGAACTGTCTCAGAACATGTTTACTAATAGTGATTGATAAATGTACTTAAAATAGAAATTCAAATTACGTTGGCAAAAATAGAACAATTATCACCTCTCTTACATTGCCAGTACTGCCAAAATATATTTTAACATATATTCTAAAAAGTAGAATCATATGTTTTTGCATGTCAGAAATATCAAACGGCACAGAGATCAGCAGCACATGTTAAGCCAACAAAATGTGGAGGACTGGAGTAATGAAAAGAACAAAAAAGAGATTGGTAAAAATAAACAGGCTAGTAAAAAAAAAAAAATCAGATTCAAGATAAAGATACACTGTGGTGTACATAAAACATTATGTGCTTGCCAAAGATTTCCTTAGCCAAAATGAACTTTTGACTGTCTTTTGTAAATTAAGGATTTAGAAGATCGACCAGTGAAATGAAAGCAGCAGAGCTTATGAAATTTGTTTACCGAAATTACTGTAACTGTTTTATCTGGCTGGCCTTTTTAAATTTATGAATGTATGTAGCAGGTGTCTTTTCTAAGGATGATATATAATTCCTTAATTTCTGTAATAAAGTATAGGTGCAAATATATCCTCAAGATACTGAGTAAAAAGAATATTCTCTATATTTGCACCTCCCTATTTAATGGTGAACTCACAGATTTTATATTTCTCCTTTTCATGCAAGCAAAACAACAGAAAGTATATTTATTCACATAAATGGCTTATAGAAAGTAGAACAGAGGACTGTCTAGACAGAGCTAGACAGTCCTGAATTCAGCAGGGACTGCAGTTGCCTGTTTCAAATAAGCTGGTCTAATGTATCTGAATAAGACAATCTTGCTGCTGCTCTCAGGTAAAAAAGTATCAGAAAAAAGCTTGCTGAGATGACATGAGTCTTGACATAAAGCAAAAGTCAAAAGCTATTTGCTGAAGGGTTTTTATTGCTTTCCCTCTTCCCACGGATATATTAAGTCCTCCTAAGCCACAAAATTCAGAGAAACAGAGATATCCAATTTCTATCATAAATATACCAATATCCCTAAGAAGAGTATAGAACAATCCAGATTTGTTTATCTTCAAATCTAAACCAATACACAAAGCACCCGTACCTTATATTTACCTTTCTTTCCTTATTAATCAGTTTCTAGCTCGAGGGGGTTGATAAAATTGTTGAGTGGGTCGTGTGGACCGCCGTGGCTGACCATCACCTCCTCTGCGGAATTCTAGAGTTTGCTCATACGTTTCTTCTTCCTCCTCCTGCGGGTAAATAGCATTGTTTTAAATGAAAGAGTTGGAAAAAGCATTATACATGAGTTGGTATATGCACACATACATACACACATCACATACAGACAAACGTGGAAGGGTGAATCCATGCACACATAGCAACTGCTGCTTCTGTGCTGATGACCACTTAATAAAACAAGTGAGGTATGGGAGTGGGCTTTTCAAACCTAGGAAAGCTAACAAAGTCAAGCTGGCAAATCTCAAAACAATCCCCAGAGCAACAGAAGTTAGTAAATATCTGCAGGGAAGTAAAAAAAATCATATGTATTAAATAAAAATTATTTTCCAGGAGTCATACAGGCAACAAACTCAAGAAGCAAGGTAACCTCAATAACCTGCCAGAGCAAGAGAAATATCAGCTTTCAGGAGTTCACAAATATGTGTGGAATGAAATAAAAGCATTAGGAAATAGAATTACAAGGAACAGCATCTGGAAATATGCATGCTAAATACATACATCTGAAACACTAGATAAAAATCTATGATGCAGTAATAATGAAAAAGCCTACAAGTAGAGTGAACAATTTAGAGATGTATTTTCTATGTGCAGCAACAATAAATATATGCTCTGAATAATGAGAGGGGAGTTGAATGTATTTGCAATATTCAGCCACTCCTGTGCATCTTCATACCAGAAAGATATTTACAAAGTATATAGAATTTAGAGGTGAAAAAATAATAAATTTTAAAATAATCAAGATACTGGAGAATGACTTACAAATATTAAAATAACTACGTATTTATTTTGGTCAAGAAATATTGCATGGAGAAACATCCATCTACTGGAATATTTGAAGGTGGTACACATTGAAGAGAGAGAAAAATTTTAAGAGAGAAAGAGTTTATGTCAAATTAAAAATTATAGGCTGAAAAATTAAAAAAACAAAAGCCCCTGAGAATGAGTACGATTGTCAAATGCTGTCTCAGAAAAGCAGGTTTGATTTCATTTTTTTAATGTCTTTATACTGTAGCAGACACCAGGTCTAGTGGGAACTTGCTTGAAGAAATTTGCTTTTGAGAAAAAGTGCTGGATATGTAACTCTCAATCCCTTTTATTCACAACATAGGAACATAAAGCAACAGAAAGCAAGAGCATTGAATGATTCATTAGAAGTTCATCAACAATTCCAACACCCAGGAACTGTCAAGAGTGCAGCATGCACATAACAGATTAAGCAAGTCAAAGCAGTAAAATATTTCACTTTAGGCGACAGAAAGGAAAACCTACAGCTTAAGTTTCTTTCTGTTGTGAAAAGTGAGATCTTAGTCAAGAAAACTCTTTCTGAATCAGCATGAATATCAATAAACATGCATTTTTAAAGTAACAAACAACCACATTCCTCATGGTAAGATCTCCTATTTTACAGGGCATATCAGTGGTCACAGCTATATTTCCAGATTAAGCATTACAGAGAGCTTGAAACAACTGTGGAAGAAAACATATTTTCAGCACTGAATACAGCGTAATTGATTTATACCTCTTAGTTTCACTGTAGCTGAAGGCCGAGAAACAGAGTTCTGCCATAAAGCTTTTCTCAGTCTACTTATTTTACCATCTGTAGTACAATAAATTCCCGCATATAAAGAGGTTCAGAGACACTGATTATCCAAAAAAAAAATCCAGAGCATTAGATGTCTAACACAAGTCCGCACAGTTTGCAATTATGCTAGCCCTAGTACAAACACTCAACTTAGTATATGAGATCATCTCCCATCACTGACAATGCAAGCTGCACCAGCAGCAAATATTAAAAAGTAATCCAAATGCCTGAAGTGGTCTAAATACATTTAGCTCTTTCAGTATACCCTAAGAAATATGAATAGCTGAACATTGCACAGAAATTAAATAGTTCAGTGTATAGCATCTCAACTGTAATAGCCAACCTTTCTCAGCACATCAGAGTAAATTTCTACAGCAGCAAATCTTCATCAAATCTCGAATGTAATGTTGTTGATCCTTTGAACTCAGTAAAGCCAAATTAAAATCAGTATTTGTCTTACATACTTCTATTTTGGTGTAATTGTCATTACACCAAAAATGAAAAGCTTCACACGCATGCATTCCAAATTAAGAAATTTTACTGCGATGGGCAAGAGTGAAATGTGAAATCACATTTACTTTCTTGAAGCTCTGAATAATGTGGATGTGAGCAGCGCAGCAAATGGTTAATAATAAACGAGTAACAGAACATCTTTCAAGTGTTCCCTTCTCACTCCTTTCTATGCACAGTGTCTCCACACACTGTCACTGACTGCTCTGTTGAACTCTGCCATCTTCTCATCAGATGACACATTGTCATTTCTTGGCTCTACCTATTCGCATTTGATCCTAAACAGATCCAATGTTCTCCAAAACAACAATTTTCCAAGTCATATCTTTATTTAAAAAAATAGTGCCATTTTATTTCCACAGAATCTCAAAATAGAAAAAGGTTGGAAGGGACCACTAGGGATCATGTGGTCCAGCCTCCTGCTCAGGCAGGGTCATCCCAGAGCACAAAACACAGGATTGTGTCCAGACAGTTCTTGAATATCTCCAGTGAGGGAGAGACCACAACCTCTCTGGACAATATATCCTAGTGTGTGGTCACCTGCACAATAATGAAGTTTTTCCTCATATTCAAGTGGAACTTCCTGTGCATCAGTTTCTGCCCATTGCCTCTTGTTCTATTGGCTGGACCACCAAGAAGAGCCTGGCTCCATCCTCTGGACACCCTCCCTACTTTGTTAAGATTTCACTCTCAGTCTTGTTCAAACAGGCACAGGCACAGCCTATTTATACTTATTTCTATTTTAAGGAAATTTCTTACTACCTTAAAGAAACAATTCAATTTTATGAACTTTAGTCTCACTTTATTGTAAAATTTCTCCACCCTACACTAAAAACTGCTGTTTCCTGGACTCTTTGTAGGCAGAACTATGTGTATCTTATGTTCACTTCCGTGTTTTTTCTGTTCTTCAACCAAAAAACTTTATCTCTCTATACTTCTTGCATTATAACTGCAGTCAGTTAGGTCACACATCTTGCCATCAACTCTACTTTTCCAATCTTTCTCACTGCTTGCTTTCAGTTTATCAGTTGCTTGCAACTCATTCTAAGTTATTCTTATCCATATAAGATCTAGATTACATTTCATAAAGCAAAGGTGACCAAAAATCTCCCTCAGAGCATCTTCATTAACTTTCTATCACCAGTAGAGGCTTTATATTAGTACACTGCTCTAAAAACTTATGTATTTTATTATCTCCATATTCCAGCTTATTTTTCATTATTATCTAAAATTCTAGGATCCAGGACTCCATTGGTACTTACACAATGCCCACCTTGGACTATGAAGATTAAATGATCACTGAGATTAAACGATAGCACTAAGCACAATTGCAGAAGACCAGAAAAACTGACAGATCCATAGGAAAAAGCAAGGAAAAGTTAACAATGCAAACAATGACATGCACAGAGAAATTTCTGCACTAAAAGATTAGAATGGAGAGAGAGAGGGGGTAGAACATGCCAGCATTCTTTAGCTATTTAAAAAAAGGACAAACAGGGAAGGATAGGTAATTTGAAAATTCATCTTCCATTCAATGTTTAGATGTAAAAATCTACTGTTACTTTGGATGTTTTTTCCCCATCTCATAAGAAAAGCAAGAACTAAACAAGGGTAAAATGGGAACCCAATGCTTATATGTTGGACCCATACAGTCTGAAAAGCTTGTACCACCACCATATTTGACCAGGTGAGTTTAGTGAATCGGCAAGTAACTTCAGTCCAAACAAGTGACTACCAGTCTGCTTTTACATAAAAAAATTCAATGGATTTCATAGCTGCAGAATACAGTTATAAATCCAGCATTTAAAATACACCACCAACCAATTTATTGTTCAAATGAACACTATTAGAGCAGAGTAAATTTATTCTTCATTAAAAGCTTTTTCTCTGAATTTCAATGGCAAGACTTCTTTCATTGCATTCAAAAAAACTGTTTTAAAGACTTTTTTTTTTAAAACAGTCATTTGAAGTGAATACTTACTGCCTAACCTGTGAGAATGACTAGGTGGATTACAGTAAAGAACCAGACAGAATTTATGCATTGACACAAAAGCTTTGCTGAATGCTGTGCTCACATATATTTAGGAGCAGTTGCAAGTCACAGCTGATCAGCTCCTGCACTTTTGCCACTTACAAAGCAGTTACCTCCGCCTATTACTGCTTATGGACAGAAAATTCTGCTCCATTCACCGGGCCTTTCTGCTGAAGCTTTTCAATTATAGCTCTCTGTGGGCTATTAAGGGAGAAACACCCAAGCCTGTGCAGGGAGGCATGAAGAAGCAGCATGTAGAAGCAGTGTGGGGCCAGGGTTCATGAGACAAAGAGACAGAAGGCAAAGAAAGCAGAAGATATTTTCCATTTAGGTAGTGTCCAACCTCTGTTTCAGTTAAGCTGTAGATTTAACTTCACCCACACACTGAATGCATGCGGAACTTGCTGGTTCAGTACAAAGAGTGTTGGCTTCCTTGCAAAATGACTTTTCTTTCATGTGCATTTCAAATTTCATTTCCTGATCCAGATTTAATGCTTTTTTGCACTGCCCACTCTGCAGGCAGCAGCTGTCTCCTGCCGTTAAAACACCAAGTGATTGCTTTTTTCCTGGTTAAATTCCTTTCTCAGATTTTGCTTCTCTTGCCTAATCATGCAGTGTTGAGCTCTTTGAGTAACTGTTTTGGTTTTTGCATTTCCTACTTACCAGTGCTTGGATCAATCAAAAACAGACTGCAAGATTATCCAGATGAATCAAAAAAAAGAAAGCAGAGAAAACTCATACTATGGCCACATTGAGAAATTCACAAGTATTCTAGAAATAGCTAAATGTAATTATTTTTTAATCATTTTATATGTATTATATTATATATCCTATATTTGCAAGGAAAAAAATTTGGTGAAGTGTCTACAGTATTCTCTGGAACTTCTACTTTATCTGAATACTTCAATAGATTTTTTTGAAATCCGTAATAACTAAGAATGAAGCAGGACTTTGTGGGGTGGGGGGGAAATAGGTTTGTTATACAACTTTAGAGTGACTTTAGGCCATAATTTCAAAAATTACTATCAAATGAGGTGTAAAAATTGTAAATGAAAGAGGAAGTATGACTAATGCAGATTTTTCAAGGGTGTTAAATTAAGCAAGTACTGACTTTTTTGTGAAGTGTCTATTACAGAATAATTCAACGTATCTGTTCTTCATCAGTTTTCTTTGCAAGATAGGTTTCTTACCTAAAATATCAGTTCTTCCACAGAGTAATCTTTGTAAGCCTGCAGATGCTCACTTTTTTCCCCACAGTGCACAACACATCTGTATTGGACTGGGCCTATGGGCATTCAAATTCCTGCGTTGAATTATGACGAGAGGAGCAAGTGGGGTTTGAGGTTATACTGCCAGATCTGCATATGGCTGCCCCATCACTGACATCAGATCATTAACAGAAACTCTTAGCCCTATTAATGCCTTATCTTCTGTCTGTAAAGAACACGCAGGATAAGCAATTGTAAAGGATCTATAGGGTATACAACTTCTCGTACTTGAACCTCATGACCCAATAAGCACCTCGCCACATATAGGATTTTGCAAGCATGAGGCAATTAGTACAGATACGTGAGTATAAACCCATATATGCTGCATGTAGGGTCCTCCATAGGGAGTTCTGGTTTGACTTTTATGTCTAAACCATCAATAGTTTTGCCAAAGTTTTTAGCCCTGGCTTCACTCCGATAAAATAGTATATTAGGTAAAACAGTGGTGACAGAAATGAAAATGTCAAATGTATTATGGCAACTGTTAGGAAACTTAATTGTCCTCAAAGGGATAAAATTGACTTGCTGTATGGTACTGTGTGATTTGCTACAAAAACCCTGTAATTTTGAACTGCAACTACCCAATTAATGTTTGCTGCCATTCTATATGCAGCCAGAATAATCCCTACCCATTTACTAAATATTTTAACCTACTATACTAGGGATATCTTTCCCCTTCACTGTTCTGAAATTGTATAAGATTTTGATGTACTATACAAATAAAACTCTACATTGTACTTTCAAGCTCTCTATAAAGCCTTTTTTACAAGACAGAAAATCAGTCAATATTTCCCTAATGTAGAAGCAGTCAATTTCAACAGATACTGACCACGTTACAGCAAACTTTCTGTAATGGCATTAAAAAAAATAGAAAAACAATAAAACCCATTGTTTTCCTTATTTACACGAAGGAAAAGGAAATGATCCTTATGAGGATATATTTTTCTCCACTGAACACAGATGGGCCACAAGGAAACATGTAATGGTATGTAAAACTAAGTGGCATGGAACTATCCCATAACAACTGTTGCTTTCCCATGTTCCAAATAATAACTGCAAGACGACCCTTCCCTGAGTAGTCTCCTTAGCATCTGAAATAAATTAATAATAATAAATATTTTCTGTTGACTTTCATTAACCAAACCTCATAAAATTTTATATTTTCTTGGCTGGCTTTTGTAAAAGTCTATAAAGTACTTTCAGAACAAGCAAATGCCTTATTACACATCAATTAAAGATATTAGATTTATAATAAAATGATTTGCTAGTCCTGAAGAATGTAGTATACACTATTAATTTTAAATAGAAGTATCTCATTTTTCCTCTGCTGAAAATATAAAGAACCTGAGCTTCAAAACCAGCTAATTTTTAAACAATTCCACTAAAAGCATACACATCCTGAGTTTCAAGTGAAGCAACAAACATCAAAAAGAAAGCAGCAGAAAATGAGTGGATTTTTCAGGGGAAAAAAAAAATCAAGAAAAGGAAAATAAATGGATGAACAAGGAAAATAATTACACACAATCTGAGACAACTAAAAGCAATACAAGTTCACTTGGAATCAGACTTTTCTTTGTACTTCATTGTTTCAACTGTGGAAACAACACACTCATTCATTTTCTAAATAGAATTTAGAAATTCTATTTTTTGTCATTTTTTTACCAGATTTCCATTAAACTAGGATAATGTAAGCCTGGGGCATGATTATCCCACAGACCTATTGCTGGCTTATTGGTTCCCTTTAAGGGTATTGCAGTTCATTCATACTTGCAGTAGTACCCTCTGGCACACATGGAAATAAACCTGCAGCTCTTACTGTGTAGTTTGTGTTGAAATAGACATACTTTTCTGGAAATTTGTCACTGTGTTCTCAATACAGGAAAAAGTAATGGATCTTAAAAATTCCTTACAAGTACTTATTTAAGCCATTCAAACCATATCCCTCTCGCTAGTGAAAAGCTTCTTGCTGGTAACACAGTCCTAAACTATAGCAAAAAAGAATACTTGCATAGACCAGGAAAAAAAAAAATCAGCACTCAGTTTCTCTGCATGAAGTGCAATTGTGAGAAAAACCATACAAGTCCACAGAAGGGTAGGGGGGGAGGGGGAAATATCTGCTGTATTGCTGAACCTGTTTTAGCATGTGAACAGAAAATCCTGCCAACATAAATTTCAGAAAGAAAACACTCAGTGATGCCATGAGAAATTATCTAATGTTTTCTTGTTAGGACACAAAATCACTATCAAAATCTTAACAGGGAATAAGAGAGTTTTGGTGATGTTTTACATGAAAAAGAAGGCTGTGTGCACAACCTCACCCATGATGGAATTTGACACCTGAATCCCCCAAGTCCCACCCACAGGTGTATATTTAGTAAACAAACACTTATGTGAATTTTTTTGTGAATGACTGACTGCACACCAAAAAAATCAGAAAGTAAAACATGGCAAAATTTATTTCCATAAATATACAGAAAAATAAAGAAACATATATAAACCAACACCTAGATATAAACCAAAACAAACCTGCATACAGGTAGTGCAGGGACACAGGAAATTTAAAGTCTTGAAACAGAATCTGCCCATGAGACAACACAGAATATTAAAAAAAGAGAGTATCTTAACTTGAAAGTCAGGACTTCTACATTACTCATATCTTGTATGCTTTGTATTTTAAAATAAAATTTGCTGAATGGCACTTATATTTTAACTAATAGCCATGACTTAAAAAAAAAATAGACCATGTCATCCTGCAAGTTCTACAATAGGTTCAAAAGATGATGGGTATACTTAAAAACATTAGGAACTTTTTATACTGCTACAGGATAGAACAGTTGGTGGCAGTCACAAATGGTGTTCCCCAGGGCTCAGTACTGGGAGCAGTTCTGCTTTATATATTGACCAATGATCTGGATGAGGGGATCAAGTTCACCCTCAGTCAGTCTGCAGATGACACCGAGCTGTGTGGAAGTGTTGACCTGCTGGAGAGCAGGAAGATTCTACAAAGGATCTGGACAGGCTGGATCAATGGGCTGAGGCCAATTGTATGAGGTTCAATAAGGCCAAGTGCCAGGTCCTGCACTTGGGTCACAACAGCACCAGGCAGCTCCACAGGCTCCAAAGGCCCCCGGGGTGCTGGCTGATAGTGGCTGAACATGATCCAATGTATGCCCAGGTGGCAAAGAGGGCCAATGGCATCCTGGCCTGGATCAACATTAGTGTGGCCAGCAGGACCAGGGCAGTGACTGTCCCCCTGTACTCAGCACTGGTGAGGCACATCTTGAGTGCTTTGTCCAGTTCTGGGCCCTGAACTTCCAAGAAAGACACTGAGCTACTGGAGCATGAATGGGCAACAGGGCTGGTGGAAGGTCAGGAGCACCAGTCCTATGAGAAGCAGCTGAGGAAGCTGGGGACGTGCTCAGCCTGGAAAAAAACGAGGCTGAGGGGAGACCTTATCACTCTCCACAGCTACTTTGAAGGAGGTTGTAGCAAAGTGGGGGTCAGGGTCCTCTCCCAAGTAATGAGTAACAAGACAAGAGGAAATCACCTCAAGTTGTGCCAAGGGAGGTTTAGATTGGATATAAGGAAAAATGTCTTTACAGAAGCCTTAGTCAGGCCTTGGAGCAGGCTGTCCAGGGAAGTGGTTGAGCACTATCTCTATAAGTATTTAAAAGACCTGTAGATGTGGAATTTAAGGGTATGGTTTAGTGGTGGACTTGACAGTGCTATACTAATGATTTTACTCTACGATCTTCCAGGCCTTTTTCAACCGAAGCAACTCTATTATCCTAAAACCGTAATAGCCAATCCTCTGAAATTTTTACATCTACATTAAGTTAGGAACAAAGTAAAAAAAAAAAAGAAAACCTACAAAATTTTCCAGGTGTAAAAGTAAAAACACTGCATAATAACCCGGTAGCACCAATTTACTCACATTCACAGGTATTTCCCTTCCCACTTTGATATGGAAGGAAGTCCATGTCCAGGTTGAGTGATGAACTTTGGTTGAGTAGCTCCCTCCTTTAACTGGCCTGAATTTGTGGAAGATTCAACTCTCTCAGTGGGGAGTCAGCTTCACTCCTCTCCCTGGACACTGATGAAACTCTGTGACTTATGATGTGATTTCCACTCTCTGGACCTCTAAATGCCCATCTGTGAGGATTGCTGATGTAACCTAACGTCTGACTTCATCAAAAAAAGACTGGTTATCCATACAGGGAAAAGAAGTGAGACTGAATGGGCCAGGAAGGAATGCAAGCAAGAAGAGAAACCCCACAGGTCTGCATCCAATATCTTGCAAAATTTTACTGTCAGTTGTAGAACATTCAATAACATTCATCAGCAGTGTCCTACATTGAAACAGTACACTGGAGGAGCTCTGTCAAGAAAGGAGCAAAGAGTATGGCAATAACTAAACACCACTGCATTCATTTGCTCTAATATGCCTTGTGACCCACAGTGGATGTTCTATATGAGAACTCTATATAGTCTAGAGGAAGAACAAAAAATGACCACATCAGAAAAGAGATGAAGGAATATGTTCAAATAGGAAACTATTACATAACTATGTAAACCTTTTCTGTAAAAGATTTTATCAACTTGAGCCTGCATGAAATAAACTCTCAAGATTTTCACTAAGAAGTCAGAAGCAACACTTCCAATTAGGTACCAAAGGAAAAAGAATCAAAACAAAATACCAAAAAAAAAAAAAACAAACACCCCCCAAAAAAAAACACAAAAAGAAAAGACCAATTATAAATGGACTTCATAAGAATAGGAGAATCTGAACTGAGCAATGAGATAGTCTCTGATATCCATCTGCATAACCAAATGTTCCAGGTTGGAAAGTTAGAAGATTATACCATATTTGATGTTCAATATATGTGACATACACATTAAATACACAAAACATGAATAAAAAGTCCCTCTGTATAGCCATCACATATTTATTGCTCTCTTATTAACCAACTCTCACTCTCATTAGAGAAACACGTGTTCCCCTTTGGCAAAGACCTCTTTAAAACTAAAAAACAGAACCCACAAAAAACATACAACAACCTAACTCCCCCAATCTTCTTTCTTCTCCCCTTATCCCCCCAAAAAACAACCCAAAAGAGTAATTTCTTATATTCTAACATTTATGAAAGAAACAAATCACCTTGCTGAAAAAAATCTGCCTTCATAATAAACTTCTTTTTTTTTTAGTTCTTATATTATAAAAGATTTCTTTTTTTAGATATTATTATTGATAACACCTTCAGGTCATCAAACAAGGAAGAAAAATGTTCAAGCATTTGAGATACTAACCATCCCTGTATAAGGAAACTTCAGTACATTAAGTAACGTATCTCTTCAACATGCGCTGCATACATAAGAACGAGTAAGATCTGGAATCACATACACATACCCCACGTACTCCACAGATTACATTCATCATCACTTCTATTCTGCAATACCAAATCAACAGTATCATGTCACCCTTCCTTAGAAAGCAACCAGTCAAGAATACTACACCAATTCCTCTAATTTCCTCTCTAATTAAAATCCTTTGAATTAACCTATGAAATGTGGACAAACTCAGAACACAGGAAAATGAAGAAGATAGGGAAACCTGGAGAGAAACAGTGATGGCAAGAACAGCCCAGATACTTTTACACAACTAACTTCTTTTACTCAACATATTTAATCTCAAAACAGGCAATGCAGAGAAATACAAATAAAAAGAAAATAAAATCCTTCAGAATTCTCAAAATTAGATTCTGAAGAACTTTAACCACACTAGAGCAGAATCAAAAATAATACTTTAGCCAGGTAAAGCTATGCTATCTCAAAACAAAATTGCAACTCAGTTTAAAAGAATATATTTAATGAGGAACAGTCTCAAAATAAACAACCCAAGGAAGGAGGCCAAATGCAGTCTCCAAATAATGAATTGTCATTCATTACAGTCAATAACAAGGGGAGAAGGAGAAGAACAGTGCAGTGTTACAAGTGAGCCTCTTTAACTGTCACGACTGTTTTCAATAATTGTAAATGCCAAGAAGAATATGTCCTTAATCTGATTTGTACAGGTGGCAATAATTTGTAACAATATTTCATAGTCTGATGAATATGAAATGCTCAAGGTGAAGACAAATATATTTTACAATGTCTAATGATACAAGCAGAAAATTGAAAGTTCCTGGTTTATGCCCACTTGGTAGAAATTACCTTCTCAATTGAAATTTGCCTCCTCTAGTTCATTAAAAAGTAAAATGCAGTTCTTTAACCACCTTTCAATGTCAGTTACTGTGTTTCAGCTAAGGGCTGGTAACTTTCAGAGGAATAGCTAAATTGTGAAGTCTGTCTATACTGCAACATGGATACAAGTAAAAGTTTGAAAAACTATGCAGCTTCTCAGAGGATAAAGGTGCTAAAGAAAAGCATTTACTAGTAGTTGAACAGGAAAAGTCTTTTCCAAAAAGTTTGTCTCTAAATAATTCCCCTTAAAAGAAGGCTGGGGAAATGAATAATTACATAAAGAATTATCCTGAGAGAACCTGAAGGTTAATTGTGTGTATAGGGCATGTATGATGGCATACTGTAAAAGATGCAATGGAATTTAAGGCAATATTTCCAGTGAGTACAAAAAGCCTCAGGTAAGAAAAAAAAAGTTTAAGATAGATTATGAAAAGCAATTTTTTCAGCCTAAGAGGACAGGGATAACTGAAATCACCACATCTCGACAAGATGAAAAGTAAGGCACATCCCAACAAAATTACTACCTGTATCTCAAGTGCTTTCATAAAGCCAAAAGATAGCCTTTTGTGGAAATTAAATTCACACTAGTAATGTTAATTTCAACAAATGTCCACCACCACTCAGTAGGATGAGCAGTCCAAAACACCCAGCCTTCATTTCATGAATTGAGTCACTGAATTATTTTGAACTGTAAAAATATTCTAGCAATTTTCTTAACAGTAGAGAAGCCAAAGAAATAAACATCAAAGTCTTCACTGACGCAGTTCTCAGGGACATTTTTTTTCTACAGGAATCTAAGAACTGATTAAGTAGACTGTACCATTCTCTTTTACTGGCTTTGGTTTTTTGTGTAGTCAATGAGGACAGAAGCTAGATAAGAGATCCAACCAGGACACATTTATCTACTGCACCTACTTAATTATTCAGTGAGAAGATTTCTGGCTAGACACACAACACAAAAAGACCAGTGTGATGCAAAGGGCATCCAGGCCTGAGAGCCATAAAGAAATCCTTCAAGTAGTTATTAGCCTGTCATAAAGATATTTGAATGGATTTAACACTTCATAAAACAAGTAGGCAAAAGTCTTCTCCAGCATACAGAAGCAGCTGTAACCCTTTACCATTGAGTGGTTTTCAGCACTGCTCTTTACACTGCTGGGGAGACATTCAAACACCTTCAGAAAACTAACAGGAGTTTACCTCTTTACTTACCTGAAATGTGACAGGTATGATCAAGTCCTGAATTGCAGTTTAAGGGAATTCAACGCACACAGAAGCTCTTAAAGCTCTGTGACAAGACACAGTGTTATCAAACTTGAACTCTGAACTGTCTGCCAGCAAGAATTAACTGCAATCCAAGATCTTGTTATTTTCCTTCCTCAGCTCATTCCTTACTGGAGGAATGAGTTGAGAAAACCTGCAAAGTGGATTTTCAATCTCCACAGAACAAAACAAAATATAGAAAAACCAGGAGTATGTATAATATTTATGCCATAAAAATAATTTTTGTCTTCTTATGTCTTTATGCAGAAATACAGTGCAAGATACTGCAGGAAGAGGAAACTAAGCTAAACTATAAGCTTCACTTCATAATTAGAAATCCTAAGGAATTCGAATAATTGTAAGGAAAGAATCTATAACAATTCCAGCTTGTTTAGAGAACAATCAGTTAATGCCATAACATATAAAAGTGAAACTAGATACATACATAAGGAACACTAAGATCTTTAATTCCTTCATACAGATGTAGAAAACAAAAAAAGGTAATTGTGGTGGAAATAGGGTGGAAAAAGGCCTACGACATTACTAAGAAAATAGAGAATGGAAAACAAAGCAAAGACTTACTTGACTTTGGGGAAAAATGTCACAAGGTAAACACTTAGACTACACATTTTCATAATTTATTAAGGGAAAAATACCCTACAAATTAGAGAATAAAATTAAGACTTAGAGTTTAAAGTATTATGTTGACTTTATTTTTCTTTTTTCCACAGAACAAATTATTGATTCAGGAAGGTCCTTTCAATGCTTCTCAGTTTTGAGTAAAATTTTACATTGTTTACAAGAAAAAACAAGCAGTTCTTACTTCTACAATGGCATTTCAGTGACTTTTTTTATTTGGATTAAAATACTTTAATTAAGTGACTCCTGCTACATTGAGGGAATTAGTGGAATACAGTATTGTAGTGTTACACATAGGACACTCACAAGAACTCTAGAATAGTGGAATCCAAGTGCAGTTTTATTATTAAAAATATTTATGAATTTCATACCTATAACATATTTTTTCAGGCACTAAGAAAAACAATAAACAGTTCTAGTGTTCTTGAATGTATTTCTGTTGTATTGCATGTGATTATTAAAAAAAATTTCTCACTATCTTTTTGGTTTATGTTATGTAAAACTCAGCTTTTTCTTCTATTTCTAGGCATCAGAAAGATAAAGAGCTGCATGTAAGGTGTAAGATAGACTGAAAACTTAAAAGAACTGTAGGCAAACTGGGTAATGGACAGTACACAATCAATTATTATACTTTTATCATTAAGGTGGTAAGTACAACGTATTCTGAGAATACAAGGCAGAGTTGATCTACAGTTAAGACAAGAGAAAACAAAACAAAGAAAAAAGAACACAAAAAAATCAAACAAACCAAAAATCACTTATAAAGGTTTCCAAAAGCAGACCAGAAGCTGAGGTGCTTAAATAATATGTAATGTCATCAAAATAAGGTCACTGTGGCACTTTGGCTGCTCTTTCAAGTGACTAACCAAACAATGTTTTGCTTTACTTTTTCTACTTCCTCCCAGTGGTATGATTTCATCCATTTATATTTGTTGGACAAATAATTAAATTCAACATGAGTACTAAACAAAACAGTACTGAAACAAACAATAAAGAGTAATCAATTCTAAGACATAGGCTAAATTTATGCCTTAATAGAGTTCACTGAATCTTCTGTCAATATCAGCAGCTCTTTCAAAAAAGGAGTCTGAATTAGGACATCAGAACTCACCTACAGCATATTTCTACAAGTTTTCAGTACAGACAGCTAAGAAAGATTAAGAATCATGCAATCACAGAATATGCTGAATCGAAGTGACCGACAATGATCATCAAGTCCAACTCCTGGCCCTGCACAGAATGTCCCAAGAATCACACCATGTGCATGAGAGAATTGTGCAAATGCTTCTTGAACTCTTATGAACTCTTGGTGCTGTGACCACTTCCCTGGGGAGCCCATTCTAGTGTTCAACTACTCTCTGGATGCAAAATCTTTTCCTGATATGCTCCCCTGACTCATGCCATTTTCATGCCACTTCCTTAGGTCCTGTCACTAGTCACAAGAATGAAGAGATAAGTACCTGCCCCTCCTCTTCCCTTCGTGAAGACGTTGAAGACCCCAATGAGGTCGGCCCTCAGTCTCCCCCAAGCTGAGCAAACCAAATGACCTCAGCTGCTCCCCACAAGGCTTCCCCTCAAGGCCCTTCATCATGCTTGTAGCCCTCTTCTGAATGCTTTCTAATAGCTTAATGTCTTTCCTATATTGTGGTGTCTTAATCTGCACACGGCACTCGAGGTGAGGCGACCTCAGTGCAGAGCAGAGCAGGACAATCCCCTCCTTTGAGTGGTTGCATCAGCATGCTGTACCTGATACCTCCCAGGACATGGTTGGCCCTCTTGGCTGCCAGGGCACAGTGACTCAACTTGCCATTGACCAGGACCCCCAGGTCCCTTTCTGCAGCACTGCCTTCCAGCCTCTCATTACCTAGTGTACACACAAAATCAGGGTTGCCCCATCCCAGGCGGAAAATCCAGCACTTGTCCTTGTTAAATCTCATGTATTTGGTGAGTGCCCAGCCCTCTGGTTTGTCTGGGTCCCTCTGAAGAGCATCTCTACCCTCAAGGGACCCAACAGCTCCTCCCAATTTGGTGTCATTGGCAAACTTATTCCTTTGAGACCTATTGCTAAGTTGTTAATGAAGATGTTGAAGGGCACAGAGCTGAGTATGAAGCCCGCAGAGCCCCAACTCTGTGATTGGTCACCAAAACTGTGAATGTCACCCTATTCACCACAACCCTTTGCATCTGATCTGAGAGCCAGCTGCTCACCCACTGCATGTGTTTATCTGGCTGTGGGCTGGAGGACACTGTGAGAGACAGCATCAAAAGCTTTACTGAAATTCAAAAAAATTACATCAATTGGCTTTCCTAGGTCAGCTAGGTGAGTTACCCTGTCAAAGAAGGAAATCAGGTTTGAAAAGTTGGACTTTCCCCACACAAAGCTGTGCTGGCTGTGACTGATGAGTGCATTGTCCTCCAGGTGTTTTTCAATACCTCCTAGAATAACCTTTTCCATTATTTTACAAGGCACTGAAGTGAGACTGAAAGGTCTGTAGTTTCCAGAGTCCTCCTTGCCCTTCTTGAAAATTGGGACAGCACTGGCCAGCTTCCAGTCAGCTGGGACCTCTACAGATTGGCAAGACCACATAAAAATCATTGAGAGAGGTTTTGTGACTACATCAGCCAGTTATTTGAGGATTCTTGGATGAATCCCATCAGGCTCCATAAATTTGTAGGGATCTAGCTGGATCAGCTGATCCCACACAATTCCAGGGTCAGCTGGGAGTTGATGATTCTCACAGTCATGGTTCTCTACCTCAGGGAACTGAGACTCCCTTGGTCCATCATCCATGTTGAAGATGGAGGCAAAGAATGTGCTAAACCCCTGTGCCTTGTCCCTGTTTGTGAGGTGACCGTCCTCATCTGGTAACAGGCTGTTATTTTTACAAGGCCTAGTACCATTAATATATTTGAGAAAACCCTCTTTTTTATTGCCCCCCTAATTTCTGGCAGCTTCAACTCCAACTGAGTTTCAGCTGCATGAATTTTCTCCCTACATTGGCAAGCAGCATCTCTGTATTCCTCCCATGGCACCTGACCCTGCTTCCACTGGTATACACCTTCCTTTTTTGCTATATTTCCAAGAGAAGACTGCTGTTCAGCCAAGCCAGCCTTCTGCCTTGCCTGCTTGACTTTTGAGAATTGCTTGCTCCCAGTGCCCTTAGGAGGTGATGTTTAAAAAGTGACCAGCACTGATGCACCTAAGCACCTACAAAAGGGACTTTACTTAGCTATCTAGAAATTATCTGGAACAACTGAAATAAAAATCAGCATATTTCCAGTAATATATGCTCCTTGGGGCCAATAGCATTAATCAGTGAAAGAAAAGTAATTATCGAAGTCAGTTTAAAATCTGTTTTGTTCTCTTGTAAAGAGGAAATACAACCAAGTTACTTGAATCTTAAGTCAAAGAACTAAGCAGCATCATAATTTCATTTTGCATTCATGCATGCTATCTAGATTAATATAGTAATAAGAACGCTGAGACAAAGAAATGACTAACAGTGTTCAGCTTAAAAGACAAACCTGAGTATCAATGGGTGATTAAGAACTGCAAATGCTTAATGAGGATTATGCTTAGTACCTAAACACAAAGAAGTGAAGAGGTAGGTCCTAACCAACTTTCTCCTGCAAAAATCCTATAGCCGCAAGGACCTTCTAGCAACAAAAGAGAAATTTGTCATAAAACAACCCATTCAAATGATGTTTACTGTTAAGATATTGATTGGCATTTATCCTGTGTAATTGTAATGATCTGAAAATTCGTTGTTTAAATTTATGCAATTTAACTAGGCTACCTTGAGAGAAAAAGGAACCTTGAGAAAGGTATTTTTCACTTCTGAATGGACCGAAAGTCCTTGGAAACACCTCTTTGTCTCCAGTAACAACAAAGGAAGCCTCAGTGACTTGATCAGGATAGAGCATGATGTCAGGACTATGGTACTGTCAGAATTGCCTCTCCATACATTGTCCCACCCTTGTGTCAGCTTTAACAAACTAACTCTGAAATAAAATGAGCCAACCTGGGGGAACAAACATGTGGTCCATTTCATTCAACTCATCTTGTGGCTACATGACTGACAATCCAACATGGGAGGAGGGTGATGAGGAAGAACACATGGTCACACCTACGCAGAAGAGGCAGGGAAAATGGCCACCTCAGTACTAGGATCAAGTAGGAAATGGCACCTCACTACTAGGATCAACTTAGCCTTAATACTAAGCTTGTGAGACTTAGTTCTTAGACTCTGAGAGCTAACATTCAGTGGCCTAAAGTAAAATAAAAACCACTCCCCAAAAAAAATGTAATCACATGAAGAAAAGTCAGATTATTAACCCAGAAAAAAGGTTAAAATCATACAATCATACAGTAAGTAACTAGCACCTTACAGGTCAGCTAGTAGGACAAAAAGAAGGGGGAGGAAAAAGGGGTAAGTTTTCATACAAACAGCAACGTATCAGCTGGGAAGAGTTTCAGATATCTTTTTAAGTACAAAAAGGCCATCTCAGAGGCATTTGAGAGCTACAGGAAACAATATATGTTAAAAGACCACTAGGAAGAAACAGGAGTTGACAGTTCAGCCTCTGCAGCAGTAGCAACATGGTTCTATGACCCAAAATAAGAATTTAAAATAAGCACAGTCAACTCATCATTAAGAAATCAATATGCAGATGTATAATTTTTTTTTGTGCAGTCTTTTATAGTAAGAGTAAACAGCAAAGAATTGTGCATTCCTGATTTGGTTTTTTTTAATCAAAATGTATCTCTGCTTCCATGATATTCACTAGTAAAGCCTTTTGAAATTTCCAACATCCATAAGGCTAATACATCCTAAACTTCATAAAACAGATTTTGATGCATACATGACCACTACAATATTTGGCAAAGAAATCACTGAAACAAGAATAAAATCATAATACAAAATAAAGGGATACAGATGTCTATTTTTAGTCATACATACACATGTAGTGAAAAGCTTCTGAACATATGCTTTAAATGACTGTTTCCTAACTCTTACAGAGCAACATACAATGTACATGAAATAAAACAAAAAATTGGGTTGAATAGAGTAAGTAACAGCTTTTAAGAGAGAAAACATGCATAAAACTCTTTGGCTGACAGATCAATTACTCATTTTCAAACAATACAATCGAAATTTATTATACAGTAAGAATACCACATTGTAATACATGTCTATCAGGTTTCAAATAGACAACTAAAATCTGAGACTTTGTTCATGTATTTGTGCAACTATTTTTCTACACATGTAGGTAGCATTCTTTGCATGAGGAGGCATTAATTGCCTAAGAGTTACATATTTTGTACAGATTATGTAGTTTATGTTTTTTAATACAATTTGTTATCACATACCCATGTGTCTGCATGAACAGGCCTGATGTTGCTGAGAAGCACCTCTTCATAATTTCCATAATCACTGAATTTAACAACTGCAGTTGTCCCAGAAGAATGAAGAGCTTCAATTTCTGCCCGGTAGAACTTAAAAGAGAAATTTTCAAAGGTCACAAAATACAACCAGAAATAACACAAATACTTAATTTCCTTTTCATATATGTCTGTGTGTGTGCATATATAGTCTTAGTCAGTATTATATTTTGTTTTAAATTTGATATGAATTTCAGTATTAAACCAGATATCTTAAAATTCCACACAGCAGACTCCAAGGACATGGCAGAATATATTTTAGAGTACTCATTGAGAAAATACACAGTTTATTTATGTAGATTGAGCATTTAAAAGACCTGTTTTCATCTCTCTCAAAGCAGATAAATTTCACCACTACCACAAATGCTGCTGCATACAGAGAAATGCTATTGTAAAATATTTACTTTAAATATACATCTGTAAATGCTTATCAGCCATACACTTATATGGCTTGTATGTATGTATTTGTATATCTATCTTATCACATAATAAAACATGATAAAAATATGACCAAAATATGATAAAACGGCCACTTTATAAAGTCCTTTTTCTAAACACAAAATTGGGTTTTTTACATTTATGCAAATATAGCTTTCTTGAAGGTATTCAATCACTTTTATCTGACTGAACAAAAAGAAATCACTGCCTTCTAACATGGTTAACCTCAGTACTGTATTTTATCATCATATTTCAAAATTGTCCTAGAAGTGAGTAGCAGCATTTGCTTTAACTACCAAGAAACCAGTTACTGCCCAAAACACACCTTTCTAATCTGCTGAATACCTAACAGTCTGGGATTATCTCATATGTATTTATTTTCCAAGGTGTGTACTTTGCAAATTTTTAAGATCTCATTTCACAGTAATGCAAGTATGCTTCTCAAAATAAGAAACAATTCAGTAATATGCCATTACACTTCACACTAATCCATCTACTCAAGCTTCACATTCCTATTTAAGAGTCAACTGACTATATGTTGCCACTATCAAAAATCTTGTATAGCTTATCATTGGTTTTAGTTATATCAGCAAAAAAGAGAAAAATAAAGTTATGCTGCTGAGCTAATGCAGACCAAAAAAAAAAAGGAAAATGTTTATAAGAAATAACATAAAAGTAAACATAACAAAAATTCTTTAAAAGCAGAAAAAGGTGTGAATAAAACATACTTAAAGAACAACAATATTTAGGTGGCTCTCAGATTATCAAAAAGGGTCAAAATCCAAAGAAACTACCCATGAAGAGTGTCAGAGAACTCTTGAATAGATGATAACAAATCAAAGAAAACAGTCTAAAACTTTCTTAGCAAAGGAGAAGAAAGCAGAATACCCTGCTGCAGAAAAAATCTTACTAATGGCAAAAAAAGAGCTGAAAATAAAGTACTTAAGCTTTTTTAAAAATCAGTAATACAAAACTATCATGCAGCATAATTAATTTGTCCACAAGTTCTTTAGCTAATAGCATACAAGTGCTAATCAAAATTAAGCCTTTTGCTGTTTCCGTTCTGTAATGATTGAAAGAAAACTGGCAGTTTTTTTACAGCCCCATTCCTGTAAACTTTATTCTTCCTTTGTGCTGCTAAAGGTTATGTGCTGACTTGTTCCAGAAAAAAGTATTACACATCTACCATCATAGATATTCTAGATAATAGAGCATCCTGGTTTTGCTCCTCAGCGAAGAATATGGGCACTGTATTCATCCCTTCAAATTTTCAGCACTTAAATCAAATGCTTCAGTGAAGAGCTAAAGTCATCCTAAACTCCATCTACAGGAGAGAAACAAGGCCTTGATTTAAGCACTTAAAAAGTTTTGTGCAATAAGTGACATACGTCATAAATATAAAAAAACAGAGCATGGAGCTAGGCAAGAAGCACACTACACATCTATGCCTGTCTCTGTAGTAGTGTGCTAAATATCTCCCACACATGCCTAAGAAAAAACATTAGAGGTACAATTTGAGATACTTCTCATTTAGCAAATGCATACCTTGTTGTCTTCCCAATAAAGAGCAAAACATTCATCCCCCGGTCTCCAACTTTTTCCATACTCCATGTGACTTGATGGTTCCAATATCTTCTCTGGTTTGATAGGCCCAGTTCTCCTTTTGGGACCGGTGTTGTAATACAACATTTTATCATCAAAAGATGGGATCGCAGTGGGTCCTGACTTGATAGGTCCTACTCGTCTTCCTTTCTGATGATGCTCAGCATCCCCATTTGGTACAGAACTAAAATTATCAGTCCTACTGGGATTTTGGTAATCATTATTAACACCAAAATGCTCACTTTTTACCATAAAGGCTTCACTACTTATTGTTCGTGCCTTCCTATCACAAAAATTTTCAGAATTGTGTGTTTGGTTTTCCCTTTTCCCACGTTTCTGGTTATTGTTGTCTGTCATATCTTGAGCAGCAGAATTTTCCTTGAATTCTGTGAAAGACACTCCTTTTCCTACTCTGTTTTGCATGTTGTTATCCCTTTTTTTGAAAGTAATATCACTCTGGTGAGTGGTTATTGGATAAACCAAATCCTTTGACCTATCATTTCTAGGATAATGTCTGTCATTTTTATTTTTTTCATCTGTCCAGTGTTCTAAAGAGCCGTGCCTTTCAGGACCTCTGTTTCTTGGTAACCCACCACTTTCCAAAGCCTGCCTCGAATTCTGAAAATCCTTTTGAAAACGAGGGGGTTTCTCATTCCTTGGTTGTCTCATGTCATTGCGAGAAACATGTCTTGAATGATTCTCTTTGATGCCATTCTGTTCTGTATTCATAACTTTGTGCTGTACTTGATGTGTTGGCTGAAATTGCAATTTTGGTTCTACAAAGAAAAAGATTATTTCAATTAACATATTTCACACAAATACATTTTAGAAATACTGTTTCAGACACTGATAAAGCAACAGTATTCTTTAGAAATGTATGTACCTTTGTGACATGTAAATGGAATGGTACACATAGAGAATTTAGCAGACACATCTGAACTGCAATTCCTAGTTATTGGAAAATATACACTACTCTGGGCTTTACTTAGAACCAAACCACCTAAGAGCAAGAGAAAAGCCAGGCATAAATTTCCAGATTACTCGTTCCTCCCTATGGACATCAACAGCCCACTTACATAAGAGCCATTTAAGACAGAAAAATAGAATTCCAAAACAGAGAAAGGAGGAGGGAGGAAACTGAGGAGGAAAAGGGAGTACTTCTAATCTGAATTGAAACTTTCTGTAAAAATACCTTGTTAATAGCTATTCAGGATAAAAGAGAAAAGGTAAGAAACAGAAGTGATAAAATGAACAGAACTGGCAAAATGTAGATAATAAGAATAGAAGCAAAGCCCAGGACTCTGGAGACTCTGATCAATGAGCCATAATAGGACCTGCTCAAGCATCACCTTTATGAGCTTCAACCAGGACTCTTAACTGATGAAAATAAAGACAAGATTATCATGAATATCACTAAAAACAGGAAACTTGCTATGGCCTGCTGGAGAGGAAGGGAGCTGTGGGTATCTGTGAAACATTTTATGGAATTATGAGCTTTTTAGGCAAACATGGAATTTTTAATGGGTTATTTAGGTGAAGAGCAAAAGGAGGGGAGAAATGAAGATGAACTCAATGGAAAATAAAGGAGAAATGAGATTAAACAGGAGAGCTGCAAGTAAGTAGGTTCCTGGTCAATACAGTACTGCATGTGAGCACTGTAACTTGTCTCATCTCCTCATTAAATTCTCTTTCTAAATTCTCTATTGTGTAGGTGAGGGGACATGTTTTTAAACGTACTGGCAAATTTGAGGTAGGATAAACTGGTAACTGTGACAAGGAAGACCTGGCAGCTGAATACTGGGAGATCATGGGTCTTGAAGGCCATCTGCCAGGGAGACCCCAGGTCTGGGCTCACACAGTGGCCAGATCTACATAAAGTACATTCACGTAACTCTCCTACCAGCTCCAGGCTGTACCAGCCAACAAGCTGGACCAGAGGTGCCTGAAGTGGGTACCAGAGGTCAGCGGTCTCGTGGCCAGGAGAGACTCACACGGGTGTGTGCATGTTGGTGGCTGGGTATGAGATCTGCTAGCAGACTTTAAACCTACTGGAAAAGGAAAACAAACCCATTAAAGGGATTCATGCTTACATGAGCAATTTTGTGCCATGTGGGCAGCTGCAAAGGTGTCATTCTCTTGCTTGTCCATGAGCAGGAGTATGCATGGGCCTGGTGGGACTGTCCACTCAAGCTCTCATACACTCCCATGGAAAGGAATGTTACTCCTGGAAACAATGAATGCTGATACATGAGAGTAAATGCATCAACTTTCATAACTGTATGCTAGATGACAAGTTAAAATTAAAACAAATTTTACCTAGTTTATTTTTTTAAGAAAAACACTTTCAAATATCACATTATTAGTAGTAGCTCACAAAATTTTTATTAATATAATTTATTAAATTGCCCAATAAGAATCTAGCTCAATTTTTACATATATTTGACTCAGCATAACTTTTAGAAGTCACATTTGTTTTACTAAAATGACCTAGTGTTTTTGTTTTTCAACATGACATAAGCATACATAAGGCTTAGCTTGGATATGATTTTGGTAAAAATACATCTTACTCTACTATTTATTAGTTTGAAACCCATCACATTTTTAATTCATTAATATGTAAATATATACTACTCAGAAAGATACAAGAGTTTCATAAATATGCATTTTCTTTTTAAAAATGCAAAGATGACTTTACATCTTGCATAATTAATGTTTTTTTGTTAGAGTAAAATCCTTAAAGTTAGAAGTACCTCTTTATTTATTCTTTACAAATGAGACATGAAAACAGTGTTTTTCTTTACTTTATATCTGTACCTTTTCACTAAATATCTTCATTACACTTTTCCACTTCTTTGTGGACTTTATATCATCTAGAAAGATTTAACTTCCTACCTAATTAATTAACAGCCTCTGTTCACAACATTTTTTCTTCTCTTCTGGTAGTAAAATGCTCAAGCTTCCACTCTTCCTATGCCCAACCTAGGCTCTTAGGTCTATTCCTAATGTTAATTACTCATGAAATGACTGAACAGTTCAATGACCCTTGAATGTTTACTCCCTTGTACACACCATTACAGAAAAATGTGTATAAAACTCTAACCTAATTTACTATAAATCATCTTATTTAATATTCTGTACCATTAAATTCACTAAATTAAAGTCACTGCTCCAACTGAAAAAAAAACAGGAATGGGTTCATGACTAGATTAGGCATAGTAATACTTTCCTAGGTGGCAGGATTTTAGGTTTCATTTAGATTCAAAATGTTTCCTCTTATGGGCTGTCCTTTGCCCTTTTTCTAAATGAATAAACATTTCCTGAGCTGAGATGGGTAGTGACAGTACTTAGTACATACAAGATACACAGCCTCTACACAACACAAATCCATGCAAAGCATTTACAGTTGAGTTAAAGCCTCAAGGAAAAAGCAAAACATAGACATATTCTTCTATAATTCAAAATGGTTTACTGAAATTTCTATTCAATAGCATGTAATGCATAATTTTAGCTACTGTCACACAACATAATGTGATCATAACAAAAGCAACAGGCTGATTTGAAAGTGTGTTGTACCCTTTAATTAATTTTTTTTTTAATAGTAGTGGAAAGTTAAAATAATACTACGTGTTAGACAGCAGGTAAAGCGACTAGAGAATTTCAAAGCAGCCAACACAGTTGGTTTTTTTCTAGGTCTCTTTATTGTGACATACAAAGGCTGTCATGAAACACTTGGCTTTTTTTAGTCTAACCTTTAGTCTAACCTTATGCAAAATCCAATAAACTTATGTTTCCTACAGAGGCGTAGTTCTTGTGCTAAAAGCTTCCCTGTGACCACATCATACATGGCAGCCTTGAATGAGCAGGACACATTAACTGATTGACAAGCATAAAACAAGCATAAAGTCACTCACAAATGGAAAATGCCAAGTAACAGTAAATGTTATTTTCTCAACAGTAGTCAATAAAAAAGCCAGGAGATAAGAATAGCACTGGTTCTCTGGTTCTTCGTGTATTTGTGCTGTCTGGCCTGATCATCAAAAAACAGAAGGGATTCTAAAGTTTCTTTATGAGAAATAGGGATCAAAAAAACCATGAAGGGATCCCATTCACAAGCTGACTATCACAACTGCTTCTATTTCCTGCCCCAACTACAACAAAACATTGGCAACTGTTCCCAGAAAAGTAATGATTCCTACAGGGCTATAACAAATATTCATCTGGCATTTAACAAGAAAATTTAGTAAGCTACTCTCAAACAATGAGATAGGTTAACTCAGTCATCATTGTTGCAATCAGAGGTCTGGGAATATAGTCTGGAAAAAATACATTTAAAAATTAATGACAAGGTTCTTGTCATCTACTTGGAAGTTCTGAGATGACAAGTTGCATTTGTCAGTCTGGAAAGCTCATTCACTCACGTTACTCATTTTGGCTTTCATATGCGATGACGCAAGAGGATCATACAGGACCAATCACATTCTCCTGATTACAAGAAACCAGCAGGACCTGCTGCACTTGGAAATCCTAGCCAACACAATTTACAAAGCAATGCTCAGTGCACAATGGAATTTAAAGAGTACGGTTTCCCATGGTCCTCTCCTGTGGATTTAATCACATTTAATAACGTGGCTAAATTCAATGACCATGTCCCTTCCCACACTTGTGGCAATGTTTTGAGTTTCTCCTCTAAAACTGAATAATATTTTTATGTAACTGTATGGAAGTATATTTTTGAGACAGCTACCTCCAGGGCATGTTCTATATTGTACTGGCCAAAAGATTAAAAAATTAGAAGAGAATTAGTGATATATTTGCACATACTTCATGTCACGAAGCAAAATTCCCATTACTCAATAGCTTTGTCAAGTTAAATAAACATCAATATAATTCTTTCTAAAATGTAGCAACACTGAGGAAAGGGGACCTGAGTGCATGCTTCTGTTGAAACAAAACAAATACAAGCTGAGAAGAGTGATAATAAAGAAGTGAACAAAAAATCCAAAACATTCTACGCTGTATTCACTACAAACTTTAACTAACTGGATTAAAGGACTTGAACAAAAACTGATAATTTTTTATCATTATTTAAAGTTTATGAAATTTACTGTATGTCTCTTACATATTTAAAAACAAAATAAAAGTCGTAGCCTTGTAACATATATCATCAATGCCAACATACCAATACAACAAATAGAAGTGATTTACTTGATAGTTACAATTAGCCCTGACTGAAGTTCAATTTTTAGAAGGCCGAATAAGAAATATGATACTATTCAATTTGGATCTCTTGTCAATAGCGTTCTGTGCTTGCTGAGAACATGGCTACTGCATGGCAGATTTCAAATATTACAAATTTCTTTTAACTCCAAGAAGTCAGACTCTTTTCCCCCTCCAAGCACCCTTGCTCCCAGATATTCAAATAAATTGTGTGACCACAAAATGAAACAAATATTTGTTAACTACATTGTATTGCATTACCAATTTATTTCAAAGCTTTAATTTATTTGGGACTAGACAAAGAATAATGTTCATTACTCCTTAATACTACAGCCAGAGCTCTTGGTATCATCTTATTCTCTCTGATAATCCTTGTGTTTACTTATTTAAGCTGGCAGAGATAGATGAGTTGCTCCTCATAAGAAAACAGTAAGGAGAGTAATGAAAAAATCTTGTGTTCAGTAGCAGAAATTAACCAAGAGTAAGCATAGGCATCTAACTGAAAACCATTTTGTCTACTATTTGTGTTACCTCTCGCATTCAGGAGGTCTCTCTTGCCAAAATTCAAACTACTTAATTTCAACACAAAAATACTTTTGTAGGTGCCACCAACCATTCATACTAATAAATAAATAAACAAATATGTTGTTTAAAGCTAAGGATATGCATGCTTTAATTCCTTGCATTTCATTTAAATAAATGTATGTTGTGTTTTACAATTAAAGAGCTGGCAGATCATGGAGTCAGGTATTTAATACTTTTGATAGCTGTACTTACTTAAAACAATATTTCCTTAACTGGAAAAATGAGACAAAACATAAAAAACCCATTAGAAGATATTACTTATGGGACAAAACACTGATACGCTTTTGTATAACTAATATGTACTTCTTTAAAAAAAAAAAAACAGGAAACAACAAGAAACTTAATGTGCTGTCTTAACTTTTAAAAGGAATGTAAGTACCTCCTAAAAAATTCAAAGGTGTTTCAATCCATATATGTTTTTCTACTTGGTCTAAATACAAGTATGAAAAGGTACCAAATCAAAGAAAAAAAATTCAATAACAGTTCTGCAGTTCTTGTTCATCAATAGAACCACCCAGTCGGAAGTGAATTTAGAAATTCTCCATACTACTAAGGTTTCAGGTGCAATTAGAAACAGTAGATAAGAAAAACAGAGGGATGCACAAAGCAAATCAATCCTCTGCATACTTGAAAAGAGAAACAATTTTTTTTCAGACACTTTGTCTCCCCAGATCACATAAGATTTTGAAGAAAATTTTGTGTGGTACAGGATTAAAAAATATTTAGCTCAGTTCAGCAAAACTGCCTTGCATTTTTAGAATTTTACATCGAATCTCAGTCATTTAGAAGGAATTATACTCTGTATGAAGTGTATAGGACTTTAATGCTTGCAATAGTGATAAATATGGCCATTCCAGGTAATTATCTGTTCCTGGTCATATACAAACATGTAACAGTAGGGACATGCTCATTTATTCAAAACCACTGTTCCTATACAAACCCCTTTCTTTCTGAATACCTAAAAAACAAGAAGAGATTTTAGAGACCATAAAGGACAGCACGGTGCCAGAAATACTGCAGAACAATCTATCTTCTTTTATATGTAGTATAGCACAGTGCTTGGTGAATATAAATGGAGAAAAACCTGCCAGCCTGGGTGCTCCTTAGTGTATTACTGTGCAGGAAAATCAATGAAGAGACATTCTTGGCTTTGTAACATTACATATTCGAGTTGTTTTGATCAGTTTGTCCAATGTGCCTTCCATTTCTGACCAATAGTTTTCTAATTCTAAGTGAAACAACGTGTCTCTACTGCTCACAGATGACAGAATAAAATTAAATTTAAGAGGTACTAATAATATATCTATATACCCTGTTTTCTGCAGTCATTTGGATGCAGACTCCGTGACTGAAGAGATCAGAGTCCTAAGTACAGTCACTGCAGATAGATCACTCAGCAAATACTTTTAAAACTCAGATCATCTCAGTTTGAATGGAACTTAAGTAATAATTAAGAATTTAACTGAAATTATTTTCAAAGGCAGAGGCAATAAAATGGCAGAAAACAAACTTTCAATACATGACTTTAAGGATGTATTTGAATTCATCAGACTGCAGAGTTTTCCTCAAATTTGGCAAGGAAAAAATCACTTTTATAAGTAAAAAATACATATGTCTATGTATTCCTTGAAATATCCATTTAAAAGACACTGCAAGCAAAAGTAAAACCTGGCATAGAAACAGAGATGCAATCCTATGGGCTATACACACTCAGTAAGGAATATAAAACTAAGAACATGAAACTAAGCAACCACTTCAAAGCCTTAGAAAGTCAAAAGCTACTTTTTTTCAGAAAAAAAAAGGCAGAAAGATTGAAAAAAAATTTCACAAAATAATCAGAAAACTTTCTGAACTCTTAAAGATGCTAACAAGTTGGGTTTGGGTCTTTGCCCCAGAAAGCACGGTTCAGGAATAGTACACTGGATTACATATTGATTACTCAGATAAAGTGAGAAAAACCAACATCGTGATAAAAAACAAAAGCAAAAACCCTGTGTGTCATCCTAGGAAATACATCAGAACCTTTGGTAACTGAAGGAGTATAAAACCTTTAGAAAGTTTTAATAGAATTATGTTTTTCGTCTTATGACATTTATGGAATCTTTTTATTTCTATTTAAGAGGAAAAAGTCTCATAAAAGTGACGTGTATTTATCTTTAAAACACGATACTGAAGGTCATAAACTGAAGTAAATGTAACACTATGCTTTACTGTCTACATACGTGTACTAAATCCAAAAGATAATATAAGTCCCCCTAAGCAATCAGTAGTATCATTTTAAAAAAGAAATTCACTCATTTCACAGGTCTTGATAAACTAGAAGTACCTACTAACTGCAAAATCATTGACAATAAGAAATTTATATAACCCACAGGGATTTATTTCTTTTAAATTCCTTTAAATTTCTTTCAGTCAAACATAAAAGCCTTCTGTAATATCTCAATATAAGCACAAAATGTATCCAAAGAAAAATCGATGTTTGCAGTTAAGCCAAAAACACTACCACTGTAGTGTTTTTATTTCTGTTCACTGTAAAAAATCTAATGCATCTTTGGTAAGTAAAATGAGTTGTCAAGAAATAACTCAAACATCATTTCCTATATCTGCTTTCTAAAAACGTGGTTATATTAATTACCTGACTAGTCTACAAAATTATATCAGCTAAGGCAGAATGCTGGTGCAGTTAAAAGTTATTTTCTTTGAATATTTAGATTTTTTGATAAATACAGTGAAGACTTACCATAAATGAAAACTCATGATTCAGGAAGAATACAATTAGATTAACAAATTGTGATTTATGTCATCTTATTTCAAATTGCTGAGTTTTAGACAACTAACCACGACAGAAGAACTTATTTGATCTTTCTTGAGAAGAATAATCCTCCAAGCACTCTTTTTTTTTTTAATGATTGACTGTGAAGGAAGTTCTAGGAATCAACTTTTAGATGACAGAGCTAGGAAAAAGAATTCTACCTATAGTATCCAGCATTTTTTCCAGATACATGTATTTCAGTAACTCACCCTCTACTGTTAGAGTACCCATTTTGGATTCCAAGAAATCAAACAGTGTGCTTGGTGCAGACGGTCTGGCATTTCCTAGCTCTTCTTCATCTTCAGGTCTTATCCTGCCCCGGCCTTTCCCCTTACCTGTAAGCATTAAAGGTTTTTGTGAACGGTCAATAAAAAATAAAAGAAGTGTACACATGCTTTCATTTGATTTACAAAATGTTTGTCTTTTCTGTCTTTAAAAAATTCTGTCACAGAAAGGCAGTGATAGGACAAGGGAGAACAATTTTAAATTAAAAACTGGAGAGATTTAGATTAGAAGTGAGGGAGAAATTCTTTACTGTGAGGGTGATGAGGCACCAAAACAGGTTGTCCATAGAAGCTGTGGATGTTTCATCCTTGGAAGTGTTCTAGGCCAGGCTGGATGGGGCCCTGAGCAACCTGGTCTAGTGGGTGGCCTCTCTGTCTAGGAGGTGGGTGTGGAGGAGGTGGAACAAGATGATCTTTAAGGTCCCTTCCAACCTATGCTCCTCTGTGATACTAGGATACACATTTCCCATTTAAGGCTAATTAAATATCTGACTTCCAATTCAAAATTTTTGACAAGAATATAATACACAGAAGCCTTTCTTAGGGATTTGCTTTCAGGTCTGCAATGCACTCTAACATGCAGGAAAAAAACATGCAAATATGCTCTTCTATAATTACATTAGTAATCCACCATACACAAATTCTTTGGCTTGTAAACAGTTTTTAAGCATCTCCTTGCAAGCTTTACCTCTAGGTGGTGGTCCCTGAAGGGGTTTCTGTTTACTGTTGTTCAGAAGGAAATTTAATGCTGCCTCTAGGTTGTTACTGTTATCCATAAGTGCCTGTCTTGCTGCTTCTTTGCTAAAACCCATCTCTGTTATGTGTTTTAGAGCCTTTTCATCAACCTGAAATAAAAGGTGCACACAAAAGTAATAAATACAACACTTTGTAAACCCACCAGATTTTACATTAATTTTTCTTTAATTTTAATTGAAACAATATTTATTGTTTAATTGATTATAAATATTTCAGTTTTATATCCAATCTTTTCATACAATCTCAAAAGCAGCTAATCAAGGGATGTTTTTATTCGTAGTATGGTTTTTAATTAATTAGTTTTCAGTTCTACTATTACAGGTTTTCAAGCACAAACTCTCCAAGTCTATATGAACACTAAAAGAACTATCTCAAAATAATATGGGTATCAAAACTAGCCATCTGTTCCAGTTTGAACCCTTTCACAACTTTTGCAGACAATGCAACACTCAGTTACTCCTTAAAATATGAAGAAAATATAATTGGCTAGAGGTTTTACAGAAGAAAGCAAAGACATGCAAACAATTTACTTCTGCAGAAACGCAGGCTCCATTATTCCAAACTGTCATGAGTGTCATGACAAAAAGTCAAAACAGGAATCACAAAGCATTAAGTACAAAAAGTAACACTGCATCTGCACCAAAATCACACTCATCTACTTCAACAGCAGCAATCAAAACATTTTTAACTGGAACCCCATGAATAATATAACATTCAGTCTACAGGTTCAAAAATAGCCATATGAAGACCCTACAAAAAACCCACAAAACCCCAAGCCTAATGGAATCTAACCTCTGAGATACATATTTAAATTTTACTGAATAAAGGTTTAACCAAGAATCACAGTGAAACTCATAACTATCTCAGTAAGGTACAAAAGTACCATAAGTATTCTAAGCAGACCTCAAAATTAATTGAAAGAAAAGTCATCATTCCTCAAGGTATTTTGATTTTATTCTTGTTATATTTGGGGTTTTGTTTTTAATATTACACATTTAAGACTCCATTACAGTCTTCCATCTTACCAGCTCTCGGTAGACACCTTCATTCTTCCCCTCTGGTTTTGCTATCTTCTCTTTCTGGAACAGCTCCCTGTTTCGATTCCCTCCAGCACTCACACTGAGATTGCTTCTGCTACTACCACCACCTCCTCCAAATGTCTTGGTCTTTAGATAAGAACAAAATAATATTTCAGCAAACAGAAATAATGAAAATAAGCCTCAATATTTAGCTAGTAGATAAAATGCAGTACTTTTGTTGCAGTGCTTTTTGGGTGCTTTTTTGATTATGCTCTGGGTCAACAAATAAAGCACTGATTTACACACATACACAGAAAAAGATTAATTTATTAGTCAGGAATTTTTTTCCCCTGTGCACAAATGAGGCTGTAAAAAGGGTATATAATTCTAGCTGTCACAGTTTACCAAGTAGTTTAAGAAATAAACTAAAAAGGAGACCAAAGGAGAATATAAAAACCTGACACATCAGAATTAAATTTCCTAGCTATTTTTTCAGACTGTATTCAGGGAATCATGGGGGCCTTGAGAATTAAAAAGAGCAGATGAAAATTGATAACCGGCATTTATTACTTAAATCTTATTAGCAAAATTGTAAACCCCTCGTTTATTTAGTAGTGGTAGTAAAATCATACCTACAATAAAACATTATGATACATTTATTAGCTTTATTAAAATAAGAACATAGTCATCAATTCAAAAGGATTCTAAGTCTGATTCATATTTCTAAAGATACAGGAGTAGAATTATAAGCAGGCAAATTTCAGAAAGCATTTTTCATTTAAAAGAGAAATACTTAACAAGAAAAGATCAAGCAAAGCAAAATTCTGCAACACATGCATTCTAACCTCTTTGCTCTTTGCTACTTCTGCAATAGCAGCTGTTCTCTGCTTTTCAAATTCATCATTGTCCGCAACAGTTTTCACAGTATTTGTCATTTGCAGAGTCTTTCTGCGATCAAGGTCTCTGCTATCCACTTGCACATAAGATGCACATTTCTGAAAATGCAAAAAAAAAAAAAATTTTAATTAATTCTTAATTAATTTTTAATTCTTCTGCCTTCTCTCATTTGAAAAAAGACCCACCCAAGTTTTATTCCATAAGAGTAGCAGACCCTCAGATAAAGAATGTGATCATGTAGCTAAGACATCATGATTACATCACAATGATTCTTAAAAATTTGCTGATCCTTGCCCAATTCTTTGGCATTTAAGAAGGAATTGCATTAGTGCCTACATGATCTTACCAGCAAAATCAAAGGCTCCATGCACTAAATAAAGTGAAGCATGAAATTGAGAGGAAAAATGTTACTGGAAACTGGCAAAAAAAGGAGACTGGATTAACACAGTTTTGGGGTTTTTTTAACAGGCACAATTTTTATATTCAAGTTATCAAGATTTAAGGTGTTTTGATTGCCTTTACCTAACTGAAACAAGGTACCTAGATATCATAATACAGGTACTCTTATGAAGTGACATAGAGAAGTACACTTTACCTGCCCAAAAGGTACAAAAGGAGGAGGGCCACCCTCTGTACCAATGTTACTCCTATTGTGTTTTGCCAAACTCTGTAAAAGAAAAATTACAATTAATAAATTGCAAACAGAAACCAGATTGTATGATAAATGTCTCTATTTCAGAATGTATATGAAACTTGCAAGATGGATATTTTAAGCAGAAAATAAATTCTTATTTTTAAATATTTTATTAAAAGATCTTTTATTATTAAATCTTTGCATCATATTTTAAATCTCCTAAGTTAAGAAGAGGATTGGAGGAGTGGCAGACAAAAGAAACTATGGAATTTTGCATAATCACTAAGGCAATACATAGAGCAAATGTAGAAAACTCAGTTATAAAACAAGAGATTTGTAAAGGCACACAGCATCTTGAAAAATGGATTGGACCAATTCAGCCTCGACAAGGGAAGGTTCAGGGGCACCTTATCAACCTGCATGATGGAGACAAGCTGTTTCAGTGGTGCCCAGTAAGATGGGCAGAACTGAAACACAGGAGATTCCCTCCATCACAAAACACTTTTTTGATTGTGAGGGTGACTGAGAAAGGGAGGCTACGGAGTCCCCATCCTTAGAGACACTCAAAAGCTGCCAGGACACTGTCCTGAACAATTGGCTCTAGGTGGCCTTGATTGAGCCAGATGATTTCCATCCTCAACCATTCTGTGAAATTCATGATCCCATGCATAAACAAACACAGAAAGGATTAATCAAAATTGTATCCTTTAATGTACTACAGAAATCTGTATGCCAAGGCTGTATAAGCACTCAGACTGTGATCTCTTCGTAAAAAACAATCTCATTTTTGTCACTGCTGGAAACAAAATGCTGTGCTACTTAAGAAAAAAAAGTACAGTTCCTTAATGCTGTTAAAATGCACCAAAACTGCATTTCCTATAATGTAACTCTTTCCTCATCTTCATTTCTCACTGTCCTTTTCGCCCAATGGACATTCATGCATGACTACATACACTCTCTGTTGTCAGAGACAGCATTAATTACTTCAGGCTATATATGACATTTACCTATATATTTATTACTCTGATGAAGAATTGATTTAAATCCATCATGTGAAAAATGGAGTATAAACACGAATAAGCTTTAAGTCACTATCAGAGAATTTCTTAAACTAAGTAATAGATTAATTTCGCTAATACATACTCTAATTAAAACTTTTGGTCCACTCCTTTCAAGTTAACTACTTTCATTCAGGAGCCAAAGACTGTTTTCTATATCATTTATAGTTATTAATGCCTTTTAAGGTTGAAAAAAAAGAATAATCCTTTTTTTCATGCCTTGGAGCAAAAAACACTAATAAAGTATTCAATAAATAATTCAAAAAAACCACTTAGAAGTGCAGAAATCATACAATTTTCCTGCTTTAGTTTCAATCAATTCACTTAAAATGCTGCCTTAGAAATATAAGCTAACCAAGGGCTGATCACTGCAGCATGCTCACACCTCCCTGTACCTATTAACTGAAGCAGCACATTACAGCAGTGATTTCATGGCCATGCCACTTCACTTCCCTGAAGCAGGCACTCCAGGTGCAATAAGCCCTTATTCTGGCACTTCTATTTGTTTGCTAGTTTGTTTGTACCCAGAGAAATGCAGGCAATTTTGGAATGAACTCCCACACCGAATCAAATTATAATTTAAAAAAACAATTATAAACTAGACAAGAACTCGAGCATCAGATTAATTCCTCATGTCCTATAATCAGGAAGAGCATGCTGAATTTACACTTTGTTTTCTTTCTTTCTCAAATCAGAATCAAGAAATCACATAGAAGAAAAAGATTGTTCCAATCTACTGCTCAAATGTGCAATTGGGCAAATGGCAGAAAAGCCCTTAAAAACTGACTGCCTATTTATCAACATTTATCTACATGAATTTTGAATCATAACAATTTATTGCAAAAAACTGTTCTCCATAATGAAAGAATTCTAATGAGCTAATGGTAAAGAAGAGCCCTGATACCTTCTTCTCAAGGAGCACTCTCTGCTGAGAAGTGAGAGCAGCTGCTTTAGAAACCTTCATATTGCACCGAATAAAAAGCAAATTGGCAACACACACACAATCTTTTTAACTTAAATTTCCTCATAACTCAGCAGTAACTACCACTTAGATAAACTTTGTTATAAATGTATTTAATATACCTCTTTTACCCTTTTTGCTCTATTTACATCATGACACTAAAAACATATTTCCTAGAGAATTTCTTAAGAAACTAAGGTTTCCAATCTCAGATTGCTAGATATTACGTATTGTTGTACCCTCACCTTTCTTTATACATGTATTTTTAAGTATACATAACATCACCCCCTTTTCCCATGAGGTAATCTCAATATTTAGCCTCACCTTCACCAAAACAGAAAAATCTTTAAGTATACTAGAAAGCTTTACTTTTAGATTATCTGTAATTCTAAGTGTTAAAAATTTAATTGCCTACCAAACAGTCACACCAATTACCTCAGCAGATTTGCTTCAGACTTCAACTTACATATAGTCTGGTGTTTTGTTTAATAGCAATTCAAAATACTCTTCCCTCATAAGAAGAGTACCAGCAATATCTTACAGATACTGATCCTTCATGTTTGGAACATCAGTCACCATCAGAACATGAAGAACACCACAAAGAAACAATTATTTGGAACTCTATTTTCTCCTAAAGACGTCCATGACCCTTTACCTTGTATTTCCAAATAGCCTAGAAAAAAAATCTCACCGGAACAGTCTCATTTACTCTTTTCTTATTTATTTACTGTTGCTTAAATCGGGACACTTAATAAGACCTGAAATTTCCAGGCAAGAATTTACTTTATGATAAAATTGAATGCTACAAGGAAGAGCACATTTATTCCTCATGCAGTGTGATAATACTGCATCCATTCCACATATGCTGCATTGTAGTATGAGTCTTTTATTACTAAGACTTGATTCCTCCTGCAAGCAATTGCAAACACTGTTCTGAATGGAACAAAACAGTAATACAACTGAGCAAGCAGAAGCTGACAAGTAGGTGCAAAAGACAGGATACACAACTTTTATTCTAAAGTTTCATAATGTTATTTGGCTTAACACTAACTTTATACTAAGTATAAAACCCCCTTATTTCATCATCTACACAGGAAGCCAAATTAACACATCTCAGACTTTCTAGTGGGGAGAAAACATAAAACTGCCTTCAAAAATAAAAAAAAACTAGCTTCGAAACAAGTAATTTGAAATAGTTACAAAATATTAGTTACATAAAAATAAAAGTTGTATGACTTTTTATGCAAACACAATTCAGCATTTTATTTAAGCTTTTGTGGCAAGATTAGACAAGGAGTGGCAATGTGCTTATCACTTCTCAAATATTTTATCAATTATGCTTGTCAGCTGTACTCTTCTATGAACCTTTCTGAACAGGATAGAAGCATCAAGTTCCCCGGGAAACTGCTAATCACGTAGCATCTGGCTTCTACAGATTTGTTTGAGCCCTATCTGTCTAGCTGTCAGTCTAGATATAGAACTGGAACTACAATTTCCAGTGGTCATTGATCACCTGTCCAAATTGATTGCTTGTCACTCACAGCTTTTCTGACACGGCCACATTCATGTGCTGTGAGCTGGTCAGCAAGAAAAAGAAAACAATACTCTGGCAAACTCAAAATTTGAGAACCAGAGCACTGAGAGGATAGCAGCAGGCAATAGTTAACTTTCTGCATCGTCTTACCAGAGCAAATCAGTGATGGCTACCACTCTGTTAAACATATTGCATATAGCTAAGAGAACTGGCTAATAAGTGCTGAAAGTTGTGGTCAGCAGCATGCCTTTGGTTATTAAATGGTTTGCTTTTTTTGTTTAAGTAAATAGAGTCTGTTCCAAGTTATTTCTTGATACTGATTCCAAAAACCAATTATTAAGTATAAAGCAAAACTTACCTGTTGAAGTCCAGGTAGAAGAAATATGAAAACAGACTGTCTAAAATACCACCAAGAAAAGTAAACCAGTTCTATTCTTGTCTTGTGAACTGCACGGCATTCTTAAGAACTTGTTAACTGTATGTTCTCTCTTCTGCCCCATTTACCTTAAAAGTCAGTGGTTTTTAACCGAAGAGAGAATTCCAAGACTTAATACTAAGTAAGAAAAAAATCATAAAATGGGATATTTATGCTGTTGGCCTCAGAACCTTTTTTATTTTGAAAGCTTCATTTGAAAGCAAGAATGCTTTTGTATTTTAAAAAACCCTTTATTTTCAGCTATAAAAGCTGAAGGATACTGAACAGAACCTACTAGAATGCATAATTCTAAAATTCAAATTAATTTTGGCCCAGTTTGCCAAAATCTGGCACCAAAGAAGGCTAGCTCTGGAACCAAAGAAGGCTAGTTCTAACAAAAATTACTGAGCCCAACTTAGAAGGAGCAACAATAAAATGAGTACTTCATACAGAACTAACCATCATGCCCATAAGTAGCTACTCTGTTTCAGAGATGTGGATGCAAAAATACAGAGAGATGCATGGTTGTAGTAGTGACAGTTAATTTGATAAGTATCTGGGACTAACGGTAGTAGGGTCACAACTCCTGCCCTAGGAACTTCCACCTGTTTGTGAGAAAATGTATGAAAAAATACTCCCACAGCCACTTTTGTTCTACTGGGACAGAAACCAAAAGAAAGAGCTTACACATATTTATGCCTTGTTGGAAGAATTTTAAATCTCCAATCTGACTTTGTAACCACAATTTATCTAAAGTACAGATGAAATGTGGAATACAGGGCTCATACCAAACATTACCAACTTCAATGCTTTCAGTACATTTATTCTATTATTTTTGCCTCAAAAAGACACAGTCTGTAGACAGTAACTGTAAAAGTCAGAACTCCATAGTATTTTGGTACCAAACACACTGTTTAAGAAAGCAACCACCCATGACTATTTACCAAAATAAATGTAGTAGGTTTGATTAATGCTTTCAATCCCTGCAGAAAGGAATGGGTTCCCATGCAAAGATCACTTGTAATTTTTTAATTTGCAACATTATACATAAGACCTACTTGCATACATTTGGCTGTAACCCTAAAAATATTTGGACAGTACCATTCTAAAAGCGTATATACGTAAGTTCACAGTAAACAGAATAATTCTGACGTTTTTAAACTTAATATGCAACTTGTAAAACAAGCATTTCCAGTGGTGTTACCTCACCCTTTGTAATTCCCACTTTTCTATAAGATGCTCCACTTCACCTCCAAGAACTGCTGTGTTACTATCATCCAACAGCAAGAATCCATTTCTCACTTCAACAATTCCTGAAAGCTTAATTTTTGTTCCAGGTGGAGTGTTCAGGCTAGAGGTAGAAACAAAGTAAAAAAATTCAAGTACATTTATTAATATTCTGCCACAAAGAAACATATAAAAAACTACTCATTATAATTCCAATATTTTCATATACCATAATTAAAAAAAAAAAGCACAGTACTTTTCAATAGTTTTATTGGAACACTTCCCACACATTATACAAAAATGCCATAGTGAAAATTAGATTCTAACAGAGATGAATATTAGCAAGTTGTCTGTTTGGTTAATATCCAATTTCATAACACCAAACTAAGGAGAGGATTTGTTTTGACTATCAGATTATATTCTTAGACAACTGACTTTGAGGCAGGTTCCTCATATTTACAGTTAAGAGTAGATTTTCAAATAGTTAATCATCTCTTTTATACATTTAACTTAGTAGACACATAGAGTGGTTAGAAAGGAACTTTTCTACATATTGCTAAGAGTTAGGGCTAAACTAGAATAAATACAGAAACTATGCATCTCATAGTGCTTCTTCTCTCATTATTCTAAAATTTAAAAACATATGAATACTTTCTGTCATCAGCTCCCACATGGAGCCACCTTATCTTTTTCTCATATGAATCTACCTTAGGAAAAGCAACAGGAGAAGCATGAAATAATCACATATTTCCAACATGTAATTGAAAGACACGACAAGCAGTGCAATCTGGAAACTGGTTCTTCTTGTGAGAAACAGGACACAGCCAGTTCAAACCTTTCAACTGAGAAACAATCTCTTTAAAATATGCTAGAGCTACTGTTGCAATCACAGGCCAATACCACATGGTGAGGAACATTCATAGTGGAGTCAGACAATTACAGTACCAATGGCATTTAACCTTAGCAATGTTAATGGATTTTTGGATTGTCCTGATAAAGGCAAAGAAAATGAGATAAAAAAATAGACATAAAAGAAATGTAGAAAAAAATTAAAGACAGACAAGGGAAAAGGGGTAAATGGAAACTATAGTCATGAAAAACCTAAAATTTAAAAGAAAATTGTGATATTTATTTAAAGTAACGCTATGTACTGAAACAGCATATTATTGCAGTTCATAGTCCAACACCAAACTTGAAACAATTATATATAACATGAATTAAATCTTTAAATGTTATGCAAAAAGAAGAGCTCACAACATTACTAGAGTGGCAAGTTCTCTAATATTTTTGAGATTTTATCAAAGAGCTTTCAAATTATGTCTCGTACTGGGTGTTGTGTGATTTAGAATCTACTTACACAGGAGTCTGCCTTCCTTTATTGCTCTCTTTATATTCACATTGGAATATGATATTCCAAGTTCTGCTGGCTCAAGCTAAAATTAAAATATCATTAAATGTTCTGACAGCATCACTCTAAACTCCTGCTCAGAAGGAACAGTTTAACAGTAAAAGACAACATTCAAAAATTAAGTATATATCTATATCTAACTGTTGCAGCTAATAGAGAAAGACTGAATAAGAAGGGGTTTTTTTTTAAACCAAAGTTATCTGGACTAGAAGAGTGCAGAACACACCATGACTCTGAAGACTAAACACCAGAGATTGTTTTTGGCACCTCCATAACCAAACACACAATGTTGAGCAGTAATCAGCTCTCTTAGCCTTACTTTTAACTGAAGAAATATCCAAGTTAAAGGCCTGTCCATGGTTAAGTAGCATTAGCTGCACTGGCTTAGGAGTGTCAAGCCTGTGGCATTCCTACTACAAAAGATCTGCTACTACTAAAAATTGGGGAAGTTTACACACACCCCCAAAATTCTGTGTATTGTGAAACTACAACTCAGAAGATGGATGCAAAATTCCACTTTCTTCCATTATGTTGCTCAGCATAAATAGAACTGCAAATTACATTCATATACACCTTTGCATGTCGAATTTAAATTTCTCCTTTATATACAAATCCAAGAAAGAAGCCTCTTTTGTCAAGTAATTTTTTTCATAAATTACTAAGGACACTTCCACTATTTCAAGGAGATTTACATATCAAAGGAAAACATGGAAAAAAGTTTCTCACCTGATTTTTGACATGCTACTGTATTCTATAGCTGTACAGTTTGTGTGTCCATCAGTCATCTGTAAACGTAACATTCTGGGAGCAGCCTGAGATTCTTCATTATCCTTTGGTGCAGCAACATTGCGAATTTTCTGTATTTGCAGGACACATGGCCCTTCCAGCTAGATAAGTCAAACAGAAAAGACAAAAGTGTTAGCACTGTTAAGCAAACACACTGCAATATCTAGACACACCAACAGATGCCCCCAGGCAAAGAAAAGTGTCATTTGATCAGGCAGTCAAGTTGAATTTCTATCACTCATGTACTCTGTGTTCTAAAGTATGATAAAAATGGCTTTTTCAGAGAAACAATTGTGATACTTCACAGATCTGAGATATCAATTATAAAATAAAAGTGAATGAAAACAGTTGAGGAGGCAAACAAAAACACAGATACTGTCACTTTGAACACAGTATGGGGTCCAGATAAGATTTCACTACAGGGTGTCACTAATGGTCTTCTAAAGAACAAAAAAAAAAAAACAGCTTAGAAGAGCATCTGTTCCAATCAAGAGGAAATTTCAAGTACAATTGCTTTGTAGCAACCAACTAGAAATATAGCTTCTTTGAACAATGGTCCAATCAAAACATAACAAACTGAAGGGACATCACTTGTCTATTGATTACGTAAAAATGGATACACACACCACAATCTACGTTACAAAAAATACAAAAATAACTAAAAACCAGCCAAAAAAACCCAAATAAAGCCACAACCCCCCTAAAAAACTCCACCACAAATAAAAAAACACCAAAATAAACCCACCTGAAAAACCAAACCCAAACCAACCGCCTAAACAATTTATAACACTTATAACGTGGCTAAGTCATTTTAATTTCTCTAGGGAAAAAAAATCTCTGTGGCTGTTTAACCAATCTCTAGCTCCTAAACAACAACGAAAAGATGAAGTGCCATGTTCACCAGTTTCTAATCTTGAAGAAACAGAACAGGTAGGCAGAAGAACACAAAATGAGAGCAGATAACCAGCAGGTAAGTATATACAAAAAGAAGAGAAATTAATAAATTAAGACAGCAGGAGCACAGTAGCTTTACTATGATGGCAGTAGAAGATCTGATGTAGCAATCACTCTCACTGAAAGAGGCTTTTTAAAATGCAGATCAGTTTTAACTAGAACAACAAATCAGTTGTTCCAGTGGAAAAAAAAAAATAAAAAAGCCTGGAGGAAATAAAAATCCACCATAAAAAAACCAATGAACCACAAATTGGGACGTATATGAGTAACGTTTAACAAGAATTAAATTGCTGTCACCTCATGTTATGAACTGCTTATAATGAATTTGCCAGTACTAAGAAAGGAACTCTGAGATCACAACTTAAATCCTTTCTGAATGCTTCTTCTGAAATTAATGTTTCCATTGTAGCAATACAAGTTCTCAAAAGAAAACCAGTATCACCTAAAAGGTAACAGCTATTAAATTATACATTGTAATTTTATAGTCTTTGCACTTTCATTCCTTCAAAAATACTTAATGTTTATCTTTTTGGTATAGTCATCTAGATGGAAATACGTGGATGCAGCTTTTCCAAATCCTATGCAAATGTGGCCATCTTGTGGTTAATGCTGGTAATTTTGACTTTTTTAAAAAACATACAAAACACAGATATTAAATGAGTAAAATAGCTCTGTGTATTATTGACTGACGTTGATAATCACCTATAATGGTCAAATATCCATGTTTCATACTAGGACTCTCCCAGCTTTTATGCAACTATTTGCCTATTATAATAGGAAAATTGTTGCATAAAAAGTTATTTTTTAAATAATTAAAATTTCTTTTCTATGGAAGATGGAAATAAATCATGGGTTCTCAAGATATAGACAGATAATATTGATATTAGTCTTGGCTGAGAGGAACAATAGCAGCACATAATTGCTATTTTTCACTGAAACATTTCTGAACAACAAACTACTTTCTACAGAGAGATTATGCTAAGAAGTTGCTCCTCTCCCATAAAGTAAATGCTCTTTTTTTGTAAAAGCATAGCTCTGTAACATAATATATTTGCAGACATTGAAAGCTAAACAGCAGTACTGACCAAAGAGTCGGATTTGCTTTATGTAACCCAAAAAAATGAAATTACAGTTAAGAAACCAAGGATTCAGCATACTATCAAATAGCTTGAGCTAAAAATTATAAATAGGAGTCCTAGTAAGCAGATTTTTTGATATGTAACTCTTTGCAAAACCTGAAGGATTATCATCCTCCGGGAAATGGTTTGCAAGTGTCTGGTTTGGGTTTTTTTAGAACAGTTTTCTAAAGATCTATGAATATAGATTAAGTTAATAAAAACTCTTCCCATGAAGTTAGTTTACTAAGTAATATGCTGCATGCACAGACTGCTGCCTAACTAAAATCTATGATCCTGCAATGGACTCTCAAGTGTGCTTTACAAAACTGGCAGTAATGTTTGTGCTTTTTTTTTTTCTTGTAGAAGCCTGTGCTTGCAGCAGTGACCACTCCATTTAGACAACAGAATAAACAAATCCAAACAGCTCTTAACAGACTATTCCATCAATCAACCTTGCTTTCTTAAAACAAACCCACTTTAACTTATCACTATTTGAATTTCAACAGTAAAGAAATAGGTTTCCCCAGAACTTTCACATCAGTAATAGACTGTCAATATTTGAAGCAAGGGATAAAGAATTGAAACGAGAACCACTGCTAGGTTTAAAATAAAATTCCTTCATTTATCCACTCTCTGAATCGCATGTAAGGAACAAAGCAGGAAGGATATACAGAAGGGTACAAACTTCATTTTTACTTAAACACACAACATGCATTAAAATCTAGCACACCCAAGTTTCAAGTATAATACTCTTCTCTTGCACATAAAATGTTGCACCATCTAACATGTTTTATTCACATAACCTGCAGGATACACAATCACAGGAAAATTATATGAAGTGCACAGCTATAGCCATGGATGGCAGTAGGTAAGTAACACTGCATTAACATGTATCATTGTGTATTAGAATCAAACTGCTACTTCGATTTATTTATGACCTGCTTTGTGCCCTATCAGGACAGAGGGGGAAAAATGAAATTCTGATACAACAGCAAGGCCAAACAAGTTAGACTTTTCAGCAACAAATTAAGTTGCCAGGATTGTTCAGATTTTTATTTAAGCATTTTAAAGTTCTGAAATAAAAACATCCTTTATATGGAGCTTATGTTCATATATTTAGACTATCATATAGTCAGACATTGGGGGCTTTTGTATGTAAAGTAATGAAAAAAACAGGCTAACGTGCCATAGAAGGCTGTCATCACACAGAAATCACAAAATACAGAAAAGTGAAGTAAAAAAACTGTCTACCTTTTCCACCTTTCCACCATTGATGTCACTGGGGAGGAATTTCTTGCCAATCGTTCTTAAATCTGTCTGAAATGATTACAGAAGACAAGAAAATATTAACTTAAAACATGAACTTGACAAAAAACAAACAAAAAACCTAAAATAGGAAAAACAATAGCATTTTTCCATAATGATAACTATTTAATACAGAAATCCACTCCTGTGTATGATAAAACATTCAACAACTCTAGAGTTAAAGCTTACAAAAGAAATACTTTTGCTTTTTAAAGTATATTCTTGTTTTAAGTACATTTTCAATGTTGATCAAAATATTTTTAAATAGACAAAACCAAATGACTATGCAACGTTTAATGGTTAAACGTAACTGTGAGGTTTAACAGAGGTAAAACATCTTTCTTTGCTCTCCATCTGGCAGTTAAGGTATTTTTAGTTTGTGCCTTTTTACATGCACAAATCCTTACTTATTATGATCATGAGCAACTCCTTCAGAAGAAAATGTGCTAAATGTAATCACTACAAGAACTTCAACAACATTTTGTCATTAATAAATTTCAATGGCCTACTGTTCTGGCACCCAGATCTAGAACTGAGCAGGACTGTATTTTTGTATCTGAAATATTGTAAACAATTGACTTAGTCTGGTTTTCAGTGAGAAACACTTGTACATTACAAATAAAACAATCACAAGAATGCACCTTCAGTATATTTACTGAGTATCTACAGAGAATAAATGCCCAATCCTCCCTCTTTTGCACAAGATAGCCAGGTAATGATAAGGAAGTTTTTCAATCCAAGCACATCTGAGGAAACTCATCTGCCAACTGTGTGTTTCTGAATAGCACACAGGCTCCTATAAACTGTTCCTGTGTGTCCATTCTTTATCATAGAATCATCATAGAATGCTTTGGGTTGAAAGGGACCTTAAATAACATGTAGTGTATCCTGCCCATAGGAGAGGAGTTGGAACTAACACCATATTGCTCAGAGTCCATCCAACACACCCTTAAACACTTCGAGGGATGGGATACCCACTCTGAGCAATCTGCTCCAGCACCTACACATCTTGCACTTGGTCTTGTCAAATCTCGTGAGATTCCCATGCACCCACATCTTGAGCTTGTCCAGGTCCCTCTGGATGGCATCCTGTCTTTCAGGTGTGTCAACTGCACTGCTCAGCTTAGTGTCATCTGCTAATTTGCTGAGGGTATACTTGATCCCTTGATCTATGTCATTAATGAAGATATTTTTAGTGACACTGGTCCCAATACAGATCCCTGAGGGACATCACTTGTCACTGACATCCATTCGGAGTCTGAGACATTGACCACTACCCTCTGCATGGGACTGTCCAACTACTTTCTTATGCCTCTAACAGTCCATTCATTAAATCCAACTTTTTTCAGTTTAGAAAGAAGACTATTCACAGGGACTCTGTCAAAGGCTTTACAGAAGTCCAGATAAATGACATCTGAACCCCTTCCCTTGTCCATTGATGCAGTCACATCATCATAGAACGCCACTGGGTTGGTCAGGCAGGACTTGCCCTTGGTGAAGTCTCCAGCTTTGCAATCAGAGCAGCGGGAAGGGGACACAACTTTTATAAATTCTTTTTTACTTCTTAGACAAAATAAAAACATCTGAAGGACAGAAGATACATTTATGTCTACTTCAGACTTATTTAAGCAATTCACACACACACACTCTAAAAAGGTAAAAAAGGTCAGCTGACTTCTTGATTTCTTCTGCCTGAAACGTGTCTCTAGCAGTCAAGGAAGAATTTGTAAGAAGCTGAATATAAATTCACTGTTATCCTGTCATTAAAGACACATTGCTACTCTCTACTTACTCAACAGACAAGTTAATCTTCTGGGCACAAAAGCAACAGACTTTATGATAAAAAGTGATACACCATTAATTCTGGCTTTGGAGTACTTGTGCAATATTTCTGGTTTATTTTTATTATCTATCAAACAAATTTGAAACAACAACACAGGCACAAATGATCATGTCAGTACTTGTTCTAACACACAATTACAGGGTAGTACCCAGCAACTCACAAGTACTTTATTTGGATTTTGCATAAAGCAGCAATGCATTCTCAAATATATGGGCATGCTGCTCTGGTCCAGAAATCAAATGCTTGCCTTCTGCATGTTCTGTATTACATTCTTTGCATCTTTGCATTACAGTTTTGCTTTAATTCTTTTCACATTGCTTACGTGAACCGGTGCCTGCATGCATGAGTGACTGAACACATGCTTTAAAGAATAAGTGAAAGGAGCACAGGGGACACACTTCAACAGTATCATCTAAAATCATCTAGAGGTTGAATCTTGAGGGTGGACAAAATCCCCAACAACACTCAAATAATTTCATTATTTTATTATTTATAATTTCGCCAAGGAAGAATACTTTTCTCTTAAGCACTCAACTACATTGTTTTCCCCCTTGAAACTACGTATAGTTATTACCAAGTTTATATTAAACCATTTAAAACATCTGACTATGGATTTGATAAAATATGTTAAAATAACAAATACATGAATTAAGAATGGCAGTAGACTTACTAATGTTTACCTACAATCTATATCCTAGAATTGTAAAAAACAGGGATTCACCTGCACACTTTTCTCATACCCTTAAAAATACTAAGGATTATTGCTTCAAAAATGCTGCTTTATCTTGTATACTCTTGCTAATTTTTTGCCGAAATTATGACTACTAATCCAGATTTCTATAGTAAAGGAAAAAAAACAGGTTTTAGTTCCATAAATATGTAGATAACACTGGATATGTAGTCTGAATGTGCTTTAAGAAGTATCATGTCCAGAAGTCAAAGTAAGGGTGTTTTATTCATCCCAAAAAACTTGTACTAAAATTTCATACTCATGTCACTACATAGCACTTCTGCTTGTATTACTGTTTGTAGTCTGACTTTAGTTTTAAAGCTCATAAACAAAATGTATTTTCCTACTGTTAAATCTGTTCATTTTTTCTCCTTCAAGTTTTGCAGTTTGGAATATATGCTCTTTCCAAATAAAACTCAAAATTCATACAGGCAAGAAGAAAGGTAAGTACTCTGTCCTTTACGTAAATCACACAGACAACAGTACACTTAATTAGACACACAAACTTGAGCCATTAGATGTATCATTTTTAGCATGATTTCTCAGAAAAAATATTTTCACTACCATAACTTACATTAAGGGCAACTAGGATAATATCATTTGTATTAACTTTTTCAGATGAACCTAAGCAAGCTTCAATTCCTTCATCTGAAAGATACCTGTTAAAGAAAAAAAAAAAATTAGAATAGCACATGATATATCAAAGAGACAAACATTTCGTCTGTCTATGAGATTGTCTTTAGTTTCTATCTTTTGTACTGGTGAAGCATAGATACAAAAATACTTGAAAAATTACTTAATGTAATGGGTTTCCTTACACTGACATGAGGTTAAGAATAACATTTCTTCTTTGATAATTTCTAAAGAGAAGAAATTTTTTAAAAATGCAAACCAAAAAAGAAGTTGCACTTACAAAGTAATCAGAGCCATCACAAACAGGGTAACGGTGCACTGCTCATGCCCACCCCCTGAATTACAGGAACCTGGTTTCAAAATCAACCCTTTGACTTTTACTTGATGGAAGAAGCCTATTTTCACTCGTGCATATGCAAGGAAAAAAAAACAAATCAAACCAAAACAACCAACTCCCATCCTGGTCAAAGCATAACCACATATATTTGTAAAGAGCAAGGCTGTACAGTTAATCCTTCATGGGCTGGGGCACACAACACTGCCATTCTAGAAAATCTATTTTGGTTGCCTGGGCTACAACGACACTGATAAAAATGGAAGTGCATTACAGTGAAGGAATGGTCAAATGGTGAAAAGTGTTAAATGAGAATAAAAATTCTCCTCCACAATCGCATTTGGAAAAAGTATTTCTGACATTGATATTGGTAGTGCAGGATCACTATCCTCCTGCAAAAAATCTGCAAGTATACAATAAACTTGTTCATCTGAACACTGTTTTGAATTGATTACCTGAATCCATTTTAAAGGGCTGACCTATTTTAACCTTCATAAAACACTTTAAAAAAGGGTAATTTCAACTTCAGTGATCAGAAATTGTGACATTTGTTGTTCATTTTGCCTACTCTAACCCATTTGCAGTTCCAGTGTTCAATTTTATGTAGCTGGCAACCTGCCTTCTTCTGCACAGCTCTTCATTTTATTCGAATACATCACAGCAACCATTAAATAATTGACAGACACCCAGTCTAAATACAGTTCTTCCTCAACATTTAAATAACTACTCAGCAAGAAATCACCATTTCTCAAATAACAGAAGAATTATTTAAGAAACAAAGAGTAATAAACACTAAAAAATGCTAAAAAGAAATATTCCTGGGTGCTTCAAGAAATACTTGTTTTTGAAGAAAATAACATGCACAGTGCAACATACAAACAAGGCAAAATACTTGAAGGGAAGTAAACTTGACAGACCTTTTTGATTCTAGACCTGATAACTTGAACATTGCCCTTTCCAGTCCTGCCAGTGTTCCGAGACTAATTACTCGTCCCAGCTGTGCTCCAACCCAGACACTTGATGGGATTTATCTGTTCACATCAGACACTGGGATCTAGCAAATCCCAAGTCTCTAGCCCACCATCACCAAAAAGAAGAAAAGTCAATAATGAAAATTCAGATAGCAAAAAATGCATATACATATAGAAGCATAAGAAGAGACAATCCTATTTTTTTAATAAAAGGCAGATGCTTGAGAAGAGTAAGGTAGTAAGACGTGTTGGCTTGCATGGGAATACAGGATTTCCCAGCTGAGTAACTCTAAGCTTCAGTACTATGATGTGGGAAGATTTATGCAACTCCTGTGCATTAGCAGATCTCATTAGCTGGAGTCAGAAGATAAAGCAGAACATCATTCCCACTCTTTGCCAGGGGAAATAGAGACATCCAACAGACTATCCTGCTCTCAAGGCTTCAACTGTGGCTTAATTACACCAACAGACTTCCTAGAAAGAGCAGTATCATAAACTCTGCAAGTTTACCTTATGCCATCTTCAGCATAAAACTGCACATAAGTTGAACAGCAGGGGCTGAGGGAGTACAAAATCCATAAACTGAGTTTTTGACTGTTGGCTAAGTCATGGAAGGATTCTTCTTTTCTGCTCCAAATGCAAATGAACTATTTTTTCATTCTGCTAAAGCTAGAAGGATTGCATTTCTCTTACAGAGTTATTTAAGCTTGAGTACTTCAACATAACTGCTACCATTTTCAAGAAAGAAAAAGCTGTTTTTAAAGAATGAGTAAACAAGAATCTGACCAACAATTAAACTTTCTCTATATAGGACAAGATTAATTCTGCTGTTACAAAATTCACTGCTGAGTCATGTTTTACTTTCGCACCTCAAAGTGAAGACTGAATCACTGCTGTCAAAATAGCACTCTGGTTTAGTCAAAATTTTCAGTTTGTAACTTTTTATATACAAATTTATATACGAATTTTCTGTTTAGTTTGTCTCATTATTTAGGAAAGCTTTTGAGACAGAAGAATTAAGAGAAACTCACTGGAGAAGACCACTAATTTTTGACTTGTGCTAATTTAAGCAACAGTACTTAGCAAAAACACGGCCTATCAGACCAAAATCTCTGCCAACCTCACAGAGATACCAATCATGAAATACCACTGGGGACATCTGTTAGGTTGATTTAAGCAAATAAAGCTTTTTAGCAAAAACCTGATTGACTTGGTTATTACAGGAGTTTTCAAAAAAATCTGTGAATATAAATGTAGGGGGGATATTTTATAGTTTGGTTTTTATAGCTATTTGTTACATGAAAGTATAAATTAGGTAAAAGATCAGGATCAAAATTACTTTCAAGAAAAAGATGAAATCAACAATTCTGTCAGGAGAATTTTGCTGAAGAACTTCAACAGAGAAAAAAAGAGTTTTCCAGTAATGCATCAGGTGCTTCTTCTGTGCAACAGGATGCAAAAACTATAGAAAGCAAATTGCAACAGGAGACGTACACCAGACTTAGCCAAAGCACAGAATTCTCCTGCTCTAGGAGAACCTTGAAACCAGTATATATCAAGTCACTCTTTTCCATTTTGCCATAATAACATTCTGATATAGACTACTTCATATAGCAATGAGTACTCCAAACATGTTTATATTTTCCTAATAAACTTACAGAAACTTATTTTAAGTAAATTATTTTATTTTCTCCTGTTTGTATGGTCTTCTGTAAGAACTAAGTTTTAGCTTTAAGTATTTCCTGCTACAGGCCCACGAATTATTTAATAAAATAAAAAATAACTATTTTTATTAAATAAATTTAAAAATATATGTATTTATACAGAAAAAATACATCCACCTTACTCAAGTATGAACAGGGAGCTACAATAGACAAAGCTACCTCTTCAGACAGCATAATCCTCCCCCCACAACATAAGGATTATTAAGCCTGAGCTTTTTCTAGACTGAAGGATTCAGAGTCCCTTTTTCTATCTGTTCTTAATGAGGGCATGTGATACACTGAAGGTAGGACATTTACACCATAAGGCCACTCAATTCTTCGATCTCTGTGTTAGATCAGGGAAGAAAAAAAAAATCTGACCCTGAACAAAACCAAAGACAGTAAAAACCTCTCTGGAGTCAGAGAACAGCCCTGCAGCTCTGTGTCTCTATTATATTCACTCAAGTGCCTCACATCATCTGCATTACCTGTTCTGCCCATTTTGCAAAATACCATGACCTTAGATAACAAAAGGTGACCTACAGTGTGATCCTATTACATTAATCCAACACATTTCCTATTGCCAAGTGGTAGGAAGCAATCCCAAATCACCCAGGAACCAGATCATGCTGCTGGAAGTGGACGTAAGTCCTGTAATTCCCAAGATCTACCTGGTAGTGCTGTACAAGCAGTGTCTGTCAATTCTTGCTCGCCACACCTCCATTCCAAGCTGTCTCCCCCAACCTTCCTTTGTAAATCGAGGAGACACTGGGATTAACCTGGCACAGAAACACTGCTGCCACGATCAACAAACTTCCATTTTTTCCTTCTGTAAACAAACACTTCAGAAATAAGCACTTTTGCTCAGCATGAAGCAGCAATAAATAAAAGGTAAAATAAATGGGTGAGAAGCATAGAGTGAGCAGCAGCCAAGCTCCACAAAGCTCTCCAAGAAGTCCAAAGCAAGCCAGTGGCTGACCACTAACTCTCACAATAAAACCAAAAAAAAAACCCTAAAAACACATACCTCACAACATAACCTCCCACTATGTGGACTGGTAACCAGATTTAGATGCACTAAAAGTACCTTTAGTTTCCAAGAAATAAAGCACTCGCTACACTTCTTTCTTACATGTTTTAAAAAAACCTTAAAAGCTACGTATTGAAGTTAAGAAAACAACTACATTGATTTCAAGGGAATTTTAGTAAGTAGTTCTGCAGGAGTCACACAGGGATTCTGTGGCCTTGGAACATTAATACAAATTAGAAGAAGAAAAAAAACAACAGTTTACAACCAAATAGGCATAAAGCTTTCACAAATGGTTGAGACGGTTATTTGTGAAACATTCTTGAGAGAAAGGAGATAAGAAGAGAAAGGAAAATAAATGTTTCTACTGCAATTCTTTTGCATTACGCTTGCTGAAACCTGAAGTATATCTCACCTATGCTTCCCCCCTACTCCAGCTCCATTCATCTGAGACATGAAGCAGTACAATCCTCTTAGCAACAGCTTTTATCACAAAAAAAATCTCCTAGAAAGTACCTGCATTTCCACCTTCAAATGAGACGTTAAAACAAAACCATTAGTAATGAATCAGCATTTTCTACATGAACCATTCACATATAAATCCAAATCTACCATTTTTCTGCCAAAATCTTCTCAACAAGCTTCTGTGAAAAACAGATTTCAGTAATTCTTCCTTTGCAATACACAAAAAAGGTATTGCATCAGTGACAGGCAGAGCTGTTTTCCCACTGCTCCTTCATATCAAGTATAACATCAATTTAATAACCCACTTTTGTACATTATAGGTGTGCATTCTCCTTTTCAGGATTTCCCACTACTACAAGGATATAACCACAGTACCAATCTTACCTATGTCTCTACTTATCTCGCTTTATGTTCTGCTTTACTTCATAAAGAACAAATTACACCTGACGTGGCCTGAATAGACAGATTTCTGAACTGATACTCTATTACCTATGTCTGAAACACTGAAGAAATTGGCGATATCAAAGCAAGACGCATTTTTGTCTGCTCTATACTGCTGGATCAAACACTTCATCTGCAGACAAGTATGCAAGTGTATACACACACACACATACGGAAAGGTTTTAAATGAGAGCCTTATTCCATAATTAACTCCACCAGGTAAACACTCTCCTAATAGTATTTATTTTTCACGAGCAGCTTTCTTGAAAAGCATGTTTTCTCTGTAATTAACAGTTCACACACATACACAAATCTTTAATCTTCCATCCTTTTTCTATCAGATAATTTTTCTACAAATCCTCTGTAATTTTCTTCTACCATCTCTAAATTAACATCTTATTAATTAGAAGCTTTCTTTAAGGAAAGAAGTAATAAGGAAAATTAATATTAATAAAAATGTTCTATAAAATTTATCCATTTCAGATTCGCAACTCTTCCAGAATCACGGTGATATTAGCATCAAACACAAACTGCACAACCATTTCTAATTCAGTGCAGCCACACAAATCAACATTTGAGTTCTATAGTAAATTTTCTATAGCTATTTTCACTTACATATCTTTGCTACAGAAGCAGATTTATACAATCATGCCATAAAACGGAAAGGTTTTCAAAGGAAAAAAAATCGCAGAAAGCTTTCAAATTTTTCTTTCTAGGTAACACCTCAACAGAAAAGAGAACACTTGAAGCAATTAGGCAAAGAGCATCTTAAAAGATCGCAGTAGTACAAGACCACCACTGGGTGTCAGTGTTGTTCCATAACGGAAAAACTGTATCTCCATAACAACTACTTTAAAAACTTGGGAGTTCCCTTAACAGGGCTTAAAAATGTTTTGCTGAAATTCAGTTTGGAAAGGAATTACATAAAATGTTAGAAATTTCACTGAGGGGCTATCCACTACAGCTGCTTAAAAAAGAAAAATAAACCACATTTTAAGACACTATTATCCAAATAGAAAAATCAGATTTTCAAGAAAGTTTTTCCGTATCGTTTCACCTGCATAACTGTTACTGGGAAGCAACTGACACTATTCTTCCCTTCAGGTTCTGAGCTTTTAGTTTAAAGAATTAAATGGGCAAAATTAGGGTCAATTGTTCCTTTATCCACAAGGCAAACATCTGCAAGGAATTACAAACCCAGGTTCAAGTGGCATTCAATATTCTCACATCAGGAAATGCCTTTCTCTTTTGTTTTCAATGCCTTTTTGCATTTAAAGATTTACCTCCTACATCTTGTTCCTATCTTGTACATTTGGTATATCTTCCTCTGTATTTTGCACATACACCAATGATTATTGCTATAACCTATAGTTTTGTTTTCCTACCACTTTTTCAATTTGTTAGCAACACTCTGAACTCTGACCTGAGCACTCACAGCTTTGCAGTTTTAAGGAGCTTTATCTCTTGTTTGAGCTTAGTACTTTGCCCAGGTTTTTAATGATAGGATCAAATCAAGCATGACCTAGAAGATGTTTTCATGTAGCCTCAGGTTTTGACAGTGAACCATCCACAGCCATTCTTCCTAGCACAGTCAAACTACTTTTATAATTGACTTACAGGAACTTAATCTAAACTATTTCCTTATTTCACTCCTTAAAGATGCAAACCCAAAATGTTAAAATAACAGAATGGACTGTATTGCATCACTATGAAAATTCCACTAAGTTTTAAGCACACTTATGCAAAAGCCAGTTTGAATCATCCAGAAAGCCCACTGAGAAATATAGAATTTTGGTTATAACTCGGTAAGCATTTAGATGAAGAGATACCAAGGTATTTAAGTCTGTCTTTAAAATATTACTGACATTTCTAAAACTGGTGCACAGCCACTACATCTTCTCCGTTCCCCAGGCAGTTAAACCTGCATCTCAGCTACCTAATTTTTCACTCCTGGGAATAGACCACTTCCTTAAGTGCAGTCTCCAACCCAAGCCAAGCTGAAACCCCAGAAAGGAACTCATAAAATATACATTCACAAGTTCATGTTCTCAGATGTTTAGCTGACAAAACTTGAGGCCTTAACCTCTCTCAGATGTCTGTGACACTTGACTTTCAATAAAAACATGAACTAAGAAAGTAAATGTATTTTTAGAACAAACAAAAAAGGTTGGGGTTTTTTACATTACATAATAAAAGCAGAATGACTGTCATTACTGGCCCCACCTTTTTTTTTTTTAATGTGAGAAAGCAAATCCAAGTTAATTAGCACTAAAATCTATTTTGACAGTAAAATCCTGACCTGAGGAAATGCTCAGTTCCAAGGAAAAGGAGAAAAACCAAAATGAAAACAAAACCCAAAAGCACAGTACTTACACAATACCGCCGCATTAGCTTCTTCCTGGCTTACTTCTACCTGAAACTTCCAGTAGGAATGGGATAAAGAACAGATTTAGGAGCACTACTTTTCTAAACATATGCAGTATCAAGCACTATAAACACTATTTCACTGCATAAGCAATCATAGCCCAGAACCTGACAGTGAGGCCCAACACAAGCACTCACTGTTCTTCTCCTTCAGGAACCTCCTGCTCCTTGGCCAGCCTACCCCATCTTGATACGGAGCCACTTCCTTGCCCTCCTACCAACACTAGAGAGGCAAAGAACCCAGATGGAATTGCTCTCCCTAGCAAGGAGCTTTTTCCATCTCTCCTACAGTAACACTGGAGAGGAGAGCTGCCTTATTCCTGGGTCACTAAGTCCTGAGAGAGGATTTGGTGGTAAGGAGGTTTCTGCTTGGTGTCAGAGGCAGAGGGCACCCCAGCAATCCCTCAAGGGCCTCCAAGTCATATTTCTACTATGATTTTTTAGTCACCTTTATCAAACCAGCCTCTTATCCATTTCCAATGGACGAGGATTATTGGCATGCAAAAGCTGGAGTAAACAGTTATAGTTTTAGAATTAATCTTTAATATGTTTGACATGCAAGGAGAACTGCAAACCTGTTATTGGGTTAGCCTGACAGTCAGTCATTCTCACACCTCTCTAGACCCACACACTACTCTTTTTAATTACTAGAACTTGTATTCTTTTGAGGTTCCCCACCAGCCTCTCTGAAATTGCTGTTCCAAACACGAAGTATCAAAAGCAAGTTTTCAGCATACTCTTCATTAAGTTCTTGCACACATACCACGAATTTTAAGACATTTTAAGTTGCATTAGTGAAGTCTTTAAAGCTACACCTCCCATAGTGTGATGTGTGCTCTTTTTAAGTCTATTTTCTTCTATAAAATTCCTACTGCTGGGAATACTTAAGAGCATAAGACTGGCAGCACATCTTTAACAAGTATTTCACAATTAAAAAAAAAAAAAGGAAAAGCTTGGTTCTTGAACAAAACATAAAGCTTGTTTACCTTTACAAACACATTACACGTCAAATAACATCACCATCAAAAATCTCAGTTTCCACTTGCTCTTTAGCAAACACAGTATACTTCATTCACCAAGTGCTTTATCTAAACTATGTACACAAAACTAAAAACCAGAAGCAATCTTCCTTTATAATTCAGTTCCCAACAGAAGAATTGAAAATAATCACTTGCGAAGCCCTGATCCAGAGTCAGAAATACTAGAAACTGGAGAAAGTCTCATCACACAGGTCTACAAGAAGCTGGTTTCAGGACACCTACAGTTTTTCTATTAGCAGACAACTGGGTAAGGAAGAAATGCAGGTGGAAAAGCCAGTCTTGAGCTGACAAGGAACTACTAAGCAGGGCAGTCTCTGAAAGGGCTGCACAGATAATTAATTTACTTCTTTATGCTTTCAAAAAGCTCAAATTAGATGGACTTCACTGAGAGATGTAATGTTCATCTCTTCATTGGCATCTCTAAACAGGGTGAGAAATCACTGAAGGTCAGAAAAAAAGCTGCAAATTAAGATCTCAAATCTACATGTGATGAGTTTTTAAAAACTGTACTGCTGCAATTTTAGGTCTTATTTGTGAGTTTTAAATATAGCTTTAAATTGCACTAGCAGCACTGGGAGTATAGGAAAAGGTAACTACTACACAAGTAAAGAGTCAATACATTTTCTACCTTAAAATAACTGCAAAAGCTACTGATACTTTGACAGGTAATTTATATTCAATTTTTTTCATATTAAACATGGCAAAATCCAAAGCACTAATTAGGAAGTAGAGAATGAAGGAGACTGAAAGGAAGAAAGCAAACAGAACTTCCCCCAAATAAAAGATGAAATCACCAGCTGCTTTGCATCAGTCTAGAAGGAATTTCTGCCCATCTCACTCATTACTTTATTTCCACTTCTTGAGCCCTGCATTAACACAGCAGACACAGAGCATAACTTTCTCTGCTGGAAGTAACCAACCAAGTTCCATAATGCAGCCATAATCATCAATCACATCAGAATGCAAGCACAGGAGTTACTTATTTCACCACCATGTATGCAAGACAAGAAGTGCCTGAGTCAAACAGAGACTACAGTGGCTACATATTCTTTTTACAGTGAAGATTTAAAAGATATATAGCTCTCACTTCACCATATCATAATATACAGAATTTTTGAGCAAATAAGTTGGTTAAACAAGTCCAAAAAAAACATCAAAAGGCCAGGACAAATCAAACTTTGATAATAATAAAAAATTATATTTAAACAGTATGGAATTATTATTTCATGATGAAATAAGAATCGTTTCAGGTTTTTGTGACGTCCCAGAGAACTACATTCAAAGGCCATTATTACTGATGGCTTAGACAAAACAGTGAAGAGGTAGTGAATTTAATATTTAAAACCAAAATATTAAAGGACGTTTTTCAAAGGAAAAAAAGAGGTTAATTATATCAAACAAACAAAAAAGAAGTCAAAAGAAAGACTGAATAAGACATTCTGGAGGATTAATTTGATAAAAGCCAATGATGTTTCAACAAAAATGTAAGTCGGTTTTCTTTGGGTTTTTGGTTTTTTTGTTTTATTCTTTCTAAATTAAATCTCTACACAGATTTTGAAATTCTCCAAACTAAAGCCCTTGTTCAAATACATATCTAAGTAAGTTTCTCAAACTGATATTACAATACAGAAGGCCTTAGAATATATACAGCAGTGACATCACATCCCACTGGGATCAGAAAGTATTTACCCAATAGCTCTACAAGAGCCAAAATCCAGAACTGCTGACATGTTTTAAATTAACATCTCTACCACAAGAATGGAAAACAATAAAACATCAGACATGATGATGACATAAAATCCTACGATTTACGTAGACCCACATGAGCAAACTCATATAAGCCATAACAAAGATTAGAATTTGTAGCCTCCTGAGAACCTTGTGAGCTTTGGGAAGACAGTATTTCTGGCAGATAGATGTCCCACCCACAGCTATTAGACTTCTCTGAAAGATGAAGAGAATGAGTGGAGAGCAGAAAGACGCAAGGAGGAGAGGGTAGAAAGACTTGTTGAAATAGCTTTGGCAAGACCCTACACCAAAGCTTCTTAAAGAAAATGAATTAGGGCACAAGAAGAAAGAAGAATCCTTTCTCACATACTAAAACGTGGGAAGAGTATGAACACAGTGGTCTGTCTTCTAGAGGATTAATTTACACTGGATATATTCCTCTGGTTCACACAGAATACCACAAATTTTAAGGCAAAGGACTGGATAGCAAGTTGGTAATTGGCGAGGATTATACAGTTCCAGATGACACCTAGAATCTATAGCTTACTGCTCCCTGTGACTGTAAGATAAGCCATCAGGTGAATTTCAGCATTAATAAACAAAAAGCACTGCACAATGAGAAGAAAAAAAACCTTACACAACATGCACAGTCCTGAGCTCTAATTTAATTATCATTAATGAAAAACATTCTGGACAGTAAGTCATGGCCCAGTAGCAGTCCAAATCACAAAGAAGACTAGGATCTGTTTTGAAAATCATACATGACACAACATTACAAAACAAAGCAAATCAAATAATTACTAAGTAACAGTGTTGCTGCATGTAACTTTTTACTATAAAATTTCAAGTTACTTAATTTTTAACACAGACTTCCATCACAGGTCACGCTGTGCAGCACAGATTCTCCTGATTAGTTACAGAACCTCCATTCACAGACTTCTTCCAAGCTATAGCTAAGCAAAGCTACAGCTGATCTAATCTAGAGTCCTTCTTGGAGCACAAGCTTTAATTAGGACAACTTCCAGAGACTTCTTAGAATCAAAATTTCTGTTATTTCAAGGACTCAATGCAATTTGCAACTCTTGAACATATTACATTTTAAGACGCAAGAACATAGGCTTAGTTTTAAAAATCTTTAAGTTATACTGTCCTTGGTTGACACACTTAATTCTTACTTCCATGCTGGTTTTATACACACACATTTATTTCTACTGGTTTGAAATCAACTGGAATTACGACAATTTCATAGATGATGTTGTTGCTCAGTGTTTTGTTCGTATGCCTTTTCATACATTAGATCAAAAGCTTTTATAAAGCTGTTTAGCTCCTATAAACTGAATTTGTGATCCTTTAGCAAATAACCTAATTAACATATACATTCTATATTTAATTACAAGAGAAATCTAAAGTATGTTGCTAATACTGGTAAAGAGAGACAAAGATACCAAATCCCAGTTCAGAATACATTTAACACTCTGTGAGGTAGGCTTTCCATCCGTCCGAAAGCAAGAAGTGTTGGTTGCTCTGCTGCTTCAGCATAGGTTCAATGCATATGCTTTCAAACATTACAATTATTTTCTAGTGCAATGTCCCAGCTCACTAATCTTTATAAAACGTACAGCAGACAGCTGGTATCTGTGTAGCTTCTGTGTAACCAAGCTGATTATGTAAGAGATTAGAGTCCTCAGCTTCTTATAAAAAGCCAGACAAGAATTAACCAAGACCATCTCTCAGCATACACAACAGAAACAATGAGGTGGTGATTTACTGTACAGCAACTTAGCACACATTTTGATAAACTAATGAATAAATTGGGAAGGCACTGAGAATCCATAATGCCTCCAACACTAAACCAGATCTGTAAGAAAGTATCACATAGATAAATGTAGGAAATTGAGTCTGTCACCAATATTGATTTGTTCTCTTCTCCCCTGAGAGTACCATTTACAAGTCCTAAGTGTTATAAAAACCACTTTTAACACTCTGAATGCAATTTTGCAATTGATATTTAGAGATTTCAGTTGGCTGGATCTTTTAAGGTGATTTTGCTCAGTCCCTGGCAGGAACACAGCAATTCACTGCAGTCTACCAACACCATCAGTCATACCCCAAGTTAAGTTCCCACTACCACTTAATTAGCCAAAAGAGAGAGGTCTGCAGTTGGATGACACACACCAACCCGAACATCACCATCCCTGATGTCTCTAATTAGACGTCAGCACTGAAAAGCTTGACCAGATAAAAGTCCGTCATCCACAGAAACCATTCTCTTACTCAAGACAGGCACAAAGAAAGGCAAGATTAGAATTAGGATGCAGAGAAAGATGATAGTAAGGCTACCGAGTAATTAAGTATTACCAGCAGTAGCCTGATGACATAAAAATTACCAAAAAACCCTCTTGATTGAGCATAAAACCATATCGTTAAGTAATTATCTTACTGTCAGATTCTGGGCTGCTTCTTCATAATCACAGATTTGTCAATACATAGTTCCAGAATGACCTTGGTTAATTCATTTTTAAATGAATTTAGTACAGTTTTTCTTTTCCTCCTGTACTCAAGCAGGAGTTACTGCCTTCTAAATTCATGTAATTTATAACTATGTTTTTCCAGCTTATAAAATGAAGGTAAATACAGCAATTATAGTGCTTATGCTAAATTGTTATTACAAGGTACAAAGCGAGGCTGTGAGGCTTCTGGCGTTCCACTGCATAGAAAAGCTAAGTCTACCATAAGACAACGATTAGTTCTCTGCCAAAACAAAACGAAACAATCAAAAATTTGAAACATGAAAGCATGGCAGGAAAAAGTAAATTCCATTAACCAAATCAAAATCCAGACAACGGAAAAGCAGCCCCAACATAAACACATCCATGAGTTAATCACTGTTTTTCATTTCTATTTCTTTCCCTTTTCTATCTTTCTCTTCCCCGTGGGTCTACAGTTCTTAAACTGCAACACTGCAGGAAAAAAAAAGAAGTTGATCTTATACAATAATATGCAAGAAGGCATGTAAGATACCAGGGCTTTATGACCAACATATGACCTGATAGTTTTCAAGTGGGTGGTTCACAATATTCTCAGAGAGAAGATCCACAACATAAATACATTTCCCTGAAAGCAGACCATTCTCCATGTCACTGCAGTGTTATTATTACACTCTTAGACACAGAATTCATGTTCTAGCCTTTAAGTTATATGGCAATTGATCTACTCAATGCTATTTTTATTTTCAGAATGGGACACACATTAATCATACAAGCAAAATAAATTTATCCAAAGGTACTTTGTAGAAGATGACACAGAATTAGGTGCAGAAATCAGGTCTACATTCCTGAGGGCCACACCTCAAGCATTACAGCCTTGCAAGTTTTAGAGAGATTTATGAGAATACAGTTTTTAAATATTTGAAAACTTGAATTTCTTACGCTTCTCTTTTTCAACGAAACTACCTATATCTTTTAGCCTTTCCCTAGAAGGTAATGTCGTTTTCTAGTTCTCTACTTAGACTTTTTCTCCCCTTCTCCCCACACACAGCTTTCATGCAGTGCTATACCCAAATAGGACACCAACTCCAGCTAATGCCTTACAGCACTGACCAAGCTAAAAGAACCTTTTCAGGTATCTTACAAAAAACATAATTAACAACCAGAACAGCTGCTTTCTATACCCCATTCAACAGCATGATATTGCATCATACTTTCTAGGTATATAACAAAATATAAAAAAAGAGCCCTCAAAATATTTTCCTGCAGAACTGCTTCTCATGAACCCTTATGATATGCAGGTGACTACTCCTACCTACACCTACAAAAAAATCTGAGTCTACTGAAATACATTTTTTTCTCTTCTATTCCAGACCCTTTTCAAAGTTAATTATAAATTCCAAAGACTTGCTGCTGAAGTGTATGCAACCCTTCAGATTAGACAGTCTCATACTGTAAAGCAAATCCCTCATCTCACAAGCAACTGTGCCTCCTGTATATAAACTACATTTTCTCTTAAGTACCTAAAAAAAAAAAAAACCCTAAGCTTTATTAAATAAACATGACAGCATTGCTTTTTTCTTTGTCAAAACTTGTCATGCCTTGCTCCTTAAATTTCTGTTTGCGGTTGCCTGTCATCCTATTATGTTTGTCTATAACAAAAACACTGAAAATTATTAAACTGTTTACAGAACACCATGTTAGTCTGAGTGTTTTAAGATTCTCATTTTTACAGGGAAAAAAAAATAAAGGAAAAGCAACAATAGCTGAAGTCCACTAATCTTTTCTTACAGCGTTCTTCTGCTGCCACACTTACGGAAGTGTGAAGTGTGAATCATTCAATTTTACATAAATTAAAAACCAGGCATTTTGGAAGTAATCTTGTTACCCAACTACAGGCACATAATCTTAACCTTATCCTGGATGGAGAAATTGCAGATGAATAGACCAAAGACACAAAATGAAAAAGGAAGAGTACTTCATAGACTAAGACTCCTGTATTCACCTGTTCCCTGTGATGTTTCTTTTAATATAAGGGGACATAAAAAATTACCTTCTGGGAAAAAAAGCGTATTTCTCATCCCTAATTAATATGTTTATAGGACGGAAGAAAACAAAATCGCAACACAAAATATTCACCAAGCTTTGCCTCAAAAGATTTGTCCTACTGTTCAAGGTTTTGGAGAACAGCGACCATTTAAACTTTCCCTCTGTGCTAATTACTAAGGGCCGGAGTTTTATTCTGTGTTAAGTGCTGGCATTCCAGTATGGCATCTCAAATTTCATTGATGTCAGCTTACAGCGTCAGTGTTTACAGTCCTCTCCTCACATGACGTCCCAGATCATAGGGCACATCTTTCACTTAGGTGTTACCACTCATGTCACATGCCAAACGAAAGTGAACAGACAGGAACTGTAACCTGCACATGACACTATTTCAGCGGCAGACACCTTACTGATACTTCCATATTCAATGACTCAATCATGCGGAATCGTAAAGTGAAAAAAGGATTTACTTTCTACAAGGGTAGTTTCTCACAGACATTGCCTCACAGTGGGGAAGCCTCTCAGCAACAACTGCTAGAGGCTTTAATTGCATAGTTTGCATGCAAGCTACCGAATACAGGCAGAGTATTCCTATAAATAGACCAGATTTATTCCCCAGAGACAGCACGTGTTGATTTGAGATGGGTTACAAAGGTTAACCTACACATGATTTGGCATCAGAACTTGGATGCAGTCTGCTCTTGTTGTGGGATGGCAGCCAAGTAACTGCTGGCAGCATCTTACAGCAAAATTTTTGCTGTGACTAATTCAGGTGACTGTAGCAGTACAATAGAGAAGAATGAATATATCTTTCTTTCCCAGGGAAAAAAAAGGAAACTGTCTGTCTGTAGTAGCAAAATTCAGGGCAAAGATTATCTGGAACCTCTCAGCGGCTGTCACAAGCCTTTCTATAGAGACCTGGTATGCTTTTGCCATCAAAAGAGCAGCTTGCAGGTAGTTCAAGCAGCTACAACCACCTTTTGTAGCTAAAGGTAAATCCATTCCTTTCCTTCATAGAACAAAGCAATATATTTCTGCAATAAAAATACTTTCGCTTCTACAAACACTAAGCCTGTTAGGCAATTCAGCACCATTTTTCCCAATCCTAGTCCCTGCAAACTGCCAGGAGGTGCTTGCTTTTAACTGGAAGTACAGAGGTTTCACAACCGTCTTAAATACATTTGTCAAGCTTTTTAATCAAGATATATGAAATATGCTTGTTCTAACCCGCCCTGTTGCAACCCATGAAGAAAAATGCTCACTTGTTAGTCCAAGCTGTGTTAAAACAAAGGTCTGTTTCGACTCTCATCCTACTAAAACAGCAAGGCCTTTACAAACTAAACCCAAATTCACTTCCAGCATACTTCAACAGTTTTGCATTGCTGGAGATATGTAGCTGTACACTAACATTAATCTACTTCTGCTAAGTAGAAGATAACATCATGCTAGGGCAAAGCAGAATATCCCAATTTTACCCAAAGATGCAGCATTCATGAAGATTTATCAATCCATAAAGCCAAGAGACACTAAGCATAGGAGCAGTCACATCTGAGAGGCTCAACATATAGAGAAAAACTTCCTAGACAAAACTAAGCTAGTACACCACAGAAAAGCAAAACTCCCAGACACCAAGAAAAACCTTTTTCATAAATCCAATAATACACCTAAAAAATCTCAGTCACGATCTTCAAGGAAAGAGTGTCTCTGCTTCCAGCTCTTCCTCCCTTTGTCTACTGGATGGTAAATTCTCTTTCCCGACACCTCTCTCTCTCCCACCCAAGAGATCTAGAGTTTAAAAGTTTAGCTGCTGATTGAGAATAATGGCATCTGTGTTGACGTGCATCTGCCTTAGAGACATGTTTCTGTCACACATTCTCACTCCTCTCTCTGGCTGGTATTTGCTCTGGCACAGAAATTTTCCCCCCTACTTAACTCTGATAATGCTGGTACTGCCACTGTTGGGCTCAGCCTTGGCCAGCAGTGAGTGCGGCTGACATTGGTTCTGTGCACATGGCGGAAGCTTCTGGCAGCTTCTTACAGAAGCCACTCCTTTAGCCCCCTGCTACCAAAATCTTGCCACACAAATCCAATAAGCAAGCTGTCATGTCAACACAAAAGAATGTTAACATGCTTTTTACAAATGAAAAAAGAGTCTATGTTTGTAAAAATATGTGGTTTCTTTGTATAAATAGCTATAGTTTTCCAAGTTTTCTACTTTAAAAATAAATTGATTTCCCAGCTCATAGTAATCAACAAGTAGTGCAAAAAATTGCAGTTCAGACTGAAGATTTTAGCTTCCCTGGGGAACTGGAGTATTCAGAAATTGCAGAAACATCCCAAAAATTAAGGCACTCCGGGAACAAGAACCTTGAAATCTTCATGTGCTCAAGCTAGAGAGCTGTCTATGGAGGTGCCCAATAGTAGCATGTGAGACAGCTCCAGCTTCCAGAAGGCCAGGGTGCTGTGTGACACCTGGCAGCCGTCAGCCCCATCCAGCATTAGGCACCTGCCTGTCAGGGAGCACGGCAGAGCCCTCACACCGGCAGGATCTGGCACTTGGCTCACATGGGCACGCTGCCCACTCCACTCACAATGGAAAAGCAAAGCCTCTGCCACAGCTGCCATCCATAAAAGAGCGATAACAACATCTCTGCCTCACAAAAGTACTGCAGGGAAAATTGAATTTGAGGTGGGAAGCATTCACAGACAAAAAGTGGATTTTTATGAGCAAATTTGGAGTCTTTTTAATCAGCAACTAAACATTTGGAGCAACACAGTTATTATACCTTGCATCCAAAAATACTGCTAAGATCACATACACAAAACCAGAGTCCTTCCTCTGTCATCCTCCTCCAGATCCTGCAAGGAAATGCCACACAGAAAAGCATATTTTTTTTTACATACAGTGATATATTGCATTTGATGCTATAATTAAAAATATAATTAAAAAGCAAAACCAATTAATATTGTCCACTATGGTAAAAAAAAATGAATCACTGGACTATACATCCATGGAGGTATGGACAACATATCCATCTTAATTATGGGTTACCAACCTAGAAAACAAATACTACTTTAAAAATGGCTCAGATGAAAAGGAACATTTTATGAACTACCACCGCTCCCCTGAAATGAACCTCAAGAACTAAAGGTAAAACAAATAACAGGATCCAAAACTCCAGAGCTTCAAACACACAAAGAGAGGCCTTGTACTCCAAAAACAAATGAAAATTTATAGAATTGTTTCTAAAGTTGGAAAATACTTTTAAGATCATAGAGTCCAACTATCAATGAAGCACTGCTAAGTCCACTACTAAAACACATCCTTGAGTACCTTATCTACATATTTTTAAAAACCTCCAGGGATGCAAACTCAACCTCTTTCCTGGGCAGCCTGGGAAAAAAATTGTGATTTTTCCTCTTGTCCTACAACTCATTACTTGCGAGACGAGACTGACCCCCACCTTGCTATAACCTCCTTTCAGGCAGTTGTAGAGAGCAACGAGGTCTCCCCTGAGCCTCCTCTTCTCCAGGTTAAACAACCCCAGCTCTCTCAGCCACTCTTAAGATTTTTACCCCAGATCCTTCACCAGACTCATTCCTCCTCTTTGGATGCCTCCAGCATGTATATATAAATATGCAAATATATAAAAAATACATATAGAGAAAAATAAAATCTACACAGTAAAAACAGGAAAAAGCACATTGCAACTAACTAATGCCATCTGAACACTCCTGATGAGATTCAGTGACCCTTGCTGCAGAGGGTAGGCTGGATATTTGAATTGGAATGAGTCCTGCCCCATTTGCAATCACCACAGCAATTTATCTTTCTTATCTTGGACACCTAGCTTAGAAAGAGATGAATGGCCTTCTGGAGGCAATTATTTCTGTAAATTTAATGGAGATATAAGAGTAACCAGCTCAACACAGGCATCTAAATTTTAGGCAATTAAATTTGGACAGAGAATTAAACTTGTGTCTACTGTTGGACCATAACTCCAAGACTACACATCCCTGACAACAGGCATCAAGACAAGAGCACAAAAGCTACATTTTGAAATGCACAGGCTAATATTTACCTACTGTTAGAATGCAATTGCAAGAAGAGTTTTCATTTTGTCAGAAAAGATAAAGCTTCTGCAAAATATGCAGAATCATAACATTAGGAAAAACAAAATTCTGTCCTTATAAACAGCAATAAAAATATGTATAAACACATTCAAACTCTTCTGAGAATCCTAAGAAATCCCCTAGTTTCCTGAATGTCAAAGAAAAAGTCCTTCTTAGAAGGAATTAAACTTGTCCTTCCTCCTCTTTCCTCTAACAGGAAGACAGAAACAGCTACTACACTCAGTCTTGTAGAGGACTTGCCCAAGAAGTTAACCCATCATTTTACCACCCCTTCACCATTGTCTGTACTTCTTGACTCAAGAACATGACACAAATTGATCTGGATGATTTCAGAAATGGCTACTTCCAACACTGAATTACTTTTATACGTAGAGCACCAATGGCTGTCAAAGATTCCAGAAATAGGCAGAAGGGAGAAAGTGTACATTGGGATGACTGAATGATGTCCTTCTGGGAGTCACCATCTCTCAGCACATGCAGAACCACAACGGCCAACAGCACAGCACTGCTTGCACAGTCCAGTGTAGAATATTTTTTACACCAAAAAGTAAATGACTGCCTCAACATTAAAGAAAGAAACCCCTGACAAGCAAATAATGCACGTAATGGTACAACTCTCAAAGTCTGCAAATTCAGGTATCTACCTAAAAAAAAAAAAAAAATTGCTTCTAATTTCCTCATTGAACACCCATACCCATAACTTCCATTTTGTGTGACTCAAACTTGCAACAAATGGCATGCAGACAGTTCACAGTAACAATAATGCAAAACCTTACAATTTCTACTCTGTTTCATCCTATGTGCATGTGTCCTATTCTTCCATCTTGCACTTCCTCTAGCAGTTTCTGAAGTTGATTTTATAACTACAGTTTCACATGTAGATAGAAAATTCAGGAGTAGGAAAATAAAACTCTCAATCATGTATCTAATAGTTTAGACTGAAAAACTACATGTTGTTTTCAAAACCTATGTATTACTACACAAAATTACATTAAAGACACAGATAATACCAGAAGAGAAAGAAAATACAAACATTAAATGTCAGACAGATTTCATAAACAGTATTTTTATGTGTATTTACTCACACCACTTCAGGCATAAGCAATATTATAATATGCTGTAACTCTTATCTTCAATAGTTACTACTTGCAGTCCACACTAAATACAATATTATGCCACCCTTAAGACTTTTTTCTTTTGCTCTTTTTTGCTACTTTTTTTGTAAGGATATTGTGATCACAGGATCCAAGTGAACAATACAAAATAATTAAACGTGCCTTCAAGGGCTTCCACAACGTGAGATGACATTACCTTTCACAAAATGGAATTAAGCAGTTAGATTTTAGTTAAAAGTACCAAAAAGACAAGCTTTAACTTTGAACGTCCTGCTTGAAACACCTACAGGGTTTTTTTGGCCTGAATAGTTATCATTCTGATAAGAATTAAGAGATGTGCACTGAATGTGCAATCCACACTTCTGAAAATTCTGACTCCAGCTTTCTCCATTGCTCTACTTTAATTCCTGGTCAGAATTCCCACTCTTTCACTTCTTAACCTTCCCTGTCTGATGGAAAACAGTCTTATCTCAGACACTGTCTGAAAACGAGGAGAGCATCAGCGAACTGTTACAGAGATACTCAGTACAGGGAGGCAGACAAAGAGCACTTCACTGAGTATGCTCAGGCAAAGCACCTTGGCATCTGGTGTACCATTTTTCTCCACTGGCAACAGCAAACTGAACAATGCAATCGACACACCTGAGGGACAGGATGTCATCCTGAGGGACAAGCTCAAGAAATGAGCATGTGGGAATCTCATGAGGTTCAGCAAAGCCTAGTGCATTGTCCTGCACCTGGGTTGGAGCAACCCCCAGTATCAATACAGGGTAGGGGATGAAGCGATGGAGAGCAGCCCTGCTGAGAAGGACTTGAGGGTGCTGGTGGATGAAAAACTGGACATGAGTTGGCAACGTGTGTTCAGAGTCCAGAAAGCCAGTGGTATTCCAGCCTGCATCAAATGAAGCACGACCAGCAGGTTGAAGGAGGTGATTGTGTCCCTCTGTTTTGGTGAGATCACACTTGGAGTGCTGCATCCAGCTATGGGGTCCCAAGCACTGGAAGGATGTGGACCTTCTGGAGCAATTCAAAAGGAGGGACATAAAATTATCAGAGGGATGGAATCTCACCTTTGAGGAAAGGCTGGCTGAAAGAGCTGGGTTGTTCAGAATGGAGAGGAGAAGGTTCTAGGGTGACCTTATTGCAGCCTTTCAATACGTGAAAGGGTTAATAAAAAGGATGGGGACAAGCTTTTAAGCAGGCCCTATTGTAATAGGACAAGGGGTAATGGTTTTAAACTAAAAGAGGGTGAGATTACAACTACATATAAGGAAGCAATTTTTTTTTTTTACAATGAGAGTGAGGAAACATTGGAACAGGTTGCTCAGAGAGGTTGGTAGATGCCCCCATCCCTGGAAACATTCAGGGTCATGAATGGGGCTCTGAGCAACCTGATCTAGTTGAAGATGTCCCTGCCCATGGAAGGGGGGCTGGACTAGATGTCCTTTAAAGGTCCCTTCTGACCCAAACTATTCAATTATTTTATTAATGGCATGAAGTTGGATATGCATGCCAAAAAAATTGTTCATGACCTTAAAGCCTCAGAAATATTTTTCACACACCAGAGCTCTTCAATTCACACTGAACACAGGAAAACACTTTTAATATAATCCACAAAGAGATTCAATAGAAGGCACCCCACTCTCCCCTCTGTATTCCACTGACAAACTGTGAATACCTAACTAAACGACTCAGTAAGGGCTTCTGTCGTGCTGTACACTCAGCCTATGCATACCCTTTATGGCTCACTATTTATTTTGTCTATATTGATTTAAGGATCTAGACATTGTCTGCTCAAAAATAAAAATTTTTAAAATGTTTCTCATGAGACCATTTTCACATCCCTCTCCACAAACACGATTTGCTCCCTTTTCTTTGATATTACTCATAACTCTTTGAAAGATCAAGTCACTGCCTACACTTTGGCAAGACTATTACTCTGTTTACTAGTGAGAAGTTAATGGCTTGACAACAGAAGATTTGGCTTTCATGCAGACTGGTCAAATAGCCATGAGTCACAGTGCTGATCTCATAAAGTTGCTTTGCCCATACAAATTTGATCAGAGAACTCCCTCTTTACTCACAGACTTCTTCCTCAACCAGGCACTATCTGCTTCTTCACCAGCCTTTGCAACGCATTTTGCCTATCTGCACTTACACCTGTATCTCTTCTGAAGTTTGGTTAATGGGTAGATGCAACTCCTGATCTCTGTGCTAACACTTGCAATCACAAAATTTACTGTGAAGAGTCCCGCCTCACAAAAATGCACAGTAGCACACATTCAAGTATTCCTGACATGAATTAAATTCATACATTCTGCTCCTAATTCTGAAAATTTTAATGGGTCTGAATTAACTCCAGTTCCATCTTTTATTAGGCAAATGACAATATATCATCAAAACTTCTATAATTAACTACAAGTGTATTCATAGCTCCACCTATTTTATCAGTGCAGTGAGATGGAGTAATTTGTGAGCAAGCCTTGGGATATAGAGTGGCATTCTACAGGCACTAAGGCTTGAGATGCTTGAATGCTGCTCCAGCCATGAGCAGCATTTACACATTCCAACCTTCCCTTGACCAAAAATATCCCTTTAAACTCTTCATACAACTGAAAACTGCAAGCTTTGGTACACACAAATGTAAAGGACACTGATAAAAATCGTGACAGAGAAGAAATAAGGGTGAAGAACAAAGGCAGAAAAAATGACTAAATAAGTAAACTTGTCGCTGCTTTTCTTTTTTAACATTACTTCAACTAAGACAATTTTCTACACTCTGATGTTCTTTCAGCAGAGGCCAGAAAGGATATGCAGAAAAAAATGGAGCAACGTGAGGTATGTCTTTATTGTCACGAACACGTAACTAGTATGACAACCATTCTGTCAGATAACTAGCTGGTTTTTTAAAATGCTTTTCCTTTTTCTCTCTTTGCTATAGGGTTATTTATTATCTAATCTAGTATGTTAGCACATGTGAAAACATTATAAGAGGAGACTCATGTTCTTGTGATCTGTTCATTAATACACACCCACCCCTGCTCAACTACTTCAGGTTCTATGTTTGCCTTACAAGTTTTACAGACAGTTAAAGTCCAGCCTACTTCCATCTGAAGTATTAAGAGCTAAACACCTTAGTACACACCTGATCTTGATCTCTGACAGCTGAAGGAGGTGTTAGAGAGAAAAAGTAATGCATCAGAATAAATAGAGAAGTTAAAATCACAATAGAATACAACTAACTTGGAGTTAGGACAAGTTATGGTGCCTTATCATGAGAGTTAAGAAGAAAAAAAAAAAAAAAAATCAAAAGTAAGACTCATGACCATCATCTTCCTTATTTTGAATAAATCAAGATAAGTTCAGCTGAATCTATGAAGACAGTCCCCATAAAAAATTATTCTCTCCTGATCTGCAGGATAACTATCTGCCAGTAAACATATATGTTCTATAAAATAAAACATAAGAGAACATCACCCCTCTCAGCCATTTTCATTTTGGACAAATTCTGATAAAACCCTTCCTGCACCTGCTGAAATTTTATCTACCTCAATATTTCAAGAAATGGTCACTTTCAATCTGTCTTGAATGAAGAGCTTAGCTTCTGCAAGCATGAAGGGATTTTAAAACATTTTAACGCAGCTGCACGTCGTCCTAGCAAAGAATAACTGCAGTGGATAATTGTAACACCAAATAACATCGTGCACAAAAATTAGAATTCATCATACAGCATTGCATAAACATGGCATCCCCCCACAATTTCAGGGCTAGGTATCTGACCCTTTGCCACTTCCTTCTGTTGAACTTGCTCTAAATGCAAAAATACACACAAAGGGAAAAAACAAAAAAAAACCAAACCATCAAACAAACCCACAGACTGACTCACTAAGCCGAAGGGGTAATTTGCCTGAGATCCTGAGGCAACTCCAAAGAAAGTTGGTTATATATAAATTGGAGAATGGCTTCAAAGAAGAAGGACTATTCACAACAGTGTGCATTACAGATTCACAAAGCACAGGAGGCAGAATACACGTCTCAAATCCCCAGGGCGAGAGCTGGTATCCATTTTACCTAGATTGAAACACTCCAGCTGCTAAACTAACGAGCGTAAGGCAGAGACAGGCACTTTTGCCAAATTTATCTCCCCTCCTTTTGTATTCAGGATTTGGAAAAAGCAAATATTTCAAAGATTAAATAGATAAGCCATTTCACACGAAGTCCAGTTTATTCATTTTTGTTTTAACGATCAAATTGAAAAGTTTTTAAAATGCAGTTCAATTACTCTTAGGAAACCAGTGATTATATATTACGCCGTTTGTCCAGCAGCCATGTCACACAAATGAATTCTAATCACGCAAGCCAATTTTAGCCAAATTTGACAAAGAAACAGAGGTCTCAAAGACACCTAAGTTTCCCCGAAATCAGCTGCCTGCTAGGAGCAAGACATACAAATTAGCAGTCGCATTGTGGAAAAAGGAAACAGAACTTGGCTGTCATCCATCTCCAGCAGGAGCAATCAACTGGTCAATTGAAGCACTCGCCTAGTTCCAAACCAGCCATAACACAGGCTGGTGCTTGCCAAATGCAGAGGGACGTGAGAGGAAGCCAAATGTGGTCTGGGGTAGGACAGGTCACATGAAGGAAACGAAGGTGTGTTAGTACACAGGTGCTGGGGAATACCAAGGGCAGTGCAGCATCATGGGAGTCAAAGAGGAAAGTCTGCAATAATTAGTTTAGTATTAGGAACTTTAAGACAACCACACTTTCAGATTTCCATAGATCTGAAATGCTTATTTTCAACTTGTTTTTCATTTCATCAAGTAAATGAGTCAAGTAATCATACGATGCTATGACCCAAAACTGGACTATTTACTTTCTTTACAAAAGTTTTAAAGTTTATGCTCTAATAGTCTGATTAATAAATAATGAAATCAAGTCTGTGTCACAACATTTAGGAAGCTAAAAAGTACACAGTGAAACATACATCTACATCCTGTAGAAAAATAAATTCCCAGTATATGACAGGAGCAGGAAGGCAAGCAAGAACCAGCAGAGATAAGACATCTCAAGCAATAACCACTGCTCAGCTGAGAAGTAGGAGCTGGTGACACCTTCCATCTGTGAAATAGTAAATCAGGTATATCATCTTCACAGAAAGATGGCATGATAACGCTAAACTTTTTCATTCTGCATAGGAACATACCCACTTCCAGTCACCAATTCTCACAGAACTGTACAAGCCAAGTCCTACTTCTTGTAACAGCAAATAATGGTTGTCAGTCTTACACCCAACTCTTCTATCCAAAATCAAAAGTACATAACAGGCCAAAAGGCACCATGCAAAAGCCACACATTTGCAATTCCAAAACTTCCAGGTAATTTACCATGCACTATATTTAGCTTAATAAGCCAGTAATTAACTTTTTTTGAGGGGTAAAAAGTTGCATAATACCATAACTGCATCACATCACATTTTCTCAGTCATGTGGTCTATAATGACAGAGATTGAATATGCATCTCCCTTCATCTTGCTCCTTTTCCTCATCTGTTTTTCCTAAACTCTCCCTCCTGTCTGACCTTCTCTACTTGACAGTAACAAAGCAGGTCACAAATACAGAACACCTTTCTTTTGAAGACTAACTAGAAAGACCAGGTTTCTTCACCATGATAAAGACCAAAGAGGGTATTTAACATATCCATATGGTTGCAAGTGACATTAAGGAGATAAAAATGGATTGGCTACTCACCATCTCTAAGAAAGCAGGTGAGAAATTGGGCAAACTTGGGAAAAAGGTGCTTCAGACAGCATATGAAGGTGTTATTCACTATTCTGACACTGCTAAAATTTAACATAGGCTCAAGAAAGAACTGCACAGATCCATGGAAAAGAAGTTTATCAAAAGTTTACTAGAAAGAAAATATCTAGCTGAGGAAATTGCTGAAAAAAGACCTAATAGTTAAAAGCTGGGGAAATATTCTGAGACATCATCTCTGCACATTTCTCACACTCTCAGGCTTCTCCACAAACATGAGTTATTGTACTTGATTAGAGACAGTTCTGGGACAGAAACTTTGATCGACACAGTAAAAGACAGCTGAAGATCATCCCCCGTAGAGACTAAACAAGGAAAGATGTGTATGAACAGAATGATTTATGCTGCTTGGACCTGCAGCAAAGTCAACTCAAAATACTACTTCCACTTAAAATGAAGAGATCTTTTGTGCTGGTCTCCACACACTCCAGTTCAGAAATTAGAGAAATCAGAAGTTTTGGTAGCAGCCCACACAAAAAAAGTCATTCTAGTAATGGTATAATAAAGTACTTACTTTCCCTGTAATACATGTTCTATAATGAAGAAGTACATTACTTTTTTTCTTCACATAAGCATAGCTTGTGCTGGCATAAGCATGTCAAAATTTTATTAACATGACCACATTAAAATAGATGCACAACTTTTCATCAAAAAAAAAGTAACAAATATTTTTTTGGGGGTGGGGGGAGAGTGTAGAGGATGATATGCCAGTAAAAATGGAACAATGCAAGATGTACCACCATAGTAATTCCTTGGCCAAAAGAACATCACAGAGCTCAACAATTAGACTCAAGTGATACTCCTCCTTCCAATCACTGAGACTAGGAAGTAGATGAACAAAAAGCAGCCCCGTGGGTTCATGATGTAGAACAATTTGAACACAAACCAGTGTCCCTGTACAGTGGTAAAGCCTAAGGACATGCTGGGCTGCAACAACAAGACACTAGTCAGCAAATCAAAAAACGTTATTTTTCTCCCCATAGCACAAAGGCATATCTACTGTATTGTGTCCAGTGTCAGGGGTCCCCATTATGAGAGAAAACCCGCAAACTGAAGACAGCCCATTGAGGTGTTTTAGGGGCTGCAACCCATGTTCATAGGAGGAGACATGAGAACACTGTTGTTCATCCCAAAGAACAGACCAAAGAAGGAAGTTGTTGCCCTGCCCACCATCTGAACACATTTTAAGGAGACAAAACCAGTTTCGAGTGCTGTGAAGTGAAATGAGAAAGTGCAAGAAACACGGGCTAAAACACGGGAAATCTCAAATGGACATAGAAAAATTTTCCCAAAGAATGGCTAAGCACTAGAGCAAGCCACCCTGAAGATATTCAAAGCTCAACTAGACAAGACGTTGAATAAGGTGACCTAGCTTGAGTTATCCCTGCTCTGAGCAAGGGCTAGGACTAGGAACTAGGACTTTTGAGAATCTGGCCAAGTAAACTTTTTTTTTTAATTATATATTGAGCACAAAAGCCCCAAAATCTGGCATCTTTGTAAGAATTAATTCCCAAAAATAATTTCTCAGAGGAACCTTTTCTACATTTTTTCCCAGCAAGGATACTTAAAAGTTGGTTTATTGAGACTGGAATATGTAACGTAATATTCTTACATATAAATAACAAAAGGCTCAATCTTTAGTAGACCAAGTATAAATCTGATCATTTTTAATCACCTTATTTAGCTTATCAAGTGTACTCATGAATGAGGTTATTAATATTTCTCAATTCAAGCTGTAAAATCTTACTTTATTACCACACAAAAGCAGCATTGAACCATAAAGCTACAAAATGAAACCTGGAAACATTATTAATTGCTGTTTCCTTATTAAAGCATGTCTTCCACACCAGTGTCAGATCTGGACTACTTCTGCTTCAAGATATTTCATATTAATTTCAGAAATAATAAAAGCTTAACATGCCCAGTGTTTGCTGACTCAAAAAGCAGGATGATAAGAAAATATCTTCAGTTTTATTTGAAACATTTAAAACAGAATTTTATGACCAAAACAAAGACACCAAGAATAACTGCTATAGTGGGTACTGGTCTTAGAGAAGCAATTCAAGTGCTCTAACTAAAAAAAACTTAGCTTTTTGAGACACTCAAGGCACATCACTCCCTCCTACATATCAAAACTGGCACAAACCAAAAAAGAAGTTACAATCTGCTCAGAAGAAAAGGATGAAAGATGAGGATCACTACTGAAACAATGAAGTACGTTAAAACTGAAACACCAAGCAGAAAGTAATTTGTTTTACAGCTGTGGTCATCAATGCTTAAAATACACACATCACTATTACTGTATAATTCTAACTCACCACAGAATTTTTTTCTGGATACAGAGCAGTTATTTTCAAAGGTGTCCTGCAAAGGTGTCCTATTTACTCTTATTCTACTTAGTCTAAAATAACCATTTCTACAGACGTTTAAAACTTCCTTTATAGCACATTTACAAAATATGACTCAAAAGTAAGCAGCATGAAGGCATGCACTCTTGCAATGCAAAAGAACACACACAGAGACTTGTTTACAATTAATCTGAAAAGCTCTACAGCAACAGAGTCATACATTCCTAAAACTAAAAAAAATACTACTGCACCTATGTGGCATTCAAAAGAGCTTACAATGATTATATCCAAGTTGCAGCTCAACAGCGTTGTGGTTTAATCCAGCAGGTAGATAAACACCATGCTCACCAAAAAAACACTCATTCCATGCCCTTGTTTGGGGTGAAATTGCAAAATTTAGAGGTAGCCACTGTACCAGGGACTTGGCTGTACCATCCCACACACCCTACTACCACTCATAGCTACCCAGACTTGAGGGCAAATGTCTGTGTCATATTCTTAAATAGTTGTTTCACCCTGAACAAGACCCAAAACACATTCAGGAGACAGAAATAGGAACATGCTGGCTTGAACATGCTGAGGATCCTCCAGGATCCTCCAGAGCTACTGCAATTGGCGTGGAGGAGAGCGGGAAGCTGGAGGAGTGTCTCCCCTGCAGCCCAGACTGCCTGAGGAGGCAAGGGGCACAGTGCAATGATGGCTGGTTCCCGTAGATGGCTCCCGAAGCTCGGAGATGGCAGCAGCGCGAGCACAAGCATCACCGCGGTCTCACAGCCACCGTCTGACCGGGAGCCAGAGCCACAAAATTCAACACAATGAAAACCTCAACCCAGCACCCAGAGATGATGAACAGCACAACATGGAACATACACAGCAAGTATTGTTACTTATAAAACATATATACTTAGACATTTAAAGCAAGTATTGTTGATATACAAAACAGCTCTGCACACACAAATCTATGCTGTAAACTGAGAGGGTGGATGAAGATGAAATATTAGAACAAATATTTTACTGTGGTAAGACACTGGAAGAGACTGTGCAGAGAAGCTGTGGATGCTTCATTCTTGGAAGTGTTCAAGGCCAGGCTGGATGTGGTTTTGAGTGATCCAGTCTAGTGGAATGTGTCCCTGCCCATGGTAAGGGGGATGGATGGAAGTAGGTAATCATTAAGATCCCTTCCAACCCAAACCATTCTATAACTCTACAATTACAACAAATTTGTTTCAACATGCTCCAGTCAGATCTTCCACTATTTCAAACCTTTATGTCCCATATTGGGTACCAAAAAAGGATTGTCTTGATTTAACCAGCAGGTAGCTGAACACCACACAAGCACTTGCTCATTCTTTCATCCACAGTGGAATGGGGAAAAGAGCTGGGGGAAAAAAAGTAACATTTGTGGGTTGAAATAAAGATAGATTAATAGGACACCAAATGATGTTCCTTTCATACTGTTTACCTAAATGTTCTTTGAAGTAACAGGCAAAAATCAGGTGCTGAAGTAGCTCACAATCAATATTTATTTTCATATTCTTTGCTTTAATTAATACTTTCAATGTAGTATTTTGGCACTGCAGGCTAAAGAAGAGAAAGGATTTAAATTAAGGCCTCTAACACTCGAGATTCATCTAACCTCCCAGCCAGATGATGTGTAATCAGAGAATAATATATGTTCTTTATTCTCCCGCTTTTTTGAATCATCCTCTAATTAAAGCTTTCACTTCCTTTCCTTCCCAAGTCAGTCACCGAAACATTTCCTATGACAGAAAATTACTTCCTGCTCTGTCAGTAAGTTGGAGGGGGGGAGAAGGGGAGAGATAGTCAGTTATTACTGTTATTAAAAGATAAAAATTATGTTATTATTTTAAGAATCAAACAACATAGACACACAGTAATTATTCTGAACAGAGAAAAAATACTGGAAGACATTTAAGAGCAGAATTATGCAGTTACAAAGCACTAAGTTCATCCCTAGTGCAACAGCATGACAAGCATATGACCACAGCTAAAGCATGACAACAATTACTCTTCTAGACTAAATTAAGCTTTTTCCATTTCCACATGTTATTATTATATGGTGGCATGGTTTAGTTAGGAACCAAAAGATAAACTAAGAAAGCAGAACAGAGACTACTGTAGTGTTCAGAAAGACATTCTCTTTCCTTCTCCCCATTCCCAAACCTAGAGAAAATAACACACTGGTAAATCCTCGGCAGCATTCTCAAAGGAAATCTTTTCCATCTCAAAACCACAAATAGAGAATCTTTTTGCCTAAGTGTCCAAAATCATAAATGAGCATCAGCTACAAATTTCTGCAGTAGTTATTTGATCAAGGCTGAAAACTCGGTGGATTTACAAAACTTAACACCTCAAGCATAAAAACACCTTCAAGTTCTTGTTTCCTTATTTGCTTATTCCATAGAAATTCTCTCTATATTTAATAATTCTTCAAAATGAAATTCAAATTAAACGTATGCCAGAAATTTTTCAGACCAAACTCAGAGTGGCCATTTCTTTGGCCATTAAGAAAGAGATTACCACAAACTGTTACTTATCATTTAATGACACAAACATTGTTTGAAATTATTTTATGCTACATATTCAAGAATGATTTAACTATTAAACCCAAACATGTTAATCTTAAAATATTAAGCATAACCAACAATGCATCCACTTCCTTCATTTACTCTGATTTTCATAGTTACAAGCAAATCTGATGTCATTTTGTATCAAAAAATGTAGATAGTACTCAAGTGAAAAGTTCCAGAGGTATTTGGCAAGTATTTGCCAAAAGACAGAATTCCAGGTTGTTTCTTACACTGGCCGAAGTGCAGTTCTCAAATCTATCAAAACCAACCTGTATACTACATATAACTGTGTATCATACTTTACATCTGAATTAAAAAACACAACTTTATGTAAGTTGTTTAAACCAAGAATCATGACTCTGCTCATTATACATTCTGTTTTCAATGAAAAGCAGTTTGATGGATCATATTTTTACATAAGGATCCTCTCAGCATTCCTTAGCTGCTCATTACTTCAACACAAAGTGTGCCTCATTCAGAAATCACTACTCTGCACAGTCAGAACTAAACCCTTGAAAATCACCCACCATCTCTTCAGCTCCTTCACTGATGCTTTCCCCCCTCGTGCTCTTCTCCAAATAACAGTTAAATGGAAAACATCACACTCGCTAGTACTTTCAACTGTGTAACAGAAAGTGTGCAAAGATGAAAAACTTGATGCTCATTAGCATTACAATTCTAAAAAATAGTTTGAAATTCACCTCTGCTTTGTATTTAAAACTGTCTTGGACACAGTATCACAGTTTAAAAAGTAAAAGAAATAGTATGTACTTGGAAACTGAGTAAACTTAACTGCTCTGATGCCTTTTAAAGCTTCCCATGCTCCCACTTTACAATGAACTAACAGAAATTATGGCAACATCAATCAAAAGAAGTGGAAATGTGATTCCATAACAAATGGTAACTTCCATTTTATCGTTCTAACAAGCAATACCATGAAACAAGATGATTCAGCTGTTGAAAGATGTATCTTACCTATTCAGTACACTGCCATCAATATCGGAGCTAAGTGATTTCATATCCTCAATAAATAAGAGAATATTATTATTAATGCCTTTCATAAGACTACTGGATAATGCACGCTTCTAGCCTGTGATTTGATGCTGTACCCCGATCTACACCTGTAAGTAAACACTGAGATCACACATACTGTATTTTATAACGGTAGAAGAATATAACACAGTGAAACTTCAGCAGAATGAAAGAACAACAGGTGAACATGAGTCTCTAACAACTACTTAATAGAACAGATTTAGTGATAACACAGGCACACTGTTATCTAGCAGTAATAGCTGTGATGCAAAAATGTCAAACTTTTCCAGGTAACACAGAGATGTGCCCAAGATAACCCCACTAACTCCAAACTTTGATAAGATAAGCTTCCAGCAAGCAGCACTGCTGTAAAACAAGAAGATGCTAAAAACCATCCTGGCAGTCTGAAACTGCTGGACAAGAGCTCTTGCAAGCTTTCTGCTCCTTGAGAAGATAGTCTACTCCATGATTCATAACAGGCCACAGCAAGTTGACACAACTCGCAATACTGTGGAGGGTTACTTTGTTCATGCAACAAAATTCTTAAAATTCTTTTATTTTTTTTCTTCTCAGATACAAGCGGTGAACAGTCTTTCTAACTCACATTTTCCCAAGAATATGCTGGCACCCACCCTAAAGCGTTAAATTGAACACAAATATACTGAGGCTGGGGCTGTGCCAAAGACACAGCTGCCACGCCACAGAGAGTATCTTGAAGCTGTCTTAACACACATGGCTTTTTCTCCTCTGGCTTTCTTCAACAGCTTTTCTTCAGATATGACACAGCACTAGAAGCTCGAGCTGTTCCTGGAGCACTAGGAGACAAACAAGAAAAAAGAAAAAGCCAGTCTTGACCACTGCCCCCAGACAGCACTCCCTTACAAAGAAGCGTGTTCAGCAGTCTGTTTTCCAGTAAGTCTTCACTTGCTGTCAGTTAATGCCATCACTCTCATTTCCAAAAACTAGGCTACCTTTTCCAAAGCAAAGGGTTCAAAATGATTCCAAACAAGAACACCTGTCACGCTTCAATTACTTCCCAGTGGTACAAAGATTATTTAAACCACTTTCTTTTTCCTTAAACGTGCAAAGACGCTCAAAGGTTGTACATCAGTCCTAGAGCTGTCCAGTCCTCCTAAAATCTGACACCTTATGAATATGCATTACATTAAGTACAAAAAAAGTGATTAGAAACATGCATATACTATTCATCCCCTAGAGAGCCTTTCCTACTTCCTGTCAGCTCTATTGGAATTACTCTTACTGGAATTAAATATGCTCCTTTTTCTCTAAAGAAGTAGAAAATGTACTATTCCTGAAAGTATGAACAATATTCACAGCTTGGAGAATCAGTTTTAAATTTATTTTAATTTTATTGCACAGAAAAAAAAATAACCAATGTATAGGATATTTAATATCCGATGTTTCCAAGTGTAATTCTCTCTAACTAAAACTTCAGGACAGCTTCTTGCTACTAGGTACTCCTACATGTGTTATTTACATAAAAATGTATTTTAACCAGTAGCGACACACAAAATATACACATAGAAAATCCTCATGAATATCACTCTGTTATTAGTATGAAAGGTAACAGTACCTTACTCCAAAATCACCAGCTACCCTTCCACCTGCAGCTCAAGTACTCAGAATCTGGAGAATGTGAGCACATAGACATGGAAGAGACAAAAAAAAAAAAATGTGTCTCAAGAGTCTTACGATTTCAGAATGCAAAGTCTTTGCAAAGGTCTTTCTCCTTAGATTCGGTTCATCTATATGCCACATCTACTCTAAATGCCTTAAATTTCCACATTCTAGATGACACAGGCTTTCTGACTAACAATTTAAATTACCAGGAACATGTAAGTTTAAAAGAACCTACTTTTGCTCAAATGGTAAGATACTGACCCTGAGAAAACCTTAGACTTTTTAAACACACTGATGCTTTTATTAATTCACCCTTCCATTGGGAAGTTCATTTGGGTTTGCTGGAAAAGGCAAATAATAATCAAGCATGCTGCTATTCTATCCTTCCCTCAAATCCCTACCAAAATACCATTTTCACTACACTGAGAAACACAACTTCTCTGAGGGAAGAGGTAAATCAAGCCAGTACAGTAAATTCCAATTGTGTAACAAGCTCCATCCCATCACTTTACTTACGTGATGATATATATTAGTTTAACAACAGAAAAATTGACAGAAAGTCTTATGAAACTCAGCAGACTGGAGATAATGTGCAGTGTTTAATATGAGTTCTTCGAAGTGCACAAAAAGAGGTAGAAAGAAGGAAACTAGAATGTCACTGACTCAAACTCATTAGGTAACACTTGTCCTAACTAAGTATTTGCATCCCATAAAGAAGGCTAAGTCTAAGAATTACAACACTAAGTAAATAACTTCTGAAACAAGACTCAATACATTCAAAATTTTAAGGACTCTGAAAAGGAGACTAGCTATGGGAAACCTACACATTTCCAGGGAACTCGCTGATCAGAAAAAAATCAATGTGAGACACACTATACCAAGAAAAGCCAGGACAGGTGGGTGTCAAAAAGTGATCTGCAGCAATTTAAAGGTCTTTAACTTTAGATATGTTGCAAGTAGAGTAAGCTTTTTCTTTTTCTCTTTTTTTTTTTTTTGTCCACAGTAGCAACAACTTCACTCTAAGTTGCAAAAATTCTGTAAATCAGGGACATCTTACATTAGTGGTTTAGCTTCCGAGCTGAAGAGAAACCTGCAAGTGAAGTCTGTGTCCCTCAAGACTGTGCATAAATCGATTCGAGATCTCACATAAAAAGATGCAGGGAGAGTCTTTCCCAGCAACTGATGAAAACCAGAAGGGTGAGCTGCAGCAAGGCAGTGGAAATCGCAGCTGAGATGGAGTGCATAGGGGACAATCACACTTGCTTTGCCTTTTCCCTCTGTTTTCAACAATTTGGTTCATTTCTTTCCAAATCATCCCTCCCTCTTCTCCAATAAAGGGGAGAAAATCCTTTCTTCGGAACTATGGTGTGATGACACTTACCTAACAATGCAAAAATATGAACATATATAGTGTTTTAACTTATGCAGTCAAGAGCTATCTAACACAGCTATAAACAGTTCCATTTTTGTCAACGGTGGCCAGAGGCAGATGATCCAAGTCAAGAATGCAAACCACAGCAAGAAGTCCAGAGTAATTCCTGGCTATCAGCCATTTTAGAGCTGGCAGTCCACTGTAGAGTTCTGTATTCAGCATTCAGTGCAACTATTCCTAGATGGCTTTGCCTAATTACATTTTAACTCGCTCACACTTTTTCTGCTCTACAATATCATGTGGCAAATAAGTTCAACAATTTAATTACACATTGCTTGACAAGCTACTTTAATTTTCATCAGGTAGCAAGTTTGATTCACTATGTGGCCCAATTCTTGTCCTAAGAAAGATAGCTACTCTTCCTTTCTATTAACCATTTCTTTATGATCTATGGATTTTATAGATCTCTATCATCTCTTCCCCTATTGCTCTGTTTCTCAGAGTAAAGATCTTGATCTTCCCAGCACAGAGTATCTTCCACACCTCTCATCCAATTTTTCAGTGTCTATGATATCCTTGCTGTGCTGGGATGATTACATGCACACTGTTAATGATTTCAGCACAACACCGATGAACATAATTACCTAACAATGATTTAATTCTTTGTGAACAATTCCTAACAGCTGACCACTGCCCTTCTCACTTATATATGTAACAGGAGGAAATTTAGAGCTCATCACTGTGTTGATAGGTTTGCATTATTTTCCCCTGTATGAGCATCATTTGGAATTCACCAGAACTGAACTACACTTGAATACAGAAGAACTGGACAACAGCTTTGGAAGAGTTTGCTGCAAGTACCCAATTAGTTCAGATTTTACCAATACCCAAAGATCAACAAACTGCTATGGTGAGACAGTATTGTCACTCCTTAGGAATATTTTTAATATAATGAACCTCTTAATCCTAGCAGAAACCTACTGCTAACATTGTTTCAACATGAAGCAATCATTTATCTACCTAGTTTCTCATCTTTAACCAAGCATAATTACCCTCAGGATAACCATCTGTCTTGTGGCAAACAAGCTTTGGTTGAGGTCCTCAGTCAAACGTTTTACCCACTTTTAAACCCATCTGCTACTGACTTCCAATAAGCACTGTAAGTGCTTTCCAATTCTAGAGCTGCAGCATTCAGTGAGCAATAACTGTGTAGGATTTGGTGAGTAAGAGATCTACTTTCATTTTATGTCCTGCCTGCAGATTATATAAACCTCACCAAGTTCACCCCCTTCAGTTTTCTCTTCTGCAAACTGAGGTGTTCCAAACATGTTAGTCCCCTACTTCCTTCCATCTCCTTATTGTACCCATGGGTATTTCCCCTTATTTTCCACCTTTTCATTATAACCCTAAATTTGTTTATTGTAGTTGTAACAATTCCAGCAAGTAACAGTTATTTTTCCAACACCCAGCATCTTCTTTAAAAAGAAGGAAAAAAACAGCATCTGAATTAGTTTCTTGGGGTTGCTTCCTTTAACAGAATGCAAAATGCTGCAACTTTAGCACTCCTTCAGAGTGAAAATGACAGCAAAAATTCAGGTTCTAACTACCCATTACTTGTGACCCAGCAGGAACGCAAACTGATCAGTCAGTAAGGGATACATCTGAACAAATAAAAATGCAATGATGTGGCCTTTTGTTTAGTACTGGCATTTTGAGATTTCATGGTACCAAGCAAACTTCACAAGATTTTGCACATCACAAAAGAAGTCTCAAGAATCTCAAAACAGATGCATCTCTCCTGTGAAACACGAGATGTGTGTTATGCTTGCATCTAAGGAAAATTTTGTCTCCTGCCTGAGCTTGCTCAATATGCAGGAACAAATTTCAGCTGTGATTTCCAAAAACGTTTTATTGGAATAGCAGAATTCTGGAACTGACTACTTTGCCAAATGCCTGCTGTGCTCTTAGAAAGTGGTGTTAGATTCCTCCCTTTGACAACTTCCTTGTGTTTCCAGGCATACACCTAACTTTTGTTTTCGAGCTTGGATCACATCAGATGATTAGTCTTACAAGCGGACACATGCGAAGAAACCAATCTTAAACCCAGAGTTACTCAGTATACAGCACGTCACTTGCTGAAATACCAAAAACTCAATTTAAAAGTCCGTATCAACTCGATATTTTTCACTTACAAAGAATATACAGCCATGATGACATTAATATAAGGTTTTCTCAGAGACTGTTAAGCAGTATTTTGTTTCCAAACAACTAGTACAATTCCAGCTCCTCTTCATCTCTGGGAGTAACTTTTCATCATCACAACATTGTTTACAAAATCTTCAAAATACATTATGTTTTACAAGACTATTTCTTGCCACAGAGTTACTAATTTTGATGGCATTACACACTGCAATAAAAAACAGTATCTGTACTAGTTGACAAAGAACTTGCAAGTACATTTAGCTGTACTACAAAAATCTTTACTTATCCAGTTTGCACCTCTTGCTTTTCCACCAGGTCAATCAACAGACCCGAGATCTGTCAACCACAGGCTAAACCTGCTGTAGGCCACGGCATATTATTCATTTCTGACAATATGTTGGCATTTCTATGTAAAAAATTCCCAAGTTCTGCAAAGATCTAGGAGCACTGTAGAGGTCTTGGCTTGCCACATTCTCTTGTGAAATGCCACCCAAGAAATTTAAAAATCAAACAAACAAACCAACCAAAAAACACACCACAAAAAAAGTCTGTTGCAAGCCAGTAAGAAGTGCTTTGCGATTCATTGTTTACATAAAGGGACGTATTCTGCAGTTCTTCTGGATTTCACTTCTAGTAATAAAACTGGATTCACTAATTCATGCTCCATTAAGGTCTATATTTTAATAAGAACACTGGAAAACTGGTTCTGAAATTCATTATTGCAGCTATAACAATACAAAAAAGTAATTCTGCCACTTGGCCTTCCTCCTCATATTTGAAAATTAAATAAAAGTTAATACAGAACTTCTCTTCCAAGACAGAGTATGTTTTTCACTGACATGTAATGCAAACACCTTATCTCTCCCCTAGCTGGAGCCAATATCTCATTCCAACGAACAGTGTAGTGTGTAACGAAAAGAACTAGCACCAAAAAATGCAGACTTTCAATGAGAGATGCAAGGATCCATCCTCAGAAAAACTACAATTCTGCATAAACTACAGTACACTCATTTTCATAAAACACCATCATCACTTAAAGGAAAGAAAAAAAACAACTCCCAGCTTTACCTACCACTGTTATGTTTACTGGGTAGGGCTACTTTACCTTTCAGAAACTGACAAAAATGTAATTGATATACTAAAGGTAAACATTACAAATTCCCAGGCAATTTTATAACAGATTACTCTGACAATACCTGGTTGGGGGAGGGGAATAGATACATAATTACTGTTCAGTATTAACTACACTGTATTACTTTTTAACTTGAAAAATAACTTTATTTTTAATTCAGAATAATAAGAGGTAAGCACTAGTTGCAGAAACTGACATAAACAAGTATCGTATCTACCTTAACACTTCTAACCTTGTAAGATTTAAGAAACTTACTGTAAAATCAGTACAGGCAGTATTTTACAAGCTAGCAAATTTTCAGCTAAGCAAGCACAACTTTTTTTTACTTGACGTCCCATGCAGTGCTTCTGCAGTTTAAGTGGGGACAGATTTTACTATATAGACTCAGTTTTGGTTTTGTACTAGAAAACTTATCATTCAGACATCAGGTAACAGCAACAACCAAATTGTTAGAAAACGTTAACTATTTAGGTGTAGTCAGACACATAATACTACATTAAACGCCACTGAAAGCTCACTCACAGATGTGTTAAATAACTCTAAGATCTAATAATATGAGAAAAATCATAATTTACAGCAACAGCAAAGCAGTTAGAAGCACGGATGTTCAGGCTACTATTATTTTTAAAGTGCATGAACACAGCTAAGCAAGATTTGCAAATCATTATTTCTTTTTCCACTCCACCTCACACTCCTCAAAAGTATATGCATTAATTCCTCCCTCTTCTATACTACCCTTCCAAATGCAACTAGGTCAAGGCATAATTCCAGTGGACCTGATAATCAGCCCATTACTTGCCCGATCAACTTTCAGCCTCTGGCTCCCACCCTACAGGACTGCAAGAATAACAGGTGTTTACAGCCATTCAAGAGTCCACATTTCCAAGGAGAGCAGCAAACATTGCAGAGGGAAAGATGGTTTCACAGGTATCTCCTATTTGTACTGCCAAAACCTGAAAGCCATTTACCGATGGCACTCATTCAGCTGAAAAGGCAGTGAAACAACTCAAGAGCTGAAAACTGTGAAAAAATCTTGAATAGGCAACAGAAAGCAATAAAATCAAACTAAGAAAATAAAACTATTTTTATGGAAAACTTTTGCATTTTCAGAGAGGTTTAAGTACAGAAGCAGAGAGGGGCAAGTTTCAAGTCACATTAAATAAGCTAATGTTATAAAAAGTAGCAGAAATAGTTATGATTATTTCAATTCAGCAATAGCCAGCAAGCACAGGATTGTGCACTCTAGTATCACTTAGAATGGTACTTTTGGATCTCGAAATACTTATCCAAGAAGCATACCACAGGACATGCAATTACTCTACTTGGTTACTATTACTACAAAGTAGCATAGCAAAAGCTGGCCCAACAAACACAGCATCAGCAGGGGGTTAAAGAAGGTGATTATCCCACTGTATTCAGAACTGGGGTGGCCTTACCCAGACAACTGCGCACAGAACAGGAAAACTATGTGAAGGCCCTTAGATAGGGAGGAGGGCAACAAAGCTGATGGTATGGCCTGCGAGGAGCAGATGAAGACTTTGGCTTGTCTCGACTGGAGAATAGGAGGCTGAGGGGCAAACTTCATTGCTCTCTTCCTACAGCCTCCTGAGCGGGGGAAGTGCAGAGGGAGGTGCTGATCCTTTCCACCTGGGAACCAGCGATAGGATGGACAGGGATGGTTCAAAGATGTGTCAGGGAGGGGCCAAACTGGACATAAGGAAGCACTTCTTTACTGAGGGCATAGTCAAACACTGGAAGAGGTTTCCTAGGGCAGCAGTCAATGTCCCAAACCAGTGAAAAGTTTAAGAGGCATTTGGCCAGTGCCCTTAATAACATACCAAGGTTTGGTCAGTACTGAAGTCATCAAGCAACTTGACTAGATGACTGTCACAGGTCTCTTTCCAAGTAAATTATGCGGTTTTATTCCAAATCACATGATACCCATTTTCACCTTTTCCATCTTAGACACACATGAAACCACATTCCAGGACAACCAGTAATGTAAACAGTAAAACAAGTATCTCCAAAACATCACTGGAGATAACTTGGCATATGTTGCTTTGTGCTTTAGCAGTTAGCACTGAACGTTAGGTTTGATGAAAGACTTTCAAAGTAATTATTGAAAAAAGTCAGTGTTGACTAACAAGTCAATCACTTCAACAAAACAATGAAACAAACAAGCAAGCCCCAAACCAAAACAAAAACTTCCTACAATGCACACTCACCTCTAGGCTAGCAAATAAGCGTTTGCAATAGGCATTTAAAAAGCACAACTCGTTGAAACACCTTGTTCCAAAATGGATATTGTGTGCCCAACGACTGGGACTAAGCAGAAAATACAAGTACCCGAGTTCAACCTCACGTATGCCTCATTTACCTTACCTTAACCCCACTTTTTCATCTTGCCTTCCTTACTGAAGGGGCGCACAGTGCAGTGAACAACCCCAGCACTACGGGCGGGCGCCAGGCCTCCGGCCGAGGCCGGTCCCGGGGCAGGCGGGGAGGCCGTCGCCGACCCCGAGGGGCCTCGGGGGGGTCCCGGGATAGGGGTGCCGGCCCTCCCCGCAGGGCCGCCGGGACGGGCCCGGAGCTCCTCTCCAGGGCGAGCCAGGGCCAGGCCCCGAGCGCACCGGGGGCTGCACAAGCCCCTGCCCGCCACCGACGGGTTCCGAGCGGAGCTGGGGCGAGGACGCTGCCCCGCACCGCACGCCTGAAACACGGGGCAATGCCCACCCCGCCCCGCCGCTCAGAGTCACCCCCGGAGGTGGGGGCTGCGGTGCGGCCGAGCTCGGCCCCACTTACCAGCCCGAGTCGGAGAGCGCCGCCCGCGCCCGTTCAGCCATGGCGCCTCCCCCGCCACTCATCCCCAGCACTCGGGGCCGCCGGGCGCTGCGGGGACCCCTGGCACTCACTCGGAGGGGAAGGAGGGACGCGGGGCCCGCTCGTTCCCCCACCCCGCGGGCCTCTCCAGGCTCTTGGGCCGGCCGGGGGGAGGGAGGGGAGGGGGGAAGGAAGGAGGAAGGAAGGGGCGGAGGCGGCGCAGGCAGAGACGAACAAAGCCCGCGACCGGCGGGTGCGGGGAAGCTGCCGCCGCCATGGCGGGGAAGGGAAGGAGTGCGGGCAGCGCAGCGGGCGAGTACCGGCCCTGCTCCTGCAACTCGGGGCCTGCCTGCCGCCGTGTACTGTCGGGAAGGGCTTGGTTAGACGCGTTTCATCTGTAAATTTTATTATTGACAGTTGCGTTGTTCTGGAAAAGGCTGCCTTCCGTGCCCTCAAAACACGTGTTGCGAGTGAGGAGGGACTTTTAGAAGGGTCTGGAGCGCACGTCACATGAGGAGCAGCGGTGGGAGCTGGGGCTGTTCAGCGTGGAGGGGTCGGGCTTTTCTACCAAGTAATAAATGGTAGGACGAGTGCGAATAGCCGGGAAACGGCCTCAAGTAGTGGTGCAGGAGTTTTACATGGGATAGCAGGAAAAAGCTTCTTTACAGAAAGGGTGAAGCATTAAAACAGGCTGCCTACGGAAGTGGTGGAATCACTGCCCCTGCAAGCGTTCAGAAGAGCTGTAATGAACACTGATATTAACGTTTTTGGGCTTTTTTTTTGTTTGGTTTTTGGTTGTTGTTTTTGTTTTGTTTTTATTTGCTTTTTTAATGGGAATTATACTTTAAAAGTATAGCACTATTTTGTTACTGCTGTTACAAGTACCCAGTGCCCTCGGGTGCCGGAGACGGGCGCGGTGGGAGCGCTCTCCCCCGTTTACTCTGTATTCCAGTATTCACCGAAACCGCCAGAAGGTGAATATGCGCAAATCAGGAATTAAGAAAATGCTTTTCAAGGCCTTGGCATTCAGAGTTTCTGCCTGCAGGTGAGATCAGCTGCTCTGCAGAAAACACTGACCATTTGCACTAGTACATCATGTCCAGTTATTTCTGTAACCCCTCAATGCCAAATTGTTTTTTTCAGCACTGAGGTTTTGAAACTTGTCTACCTGTTATGATTGTCTATTAAAGGTAGACTTTTCTTCATGGGTCATTTTCATCCTTAAGATGTTCCTGTTTTTATGCAGCGTCTTCAAGTCAAAGCTTACAATTTTGCTTTTGTTGGGGGAGTTTTTTTTGGTTTTTTTTTGGTTGTTGTTTGGTTTGGTTATTTTGATCCACCTGATAACCTCTATTTGCTATACCGAGTACAAGTCATTCAGGATTTTTGCACATAACACTGCTGCTCGTTCATGGTATTTTCTTTTGTGTCTATAACTATAGAGTATATAACCATATACTCTAGGACAAAGATTTTGTCACGAGTAGGTATGGTGTCCAGTCTGGCTACTTTTTTTAAGAAGGCATATGTATCTGAGTTGATAATTATTAAAAACTTGACACAGATGAAGGAAACAAAACCTATATTATTCAGGTTCAACTAAACAATGTATAATGCTACACATATCCTTGAAGCTTTCCTGGTCATGAGCCTTAACACAAACCTAAAAAAAATTAAAACATAATTTTAAAAAGGCAGCTTAAAAATGGAAGACTGACATGTGATTTCTGCTAACAAAATCTCAAAATAATGAATATAGACGTAAGAAAGTGTTAATCCTTGTGGTCATTAAACAACAACAAAAAAAAACTAGCAGAGGGTGCATTATTAATTGGGAAAGTGGATATACAGAGGTTGTGCAGTCCTGTGTCATGACAAGGCTCCAGGTGAACATGATCTGCCAAAGGAATAATGTCAAGGAGAGCTAACTAACCCAAGAGCCTCAAAACAAACCTACTATATGTCTGTACCAAAGAAACTCTTGAATTAGTGATGAGGGATACTGTAAAGCAGAAGAGTCACACTGCAATATCAGTGGCCAAGTCACACCTGTGTTGCAACATTAGCAGCCACTGATGGAAAAGCATTAGCAGATAGGTGGAAGTGTGGTTCCAGTTCAGAACTTATCATGCAAAAGAAATGGGAATAAAAACACCTTGCATTTGGAATCTGACCTGTCTGCACGTTAGATTATCAAGAAAAGCTTTGTAAACATTGTAACTCAAAATGGGATGCCCACAGAGCCAATTAGTAAGGGATGGAGTATGACCTAGGAGAAGATAATGAGAATTACAGACTTTATGCATTGCCTCGTGTTAGTTTAAGACATGGAGTGTTTTGCTTATTTAAATCTTCATTGAAATCACCAGGCAATTATACCAGCAGTTTATGCCAGCATAGGGCTAGCTGTTGTACCTCATGGCACTGAACAGCATCTACTATAAAGAAAATGCAGGTGCTGTCCTTCTTTGAGGTCTGCAGGCATCTAAGAAATTCATTATATGCAAGCTGAGATACGTGTGCGTATATATATTCACACGTGCCTCCTTTTGTATAGAAGTCCCCATTAGTGGGTGTTTCTCTGCTCACAGAGGGCACTGCCTGAGATTTGCAGTTTGTAGTTGCTGTTGGCTGTGCTGCACTGAGGTGAACAATTAGTTCCACTGTAAAACAGAAGGTGATGCAGTGCCTGCCAGGCAGTCAGAAACCTGCAGATAAGACCTTCTGTACCAACTGTTTGTGATAAAACATCCTTAGAGCATATTCTCTATATCAATCACCTTTAGAATAAATGACTGCTGAAGGTAATGAGCACAGGAGTACCTGGGGCTGTACAGGGTCTGACCTAAACCCCCACATGTCTGTAAGGGACTCTGTGCCTCCAGAGCTTTCTCTGAAAAATGCTTGTTGCTCCAGATGAATCAGTGCATCACTGTCCACAAAATTCACATGTATTTCTTCTGTCCAAACTGCCTAAAATGCAGTTTTGTTTGACTGCTGCCCATGGGACAACTTAATCTATGCCAAAGATGTTATTTCACAATGTTCCATAATTTTTAACACCTGAAAGGGTTGGTCTACTCAAGCAGCTCTGGTGAGAGAGAGCTCTAACAGTCAGAACTAGTACACAGCACAAGGCAGCAAGAGCCAGTTTTTGAAGCAGCCGTGCAGGCACCTTGATTCATTGGATTGATTCATCCTTACTCCCTTAATCTCCTGCCACTTTCAGGCCCAATCCTCTTGGTCAGCAGTAGGCTCACAAAACTGGGGAGCTGAACATTTTGACCGTGCTTTCCAGAAATGGGCAAGAGCAGAAACCCATAACGCTTATTGAGTTACGGCATCGTTCACCCCAACCCGATGTGCTGAAAGCAACAACAGCGGGATGAAGACCCTGAACACCAGGTCCAATGAGAGGTCCTCATGACAGCCGAAATTCTGTTTTGGTCTCAATTTTTATGTTGTCTTACATAAAATATGTTTTCTTCTTTACATTGTCTGAAGGGAACAGGTCTGCTTACTGGACATAAAAGCAGATGGCCCTTGTCCTGGATCCATAGCTGAAAGTTACTGGGCACTGAATGTAAAGGGCCTTTCTTGCTGGTCATTGTATTTCTAGGAGTGTGCTGAAGTTTCAACAAAAATGGTTATCTCTCCATGTCCCGTGATGGACTGAGTCTTTAACTGGTTTGATTATAGTCAGAAGGATTAGCTTTTCTATATGTATTGTTGCATGTCAGCCAAAATACTGCATATATTTTATCTGAAAGAGGAGGACTGTACTCAGCACTCAGTCTTTCTTATATGGCAACTGGAAAAGGGATTGCCTTTTCAGACTAAAGACAAGAAAGGAAAATTACAGAAGATTTTCTTCATGGGGGACTGGGAGAGTCTTGGAAAGGAGCAGGATGAAGGAAAGACAAACAGCAAGTACATATCCTCCATGGGAATGGTAAAGGATTATGAAGTCTTAATACATAATACTACCACCTGTAGACACAAACTAGTTAAGGTGGTGTTGCAAGAAGAGATAATTTCCACTAAAGGCCAAGGCTAACATTTTTGTCAGGCTGCTCTAATTGATTTTGTCACCTAACTGTCCTCTTCTGGAATCCTTCAGTTTGATCACACTCCCCACTTTCTCCTGCAAATCACTAAGTGTATGTCAGGTCATGGGCATCTTAAAGGTATAGTTCACACCGGCATTATGTCAGTCAAAAAGACAACATCACACTCAGCAAGGCACTGTGGCTTTTTGGATGGGGGCATTTATATATGGCACAATCATGCTGTTGTCGGCTCTGTGCATGGCTGCTTATCAAAATCTCAGCCAGTTCAGACCTAAAAGTGCAGATGAACCACTGCAATGATCACTAGGGTATGATGCATCACTAAGTACTGCAGAATGTAATTCCATATAATTATGATGCTTTCAGAGCCCCTCGCGGGCCAGCAGAAGGGCTGGTGTTTGTCAGCCATTCTGGCACAGCTCAACCTATTGCCCCCTTGGATGCTAAGTTGGTAAATAGCCAGGGAGCAGAGGATCAAACAGCATATGGCTTTGCAGACTTTACTGGGCTGCAGTAAACATCCCAGCCCTGAACAGCTGTGCCTTGTCTCTAACAAGATTACTTTTAAGAGACTGATACCTTCTGGACTGGATGAAAATCTGGAAATAAGCATGTTGTTGTCAGGACTTTGAGTGCACTAAGAGGCTCTGCAGCCTCTTCCCTGCTCCCTGGGGCTTGGTTGCCCATCCTCCATTGCAGTGCTGATATGGTGCAGCAGTAGTCTTGGATCAGGGTGCTGGGGACAGAACTGTGTGATAAGGAGCTATAGGAAGCATTATGGGGACCTCCTGCTCTTTGCTTGGGCGCTGTATTGAAGCTCAGGCTTCCATCCTTGAGACTGTGCCTGTGCCTGTTCATGTGGCTTACTGATCCTGAACTACTGTTTTGATTTGCTGACTTGACTTCACACCTGCTTCATCACTGCAGACATGTCTGGTAACCTTGAATACTGCCTCACCCTTCTCCCCAGTGTGGCACCTGCTCAGGTACTGTGGGATTGTGCCCTCCTGGGTGGGATCATTGCCCTACCTGCCTTGTTATTGCCCTCAGCTCCTGGCTTTCTCCAGTTGTGGGGCAGCCCATGCTTGCTGCTTCCTGAGAGCTCGTATCCCAGAGCCATGAACCTGGTGTTAAATGGAGGAGTTAGTGGCCCATTAGCTGTCACCTGGTGTCTGAAATCAGTTCACATGATGCAAAGAAGCAAAGCTCAGTGACAGTGGATACACTGCTAGAGCCAGCTGCTGGCCATACAGTCCCTCAGTGTACAGGACAGAACAGTGCCCTCAAATAGGAGGAGAAAGGTAGGGAATGCCTGGTCGTCTTCTGCTTCCCTCATTCTTCCCCAGCTTTCAAGTTGAAAGCTTGTCTCGGTAAAATTAAGGTCAATACTTACAAGCACTACTGGGCAGAGCTGCTCATGAAGGGCTGGCTGCATGCTGAGAAATTGTGGCCTGTATATGAGCAGATGAGTTAGGGACAGCACTATTACTGTGGAGACTAAAGGCCTTGTGGAGTAAGTGCCATGCAAGAGGTCACCTCACACAGTGTCAGGGAGCTTTCAGTGGAGTGTAAAGAACCTGCAGGGTGGGGATGGATGGAACATTGTAGGGTTGCCTGTCCAGCCACGTGGACATCCCTGTTAAAACTAAGCCAAAGTCTCTAGGGTAGGACAGCAACAGCCCAAACACCAAGGTAATGGAAGCCTGTAGATCAGCCTGTCAGAGCCACACAGCACAGACACCATCATCATGCATAGTACATGAAAAGGATATGTCCTTAACTGTAAACACAGATTAGATTGGAAAGCACAGCTGTGCAGCAAAACTGACTACAGTGACCACCTATTACATGCACTACCTATTACCTATACACTACATGTATGTGGCTGTGCAGGAATTCTGTATATTGGGTTTTCTATTATTACTATTAAAAGTCATAAAGGTTTTATTTTGTATATCCACAAACTAGAAGACATCATCTCTGTTGAACAGTTTGGAGCATAAATGACCCAGTAATCTGTGTCAACACTTTACTTAATTGCAAGGTGAGTGAAAAAGATGGAATAAATATGTGCTGTTTCCTCATAGAAATTTTAAAAGATTATTTTTGGATTATAAAACATTCACTCTGTGGTTTTCCTCAAGTGCTGTCATATGTTTGTGCTTGAGGAAAAGCAAGGTATTGGAAATCTATGCCAGGCTCCGGATAAGCAGTTGACTTTCTATCCATGATTTAATACCCACTAAACATGCAAGAATGCTGCCTTGTTATTTCCTGGCAGTGAAAATATACTGTGTTAGGCATCTTTCCTATTCAGATGTGGTAGTTTTTGCCTACCACTGCTCTTCCTCTGTAGTCTGCAGGCCAAAACCAGTACAGTTTGGAAAAATAACTAAATTTCTTAAGAACTTGCAAGAAGCAGTAAAATCAATGCTTCTAACAGTCAAGTGCAATTACTGGGCATGCTATTTGCTGACCTTCACTTATGAGTGATTCAGTTCCTTTCTTTTCTAATTCTGCTTTTATTTATGTGTCTCTTCTGTCTCTGTTGATTTTAGTTGTTCTGTCCTTTGTGCTCCTTCTTTCCTGCCTGTTAGCAAAACAACAAACCAAAAGAATGTGAATCATCTGATCTTCATGGTAGGTTTTTAATCTTTCAAGAGAGAACTGAGCCCTATTTTCTGAGTAACTGAAGGGAAATACAAAATTACAGAATCATCCTTAAAGTAGGCTTACATATTTTAAGTTCTTAAAAGCATCGTTTCTAACTATGTTTCAGCTAACTTTTTGATTAAATTTTGCTGTTCTCAGAGATGAGGGATGAAAAGAAACAGAAATACTAGGGCCCTGAACAATTTCTTACTGTTTGCAAGGATATACTTGGAACTTCCCTGGCTTGGATATTTATCCTAACTAGCTAAGACATTTCAAATGGAGTCCATACAGCAACAGGGCCATAAGAGCAAGGTGAATAGCTTCAGAGACTAAAAAAGATTCATAGCCCCACATCTTCAAGTGGGCTCCCGTTTGGCACAGTTGTTATAAAAGTTTTCATTTTATTTCAGTACAAAATCATCATTTCAGTTTTTTCACAGCCAACAAAAAAATCGTGATTCAGTACAAAAGTGAGTATGTGTTAATGCAGCCGCTGTCCTGTAGAGAGTCCAACAGTTGCCAGTCTGGAGGACACAAATATACTCCAGAAAGCACAGTGCTGTTTGGCAAATTAGTGAACCACTGAAAACTGGCACTCGCCATGTAAAACTACCAAAAGAGGGAAAAATGGAAGAATGAGAGATTAGAAGAAAAAGTTGTGGAGGAAGACCATAAAAAATTGAGAGAATGAAGAAAAATTGGCAACAACTGGACTGCAGCATAGGGCAACAATTTGAGTTGCCTGTGTCTACTGCAATTCAGACTAGTAAAATAAGATGCCATGAATGAAAATAATTTATCATGAAAATAATACATCAAGTAATGCTTCTAGTAAGCAAACCAATGTAGACAGTATAAAAATGTATTGAGAGGTTACTAAAGACTCCCTTTTTCTTCTCATGCAGATGAGGCTTTTGGCTTGGAGAGTGAATATGGATTTTATGAGTTTATCTTTTTCCCTCATCGGGCCACAAAATCAGAAATAAGCAGTACTCTGTTCCACCCTCTATAAAATTCACTGAGGCATTTCTTTAATTATGTTTACATATGCTTATGCTTGTGGGGCTGCTGTGTGAACCAGGCACCTGGCTGAAAAAAGGAAAATTGGAGAGAAGGGATACTGAAAATTTTACTTTGAAGTGGATCCGTTTTCTAGTCTGATTCACATTAGAGTCCCACACCTTGTTGACATAGGGGTAGAAATTAATTAAGTCAGTACTGATGCTGGAGACAGTATATCATCAGATCATTGCTTCTCTGGAAGAAAACAAACCCATTACTTGTGGAGTAGTACTTTGCAGTGTAGCTGCAAATTAAAGGTGTGAGGAAAACACATAACTGAGGGGCATATGAAAGGCAAATGTGAGAGGGACAGGAAATATGTGTGGGAAAAGCATCTGGAAAACAAGAGATAGGGAGAAGACGTATAATATATGGTAGCAACATTTTTACCAACGCTCCAACCATCTTTATGGAACCTAATTAAAACTTTCAAATTTTGTTGGGTTTCTCTTATTTTCAGATTTTCTGCAGTTACTGCTGTAAGTTGCCAGTTTACCTCAGCAGAGCACAAGCATGGGCTGATATTTCCTGCTAAAGATGAAATAGTTGTTTCTCATCAAAGCACAAAAAGCAAAGCAGCAGAGGAGAATCAACCAGCAGTTATTTACCAGCAGTTTGTTATCTATTTCAGTGCTCACAACCATGTTCTCTTAGCCCGAAAAACAGGGTGGCCTGCTGTTAGCAAATACTGCCTGAAGCAAAACACTAAACAATCTAAAAGAACCTTTTATTCCTGTTTTACATATTTATTTCCAAACAGCTAACAGCTCCAGTTAGTGCATTAAGATGCCCAGTCCTTACTGGCTGCACAAATCAGTTCTTCATGCTGACGCCTGCAGTATTGCCATGGTTACATGATTAGAGTGGCTTAACCTGGCAGGTGGCTTAGCAAAATGCCGAGTGCCAAAGCAATCCTAGCACGCAATCTATACTTTTCCATCAAACAAATTAGTATATCATATGCTCTGTTGTCCATATCATGGTAGGGTGGGTTGTTCCTTGTTTGCCTTTTGGGTTTTTTCCTGGATAGCAATGCTGTTCTCAAAATTTTACCACTTTTCAGCTATAACATTGCAAACTATTTTCTAAAAGAAACACCCTGTTTCCTCTACTCACAATTTTTTAGATCCAGCAATCTCAGTAAAGGTAACAATCAATGAATAACAAAAGATTGCATAAACCACAAAAATTCAATGTGAAGTTTATATTTATAACTACTTTTAGGGTTGGACTTAAAGTCTGGAAAGATCCCATATCAGCTGAAGGCTGGCCAGCTATTACTAGATTGAGAGGATTCCTCTGGAGATGCAAAGGTCTGTATTTTGTTTTTAACTAATGATTTCAAAGCTGAAATCTAGAAGCTTTGGAGATAGATTCAGCTGTAAACAGTTGTGGCTGACACTACCAGAATGCACCATTGAGGTATGAGAATATTTGCCTACCAAGTATCCAGACCAAGTAATTCACATACGAATAGCAAAATGACTTAAAGCAATGTAGCTTTTTGAGAGGAGAAAGTATTAAGGAAATATAGAAAGTGAAAATGTATTGGACAGATGAAACTTTGGCAAGCAAAGTACTGCTAGCATTTTCTTAGGTGGAAGCTGCTAGACTTTGCAAATCACAAAATAATACAAAGCATTAATAGCTCAGTTGTTATTATTTTGGCTTTAATTATAAAGATATTATAATTGTTACGTATGCTACATGCAATAACTTCCTTTTGCTTCCTTCTGTTGAGTGGACTACAATGCTAAAATAGCAGAGAAGGAGTTTTCCTTCTTAACACTTTCACACTGCTTGCCAAGACCCATTTTCTGATTTGAATACAGGACAGTATAATAGCTTATATAATACTTAAGGTATAAAAACACCTTGGAGTTTGTAGAAGTTCTATAGCTGTTTTGTAGATTCGTTCATACTAGTGCCCAGTATATTTTCTGTCTCATCTCCAAAAAAACTGACGTGTTTTTCACAGCTTGTTTGCCGTCTCCCCTTTCTCATGCTGATTTCACTGCTGTGTTGATGAAGCTCCAGTCCTCTGGTCTTTATACTGTAGCATTCAAGTTTAGAGATTCTGAAGCCTTCCTTAGAAGTGACTCAAGCAATTTTTTGCATTTGGAGGATAAAGCTGAAAAGCCTTCAATATTTAAATAGAAACATAAGTTTCAAGTGTAGTATAAAGGCTTCAGATCTCTTAACTTTATTCATCAATTAACATATCTGCAACAGCTGGGGTTTGATCCATATTTTCAGAGAACAGTAATGTTGCTGATACAGCATTTCCAGTTCAGTCACAGGAATACTGAAGTGGTTTTCAGAAGATAATTTAAAAGGCACTCAGTTGACAGGATGTTTCTTCAGGGAACCATTGATCGCATTTTCAAATTGCAACAGAGCCAGAGATTGTCTTCATTTTAATTTCAATATCAGGAATGCCTTAAGTGACGATCACAGCTAACCCATTTTAATGACAACCCTGAACATTTAGAAACTCTTATCTATTCAATGTACTTCTGTGCAGAGAAACAAGAACAGATGGATACTTCCTTAACACCTGCTGCTGTGGGAGTCTTCTGAAACACTTGCAAGTAAGAGATTATTACTGCTATAAAGTGTCTCTCAGTTTTATTTGTTTAGAGCATTTCTACAGAACATGCATACAATTTGTTTCAGGTTTCTCAACTTAGTTATTGCTTTTGGAAAACGGAGAAAGGATCACTTACTGAAGGAAACCTTATTTCCATGCTTCATTAAAAGAAAAAGGTTTAGGATAATAGATTGGAGATTTACTGCAACCTGTTGTGCAAAGAGGTAGAAGAATGCACATAGTACAGTACTCCAGCAATGAAGGAACAGCTCCAGCAACAAAGAGCCGAGTCCTACAAAGCAGGAGGAGTTCCATTGGAGAAGAGAGGGCTTTCTGGAGAAGACTATAGCAAATTGAAACCTAATGCTTTTCTGACTAAGAGCTGAAAGATGAAGTGCAGAAATTTTAGCTCATACTTGCCCTTAGAGCTTTCAATGGGTGATTTAAATGCTTTTCTGCTTCAAAAAGTCTTAAAAAATAGAGAGACAAATTATTTCCTAGATTTGGAATACTGTTCTCTTCTGAAGTTATATGCATCGGTTTTGTTTCTTTTGTAGATTTTCATATCCAGTAGATTCAAGAAATAACATGTAAGTTCAAAGGATCTAAAAATGAAATGTTATTAAGGATTCTAATCCACCTAGATTATTTAATGCATTTCATTTGCATTATGCTTAGTGGTCAGAAACTGCCCTAAAATAAATCTACGTAATTACAGTAGGAGATACAAACCAAGTTGAAATACCAAAAGAAGACATCCATCTTTTGGAGCAGATGTTGCAATAATGAATGCAGGTGATAAGAAATTTGTAAAATGGAGAGGATGGCAGTATCTAACACAGAAGGAAAGTGTTTCTTCCAGTCTAGGATGCCATTGGGGATTGACCTTTTAGCACATCACTTGGATTCCATTTTATAGGTCCACAGACTTAAAACTTGAAATAACTATGCAGACAGTTTACTCTGAGTTTGTGCACAATAGAGGTCTCAATACCTCACCTGGTAATTCTTGACCCATAATTTCTGACTGGGTTGGAAGACATCTCTTAGAAAGACACACAGTCATAATTTAAAGTCTTCACATTGTGATAAATTTCTGAAGTCCCAAGGTAAGTTGTTTTGACTATAAATTGCCATCATGTTAAAATGATGCACATTTTATTAGCTTGAATTGATATATTTGTCTTCCAACTACAGAAATTTTTTATGTTGTCTTACTGATTCCACAGTTCTCTGATTTGTCTCATCCCTGTGTACAAACAAATCAAATAACCACTGACTTTCCTGTTGCCTAAAATTACTAAGTGAAGCTCATTAACTTTTGGCTTTAAGGCATGGATTTCCAAACCTTACCAAATTGAAAAAGATTCTGAAGAAACTAAAAATATTTGGTGTATCTTTTTAAAGACTAGACATAAGAAAATAATGTTATTCCTTATTCATCTCTGAAGTAATGCTATATATAAACATAGAAATGTGTCTTTGTTAATTTATCTAAGGATCACAGCAATTAATTCAGGCACTTTAAATATTAGGTTATCCTGCCAATTTACATGCATCTAAGATAAATCTTGTAATTTGTTTTGGCTCATCTGTCTCCTGAACACAAAGATAAATTTACTGTATGTCTAAGACTTGAATTCTAAGAGCTGAACTCTATATGATGTTCAACACAAAAGTTTGGATAAACCATTTAGCTACTCTGAGTGATTGAAACCTGAAGTACATGGTTTTTGGGGAGAAGCTTAAAAGAACTGAGTTTGTTTAGCCTAGAACAGGCTTGGAAAGTCATTGTCTACAAATGCTATTGGGGAGTGTAGGGAAGATGAATCTGAACTCTCTTTAAAGGTGCAGAGTGAAAGTGTGAGGCAGAGTGAGAGCTAACTGCTGCAAAGGAATTTCTGGTAAAATATTAAGAGGAGAAAAAAAAATTACTCCTACTGAGGGTAGGCAGCCACAGGTATCTCCACTGTTAGGAACCACCACTCTTAGAAATACTCAAAGCTTAACTGAGTGATCTGATCAACCTGCTAGACCTACTCTGAAGGGTGGATCAGAGCAGATCTGTTCCAGAGAGAGGTTCTTTCCAGTTTACATGACTCTGACTCTATGACTAATTAATTAGGTATGCTGGCCTAACTAAGTGGTGTAACTGAAGTTATGCTGTAATTTAGGCTTGAAATGCAGACCTTTCTTTGCACAAGACCTTACATGATATTTGACAGGAACAGGAGTTTTTATCAAGATCCTGGTTCATGCAAGCTCAAGGCTACTCAGCAGATAACAACTGAATGTTCACCTCATCCAACAAGCATTGTGCTTGTCTTGGCCATCCCTGTCTCTCCTTCATGAACTAAACTACTTCACTTAACACCACAACCTGATATGATTAACTAGCATAAATTCCAGTTCTACACAATAGACAAGTTTTAGTTCCTCATGCTATTGCTATTATTGCCATAATTTCCAGCAATGTAGTAGTAGCTCCTGCATAAAACGCTGACTTTCCCCCAAGGCAGGCAGAGAGCAGATGATTGAGAAGAAGCAGAACCATGGGCAAAACCAATTTCTGAATCAGCAGCCTTCTTTTTCGTTTTCATTGCAACTAAAAATTAGTCCAAAGAGTTATGTTCTTGATGAAGCTACATGCTGTGCCAAAGCTAAATGTTATTGAGCTTGCTTATCAGACATGATAAGCAATACAAGGTATATAATATAGTTAACAACCTAATTTGTAACTGTTGTGTTCAAAAGAATCATCCTATTATCTTTACTTAACATTCTTTTACACTCCTTTAAACTAATCCAGTGAAATGCACATACATAAGAATAAGGCCTTTGATACGATCAGTAAATTAAATTAACTTGACTCCAGGAAGAAAAAGATAAGAAAATGACTGTCCTTATGAGAAAGGTCACAAAGAAAGAATAAGAACAATGCACACTTAAAACCAGAACTTAAAGAAATAGTGGCCAGAGGGAGAAGTGGCCTGCCTTTTTTGTAGGTTTCTGTCTGTTTGAAAGAAATCTTTTTCCTTGACACTATTGTATTCCAGATTAAGGACAGTTACTGATTATATGTTCTGATTTGATATGCCTTATGTGGAAAGATGACTGGAGGTAAAATTAGAGGCAACAGAGAAGTTATATTCACATCCTAACAGAAGTTATAATGGTAGAGAAATTATAGGGTAAAATACAGGTGCTATGCCTTGGATGGAATGTGATCAGTATGCTCGAAACCTATTCCATGATGATTCCCTCCACAGACGATCTGCAGCCATAAGCACCTGCCGAGGGAGATGGAATGGAGGGTGGAGCAGAGTGGAAACCCTGTGGGCAAGGCTCTGTTGAAACCCTTGCAGGGAAGGGACCTTGATGGTACTTTACAGCTGATAAAACCCATAGCAGCTGTCAGTCAGGGGAGAGAGGAGAAGGTGTCTTGCTGCCAGGCCAGCAACTCTGGAGAAATTGCTCTCCTCAGATGAACTTGATTCATTACAGCCTAATTATGATACAGCACAAACCTCCATCCCAAAGTTACCTGTCCCCGAGGTATGAGCACTCCTCACTGGGTAAGTGCCTAAATTTTATTGACTTTTAAGAGTGAAGCAAGGGAATTTGGCACCAATCAGTAACAAATGTCTGTATGACTAGAGTTATTCAAGCTCCACCTAAACAAATAGAGCTACTATAAAAATATGTTGAGAATGGGGAAAAGTTAGGGAAGACTCCATAGTAATTCCTGGGATCAGTTGATGGGCTGAACCTGTCCTCTCACTCATAGGGACAGGTAAGAACCACACCCTGTGTGTACTGAACACTTTTATTGGGGATTAGTTTGTCTCTACATTGCTTTGAATAAGTTTCTGCAGTCAAATACTATCACAGGCAATCCTTAAACCTTAATCTGACATATTTTTATATTAACAAAGTGTTATTCTGTAAACTGTTGGTGTGAATCCTTCATGGTTGCTGGCAATCACTGGCAGAGGGGAAATACTGGAATAGAGTGGAAGACTCACTGAGGAGCCTCTGTTATGGTGTCTGTGTGTGTCCCTGAATAAGTCAGTCAAACCACCCTCCAATCCAACAGAATTTCTCAGGGAAGGGTCCCCACAACAGGGCACTGACAGACTGGTTGGGCACAAGGGTCTTGGCTTTCCTGGATCACTGACAGACAAACACTAAGAGTTGAGGAAATCTTGCCTTTTTATGTGACTCCTAAAATGCTGAACTTTTATTGCAGAAACCAAGCGTACTCCATTGCAGCAAAAAGAGAGAAATAAACATGTTAATGGTTTAAATAACAGCTACGTCAGCCAGTAGGTTGTAAATATACACATTTTCTTTGCTGTTTTCCTCTCCAGTTTGAGGGTAACATCAAAGCTGTGTCCCTGTATTGACAGAAGTCAATACTTCAAACAATGGGGAAAATAGAATATGAAACTCTGAGTGTATGTGCAGTGTGGGTTGTGCAGTTAAGGCTGTGGATATGGAAGAAATGTCTTGCACAGGCATGACACCCTTTGAAAAAGTTGTTTTCTGAAATATGCTTTTTGCCTTAAAGAACATGTCTCCTGCTAATTACTCCAAGATCAATTATAAATGAGGAGATGGATGTGTAAAACAAATATCAGAACTTTTTAGTGCTCTTTCCAAAATAAACTTTTACCTCAGCCATCAAAAGGTCCAGACTATTATAGGATCATCTGCTCACACAGCCAGAAATTTAAAGTGCTGTGAATATATCCTAGAAAGGGCAGCTGAGTCAAAGTTGGGCAATTTGACTGGAAAAACAAACATTTTCTGTAGCAGATGAAATATTCACTAGTCTTAATGACCTGTAGTGGCTGCAGTGAGGTTTGTCCAGTTAATTTCATTGAAATACCTTGGCTTCAAAAATAAAACAAAAATTCTTTCTTCCATCTTTTGAGTGGATGCATCAGTCACCTGCTGGAGTCCAGCCTAAGCAAATGAAGACATAAACTTATTTAAACTCTGTCTTTTCAAGTGTCTTTGTAGACTGTGTGAGGTGTTCCATATTGTAAGTTAGTTTTTCTTTAACTGTGTATAATGGTTTGGTTTTCATTCTTGGCAGGTGGCAAAGTGATCACACCCAAATAGCATTACCAAGAACCTTCCTTTGCTATGACAACTCACCCACACCTTCTAACAGTCTTTTTCAGTGACTCACTTGCTCTGTTGCTGCACAATCTCTCCCTTTCTCCTGATAGCAGGGAACAGCAGTTCATAGCCAAAGTTTCATCTTTGGCTATTTGTCTCAGAGCCCTTTGCAATTCTATTCCTACTCATCTAGTTCATCTCCATTTTCTTAATTGAAAACTGAGATTTTTTTTTCCATACAATGCATAATAATGTGTGGGCTTGCCTTTTAAGTCTATTGATATGATAAAAAATGCATTTGCAAGTAATTTTATGAAAGATTCTGCAGCCATAACAAGACTTGTAATTGCATTACAACTGAAGGTGTGAAATGTGTGTTTGTGTGTGTGCATATACTTGTCCCTGTCTTCTCACACCAAAACTTAATGTAAAACTTTGAGTGTTATTTATGTATCTACTTAAAGCTCTGGAGTAATTACTGTAGAGTAAATTAAAAAAAAAAAAAAAAAAAGAGCAATGCAAAAATTATAAATCTTGCTTTATGTTTGGGGGCTGTACTAAACATAATTTGCCACAAATCTGCATCTTGTGTTTGCAGAGTGTTTATCAGCTTTCACTATTTATAACAGATGGAACTAGAGCATTCTGAATGTTTCTATTAAACAGAAAATGGCACTGCAATATAAACACAATATTGTGGAAGTTTGGTCTTGCAAATTAAATTCTACAACCTGGCAGATAGCTTACAAAATCATCTTATCCTCTCTTTTGTATAATATAACTACAGCAGATATCCCTTTGCCACGTGCTCAGTGAGAGCAACATTATGGCTGCATACTCTGCAACAGGAAAGGGAGGATAACACCGATATTCCACATGGGCCATTGCATGGATTTCATCCATGCAATGGATTTAATGAGAAATGAATGGACAAGCAACAAAGACAATCTCTCCTTATAGCTAAAGAGATCTCAGTCTGATTCTGATTGTTAGGCACTTAATGTGCCACCATATTACTTGTTAAAATACTTTTCCAAACTGACTTTTTCTAAGCCAACAGATAAAATAGCAGGGTAAACATAACCATCCTACACTGAACAAATGGTCATTGCTGATCTTGCAGAAACATCCTCTTCCAATGAACAACGTGTGGTTCCAGACCTCTGACTTAGGCTATCTTCAGAGACTGTGAATAATTGTTTACTCATGAGAATTTATGTAAGTCCTTCAGATGGTAAGCATCTCCTTTTCCAATTTCCAACATATTTTCTTTTCTCAGAGACTGAAGTGTCTTTCCTTGGTTTCCATAATGTCCCTCTTTGTTACAGGTCTACCCAAGATAAGTTAGACATTCATTGCCCATAATTTCTGTCTTCATTTATTTAAAACAAACAAACAAACTTCATGTGTGCAAATAAAATCATAGCATCATAAGGAATGCTAACTATACCAGTGAGTCAGTGCGTTAAAATTCCACCACCCCCATTAATTTATAACCCTCTTGACAAATAGACCCACAGAAATGGCCACAAAATGGCACCATCACCTGCATCATTGCTCACATAAAAAATTATGTCAGAGTTTTTATCTTCAAACCCTTGCAGAAGTACTGACCTCAGATCTCATTCCCTTTAGAGTCTGCAGCCCCTGAAGAGTCCATGCAGAGGCACATTTACCCTGAAGGACTGCAGTCCATGGAAAGGCACATGCTGGAGCAGAGGAAAAGTAAGTGGAGGAAGGAGTAAGAAAGATGAGCTCTTATGGATTGGTTGCAATCCTCATTCTTTCTGCACCAGGCTCAGGGCAGGAGCGAGTTGAGAATGAAAGAATGATGTGGAATCTGGGAAAAGAGGGGGTTGAGGGTGGTGGGAAAATGCTTTATTTTTTGTTTATTTGTCTTATCATCCTACTCTATTTTAATTGTTATTATTAATTAATTTTGTCCCAGTCAAGTCTGTTTTGCCCACAACAGTCATTGGTGAGCAATCTCCTTGCCCTCATCTTAACCCATGAGTTGTTCTTACTTTTTCATCCTGTCCCACTGAGGAAGAGCAGGGAGAGAGCTGCTGGGTAGGAGATTGCTAGCCATGGCTAATCTACCATACCTGTGTATAATCTCTGTAGCATCTCTAATATGATCTGTATCAAATGAGGGTATTCAAAAAGTCACAGTTCTAGAAAAAATATGTGCATGTAACTTCATGTTCTCAAGCTAAGCACATGGAAGATTTCACTTGCCACTTTGTGGGTAAAACTAGACATTCCAGCAAAAGACATGTATATACACCTTATAATTTTTTAATTTCTCAAAAGTTATTCTTAGTAGTTTTCCTCGCTTTTCATTTTTAATTATGGGGGGGAATTAATTTAAATCACCCAAATAGCTTTTGAAAACTAATTCCTATTCTTCCTACATGTCCAACCTGTAAGATGTATGCACAAAGTATGATTTGTCAAGATGTGAATACATAACCATAATGACATTAATGTCTTATCCAGGAGTCCCTGCTGGATAAACACTGCTGGGGCATCACACTTGCCAAGCAGAGTCAAGGCAGTCTTCTGTACCCTCTTGTTGCTTTCTACAGCTCAGGCTCTCTGCCATTATCTCTTCCAATCAAACATGATTACATACATGGTTTCAGCTAGCATTCTGACAATTCAAACGTCAGATATTGACAAATATAAACAGTGCTCTTTAATTTGGAAATCAGTATGTAAGAGGTGATATGGTTGAACTTTGGAACCGATATAAGCTGTATCCATATCATACAAGGAATGCTGCAAATTATATTAGACATTTCAACATCTATATTAATTGTACCTTTAAACATTCCAAAATATATTTACAGTGTCTGGAAGTGTTTCTAATGGATCTTGTGCACATGCAGTGTTCAGTCAAGTGTATTGCCCTTGTAGAGGTTACGAACATATCTGATCCATAAAACTCAACTTCCTCACTGACCTGTGTCTTCACTTGTGACACCTAATTATTTGAGCTAGCAGATCTAAAATGTGCTTAATAGATCTGTAGTTTTATTCGGAGTGAAGAATCAACTTAATCAAACTTCTATCCAATTTCAGAATGGCATTAAAAAAATTTGGCAACTGAAAATCTGCTAAGATGTTTTTTTATCAAAATAGTTGGAAATTATACTTCTTAAACTGCCTGTGGCTGTTTATAAGATTTAAAAAAAACCAAAACCAGTTGTTCTATGACAGTGGCTCATCTATTGCTACAAACCAAAGCAAAAGTTTCAACATAATGCTAAAAATAAAGTTTGTAGCTGAGCTTCTTCAAAAAGGTTTTGAATTTGGAGTTAGAGTACTCTCATGTCTTTTTATTTCATGTTTAATAACTCATTTTTGCCTGTGAGAGTCTTTTCTTTCTGAAACTTGGCATGACATAACATGTTATTAATCAATATTGTACACTCAAATCTTGATCTTGTTGGTTGCCCCCAGTGCCATAAAAACGTAAGGAAGACAAATATCTCAGCTGAAAAGCCTAAATTTAATTTTGTCACAATTCCGATGTTATGCGAGAAGCTGAATGGCTTGTAATTCTTAGGTCGTTGGCTGATATAGGACCACAGGTTTTAGAAAGCTGATGTGGTTAGCAAGGCCAGATATTTCATTCAAGCCAAACAGGGAATCAGTACAATTTCTGACTGTTTTACTAATGGCAGATAGCAATGGAACCTTAGAGTAGGATAGTTCAGCTGGAAGGGACCTAAGACAATCATGCAGTCCAGCTGACTGACCACTTCAGGACTGACCAAAGGTTAAAGTATGCTATTAAGGGCATCCAAATGCCTCTTAAATGCTGACAGGCTTGAGGCATTGACCAGTTCTCTAGGAAGCCTGTTCCAGTGTTTGACCACCCTCTCATGAGCAAATGCTTCCTAATCCAGTCTGAACCTCCTGTGGTGCAGGTTGAACCTATACCTTTCTGTCCTATCCCTGAGTAGGAGGGAGAAGCAATCAGAAGATCCCTGTCCACTTCCCCTCCTCAGGAAGCTGCTCCAGAGAGCGATGAGGTCGCCTCTCAGCCTCCTTCATTCCAAAGTAGACAAACACAAAGTCCTCAGCTGCTCCTCACAGGACTTGTGTTCTAAATTCAGATTAAGTGTTAATAGATGACCAGAGTTGAAATCATTATGTGTGCATGTGTGTATACCAGAAGGAAAACACAGGAAACAGCAAGAGAATTAAGTCAGGGAGCAATCCAAAGAAGATAATTCAGAGTAAAATGTTATCAGATGAAAGATGTGTCTCCTGTTTCTTATTTTCTACCATATTCAGGAAAATAGGATTCCATGTACATTTTTCAAAAATAAACAAGATTACAACAAAGACATTTCTGATTGCAAAATCAATTTCAGGGGAAAATAAAACAATCTGAAAGGTCTCAAACTGCTTAACTTCTCAAGCTAAATCTCTGTGGAATTGTGTCTTGCTATTCTTCTTATTATAGACCTGTAAGAGAAAAGAAGGGTGTTATTTCCAAATGTTATAGTTTGTGAGTTACAAACTGAAGGAAAAACAAAAATATATTTATGAGGCAACGAAGGATTATTGCACATTCATTTAAAGCTAAAACATACAGTTTGTAATTTAAAAGTAAATCATTCTATATTTAAATGTTATATTTTTCTTATGAAGTGACTTACCCAAGCAAAACAGCAATGCTGATTTGTCATAGGAAAGCCATTTTGCCATACAGAAATGGAATATTTTTCAGTTATAGTTATTTTGGTCATTCTGTGATATAGCTATTTCTTCTTACATTATTATTTTTAACTGTTAAAAATAACCCTGTCAGTAGTAAAGGAATAGAACAACTTTTCAAAGTTTACATTTCTGTTCTTATGAAGAAAACATATTCAAAAAGAAAAACCACAAACTGTCCAATCTCCTTATGCTAAAACAGGAAGTGTTCTGGGCATTCTGCTAGAACATGGGGAGGAAGCTTTGGTCCTTGCTCTGAAGGTTGCTGGTATTTTTAAACAAATACAGTTTAATGTAAAGCATTCCTGTTTGAGAAGCCTTGTCTGGAAATCGGTGCTCTGTTCCCTCTTGGGTGATTCCTTTATCCACAAACCTTTATTTAGGCTTTGCTTCTCTGCTTTTCCACGTGGTCCTTGTATGCTGAACTACACAATGGTGCATAAATCATGACATGAATGTGTCTGAAGATCAGGGCATATTGAGGGGATTTGGGTTGAGTCAAAGGAATACCTGCCTATATGGGGATTGCAATGGAGGATGAAGTGACAAACAGGAATTCACCACCACCAAATTAAAGTGAATAAGGGATTAGACCAAGTTGGAATGGATGGCTATAGGCAGCATAGCTGAATTTTAGCCTCATTTTAAAAGGGTTTATCTAGACTGCATTCTTTCTGATCATGTCAGCATCCTGCAAATGTACCTATTGATGTAGATAGTCACTGTCTTCTTCCCACAGATAAAATCTTTTTACTATTTGCTGTACAGTAACAGCAGCCAAAAAGCAGGAGTGACCCCAAAAGCCAGGTGATGAAATGTGTGCCTTAGAGGCATTTCCAAGGCAGATTAACACTCCTGGAGTAAAACTCCTGGTCCAGTTTTGACAAAGATTTTTCCTATGGAGTGTGGCGATGCAGCAAACAGTTGCAATACAGGAAAATATCACTGAGAAATCATCATTCAAATGTCACCAAGACAAATATCCCCGGTTGTGTCAGCCAGAGACCACAGAGCTCTAGATATGCTGTAGCTATTCTTCAGGGCTTCTGACAGTGGTAGGAAGCAGCTCTCACATTTCCCTCAGGAAAATAATTACCTCTGCAACTCCCAAGGCAGCAGCTCCCAAACATGCTGAAAGTGACAAAATCCCTGGCTCTTTACATCTGCTCTTTCAGCTTTGCTCATCAGAGGTTTCCTCATCAGAGGTTTCCTTTTGCATCAATGGTGAAAAGTAGGAATGACATTTAGATGTTCTGAGGTCTCTTTGGAGCCCCTCACCCCCTCCAGCACAGACATCTTGCCTGTCTCACATCACTCTGCTGTAAGTAAAGGCTGGGACTCTACTTTTCAAACACCACAAAGATGTGAAGGAAAGAGCCCGAGAATGGACCTATATTTCTCAATCAGTGGAACAGATCACAGCATTGCCTAGGAATGACAACACTCAAGCTGGAATTACTGAGCCCTTTTGAAGAACCTTCTACTCAAAATTAACTGTATCCAACAAGCAAAAATTTCGTTTCTTTCGTATTGTACAGTAAATCACTACAAGCTTTTACTCAGTGTCTAAACCTGAAATAGAGTTTGGTTTCAAATGCAAGATAGTAATGAAAATAAAACCCAGAGATGTTCCTTGTGAAGACTGACAAATTTCAAAGAATGCAAAGTAGAAAAATTCCAAATACACAATTACATAAACTATTTCATTTTACAATAAAACTCAGTAAACCACTAAAATTTTAATGCTCTTTTACCATAGAATATGCAAAACAGCTTTTACAAGTCTACATCTTCCAACAATACATGGCACTACAAATTCCTACATTCACCACGACATTAAATAATGTTACAGCATTTTAACGTTTGCAAAACTAATGATAACTGCCTAAGTAATATATGATGATCAACTTAGCTCTTAAACACTTGCATAGATTCTTTTTCTCACAGGAAAATGGAAAGTTATGATAGAAGCAGCAACATCTCAAAAATATTCTACTTCTTACACTGATTTATCTGAACTGAGAACGAGGAAAATATTCCACTATCAATTACAATGGTGTAAATCACAATGCTCAGTGTCAAAGAATAGGAGGTTTCTGTTTTTTAGCAGCCATAAGCACAAAGCCTGTTGTCTAATTGTAGGAACAATTGGCTGAATTTTACATTTCATTTAAAAATCAGCAAAGTAATTTTAGACACGAGTCTTCCTTAGAAAAGTACAAAAGTCACTTTTAAATGGATAAAGCTTGTTGATGGCTATTTGTGCAACAGGAACACACCTGCTGCTTCAGGAGAGGAACCACATGGGTTTTCCTTCACAGAATCGAGCCTCAGGAGCTGTTCATGACGAGGAGTACTGCAAAGACAGCACGGTATCTGAGAATGCTGCTGAAGCAAAGGAAGGATCTGGACTGTGGTGTGCACACCTTGACACGGCCCCAGGTTAGACAGCCAGGCTGTTTTCTAGCAGCCACAGAAGGCTATTAATCTTTGTATAAGATGATATGTACACTACATTCCCTGTGCTCTTCAGCAAGGTGAAGGTAGAATTGAAATCGGCTGATTAGCAGCTGATGGGAGAATAGGCTCAAATTTATAGGTCTGAAGTAGTTAACAGAACAAAGAGGAACATTATGGCATATATGGATTAATGTATTAGCAAATCACAAATCAGTCTTCTTGTGCCTGTGATTTCCACAATAGAACAACTCCTTACTAGTATGTGGGTTATTGAAGTGTCTTCAGTAGACCAAAAGAAAAGGAGGAGAGGGAGAGGAATGTGAACTTCACATCAAAGTGGATATTCATGATGATATGAATATGCAGGTGTAAGAGAGGGGTAAGAGGTGTAAGGAGAACATAGGGATGACTGACCTCTGTCTAAACTGGAATAGCCCACTCCACAGTCTACTTGCCATATTTTATTTTCTTTCATATAGACCATCATTGGCTCAGATCATCACCATCATTACAGAGCACTATAAAGAAAAACATTTTTAAAAGATTTTAGGCAATAAAAACCATGACCTCAGAAATGGGAAAAGCAGTGAGGTAGCAGTGTCTGCTTTGGCATTGGTCATAAGTACAGTTTCAGGATACTTCTGCCATTATCCCCTCATTCAACCATTACCAAAACACACTGTTGTGCATCATTAGTTAACAACTGTTGAATCTCAGTGACAGTCCCTCAGAGGGAAATGTTATCAGGTAAGTCAGGGAGCCCTGCATGCACCTCTGAAATGTAGTCCTCCTTCTCTATGTAATAAGAATAGTCTGCTCCATGTACTGTGGCAAATCTTCAAGCATCACGCAGGGCTGAACTTTAGATGAAGTTGGCATATTTGAAACAGCCAGCCTAAGTCAGTCTCATTGTTTGGATCAAGCGTCTCTAAACAGACTTTAGAAATAACCATTCAATTTCTCGTTTAATATCTTCATTTTTAATTGGCTTGCTGCATTCTTTATATGCATTGAAATTCTAGTACACTAGCTCCTGTGGGAAAATAGTACTCAGCAATTTGAATTTGTTAGCTGCTCTGAACATAGGGGACCTGATTTTCATTTATGTTACAATCGCTTTATATTGCTCAGGCAGTAAATTGCATTTACACCCAGTAAATGAGCAACCGGAGTAGTGTAAAGTAACTTTAGCATGAATGAGAATTAGGCTCAAAGCCTTCCTAAGTTTTTATAGCAACTCTGTTATTCATCTCAATTGGTGAGATAGGGATTGATTGACAAACAAATAGCAACATGGTATTGCCTAGTGTGGAAGGAGAATTGAGCCAGGGATTGGAAAACCCCAATTCAGCACAGGAAATCAGAGTGGATATTAAAAGCCTGAAGTCCAACAAAGCACTAAGGCCAGATGGTTTCAGCATACATTTTTACAATCAGCTAAGTATAAAAGATGAAATAGCTCCCCTGCTGGTTAAAGTATTTCAAAATTATTTACAGATGGGAATTAATGTTAATGACTCGTATAGCTAACTCCCTACATACCATGCTGAAAATTTACCACCCTCAAGTTTAGTCTCAGCCAATGCACCAGAAAGTTTCATCATTTGAAAATAAAAATAGATTTTCCTTGTTTTACCACGTATAACTAACATTTCAGTTTCACATCTAAGAGGCTTAAACTGAAGTAGGACAACAAGTGACAGAGCTAGTACCAGAAATGTCCTCAATGTGAGGATTCTTTTAATTGTAAATTCCCATGGCTGGAAGATTTACTCATAAAATATAACATCCAGTATGAGTATGCTATGGAGAGGACTGATATTAAAGATATGTGCAAGAGTGGTTGAGGGGAATGTGGAGCTCTCTCTCTGGGTGAATGACTCAGAGCCATGTTAGGTCAAAATGCAGATTTCGCTATTTGATGCTCCCATGGGGCAGCCATTCACGTGATAAAAGTGCTAATGGGCCACCTAAGTGCACATGTCAGTGAAACACTGAGAATATTCTGCTCTTTTTATCTGAACATATATGTTGGTTGTTTGCACAGACACAATTTTTTAGATCTAACTCAATCAAAAACTCGTAATAAACAATAAAGAAAACATAAATTCCCCCACTGTGGACTTTTAGTCAGTGTATATTAATGCAGATTTTCTCCTGTGTACAAATTTAAAGTCAAGCTTTTGCCTCACTAAGTGGCACAGGTGAAGTAGACTCAAATCTGAATGAGCAGTTTCAGATTTCTCTCCTCTCCACAGATAAAAATCTCCCTAATCACTGCACTCCCTTAACAGATTCATTTCTCTGAGGTACAGCTAGCTTACCGTTTGATCTCTCTTCTCTCATTAAAAAGCAAACAATTTAAAAATACTCCTTGATCAAGGTCCTTTCAATTGCTCATTTTACAAATAGAGATAATCCAAAATGAATGAGACCAAGAATAAATTTCTGCTATTAGTCAAATATAATTACAGCCAGACAAGTGATACTTTTTAATTTTAAGATTGCATTTAGGATCTGGGCTGGCATGACAGGTTGATGCAGCACTCAACTTTCAGCTTTTCCTTTGTTTCACTTTGACTTTAATTTCATTTATCTGGTCTGTAATAAGAACTGACTAGCCACTTCTGTATACGAAGAAACTACTACTATTATTTCAATAATCTGGGTTTAGGAGAAGATGAAGACAGGTAAAGCTTCTGCAGAGTTCATCAAATGATCAACCTTTAGCCCTGCTGAGAGAAAACAAACAAAAACAGTCAACTACCAGAGAAACAGGTTTTAGAAACACATCTTCGGAAAAGGTAAGAGGTTTCCTTGTGGTCATTCCTTGAACCATCTTCTCCTGGCTTTCCTTTCACTTATTTATTTTCCTTTTTAAATCATTCTTCAGCCTCCTCAAATAGCCAGAGCTGAAATATATTTGATGCTCTCTAATACTGGACAGCTGTGGATTTTATTTTTTTTTAGGTCCAGCAATGCCTGAAGTGCAAAAACCATCCCCTCCCCCGCCCCCTCAGAAAAAGAGCCAAAACCGAAAAACAACAGCAAACAAAAACAAAACAAAAGCAAAGAAAGCGGGAGTTAGTTTTGGAGGGAACCCTCCTCATCATGAGGACTTGTGGCAGCCCTGCTGTGTAACAGGTTTCCACCTTTTCCATGGCTTCTGCATGAGCTGCTCCATGACCGATGGCAGCACTGCAGGAAGTGCCAGTGAGCACCGAGCAGCAGTGTCAGACCCATTGTGGTCCAAATTGGCAAAGCTTGGCTAGCAGTTGATTCAGCCTAGGGGCAATTCTCTAAAACCCGGTTTATTATCCAGATCATTAAAGGTAATTCCTGATGGCACCAGCATGCACAGAGCCATCAGTCAGCTGGCACTACCTGCAAGGAATCACACATGTGCCACACCTTGCACACAATACATAAAGGCACATTTCTCAGAGATGTCCACTGCCGGTCAGTAATATGTACCCTAGCTATCATTAATACTTACTTGCCTAAGTTAATGATAACAAACTCATACTAGCTGTTGGGAAAAGTACATTTCTACATCTATGTTTTCTGTGCAACTTGGCTTAAATATCTGCTCTGCCCTTACAAGAACCCCACCTGGAATACTGTGTCTAAATCTGAAGCCCTCAGTACATGAAAAGATGTGGATCTGTTAGAGAGAGTTCACAGGAAGACCACAAAGGTTGCCAGAAGGCTGGAGTATCTCTACTGTGAGTACAGGCTGAGAGAGCTCAGCCTAGAGAAGAGAATGCTCTGAGGAGACCTTACAGCACCTTCCAGTACCTGAAGGGTATTCTGAAACAGAGGGGCAGTGAGTTTTTATACGGTCAGATTTTGATGGCACAAGGGGAAAGGGTTTTAATGGTTTTAAACTAAAAGAAGAGGGATTTCAATTAGATGTGAAGAAGAAATTCTCTGCTGTGAGGGTGGTGAGGCAGTGAAAAAGGCCGGGGAAACTGTGGATGCTGCATTCCTGGAAGTGTTCAAGGCCAGGTCGGATTGGTGGTCCCTGACAGACCTGATTTAGTGGAAGGTGCCCCCCTCCATGCATCCTTAAGGTCCCTTCCAGCCCAAACTGTTCTGTCATTCTGTGATTTTGGTTCTGTGTACCCTGTCAAATCCAATACTGTCATTTCAGCAACTCCAATATATTGTCGATTTTCTGTGAGAGGGGATTTTCCCCAAAACCATCTGAGTTAACTCTTTGTCTGCTGAGATATTATTTTTCACTGAAAACTCTTTCTCTTCTCCACAGACTGAGAATTCCTTTCTCTCAGTTCCTTTCTTTTTGAACATTTTCATTATAAGGATGAGAAATAATGGGTACACAAATAATATAGCGGATATATTTCAGTCGTGACATGCTGAAACAGATACAGTTTGAAAGAATAAATGACTCTCTAGTTTTCCTTATTGCATATTAGAAGAAATTTAGATTGCACTATAAAGATTTAATAAACACATTAAGATGTAAAGACCATTACTTATTAAACTAAAACTGAGATAATGCAACAAACAAATTAAAAATATTGTTGCAGATAAATCAGCAAGTTGATGGTTATTTGATTTAGATTATCGAATTATTCCAACTATGAGTCAAATCCTGCTGTGAGGTTCAGACAAGAAAAAAGGTTTTATTTTTCCTAATCTTGTATTGGGAAAGAAATTGAGTTTGTGTCTTAGTTTAATACAACTATTTTATTCCCATTTTTTTCCATAGTAATAAGGATTTTCTGACAGCAATTCAACTGTCATGACTACTTTCACAGAGTAATGCATAGACTGGATATTTTCTAGCAAGTACAGCGACCAAATAAGCTTCCTTAGCTACATTTTCACTGCTGTTTTCCCTTTTTCTTAAATGTCATAATTGTTCTAGTAGCTATTCTTTTGCTTTTCTTATTACCTTCCCTATTGCACATAACAACATAAAAACTAAGCAACAGAAATAAGAGAGTGTTTACTACGACAGGTTTCTACACAACAGTTGCTCCAGAAAGCACTTCTGTAACTTTGACAGCACTTACTCACATAAAAGACCAATTTGGGAGCTCATTTTAAGGTTTCAGAAAGTATTATCAGAAGGGATTTTTTCACAAGCACATAAATTCATTCTTTGTGTGCTTTCATGAGCTGGCAGGACACGAAAGGATTATTCCCTTAACACAAGGCAGGAAAAAAAAAAGGTAATAGAAGGATACACTTCTACTTCTTGGCCTACAGATCTTTGATGTAGGCAGGGGCTGCATAAAATAGCTGATACAATACTTTGCTTAATTTTTTAGCACCTGCATCCACCTAATGGAAAGCAGATTTGTCTTCTGTCACATCCAGCTCAGACAGTTCTTGCCTCCTCTTGCAGAGTGTGTAGTATCCAAAAGGAGGGTGGGACACTTCTTTTATTTGTTCTGTGTCAACCTTAGATGTGCCTTTTATCACTCTTGGAGGTGATTCTCATATGCAGTCTCTGATAATAGCAGCAAGCTTCTTAAATATTGGATTAAATAGCACAGCCTTAATACTGGGCTGTACAGCTAACATAATCCAGTCATATTTCCCACTTGATAGGCTTTAGGGCTGAGATCACTATAGGGTCACAAAGCCACCCAACAACCACCCTTGGAAAAATTCTCTCTTTCAATCTGCCAGTGAGGTAAGCTCCAAAATTATTGCAGCTGAATTCTCTATTATCTGGGGTAAATCAGGACACACTAATGTCGATCCCCCAAAATATGATTAGTAGGAAATACAGTGCTGGGATACTGAAGAAGCGCCACTGAAGTCAGCCAGCATTCAGCATGAGATGGAGCTGAGAACAGAAGAGACTCAGACTCCTTGCTGTGCCCTGTAGCACCCTCTGATCAATGGTTTCTGGCACACGGCCGCAGATCTGAGCTGGCTCTGTCTGCTCCCAAAGTGCTGCTGGGGGAGTTAATAAGCTTCCTGGAATTCACTGCCCTGGGAGGAATGATGCAAAGCCGTGAGGTTGGCTCTGTGGTGCTCAGCGGGGTGCTGGGACTGAGCCAGAGCAAATGAGCCCAGCTGATTCTGCTGAGGGACAGTTAATTGCCTCTGAAACAGGCACCCCAGGACTCTCAGTTCACTCTAAGGAGCAGGCTCGGGCTTGTAGGAGTCATGAATTGATCAATCAGCCATGGAGAAGTAGCTAAAACTGCTTTTGACTTCCTAGTGCTGACCCTGGGAGCAGTGCAGTTGTGATCATGCAATGCTCTGTCTGAAGCGACAGGCTTTGCACAGAGCCAGCTCCTGTGCCCTGCTCTCCCTGTGGCAGTAACCCACCAGCTGGACACTCACCCACTTAACCCCCTGAGCATTAAGTCGATCAGTTGCATGCAGGCCCCGGGCAGAGGAGGTGGCATAAGGCTTCTACCTTCTCTTAACAAATAAATCACATTTGAATCATTCTTTAAAATTACTAATGACCTTGTGAACACTCAACACTCACACTAATTCATCTTTTCTTCAGGAGATGCCAAGTCATACATCCTTGCATGAAGGGAAATTAGGGAAATGTGTTGTAGGATTTTTATCAAGGAGTATTTTCCTAATCTGCTCAGCAGAAACTGCTTCTACATCTTCTTACACTAATTTCTATTTAACATCACTTAAATGTAAGATATTTTTTTAATAGACAGTTTTCCCCCCCAGTCCTCATGGTCTCTCTAGCCTGCAACTACTGGTAGCAAATTTAATAGAACTGCTGGCAGCAGTTTTTCAGCAGAAAGACACCTGCTGCAAGATTCCTCTTCCCTGTTTCCTTTCCACCTTTTCTTTTTATTGAAGAGGATGGCAATTTAGTAGTTTCCCCCATACCTTGCAGTTCCTTCTCTAGGCCACCTGCTGGATGTTATTATACCACCATTACCTCTATGACATTGATTTCTGATGAATCTGCCTTAAAAACTGTGACTGTGGTTCTATTTAGATAGTAGTCATTCTGCACCAGCAGTCTCATTGACACGAAATTCAATTAATTTTATATTATGATCAGAAACAAGAAAGAGACTTGATTTTGCAGAAAGTTGACATTTCAGCCAAGAGAAATGTATATTATACTGATTTATGTGATTAGGGAAAAACATTGTGAGATGTTTTTCCATTATGGTTCTCATCTGCAATAGAGAGATTCCTTATTTATATGAGCAGAGGGAAAGTACTTTGACCTAGGAATGAAGGAAGTTGATTGTCCCCTCTTGCCATTGCTATGCTGTATGCCTGTATACCTCAGAAAGCTCATTGTGTAGCTAAACCTCAGACTTTCCCTTAGAAAGCTGCTGTCACCTCCCAATTCATCATAAAGTGGCACTGCACACTAACTCTTAGATAACATTTTGTCAGAGCTTGACAAAATCACTTTCTTTCAGGAGTCTCACTTGCTCGGGCAGAGTCCTCCAGGAATGAATGTGCAAACAGAATTGTGAATATTTGCTAGGAGGGGTAAAGAGCATTCAGACTCCTGATGGCCTGAGAAAATGAACTCTATAGTCATATAATAGGGATTTTCCCCCTTCAGTTTTCTCTTAGAGAATATGTTATGCATCTCTTGGTTAATTATTAATTTAAAAAGCATAATCGGTCAGTTATGGCAACACACACTAAGCACAGGTACATTGGTGCCATTGGGAGATATATTTTTGGATCTCCTTTATAAAATCTTTCATTACTTTGTTAGCATTTCACACTTTATTGATATATCTTATCACATAGTGACAGCATTGGAATTTGAGAAATAAAAATATATATAGGGCATTGGCATTTGAACAGCAAAGCAAATATTGTGAATATCTGTCTGCTTTTAATGCCATCTTCCATTCTACACTATTTTGTTTTATTACAACACTTTCACAAGTTTTCATGGGATTATGCAGGAATCACAGAAAAATGTAGTCTTTAATTGATTTCCATTTTGGTTTGGTCAGTTGGGGTTGGCTGTTCCTGATCTGTGTCACCTTCCAACCTCCTGCCCAGCCTCAGCCTACTCACCTTTGGGGAATGGGGAGGAGGGGAGAGACAAGAGAGGGCCTTGCTGCTGCAGGAATACTTCTCAGCCATAGCCAACACACTGGTGTGTAATTGGCACTGGTTTAGCCACAGTTGCAAAGCACAGGCCTACAGGCTGCTGGAGGAACATTAACTCCATCCCAGTCACACACATTACAGTGAGCTTCTTACTGACCTCTCTGGACATGAATTCTCTCGTGGTGTGTCCCAAAAGATCTGATATTTCCTCTTCTTTGTTACAACCTTGCTAGGGCTGGCAAACATTAAATGTCTGCATCTGGATTTTCTTATTCACTATACCATGAGATGTAAATTACTTCACTTTAAAAAGAATAGTGTATATTTTAAACAATTTAATCCAAAGATAAAGATTTAAAAGTTTTCCCCAAGCCAGAATTATTAAAAAATTAATACTTTGAATCTAGAGCTCTTCATTCTTTAGGACTTCAGTTTGTGCAGTCACCTGTCAAAGATAACTATTAAAAACTACAACACATTAAAAAAGAAAAGTTTGGAAGCAAATTTGTTTGATATGGCAAATAATTCTTGGCAGTGAAAGAAAGAAGCTGTGATGTGAGCAGTACTCTTATTTTTGCTTGTTGTAATAAATGCCAACCTACAGATGGAATTCAAGCAGTAATTCAAGACTATTAAATTATCTACTTTTAAAAATGAATCAAGTAAGTCCTCCCTTTTTAAAAGCTGTGAGAAAGAAATCATCTTTTTTTTTAAACTTGCCAGTAGAAAAGGGGATAAGCAGGAAGTACAATTGATCTCATCTAAAATCTTATAGTTGAGAACATTTATTATGGCATAAGGCAGAAAGGGAGAGAGGCTTATAAATGAGATCCCACTGTCTCTCCAGATGCATTTTGCTAAAAGACTGTTCAGAGTGAACCTTTAAAACTTGAATTTGGAAAGCATAAGCCATGCTAAAATAAATCTAAGCTGATATATTCATTTGTAACAAAATGAATGTGACACATCATGGCTGTGATAATATGCAATTTCACCCTGAGAATTCAGTTTTCAGAGGTGATTTAATATTCTTTAAAAGATTATTGAAAGCTACAAGACATGGATTAGAATAAATATCCTTGTCTCATATGGGTATTAGTTTTGACAATGCTCACCCTACAACTAAGATGCAATAGGCAAACCCGCTATTTGCTAAGTCATCTCTGATGGAAAGGGTTGGAACATAATTGTCTAAATGCTCAGTAGGGTTATCACTGTAATGTTTAAAATGTCTGAGCAGGAGATAGGATAAAGGTTAGAAAAATTAGATGGTTTAAATGCTTATTCAAATATTTTTTCAGGCATTAACATAACCCAGAAGAAGGAAACTAAGTCAACCTACCACTCTCAGTAAAGTTTGTACACACAGAGTAAGGCATAGTAGAGTCAGACTGCAGTAAGGGATATGTCCATGGTATGGAGCTGTTTGATAAATGCTGTTGCAGTGTTAGTCTTAGTCTCTAAACTGTGCCTACTAAAGTCAATGGGAATTTTTTACTGCATCTGCAGGCAATGAATAAGGCTTAGATTCTTTACATTTGCTTTTACAATGCGCTTGATATTCTCAAACACAGTGCTGTGCTCCTTGCAATTGTGTGTGTACAGAAATGCACGCAGACAGACACGCTCACTAGTAAGATGTAGATGTGGGATAGAATTCTCTGCCTCCACACCCACGTGTCTGCCAGAATGAGTTACTGTGCACCTTTCAGGTGTCAGGACGTGCAGCCTTCATTATCCAAGCTGCATTAAAATCACAGCTCCAACATTTTGATTTAGCAAAGGGTTTCATCCTGTGCCAGCTTTAAGCATGTAAGTAGTCCTGGTGAGTTAATGCTGCTCCTCATGTGATTGAACTTGAGCATGGGCATAACTGCTTGATTTGGGGCCAGAGCACTGAGAACGCTGTGAGAGGGAGCTGCAGGCAGGGGAGTGGTGCAGGCACCGCTTAGGTAGTAATGGCTTGATTCAAAACTCTTTCTTTCCAACAGACAAAAACTTTGAAGAAGCCAAAAGTTTTTGCAGCTGTTTGAAAGGATCATCATAGCTCAAAATTCGAGGCAATAGGGGGAGCAAGGTGGCAGTACGGACTGGATATAAACCAGAAAAAAATAGGATCAGAAAGAACAAGAAACATATGAGATATAGAAAAATGTCAAAACTAATAAGAGGACATTTCAGCTACCCAGACACACAGGAAAAGGGACACAATGAGAGAAATAAATCAAGCAACAGTCATGTACTATATCCTCAATGTATTAAAAGGTGGCAAAAAAAGACGAAAGTTCTGACTTTCAACAGTGCAGCTGTTAGGAGACAAAGGTGGAGGACTCACTAATGACCATAATCCAGTTGGATTCATTACTGCAGACTGAACCTACAAGAGGAATAAAAAACCCCCAAGGACTTTGAACGTAGAAGAATGGGGAAGTGCTGGAGGCAATCCAGTGGGTTAAGCGCCTAATGGGAGGTGTGGGAGGAGGGAAGGACACGGAGGAAATGGAAACTGTTCAGAAAGCAATTACAGCACATCCAAGGGTGGTACGTATTATCCAACAATATGTGCACTAGGATGAGAAAAAGACCATAGCAAATAAAAACAGGATTGAAAAAGATATTGAGAGATAAATAAAAGGGATACATAAGCAGCATAAACTTTCAGGTGCAGAGGGAGAACAGAAAATTTATGCAATTAATTTAATATAAATGAACACAAGGATACAAAAAGCTCAAGCAGATAACGAAATTACATTAGAAATAGGCTAGTATCAGAATATATCCCTAGAAGATGCAAAAAAAACTCTGCAGAGAAAGAAGAAGGTTTTTGGGGTGAAACCAAAGAAGCATGATACCATGCACTGGTTCAAGCTCTGTTTGTCATGGCTGAGTTTGCTATTACTGAAAGGTTTAAAACAATAAAATGATTGGAAACACTTGTTTTTAGATAAAGTTTTCTCCATTTACTACATTCTGGAAGAAAGTCCATCCTTCTATCCCCATCTCACAGCCACGTTTCCCAGTTCATCCCAAGTGAGTGAAAGATAACCACATATCCTTAGCAGACACTGCAAGCTGCTTGGGCAGTTGCTTCTTTCACTGCCATTCCACGTCACTTTTTCACAAGCTGGAAATTAGAAATTATAGGAGGCAGTGGGTTTGAAGAGATATTTACAGTTCTATAAGGACTCACTTGTACTTTCAGGCCAGCTCAAGCAGTAAGATGGGAAACATACCTTGAGTGTAATTTTGGGTGTAATTTTTGGGTAGACAGTTTGCCTGAGCCAAAAATATCCCAAGAAGCATCCTGAAAAATGATAACTACATATAAGCTACCACACCAGAGAGTGCTCCTCTCTATTACTTCAGACAGTTGACATCGGTCCTTGTGAAGAACATCCTTTTAAAGCACTTTTTCTGTCTTTTCACTAACAACAGAGGAAATCTTTACAGATTTTCCTCCCCAAGCCAGTCCTTTGCCTTTTTCCCTTCTCCATCCCCCAGCTAACAATCTAAGCTCATACTACCAGAATAAGACAAGGTAGCATGGTTCAGGTCAGAGGACTCACACTATCTTGGCAGTATTATAGCCTACAGCATTAGCAACTACCATTTTTTCACATCTACTTGTTAGAATCTTACAGGGCTTTATTAACTCATTTCCTAGGAATGGAGCAATTGGCTTTTGAGCAGCCTAAAGAGGTGTTCCTAGAGCCAAATCTTCCTGTGTTTTTTTCTCTATGGCAACGTGTTTCTGTCAGAAAGCTATGGTTGTAATTTAAAAACAATTGGAAGAAGAAACAAAACAATAGACAAATAGCCAGCAAAAGCACACTGCCTCTGATATTAATCAGTGAAGTTCACAGTAGAAAATCTTTTGCTAAAAGCAGAAGACTACATCTCCTAATTTAATCCTGTATTTGAACCACACTAATAAACTGAATAGGACAGTACTGTTACTTTCATTACTTCTTTTTAGATGTCGTGTTTTATGAGCAAATTTTATCACTTTTTTTCATTCAAAATTCTCTATTGCTTTGGGAAGAAAAATACATCACAACCAAAGCCAGTAACAACAGTGTTAAATGACAGGTGGCCATTAGCAAAAGGATGTACAGTTTGAGGAACTGGTCCAGTCAATCAAATGCTCTATTTGGAAACAACAGATAGGAGGGCAGGTACTTCCTTATCACCATTTGTAGTGGAACTACAGCTGCAGCTCCAGTTCTGTTTGAGATGTGCACACAGCACACAGTGGGATACAGAAATACAATAGTCAGAGAAGCTGCTTAAAGCCACAAGAGAAAGCGTGGACTGCTTTGACAAAGATACAAAAAGCTCTTGATATTCATGAGATTCAGTAAGCACTGATATAAAACTTCTTCTGATACTTAACCCTTTATAATATATGGTTGTTTTTATTCTCACTGTAGCATGTGCTCACAGTCCTGTGAGCTATTGGGGAAAAAGCTGAGAACCATATACACCAGATAACATAAGGTACCACTTCCCCTGTATGGTATAGTGCAGTTAATTCCCTCATGACAGCTCCTAAAATGAGGAAATATGTAAAATATATATAAAATATTTGGAAGTTTTCATTAGAATTGTTTAGTATTTTTCATAATAGCAAAATTGCAACAGATTTCCTGTGCTCAGACATCTTTGAGTTCATTCTGTTCTTTCAGAAAAACAAGCATTTATCTCAGATTGGAGTTTTCTTTAAGACAAAACAAAACCTGAAAACAACACAACTATCTTCATTTAAAATCCCAGAGTTAAGAAGAAATTGAAACTTGTCCTTTATTGTTGGTTATACTAAATTACTTTGTTCTTTTGGTTACACATAAAATGGTCATTGTAGTTGAAGATATCAGGGCTATCTAATGTATAGAGAAGCTGTTGCTCTTTATACAACTTTCACATGAGGAATATATAGATTTAATGGTATAACTTAACTCTATTAATCTCACTTAATCAGCCCAACATACTCTTGACTAGAGATACATCTGTCCCTTCTGATGTGAATCTATAAACCAGTGTATGTATGGCTCATCCCTTATAATTCCAGTCAGTAGCACACATACTGTATATAAGTGTGTCTTGATTTTATTTGCTTTCAAGTTCTGCATCAGTGAGAATCTTCAATAATGGAAGTAAAGCACTTAAAGCTGTCTGCTCCCCTCTGCACCTTTCAGCAATAAATAAATAAGACTCCAGTACTGGAGGTAAGGCTAACCCTTTGCTCTAGGAGGGAGACCTTATTTCAGTAGTTTCACATAGATCAAGTTACAGGGTAAAGGTTTAAATTACTAACTGCAGTAATTTGTCTTTTGGGTTTTTTTGTTTTGTTTTGGTTTTTTTTTGCTCTTTTTTTTCTACAAAATATTCTGAATTTCAGAACATGGAAAATCAGGACATTTGACAAAAACTTTTCATTTAAGGTTTTTTTTTTCAAACAGCTGAATGTACACTTTATTTCTTCAGAACAACAATAATGGCATTTTAAAAAAAAATACTTTGCTAAAACTGTAATTAAAAAACCATCTTTCCTAAAAGCTTTCTTAGGTGAACTAAATTATACTGGACATATATAAATAAAAAAGAGCAAAGAAGAACATGAACATATATTACTAGTGCAATTCATCAAAAACAGTTGACACTTCAATCTAATCCAGAAATGAAAACACAGAACTTTATAGAGTTATAGGAAGTAAGCAATTTAAACGTACCATGGCACAAGGTCATCTAACAATGAAGACGGGAAGATGTTCTCTTTTTATTCGCTCTCCTTCACTCCTTTAATCCTTCTGAATCTATCAAGTGCAGATTAATATAAATCTTTTTAACAGCCAGAGGTGATCTTGAAATCAGATAATTAATAGTAGTGGTCCAAGTTTTGCATTACAGGTCTATCTTTCCATTTTAATATAAAATGAAAGGGTACTTTATGTAACTAAGCTATTACTCTGTGAAAGGTTTCTTTTTCCATAATAAATTAATGTAGGTCTTAACTAATTATTTCATCATTTTAAAATGTAATTTTTTGGTAAAATTCACTGAAATAGTTCATCTTTCTTAAAAGGGTGCTGATGTGGAAAAAAACAATTCTCAGAATATACTCAGTGCTGCTCATTCAAAACACTCACTTGCCGAGTCATTCCCCATATAGTTCAGAGCTAAATGTATGAAGCCAAGGAAATTCACTCAATTTGCTTTGAAAGTAAACCTCCAAGGCAATTTCATAAGCAAAAATCATATTCATGTCATACAGATACTGTGGTTAAGTTTATGATTCCAATTTGGCCTGGAGAGCTTTCAATACTCTAGAAAAAAATACTTCACCAATCTATATGTAAATATTTCAGTAAAACCACTGAACAGTGATCAAGTTCGGTATTAATATCACAAATTAAAGAGGGCATCTGAAAATGTAATGTCTAGAAGAATGATCAGAGCTCATGCTGAAGAAGGATCTGTGTTTTCAGCAGCCTATAAGCATGGAAAAAACTGTGGTGTTTCCTTCATTAAGTCACAGTGTTATATGTAAAGAAAACACTAAATACTGAAATACAGCCAGTGGTTTGGTGGCAGCAGGGCGGGTAGCCCGCAATCACCTAGAAATGTCAGCCTAAAGAAACTCGTGGTAGGACTAGCAGACCTCTGTTGTACAGTTCAAACTGGCAATTAAATACACTTTATGGGCTTGCATTTCTATTAAATGTTGTTAAACAAGAAAAAAATCAAGCAAATAACCCAAATAACCTCTCTCTATTTCTAGCTATTTGGTTGTTTTAGTGAAAGTGTGTTTATTTAAGCAGATGTGACGGCATATTTTTTTGCCCTAGGGGAGAAGAATTCATCAAATATCCTTTTGAAGTCCTATTGAGAGGCCAAGATAGTTGTACTGGAGGAAGGCACAACTACTTCTATAGTTTCCAGTGGTTTAGGGTTTTTGTAACTCCACTTGTTTACACTACTGCCCACCTTCATGTAGGTCAGCACTGCCCTAGGACTCAGCTTTCACATAGCTGCATGGAGAGAAGCCAGCTGGAGTGGGCCAGTCCATGGTAAGATCTCTCAACTGTTCTTGCTCCTGGTTCTCTCCCTTGGCCTCAGTGTCTTACAATGAGTCTTCTGGATGTGGGACACAGATTCAGACAGTGCAATTTCTCAAAGCAGCCACTAAATTGACGAGTAAATTAGCTACAAGACATATGGGGCAGGATTCTGGTCCAGACCTGAACAGATACCAAAATAGAGGTGACCACCTATGCACTAGATACACAAGGTCTCACTTCAGATAACAAAGGTTAACTACACAAAGCTGCTAAGTTTCATTTTAGATGGATGCCCTAGTGTCTCAAAGACATCAGCCAAAGGTTAGCGGATGTGATACAGAACTTACAGGAGATCCTCAATTGCAACTGGGATTCATAATAGCAACTGGCATTAGAGCAGTATTCTACAGATCTCAAATGACACTGCAGAGCCATAACAATGTCACATTTCCCTGCCTTACCATCATAAACCTTGTCACTGCAAAACCTATTAACTAAGCTCTATTACAGCAATAGCATCAACAGAAAAAAAAAAACCTCACTCTTCTATCCACAGTTCCTCATTGCTGGACCTTGTTGGACCAACCCAGCATAAAGAGTAGAAAGCACCTGAGTTCAGTATGTGTACTGTCTGATAAGGCAATTTTTACACAGACATTCATAGGGGAAAGGAGGGTGCTCCACTTTTCAGTGCAAGGTAATTTGAAAATGGTTTCAGATTTCAAGGTGCTAAGAGTCAGACATTCTCCCTGAGAGATGAGCTGCCACATCTCTCACTGCTGTGCCAGCATGGAGATGGGCACACAGGGAAGGGCTCTGGGCTGCTCTGCCATTTTGGAGGCTCACAAGAGACTTCAATGTGCAGTAGGCACCAAGCAGAGGACAGGACATCTCTGCAGCAACAACCAAGAACCAAAACTTAACAGACAAATGTAAATTATGAAAAAAACCACTTTTCTGTTGCTTTTCTTAACATATGTTAATGAATTAGATATTCCTCTAAATGCCTCCTGTTATGTCTAGGCATTAGATATCTGCTGATTTTTGGTATGAACCACAAAAGAACAGAACTGGAGGAAGAGAAGGTCATCAGAGCCTTCAGAACCATTTTTAAAAGAGTTATTCTGTATGCTGTTAATGACATGGGGTTTGCCATGCAGTTAGGCTGAGAGGAAAGTAAGAAAATAGCTATGGCAAAGCCAAAGGGCTAAAAAGTAGCATAAAAGCCAATGAATGTATGCAAAAAAAGGTATGAAAGTCCCAGAATGTGTAGAAATCTAGATTTGATGTGGAAGTCTAGCATCAGATATCATAATAATTAAGCAAACCCTAAGAGACTCAAAATCTGCGGGAACCAACTTGCCTTGCTTGAGTACAGTCAGTGTAGGAGACCTCTGGATTAAGACCAATCAGCTGCAACTTTTTCTCTGCTTACTCCCTACTTCCCATGTGGCAAAGGAAAGGTAGCAAAACACAGCTCAGAAGGTAAAACAGTTTTCACTCACAAGTACAAAGAGACAGGAAGGCTCACATAGTCAGCCTGGGATGTGAAGAGGTCTCTGTTATCTCAAAATTTGTATCTGATAAACAAAACCAGGAGGCATGATGCCAGGAAGCACATTAAAAGTACTTACCAAAAAGTACAAATTCTATTTACAATTATACTGTAACTACTTTTAGCTGACTTCAGTCTTTCCCAACTGGAATTCACCCAAACAATACATTACAGTACAAAATATTTTACAGATGTTATCTAGAATTGGAAATTGTGGCACCTACCCATGGCCAGTGTGCAAGGTATGTGCGATAGGGATGACCATTTGTCCTCATGAAAATTATTTGACCTCAATATATTAGAATAGTCTATAATACTGCAAGTTTGTAATATTTTAAATAATGGCCCAAATCTGCCTACAGTTCCAGATCTTCATTTTGAACTCACTATTTTATAACAGTACAAAGGGAGTTTAACTTGTCAAGCGGTTGGCAAAGCTGAAAATGAAATATCATAAGGAAATATGTCAGAGGCAGACCTTTCTGACCCAAACTTCTCTTTGGCCAGTAGAACAATTTGTCTCACCAGTCACTGTATGGGCTGCATCAATCGTAGAGCTGATGTTTTTTCTGGACTTGCATGAAACAATCTCAGCACATTGATCAGGACATTCTTAAATCTCTGTCCTTTCATGCTAAATCCAAAAGCTTCCTTTTCATGTGCACTCAACAAATAGGCATTCATAACCTCAGAACATAAAAATATGATGGATTTTATCTTGAAGGACCTAGAATAATTAAATGCAACCAACTTGTTTCTGAAAGGTTTCCCTTCAGCTCTGCTGCCTCAAGGATATGACATATTTGCTGTTTTTCTCAGTTTTGATTTCTTTTGCTTTGTCAGGGAAAGCAATGCTGTTATACATCACACAAAAAAGTGATGCAGTAGGGAGAGATGAGTGACAAAATACAGCTAAGAAAAAGAGTTCAAATAAAAGTTTTCATATCTTAATCCTTACAGGATTTTGCCAATAACATAAAAAATGTTAAGACTTGGCAGATCCTATTAACCAGGATTTGCTTTCCTTAAAGAATAGAAAAAAAATTCTTACCTCAGAAAGGCATGAAGAGTCAACAAAAAAATCTCATCATCATTAGGAATGCAAATTCAAGGTAAATTTATCCAATGACTTTACTGAAGAAAAGCTGTGAAAGTCAAAGTCTGGAAGAGAAAGATCCAAAATCCATACTGCTCTCCATTGTTAATTTTTTACATGCATTTTATTTCGCCTTACGCACCTGTGTAATTCTGTGGTATTTGCCATCACTGTATCTAACAACATCCTAAGCACTTAAAATCCTTTTTTTGTCCCTGCCTGTAGAAATAGTTTGACTCTTTTATGCTCCTACACATATGAAAAATTAGAACAATTAGGTGAAGGGCTTCTTTTTAATTTTCTGTTCTAAACACAATAATTTGCATGGTTCATCTCATGGAAGAGTGGCAAGTACAGGGTGCTATCAGGTAGCCTTGGCAGACCCAGGCCAGCATGGCCAGCAAGGGACTGGCAGCATGAGGTCCAGGTAACACAATCACCACCATGTTGGCTCATTCTGAAGCAGTGCTTCCCAGTAATCTCAAATAATTTCAAACCGTGAGTGCAAATGACTGCAGAAGAAGGAGCTATTTGCACACACATACACACACCTCACAGGGGAAAAGACAACAAATTGTTATTGTTATTATTCTTTAGGAATTAATTATGGCTATTTTGGTTTTCTCATCTCCATCAAATAGCAGTATTATTTATTGTGTCATTTGATTCATGATCGTGCTTGTCAAGTCCAGGCAGATGCCCAAGCTAATAAAAATTCCAAATAACAAGTAGAATATATGCAATATCAGTTTTTAAAAGCTAGACACTTTTCCCTCAGAATAATTGCTCTACTCGAGATCTCATTTTGATAGGCTATAATAGCTGAATAAACAAAACTAACTAGATTAAAATTGGATCATGCAGACACCACTAGATCATGATTACATTCTTTAGTGAAGGAAGGATTGTTTTAAAGAAAAATATGAAGACTTATCAGATACAAAACCCCATACTAAGTAAACACTATCTGTAAATTCAAAGCAAATACTTTTATAAAACAACAAAGCGATCCATTTAATCATTGGCATATAGCTGCCTCTGTAAATCCTGGGTAAGTTAAGATCGTAAAATCAATTAAATTATATTACTGCTAATATCCCAGTTCCCATCATTATTTCTGATATTCCAATTTCTATCTGTCAGCCACATCGAAATTCAAGGATATATACATGGCACCCACATTTAGTTCTTATCGTTGAATACTGGCATTTGAAGCCAGGTCCTTTTTGTCACCAGAATACACAAAAGCCTATGGAGACCAAAGATAAAGAGATACTGCTAAGAAGATGGAGCCTCCAGATAACTGAACGAGAGGACAAAAGCAGTGTAAGGATTATGTTGATAATAGATCTCAGCCAGATGTTCACTGGCTTTTTCTGCCTTTTAAAAGCAGTGAAGCTTGCCTAAGTGAGACATTTTCAATAGTACTACTGTACCTTGGGGATTCTGAATAAAATTGCTGCTTGCAAATGTTGTGTACTTGACTTTTTTTTCCCTAGGAATGACAAATTTAGTAGCTACTCATTTTTATTTCTAGCCTGTACTTCATATTTTGTTAGGTTTCTTGCAACTACTTTCCATCTACTATAGCAGTCTATGTCTACAACCAATTGTCCTTTGCCAGGAGGAGAATGAAGTATCTTCAGCCCCAGTTTTCTGCTTTCCTGGGATTCAGAGGCACTATCATGATTAAACATACTACCCTGATGGGAAGTATTGAGCTCAAAACTGTAAAGAAAATCTGGGTTTTATTTTAATGTCGTCATGGTTCATAGAAAAAAAAATAGTCTAGTGCAATGTTCACAGAACCCTGTGTAGGGAACAGAGCGGAAATGGTGCTATTTAAATAACACTGTGCCAACATTTACCTGTTTATACTTGCTGTGACACACCACGTGTCTTGTTTTTATTGACCATCTAGACATATAAAATGGCTTTCCTTGAGTGGAAGACAGGGCTTCCTGGGAGCATGGAGGCCTTTCCAGAAGCTTTGTTTGCCACGCATTTCCTTTGCTGTATGAGCATGTTCATCCTATTTTGTTGCACTGTCTGGATGTGTCCTGCATCCACCCGTTCAAAGATCAACTTTCTTCTCTCTAAACAGCATTCAGATTTCCTCCCAAATCAGAGATGCTGTCCCCAGTTATCTGCAACAAGTTGGAATTCACCAGATGAATCTGCCAGTGAATCTTTTGTACCAACAACTCAGCCCTGGTGGGGCCACATCGGGACCACTGAGATCCCCAGTGCAAGACAGAGATTTGCTGGAATGAGTTCAGTGAAAGAAAATAAATAATTTTAAGGGACTGGAGCATCTTTCATATAAGGATGTGCTGGGACAGACAGGACTACCCAGCCCAGAGAAGAGAAGGATCAGAGGGGTGCTACTAATGTAATTGAATGCCAGATGGACAGGAATAAAGATGAGAGACAGGTTCTTCTAAGTAGAGACTAAGAAGAAGCAATGGCACAAGATGAAACACGTGAAATTACATTGGAACACAGAACAAAAATTTTTTAGTCTAAGGGTGATCAAATGCTGGCATAAGTGTCCAAGAGAAGTTATGAGGTCTCCATCTGAGCAGATCTTCACACTGTGCTGGGGCACAGTTCTGGGCAACTTTCTGTAGCCACCCCTACCTTGAGCTGGTGATTGAACTGGATGATGTCCAGAGGTCCCTTCCTACCCAAACTGTTCTGTGACTCTGTGAATCAGTCAAGGTCCTTGTGTTACAGACTCACAGGAGAACTGACACTGAACTAAATTAAAAGTTTTACAAAAATATGGGAAAAGTTTATCTGAAATTCTGTTTTATATTGTTTTTTTAAAACACGGTAACTTGTAATTGGCAACAACAGAAATGCAAATCCTGTGTGTAAAGGTATATGCATGACAGAAAAAACAGCTAAACTAGATGTAAGTCCCGTTTTCCTATATAGGCATCAGTATTTTTGACAGATATCCTAAATCCTTTTTTTTTTAAATTGGCTATTATCAAACAGAAGCAATTTATCTTTTTGTAAGGTTAGGCAAATAATCAATTCAAAATTAACATGCAGGTTCTATCCCCAAGAATATTTTGAAGGAAATTATTTTTAAATAAGATTCAAATCTTTATAATTAAGAAGGGCAAATATATTAAAAAGAATAAAGAGATACATTTCTAATCTCCAAGTTATGCAAATTACTCTGTGATTTTTGTCATTTACTTCAGAAACATCAGAACAATGCAGTTTTTCACATGCATGACAATCCTTCTCATTTATGTGCCTGACACATTGCAACTGGATATTTATTCCTACACAGCAAACTTTAATGATATTGAGACTGTAAGTGCATACCTTTAATTTAAATACATTCACACTTTTAAAACCACAATATTTCTAAATATTTTTCTTTACAAATAACCTTTATGGAAATCTCAAAACTGAGCCTATTATTGTTTGAAATATTCATTAGATACAAAATTACAGGTGATTAAGGGGATGACTTTGCTTCAGAAAAAAAATTGTATTTCTTTTTTGGCTTTGCTATTTTTTTGTCCACATGCCAAATAGCAAATATGTTGGAACTCTGTAGTTAATAGACACATCAAATACATTTTTACACCTAGGAGAAGGCTGTACTAATTCAAACAGTTTGTTATTGCCTCTCTTCCCACAGCTAGCATAAGTAACAATCACTTGCTAAAACCAGAAGTGTGCAATCATGGCAATTGCACAGTGTATGTACAGCACACTGAGACTGCCTGTGCTCAACTGAGGGATTAGACAGGGCATGCCCAGATTATACAGTGCAGCAGCCAACAGAGAGTCCTAAGGTAGCTCAAAACAAGAGAAGAGCAAGTGACATGCTAACACAGCTTCACTGCTGCTTTAAATAACCAATTTCTTTGTAGCAGATATGAGAGCTTTACAAGCTCCCTGTTTCCCTGTTTTTTTCACTCAGAATGGGTTCCAGCAGCTCTCATTCTACCAACCTGATAGTGAGAGGAAAATGGATAATATCCTGGAAAATATCCTGGAAAATGATTCAAAGGTTAAGAGACAGGAAAGAAGTAGCAGAGCAAGGAATTCTGTAGGGCTGTGGGCAGGGTAATTGAACCGCAGTGGGGAAGGACAAGCTTATCCCAAGCTGTGCAAACAGAAGAAACACGTGGGTGTTAGGAATCCTTTCAGACTTAGGAGTGAAATTGTGACTGTAATGAAACCTAGGCTGCTTCAGCATTTTCTTTTTGCACTATGTCCCTAACTTCAGCCACTGCCTTCTAAGCACCATCCTATTCCTCGTCTTTGTCACTTGTCTTTCATGTGCCTTCACTGCGTTTCTTTTCCAGGCTCTCCACCAGCATGTCCTCCTCAAATGTACTACTTCAAAAAGAAAAGAAAAGGAAAAGAAGCACAGTTCCTATGCCACTACTTCCTAAAACTTATCAAAAAAGCTCACATCAATTTCCACATTTGATGTCCACAATTCCTTTGGCTTCAGTGCCGCTCCATTTTACATACCCAAGACCACACCTATGTACTGAAGCAGCTGACTAATTTGCGCTATTATAAGACAACATGATTTGAAACTTTTGAAATGTGATCTTGTGTAAAGACAGAAATATTAGAAAGCTTCCTCCTGTGAGGACTCACAACATTGGAAGCTACATTCTGTCAGCAATATCACTTTTCCTGCAGCCAGTGTCAGAAACCTTCATTACAGTCATAGCTAATAGGCAGTATTTCTTCACACTGAAGGAATACACAATTCTGCTTCTTAAAAGCAAGGGATGGTGGAAAGAAAAAGAATCCCAAATAAAGGAATATTTTCTGTATTCTTTGTCACAGAACTTCAGCATGTGTGCCAGTGTCAAGACCCACATCAGAACAAGATGCACCATATACACCGGGTCCAGAAATACACACTGGAACAGGAAATATGTTGCCCTGGCATAGCAGCCGTCATCTGTGTATGCTTTTTCCAATCACATGAATATAAGGGACTAGAGCAGCTTCTGCCTCTGCTAAAAATCTATCCTCAGCCTCTTTTTTCAGTGTCAGGAGAGCAGGTTGACCTGATACTAATCAAGCAGTGTCTTTGAAGTAGGCTGAGCTCTACCTGTTTTGTTTCACAGAGGCTTTTAAGACAACACTGACCAGCAACAGCTTTTGTCTCATTCTGGCTGCAGAAAGCAAAGTAGCAAAGGTGACAATATTTATGTCACTCAAGATATTAGTGTTTGTGGGCTTACTTTACTCATCTTCTCCAAATCCTCATTGATCTTGTGTCATTGTCTCAGAAAGTCAATAGGCCATTGCTAGTCAGAACAAATAGCAATTGCACCTAAAAACAATTAATCTTGTGAGTGTCTTAAAATGCCTTGGGAATCATGGCTCAACTGAACATTAAAAAAGAAAGAGGGGTCATCTGAATTGCAATGCATCATTAATTGGTATCAATAGCTTGTATTAATTCTTATTAATAAAATAATTGTACTGCTCTTAAGTGGCTAATCATTTTGTCAATAGTCAGATAAAACACATTAGCCAAGGGGCATATTCTGGCACATTTTTACTTGAAATATTTTCTTCCTTAAGTCGGTATTTGTAATATTGCTGATTGTTTAATGAATTAGCTTCAATTCACGACCTCTTACACTCACTGTACATTCTATTTACTCACTGCATAGTGATGAAGAGTAGCAAGGAGGTGCCACTTAACAGGCTGTGGATACTTAATGCTTGTGGTGCTATGCAGTAGAAGTATCTTTGCTTCTCTTTTAGACAGAAGAAATAGTTAAGGATAGTCAGTCAGTGACAGAACTAATTCTGTCTTGTAGGTGTAGTGGGTCAGCAGTGGTTAACAGCCAAGCTCCCACCCAACAGCTCACTCAGCCCCCTGCTCAGCTGGACCCGAGAGAAAATATGATAAGAAGGTTCACGGGTTGAGACGAAGACAGGAAAATTGTCCCCCAGTTACTGTCACAGGCAAAACAGATTTGACTCATGGAAAATTAAGGTAATGTTTTAACAATTGTACAGAATGGTAAGAAGCAAAGGCAAAAGTAGAAACACTTTTAAAAAGTAAACCCCCCCCTCCAAATCTGCCTTTTTCACAGGTTCCACATCACTCCCTCATTTCCAGCTCCTCTCCCTCCTTCTCCTCCTCAAGAGATGCAGAGGATGAGGAGTGGGGAGTTGGAGTCAGTCCATAAGAGCTCCACTGTGTCACTCCTTCCTCCTCACACTTTTTCCATGTCCCACCATGGTCTCCTCCAGGGGCTGCAGGAGAGCCTCTGCTCCTGCCCTGGGGCACCTAGTTTGTTTATTTTTTTTTTTCTCTCCTCCTTCTCTCATTTTGGTGCATCCAGGGCTGTTTCTCTCATGTTTTCCCCTCAATCTTCACTGCATGTGCAGCACTTGGCCAGTTTTAAAATCCTTTTTCCCTGAGATGCCACTCCCGTGGCTGCAGGGCCCAGAACCAGCTGTGTCCCTCATGGGGCAGCCCTGGACACTCCTTGCAGTGTCACCCTGCAGTCCCTGCTGCCAGCACCCCACCATGGACACCCAGTACAGAATGACACCAGTGTACGTGACAGGCATCTCTAGTCAAGTGTAAAGGAGAGAATCAGTCTCCCAGCTCCAGTTCCCTGTAGGATCCCTGGTGTCTGATAGTACAGATGTAAGAGCAACAGAAGAGAGATTGAAAATGCAAAGCTTGCCTCACATAGATACAGAGACCACTCCTCAAAATACCCATCTTGGAGAATCATCTTAGCTCTACCTCCTTTTCTTGACCATCAAAACTTTAAGGAGTGATGAATTTATCTTCTTGTTTCAACACTTCTAGCCAAACTGAGGTAGAAACACAGCTTTGGTTCGCACAAATTGAAGTGCAACAGATGCTCCAGTCTGATTCCAAAAGTCCACGTGTAGCAAGAGTCAACCTGGAACCATATATGGCCCAGACAAGTTCTCTCCTGTGGAGAGCAGCACCGCCTCTAGTGTTTTTATCAGAGCCAGTGAGGATGGCTCTGTCTCCACACAGAGCCACGGTGTAGACCCATACTTCACTCTCATGCTTTGCCAGGGCAGCTGCTAGCCTGTTTGCTACCACACTTACTGCAGGAGAAAATCAAGACTTAGAAAGTTTGTCCTAGTTGCTGTAAACTTCTGGTGGGAATGAACTGTAGTAGACCAAAGGTAAGAGCTCCATCTGATGGAGACCACCCTATCACAAAGGCCACCTTACCGTGTTCTCCTGCTGAACCTGAAATGCTTTTGTACCTGGGACTACAGGAAATAGCTTTTCAATCTCTGTGGCTCAGATCCTTCTTCACATTCTTCCTCCTTCAACTAATTCGCCACACTTTGAATTTCTTGGTTCTGCCCCTCACCCCACACCTGATTCTTTAGCATTTGCTCTACTACTGAACTTTTGTAATTAATTTTACAGTATGAAAAAACTGCAGAAACTAGCTCTGAATCAGGAGATTTGCAGCAACTGACTATGCTTATTACCTACAGAAATATAAATGCCCAAGGAAGATAAAATTCTCATCATAATAATGAAGAAAATGTGAGAGAATGTAATTTTAAAATTCCAGCACTTATTAACTAAACAATTCAAGTGGGGGAATTGAAATTTACATGAAATAATTAGAAATACTAAGTATTCTCGAAACTCTCAAAATACATTTTTAGTGTGAAAAGTTCATGCATCCCCATGCAATATTATTATGAAAAATTGATTTCAATATTAAAATCCTATCAGTGCAATGCATATGTCATTTTTGTTGCTGTAATATAGATTTTTACAATGATCAATTCCCAATTATTAGCCTGAAAAGCATCTCAACAGACAGAAATAGAGATGAATACCTCATTGTTATGGAGCCAACATCAAGTATTTTAGTAATTTTTTTCTTTTTCTTTCAAAGAAGGAAATTAAACCTCTGCTCATAAGATTTAGTGGTCCTTCAAAAAACAAAGTCATTAGGATGAGTGACACATGATCAAAAAAAGTGTATTCCGAGTGTCAGAGCAGTTAATAAGCTGTTGGACTTTGAGATATTAAAACAATAAATTTAAGATACAAATTCATGAACAAGAAAAGCTGTGAAGTGGTAGGCAAGTTCTCTATAGCATTCCATTTATTTGCTTTATGACAGTGAGTTCATGTATATTACAGTTCAAATCAAAATCCATAATAGAGACAGAGGGAAAAAAAGGTGGGGGAGTGGGACACTGTTTTAGGGGACATGTTGTAAGAAGCACCAGATAAAGTGCGGAAGAAGAAAAATTAGAATTATGGTGTCAGATTTCACTTCTCACCTCTGTCTTTTTACTTCTTCCTTCACCTTATGGACTTGTATTGAACTGCAAGTGTAAGGATTAATCTTTGAACTTCGAATACATAAAATCCACCTGTTTTTTTTCTTTCTTTCTTTTTTTAGTTGTTGCATGTAAGCATCATGTAAAAAGAACAAGATTAGCCAGCTGTGTTGTTTACATTATAAAACCCAGCCACATGGCATTGTGTTTTCCCAATTCATTTTTGTTATTATTTTACAGAGTCACAGTTTATCACACTGGGAAAGGCAGTATTGAAAAATATGAAACAAACTAAATTCCAGCTGAAAATGTCACGTAAAGCTTTAAAAGACATGGGTTTCTGGTGGATAAAAAGCTGGACAGCAGCCAGCAATGTGCATTTGCAGCCCAGAAAGTCAATCACACCCTGGGATTCATCAAAAGGAGCATGGCCAGCAGGTTTAAGGAGGTGATTCTGCCCCTCTGCTTTATCCTCATGAAGCCCCACCTAGAGAACCATGTTGAAGTCTGGGGCCGAGGAAAGACATGGACCTGTTGGAGCAGAACCAGAGGACAGGCATGAAGGACCTCTCCTATGAAGACAGGCTGAGTGAGTTCAGTTGAGGTTGTTCGGTCTGGAGAAGACTCTGGAAAGACTTCACTGCAGCTTTTCAGTACTTACAGGGGCTTATAAAAAAGGTGGAGAGCAACCTCTCACACAGGCAGACAGCAATTGGTCAAGGGGGAATGGTTTTAAATGAAAAGAGCAGAGATTTAAATTAAATGTTAGGAGAACATTCTTCACTGTGATGGTGGTGGGGCACAGGAACAGGCTGCCCAGAAAAGCTGTGGATGCTCCAGGTTGATGGCACTATGAACAACCTGGTCTAGTGGTTGGTATCCCTGCCCATGATTGGGGGGTTGAAACTAGATGATCTTTAAGGTCCCTTCCAACCTCAACCATTTTATGATACTATGACATGGGCAGTTTGTTGCATGAAAACTTTGAAACTATTGAAACAGTTTTCATCAACCAAACCAGCAAAGTTTTAAAACACAAACTGTCCAACAGTTTTCAAAAATTTGTAGACTTCACAGTAAAAGAAATAAGTCTTTGGAAGAATTAAGGACTGTGAGTGAGCTGAATTTGCAAGTATTATCTAGAAAAACCCCTTCTAGGGGGGTTGAGATAAATAGAGAAAACATGAGGGTTTTTTTGGAAAACTTTTCAAGTAAATAATGAATCTATGTATCATTACAGATTAGAATAAATCTCTGAGGGAGAATAACTAAGGTGATAGAAAATAAGATACAGTAAAAAGTTAAATATATTTGCTTTAAAAAAACCCCCAAACTAGTTAATTCCAAGCTCTTTCATTTATGCAACTACATCTTTAAAGCTAGAGATCCTTCCAGCAACACAGCAGGATGAAGAAGGCTCCAAAATCTGTGTTGACCATGTGAAATTTACATTGCTTTAAAACTTGGGCTGGGAGTAAGATCAATTAATGGGTGACAACCATACCTCAGCATAGAAGATCACAGAACTCAATTGTAAAACTGTACCTCAGGAAATGACTTCAGATTTTCTTCTTTGTCTTTGGCATTACAAGTGCAGGCTATCTTCAGTCTTTACTTTCTAATAAATAAAGCTTCAAAGAGAACCCAATGAAAAATAAATGGGTCAATTGCCATGTGAGGTCAAAAAACCAGCTTTACCCTTCGACTTGAATAGTATTGCACTGGGTGCAAATTAGGATTAGTATTTGAATAATTCCGTACCAGACAGTCAATTTGTATGATGAAAATAGAACCTGCCTACTCAATACTCTATTTACAATTGCAAATGAAGGATGAGATTGATAAATCATCCAATTTCTGTCAACTTCTACACAAATAAGTTACCTATAGGCCAGAATTAATTTGTTGCAATGGCATTGCAAGGTCAGGTGTTCTGAGGAAGCATTGTGCTAACTCCTCCACAAAGGAATGATGGCAGTCATGTATTTGTCCTCTTTGGGTTTAGAACTGATGTCTTTAGCAACTTTTTTTGACATGAAGAGGTGATGGTAGGTCAGATGAAGAGGCTCTGAACCAGCAATTTTATAGTGACCTGCATACTGAATGGAGAAGAGCAGTAGTTGCATTCCCAGTATTACTGCTGGTTCAAAGACTGTGAAAATGGAATTTAGAGAGCAAATTTGCATTCCACATAATCTCACACACCAGGCTGTTGTAGGGAATAGGTGAATATAAAATTCCTATCTGCATTCTTCACGTGTAATTCTAACATACTCTTTTCACCTGGGAAGTCTGGCTCAATGAATCACTTGTCTTACCTAGACTCTTCTACCTAAAAGGTTTGATAAAGGAGTATGGAAACTACAAAATCTCTCTGTGGGAAGAGGAAAAGCAAAACAAAAAGTTGAAGAAGAAATGAGCTCTTCTTAGCTACTGCCAAGTATCAAATTAGTTTCTGTTCATTTGAAGACTCACTTTGTATTAACTTTTCTTCTGACATTATAGGAAACAGAACTTGCCTGAGGCTTCATCCTTTAAAGACTGTTTCTGAGACGTTCTTCCTGTAATTGCTGGTTGTCATGAGGTCGCCTTGCTCTTGGATCACAGTTTGTGAAGAGAAAAATCTGAAAAAACATATTATTTTTAAAACTACGATGATACGGGATAGCAAAATGTCATTCATGTCCCATTGCTGTGTAGTGATCTTTTCTCTGCATTCGTGAGATATATACATAATGGTATGCTTAAAGGGAAAAACGTGAGTTTGAAAGAAAGAGACCCTATTCAACAGTTTAAAATGCAAAACAAATCCTGTTTACCAAAAAAGAAATCCATATCAATGCCCATGATTCTCCTTGCCTCCAGATTGTAATGGAAAAAATGAGGCAATTAAAACAAAACCAGAGGTTTTTTTAAGTTTGCTTGGAGCACTGAAATTGAAGGACACTAGAGTGGTAAGACAATTAATCCTGATTCTGTTCCTTATTGGACACACTGCCAAGTCAGTGAGGATCTGTACATACAGCTCTTAGCTGAATTTATGACTGGGTAATGAAACTGTTGACCCTGAATGCAGGTGTTTCTAAACAGTGCAGAGGAGCAACTGTTAGTTACCATGAATGGTAATCTTAGAAAACTGTATTTCACGATGTTAAAAATAAAAAGAAAGTATGAGATTTACTCTGTACCTGCCACAAATGTGAAAGTTAGAATGAAGCAATATTGAAGTAAGTGCTCATGTTCTCTCTCTATTCAATGGAGAGAAGTGTGGCCTTCAAAATACTTCTACAGGGAAATTTTAGGCACTTAATTCTGGTGTCTAAGGGCAGACACCCTTATCCTTCTTTATCTTGGCGCTTTTTTATTTTTTTTTTTCTTTCCTGCTATTTGGGTGAGAAAGACAGCCCTTTGTCATTACATCCCTGGGGATTCTGCTGGGAGTATAAAGTCCAAGGAAAGGGTTGAGTTCCCCTGCCTAGAGGTCTTTAAAAGGCATGTAGCTGCTTAGGAACATGATTTAGGGTTGGACTTGGCAGCGCTGGGTGGGACTCGATCTTTAGGATTTTCTCCAGTATATACGATTCTGTGATTACAGCAGTATTGATGGTAAGAGCTTGTCGCTCATTTGCATAGTTTGAGAGATGTAGGAAGGGGAAGGCTGGCCTGCTTGCTTTCCTTTTCGGCAGGAGGACATCCTAAAACAAACAGACTCATATGCTTATTTACCATCCTTCTAGGAGCATTTTCTCCAGAAACACATTGTCTGGTGAGCACCTATGAAACTGCATGAAAGAATATTAATACAAACAAATAGTTGCAGCTGAAAACACAAAACCTTTGTACTCTTGAACAAAACTTTTATCTTCTTTGCACTGGAACAACCAACCAACTAACCAAATGTGTAGGTACCAGATAGGCCCTGTCACTCTTTGGGCTTCAAGCCACAGCAAACTCACAGCCGTGTTACTGACTCCTTTAGGCAATTAGGGAACAATATTTCTGTGAGTAGTGCCAGAGTTTTCTCACTTGGAAGATGGGTATATTATGATGTATCAGGTATCTGACATAACTGAGGAAATGTTTAGCTATGGCTTTAACTATCTTGCAGAATTAAGACCAATTCATAAGTCCTTCCTTTATGAAAGTTGTTAGGCCAGTGAATATTACGAAATACATAATTTGTTTTTGTAAAAGCAGACCTCTATGACTGAAAAAAAACCCCAAACAAACAACCTCTAAGTCTTGCATTTTTAAAATCTTAAATAAGTTATCTGGGAAAGCATGTTTGAGAATGCAAGAACTTGTGCAATATCATGTCACTTTTCAAATTACAAGTTATGAATTTATGCTGCACTGTTAAACACTTTTTGTAGCTTTTCAGCCTGACAGTACAAAGTGCTAGTTATACATGACATAATGAAGTCATACAAGACAGAAATGAATTATTCACGAAACATGTTATACTTATTCTGAAAAATTTTGCATATATTATTTTTCACATTTTATTCTATATAGCTGAAAAGGAAACCTGGGAACAAAATGGGTGGGAGGTCTTCACAGACAAAGAACCCCAGACACACAAACTTTTCTGTTACCATTTCTCAAACTGTTGCGGCCCAATCTCACCCTGTTAAATCCAGGTCTAATAATCTGCTGCTATTTGGAGTGGATATAACGACAAAGTAGTCTCTTAGCGTGTTTGAGACAGATATAATAGCAAAATACACTCAAAACCTTCTGCAAGAACTTGAAAAAAGGAACACAATAGATTTTTCTCAGAGCTACTGTATTGTAGGATAAAGGGCACGTACTGAATCTAATCTTCACTCTTGAATCTTATCATCACATTTTATTCACCCTTAAAATGATACATTAATTAGGTTTCTCTCTAAATTATTATAAAAGTAAAAGAATATGAAATAAGTTACTTCTAAATTATTTTGCTTGATGAAATGGTATTTTTAAGGTAAGCAAACAATAAATTCAGCTTTTTCATGCAATGTCAAAATTTATTATTTTTCATTATTGAAAGTAAGAGGGTTTTTTTCAATACAGGTGACTCTTCAATGATTTCTGTGCACATATTCTTGCTCTCTTCCTGAAGAATGTTCCATTTATAAAATAACAAAAAAAAAAGAAAACTGTTTTATGAATTCAGTTATGACAATAGAGGAAAGAATGAGCAAAGCAGAATGTTAAAAGTAGAAAAAATTTCCTTGCAATTGGCAAGGCACTACAAGTACACCTAGTGCACTTCAAAGTATAGGAATTGTTCTCTGTGATGAACAAAAATGTATAAATCAATTCAGTCCTTCAGAGGTCTGGATTTTGTCTTCTTTGATATGAACACTGAGACAAGTGTTTGGAGTGCTGTTCCTGATAAGAAATAAAATGAAGTAGGAGAAGGCATTTGAACAGTCCAGGGATAGTCACACTTGTAATGATTAAACACAGTTTCATACAGAGTAATTTCAAAAGCAAAATCATTACAAAGGGAAGAAAATATACTTTTAAAAGAGCTTTATCTGACATGGCAACACTATTCTAATGTTAGTAACATATGCTAGTTTCATAGTCTCTGTTTTGATTGTTTATGCAATCTATTACGTGTGCCAGGGTCCTAATAATTGCAAAGTGAAACTTCCCATGTTTCTGCTTTGTCCTTTTTCTTTCTCATCTATATTCTCAACTTTAAAAACTTGTTACTATTGTTGCTATGTTTACTCCTAACTTCCAAAGAGGAGGATCATGGATGCGTAGAAAACAGTGTGGCAAGGTTAACCTTAATAGACTGAGAGCAAGGTATGGAAAGACAATAAACTGCAGACTTTTGAGGACCTCAAAAGTCTAGGACACCACTCTAGGAAACAGGAAATTCAATGTGGGCTTGTTTCAATGTTTTCTAAATCACGTTGCTATTTTCATCCAACATAATCACATGTTAGGGATCCGCAAAGTAAAAGAAAAAATCTCCATGCAACAGGACAGACAGGGCTGGAAAAGAGCTCTGCAGAGAAGGACCAGCAGGGAAGCTATTGTGGTGGCCTGTAAGTTCAGTGTGAGACAGGTATGTACCCTGTTGTGACAAAGGTTAACCACATACTGGGCTGCACTAGGAAAAGCTTAGCCAGCAGGTGAAGAAAGTCGATTCTTTCTCTTTAGTCAGCACTATGGAGGTTGTGTTTGAAATGCAGCGATCGGGTCAGGGCTCTCTTAGATGAGATATGTTGTCACAATAAACTCCAACAGGACATAAGGAAAAAAATATTTCCAAATGTGAGTTAAGAAATGGAAACAGCCTGTCCAAAGGAGTTGCATCATTTCCACCACAGAAACATTCAAAATCCAACTGGGGAAGGCCATGAACCACTTCAATGACCATTGAAGTGCCCTGCTGTTATCAGGAGTTGGGACTAGGTAACCTTCAAAAGTTTTTCTTGAATTATGCTATGAACTATTAGGAAACCCAGTTTGTTACCTGTCCACAAAGCAATTACAATGTCATAATTCTGCAGTAATTTTTATGTAACATAGCCAGCTAAATAAAGAGATCCATTTTGGTTCCCTTGTTCAGCCGTTCATTTCCATCCTTATATTAACTCTTCACTTGTGCCAACATAAAAGTTTGTGTTTTGCAGGCAGAAAACTAGGCAGAAAAACTTGTCCAAGTTAAAAATTGAGTATTTATTTTGCTTGCTCCTCTGCCATCACCTCTCTTTGTCCAGCACAGCTGTTTATGTTGGCACAGCAGCAGGAAAAGTAATCCAGGGAAGGCTGAATGCCTCTTTTGTCAACTCCAAGAGTTTAAAGTGATGGTTAAACCACAGCATAAATTTCTCTAGCTTATTCACAGCCAATGCCCTTCAGCTCTCTTGTAATAAACTGTTTCTGTGGGTATAATCTCTCCTTCTGATTTCTGCTCAGTTAGCTCACCTCAGGCAGTAAGCTGTGACCTCTGTGGCATGTTACATCTGCTGTGTGATATTAACCACATCAGAAGCCAAATTTTAAAAAATGTCAAATAATTTTTCATTCCTCATTATTTAAATTCCATATTTACAGAGCACTAAAGCCCTCATGTGCCCTAGGGGGTCTCCAGCTTTATTAACTACAACATTATGACAAGATTCAAACCCACTGAAAGTAATTTATGATTAACATTTTCTTCCTTTAAAGTGGAGGAACCTAAAAAGTCTAGTCACTGAAAATATCCCTCTTAATCTTGGTGGTCTGTGTCTCTGTAATTATAATACCTTTGTAACTTTAAAGGACAGTATGAGAATAAAAAAAAAAAAAAAAACCAAAACAAGGTAGGTTTGGGGAATATCCAGCTAAAGCATGTTACATAGGCATAATGTTAAGCTGTTACAAGTGTTCACTAGCTCCAGCAGCTCCAGCCTGGGGATTCCTCCTGCCTGGCCACTGGAGCCCAGCCCAGGGAACCCAGGGTCTCTGTCCAGGCTGAGGGACATGGCTGACACTTTCCCCTTTGCAGGTTCAACCAGCAGCAAAGCTGACTACATATCCCAGAGACACACAGACACATGTGGATACACACATTCCCAGAGGACACAGACAGAGCCGGTCACACAGAAAATCACAGACAAGGTATTGCCCCCAAAGTCCTTCACATTCAGGACATCTCACCAGACACAGGCATACAGGGACAATGTCTCCTCCTCCTCTTGGCCAGGCAGAGGCAGAAGGTCACTAGTACAAGACACACATCACATTGCCCAAATTCTTGGAATCACAGAATAGTTAAGGTTGGAAGGGGCATCTGGAGATCATCTAATCCCAGTCCCTGCTAAAGCAGGGGTATCCTGAGCAGCTTGCACAGGATAACGTCTAAGCAGTTTTTTAATATCTCTGGGGAAGGAGAACTCCACAACTTCTTTGGATTCCATGTTCCAGTGCTCTGTCCTGCCCAGAGTAAAGAAATTTTTTCTCATATTCAGATGGAACTTCCTGTGTTTCAGTTTCTTTCTGTTGCTGGCAACCACTCAAAAGAGCTTGGCTCTGTTCTGCTTATACCCTTCCTTAAAATATTTATGTACATTGGTAAGATCTGCCCCTAGTCATCTCTTCTCCAAGCTAAACAGTGCCAGCTCCCTCAGCAGAGAGATGTTCCAGTCCCTTAACCATGTTAATCGTTCACCACTGGACCCTCTCCAGCCTCTCTTGAACTGAGGAGCCCAGAACAGGGCACAACATTCCACACGTGGTCTCACCAGGGCTGAGTAGAGGGGCAGGATCTCCTCCCTGGACCTGCTGGCAATGCTCTTCCTAATGCAGCCCAGGATACAATCAGCCTTCTTAACCACAAGGACACACTGCTGATCCATGGACAGACTATTGTCTACCTGGGCTCCCAGGTCCTTCTCCACAGAGTTGCCTTCCAGCAGATCAGCCCCCAGCCCATACTGGGGCATGGGGTAATTCCTCCCCAGGTGCAGGACCCTCACCTTCCCTTTGACAGACTTCACTGGATTCTTCTTGGCCCAACTCTCCAGCCTGTCCAGGTCCCACTGAATGACAGAACAGATTTCTGGTGTGTCAGCCACTCCTCCCAGTTCTATATCATCTGAAAACATGCTGAGGGTGTGCTCTATCCATTCATCCAAGTCCTTGATGAATAAGTTGAACAAGACTGGACTCACTGGACTCACTGCTAAGCTACAGGACTTCAACCATGTTGCTGGCCACAGCCCTCTGAGTCCTACCATTCAGCCAATTCTCAATCCCTTTCACTGTCCTCTCATCAAATCCATACTTCCTTAGCTGTGCACAAGCATACACACATTTATGGATGCTCTGAGCACTTGCATGGCCCCCCTGCCCACCCGGCACTCCTTCCCACATCTCGTTCCCCTTACTCATCCCACAGGCCCCTGACTGACTGGCTGGTCCCGCTGGATGCACACGGGCAGCACTCACACACTTGTCCTATGGGTGGTCCACACTCAGAGGTTCCCCCAAATAACAAGAACAGACCTTCTGCCCACCTGATAACCCTGCCTGGACCAGGGCCTCCTATTCCCTGGTTGGTTCAGCTTGGAGTTTGCTGGGAAGTGCCCACCCCCCGCATGTACATGCGATTTGGGGCAGGTATGGCACTTACAACTGGAGGCTTCACTCATCCACAGATTCAGTGTGTGGTTGCTGAGAAGTCATTTGAGCTACTTTAATCCTCAGTTCTTTTTCTTCAAGAGACCCCTCCTACTTCGCTGTGCTGTTCTGAAGATCAGAGCACTCAAGTTTAGAGGTTGTCAGACATTTAAATAATAAGGCCTAAAAACTCCAATCCCCCCTCCAAAAAAAAAAAAAAAAAAAAAAAAACCTTGATGAATATGATGAATATACGGAACAAAACCTCCCTTCAAAGCAAAAGGAAGGAACAGGGGAGATTAAAGAAGGCACCTCACTGAAGAGGTTCAAAGCACAAAAGAGGAGGAGGGAATTCCTTTCACCCGACCTCAGTCAGGTGCCCACATTAGTAGGACATCACAGAGGTAAAAGAGAACCAATCTTCATGATGCTCGGAAGGCAATTTATGTAACGTGCTCATTACTTGTTAGAGAAATTTCATCAGCTACATCTACAATGAGAAGCTTTCCCTAGTCCAGGCATGCACTGACTACCATGGCTGGACTGCACACACAGACCAACCCTTCATCTACCTCTCGGTACTCACAGAAAAAGAGTGTGCATTTGGGGAAGACAGACATGGCACATTTCAGAAAGCTAGGAATAATATTAAAATTAACCATACTAGAGAGGTATAAGTAAACACAGCCTTTGTGACCTGTTTTTACTGCCTCTACTTGTTTTTTCAGTCGCCATGGATCTGTATCGGATCAAAAACTGAATTGAGTCCTACACCCCATTCCAGTAATATATTCATATCCTTCACATTTAGAAAATCTATGAAAACAGAATACTTCTAAGAACTTCTATTCTTAATCTATATTGCCTTGGTCTTAGCACATAGCTAAGCCTAAATTAAGTTCACTGAGAAAAGCACATAGATGACCTGCCTGTGAAGAATATGAGATCACACAAAATCAAAGAATCATAAAATATTAGGGTTTGAAAAGGCCCACTGGAGGCCATCTAGTCCAACCTTCCTGCTCAGACAGGGTTCCCTAGAGCTTGTTATTCAGGATTGTACCTAGACAATTCTTGACTTTCTCCATGAGGGAGACTCCCCAGGCTTTATGGGCTATCTGTTCTAGTTCTTGGTCACCTGTACAGTAAAAAAAGTTTTAACTCATATTCAGGTGGAAGTTTCTGCTCATTGCCTCTTGTCCTATTGCGTGGCACCACTGAGAAGAGCCTCTTGTTGCCCTCCCTTCAGATACACACCTCATAGGCCTGGCTCTTAACCCTTCTCTACTTCCCTTCTTACATGACTGCTGCTGGCTGACTGTTCAGTCTGGTCTCTGCTTTTCAGTTTGTGAGTTGTCTAGGATCTCTTTTCCTCTTGAAAGAGATTTAAGAGGTGCCTCATGAAAGGACAGGGGCTTTGGTGATTAGCTTCTTTACTCAGCCAGTATGTCTCTCCAAGTAGGAAGACAACTGGCAAATAAGCTGCATAGTACTACAGGATTCCCTACTGTGGCTGCTACATAATGACTACCTGTCATTAAAAGTGTCTCAGAAGCTTTTAATAAACTCAGGGGAAAAAACAATCTTTGCAGTGGTTGGTGTCCCAGAAGGCACAATGAGATTTCTTAAGAATTTTTGCAGACTTTGGACACCTTGGTGTTATGTATCTTGTTGCAATATATACCTTGATGCAATACTCAGATATATTGATTTATGGTAATTTCCATTAAATGTAGCTCTTTATCAAGAAAAAAATATATACTTTTTCTTTTCTTTGAGGAGTAAAACATATAAAAACTTCACACTCCCTTACCATATAACATAATTAAATATTATTATTTTTTTTATTAATATTGTTAAGGTTTGACATGTCCTCCCAGGAGGTATATCTGTTAAGCACCTACACCCAACACTAATCAGTTCCACACATTGTTAAAACATGTCACTTGGCTAGCATTGAAGGCTGTAAAGGAGAACAAATCAACCCAATCACTTCATATTCTCAGCCATTTTACAGTGCATAGACATAAAGACAGGTTTAAACTTTTTAAGATTGTTCTTAGACTTTTTAAGCTATATTGCTCGTCTTTGCTTCCACTTTTACTGCTTTCAGCTAATTTTCTGCTGAACTCTAACAGTAAGCAGGTGTAATAAGAAGAAACAGAAGAGGACTTACAAAACATATGGACTACATTTTACAAAATTAGGTATAATCTGGTGTGTTTGTCTAAATTATGCATACAAACACTAATACAAGGTGAGAGACTGTGTGCAACACCAATAACTGACTTGTATTGCACTGCAGGCATTTGATTAATGAATTGACTGCATATTTCAAGTTTTGAGTGTCTAATTTTGAAAATTCAGCCCATATATCCACTTACTCCAAGTAACAGTAACGAGTAACCACTTTTACTCTTGTTGACTATTTAAATGGTACTTATCCAAGTAAAATAAACATTTCAACAACAGGAAAATGGCTGTTTTAACTCCTTTCCTCTCTATCTAGAGACATGTATTCCACAAAGCAAGAATAGAAACGACAAAAAACAGTTAACATACTGGAGTATGAAGTGTTCTCTGTAAGGAAAAAAAACCCCAAAACCAAACAAAAGCTCATAGGCAGCTTGTTTATGATCCAAAGAGTGTAAACACACATCTATTTTATTTAACTCTCTAATCCTCTGACACAACTTGTGATGTGTTTGATCAGCAGGCTTCTTGTTCATCTTCCACTGTAGAAGTATCTTGGCTTTCCTTAGGGGTATTGACAGCTGGCAGCAATCAAAGCCATCTAACTGCCAGTATTTCATTTAAAGGGAATGGCATTCAGCTATAGAAATGAAAATTTCTTTAATTCACTGTATTGCACTGTACACCTCAATGAAAAAAAATGCAAACTCTCTTAGGAATGGAGTTATTTAGACCTTTTTTTTCTGGAAAGGGTTTTATTCATTCATCAGTACTTCAGAGGCCAGCAGTGCAGGACACTGCTTATTTTTGAGCAGGCCTCAAGCATAAAGCAGCTATGTCATCATAATCCACTTTGGATATGCTGTCTTCAAGTTCAATATTAGGACACAATCTTCTTCAGAATTGGTGTAATTTGTTTATTTGTGGTCTTTTAAACAAAGTTAAGACATTTTTTCAGCAAATCACACTTTCAAAACAAATCATCCATCTGGACTCCCAGCTTATTCATGGCAAGTCAAGTATAAGTTATCCTATAATGTGCTGGAGTAGAGTCCCACGTAATTTCCTTCTATCTTGTCTTCTCTGATTCTCAAAGAAGGAAAGTCAAGCCAAAAAGGTTTTTAATGACAGAGATTAAGGTGAAAGAACTTCTAAAAATTTCAAGTGGTATCAAGGTTTCTCAGCTTGTCCGGACTTTGAGAAAATCCTGAATTCGGTTCTCAGGAAAAGCTATGTCACTCTTTTATGCATCAATTCTGAATCTTCAGCTGTGTATTCCAGTTTCCAGTTTCAATTAGGATTTTTATCAGATGTCTCTTCTTTCCTGACATTACACATTTGGCTTCTGCATCCCTAACAGATTCTTATATATTTTCAGATTTTTTTTTCACATTCTTCCTTCATGCATTTCACATTTGTGTGGAAGGCCCCATCCTCACTCCGGCTTCCTAGTGTTGATGTTAACGTGTGTTAACATGATGAAGTTACTTAACAATTAGCTCGAGTTAATTAAAAACTACAAAGCATAACAAGTGACAAAACCAGACACAGTTAGAAGTAAAGGACATCATGATTGTCTTCCTCCTCATTCATTGCTTAGATGGCAAATGTAAGTGTTACTTAAATTTTTTGCTCGTCTTTCACAATCCAGGTGAAAATTCTAGTGGTCTTTTACATGTCCTACTTTTCAACTCAGATTATTTCCTCTACCATTTGCTCACAATACTTGTGTTCAGCAGCCACATCAGGGCAAAGCACTTAGATGATATCTTATTTATTCAGTGACAAGTGCCAAATGTTTCTGCTTAATAGAACACACATCTAGTTCGTTCTTTGGCTTTCTAATTCAAACCCAGCTATTATAAAAGCAGATCGTAATTCCTCATACTTCTTTCTCTCTTTTAGCTTGACATATTTCATGTTTGCTATAGTCCAAAAGAATTTATTTAAAATAATATTTTGAAAGTTAACTATACTCCCTAGTTCATATTAATTGCATAACCTACTGATCAGGTTACTCAGATGATGAACTGTGCTAAAATTCCACACTGAAAGAGATGCAAAACACTACAAAATACTCAAAGCTTTGAGTTTTCCTGTACCAAAATAGACAAAAGTCCAGTTATGGGGGCTGCAGTGAAGGGCTGCAGAACTCAAATTGACTCAAGTTGTTTCCATGGAATATTCTATGAAAGAATGTATCCAGCAAAACCTTGGAGTAGGGGAGAGCTGGTATTGCTATCTACTCACTACCAGAATAAATAACTCCATTGATCCAGCAAACTGACTACATTTCTTTCAGGTATAAAAATTAATCAAAATTTTATCTGTACTCCTTTACACTTCTCTCTGCCATTTTTCTTCATATCTCTATGCTTTTCCAAACTTATTTTGCAACAACAAGTTAAATTTTGCACGTAAGATTAGAAGGCATGCGTAGAGCAGCTAAATAATGGGTACGTATTTTTTTCCAGTTCCATTTCTGATCCATTTTCTTGGTATTGTAGAAGGTCTTTGTATAGTTTTCCTAAACTGACTATTGTATCAGTCAAAGCCTAGGTAAATCAAGAGTAGAGAGATTAAAAACTGTCATTAGTGCAGCTGTTTATCATTTTCCCCTTGAGGTGACATCAGATACAGAACCCTTGCAGCTCAAAACTGAACCAAGATATATACTGCAGCAGATTGCCCATCTGGTGTGACTTCAGAGTATTAAAATCTTCTGCAGGCTATCAGTACAAGGACCAGTCAAAATCTTTGCAATCGCCCAGACATCTTATTTCACACTACACAGAGTTGTGTGATCTCCAATTAAGATGTTCAGAATCACCATTATTAGCTTGTGATGAATGTTGATCATATCACCCAACCACAACCGTTCTGCATTTCAGCTGTAACCGTCCAGTTAATATGCAGTTACTGAAACAAGGTTTTGTCTGTGATCCAAAATATTACAGAAAATCAAGAACTGTCATTTACAGAGTGTGAAATCAAACGACTTTCTAGACTCTGTTAAACACTGTCACTGTAGATTAATGTGATACAACTCCTAAGTGATTGCAAAGCCATGATTTACATTGGGCTGAATCTGAATGAATATAGCTTGTATAATCTCCCAGTTAAAAATAAATGGTTATACAATGACAACTTTGATTCCAGATACACAGATCATTTTCCTCTATTTCGACCTAAAATATAAGTGGATAATTATATCCATCCCCACCTCCCTCTCAGAAGCCATACTAATAGACATGGAGATAAAACATTCAATTATGAGATTGTGCACATGTATAGTTCAAAGCTAGAAAATACCACAAGCCTGAAAACTGTATTGAACAATGTCAATTATAAAGTATGGATTATTTACTAAATATGATGAACATTTAAAAATTACAACACTTACTTGTAATACCATTCAAAGAGTGGAAAGTTAAGTATGGAAAGCAAGCATTGTTTATTCTGATATATCTGTTCTGGTGAATTTTCTCATGTAAACACAGGCAGAAACTAATAGAGAAAGTCTAGAAATCAAATAGAGTTTAGGTGTTCTAGTCTTCGCATGTAACACAAGTATCAAGCTCTGTGTACTAATCAATATGTTTATTATTATAAAATGCCAGAGCTGTTTTAAATGGGAAAAAAAAGCAATGCCCCAAAAGCTTGCAGTCTCTATGGAAGACAGACAGGAGATGCAGACTAAATCAGGAGCAATACATAACAATAAGAGAGGCTGTATTTAATTCTTCACTTCTATGGGCAGATTGGCAAAGGAGAATTCTAAATAAAGATTTAAAAAATAATAATTGTTTGTGGATGCTTACATATGACTTCTTCATAGACTGAATGCCATCTGGGAAGAAGGCACAAAGGTACCTGTTTAGAAAGCTAACATATTAATGATGGAACTGCTGTCATGCACATATTAGAGAGTTAATTTCTTCATCTTGCCAAAGTTTCCAAGGTCGAATGCTAAGCTCTGCAAGTGAGAAAAAAACCCAATATACTGTAGCAGAAAAGAGGGGGGAAAAAAAAAGACAACAGAAAGATGGGATAAATTTCACCAAGAAAATGTTTTAGAACACTTAGGTTAACAGCAGCATTAATTCTTTTAATCACCATCCAAGTAATTCTGTACAACAGGAGTGTATATTTGCAACTTAACACTTCCCACAGTTTTTCAAGTAGTTTAATATCCATAATGATAACAGTCCGCAACAAAAGAAGTAAGGGAACTAGTCATTAAACCTTTCAGGGTAAAAAATATCTGCCTTCAGTTTTCAGACTATCAAAAACTATTTTCAAAGACGTGCAGATTACCTTGGAAGTGTGATTATTCAAGATTTTATTCTCCGAGGATCACAAAAGAATTTTATTGTTAATTCCAAGGAGCCATTAACATTGCTATTTAAATATAACTGTGATTCTGAATTAATATGAATATGTGTAATAAAATCTTTTGAAAGGGAGTGAATTTATTGACTGAAAATTGCTGAAATCCCTAGAACAGTTTGAGAGAATGAGATTTACCTCATCTGCTTTTAGCATTTAAATGTACTCTTCTGGTCTAAACCAGGTATCAAAGCATCTTCTACAGTCAGTGGAAACACAGAAGGATCTCCAGAGGTTCTTCTCTCCATTTGCTTTAAATTCATATTTTAAGAGCAGGTGAATTGTTTTTTGTAGATGTTTCTTCACCTGATAAAAGTGAGAACTTCAGTTAAGTGCTAACTCCTTAATCATAGAAAGAGCCTAGCTTAGTTCTTTACTGATTAGATAGTCCTTAGCCAGACAATATGGATCTCCCCTACACATAAATGCTACAAAATCCCCACATATTTTGTTTTACAGAACCATAGGACTCTGAAATACTTTCTTATTTCAATAATATTGTCACTTGTTCCCAGTATCGTTACTGACTTGCAACATGAGGGGCCACAGGGAAGTCACATCACCTAAGCAGAACTTGGAGTGATCACTACAGAGACAAGGAGTCTTAAAATGAGTAACACCATTGTTGAGGGGTGGAGGGTGGATGAATCAAGCTCATGATATGCTGAAGCAATGCAGTTTATTTGGGATTGGTACATTCCAGAGCTCAGTTCTCAGCAACATTCCATACACAAGCCTGCCTGCAGCTCTTGCTGATGAGCTCTTTGCCCTGCTTTTGCTCCTGTGCATGCTGTTCCTCCAAAAATACTCTTTCGTGGTACTCTATTCTTATTTCCCGCAAAGAATGAAAAAAGAGTTGACCACTGCACTGCTTTTAGTCATGTATATTTTGAAACACTTTTGGGGCAACATTCTCCCTTTTTCAGTGTTGTAGTTCATATAAAGCAAGCTGCTTGAAAGTATGTATCATCCACCCAAGTGCTATATCTGCATTATCACGTTTTGGCTGACTTTATCAATGTCCCAGCATCCTGCAAGCCTGTGCAGATAGATCTTCATGTTCCCTCTCTTTCAATGGGACAAAAAGAGGTACTTTTGTACTCTGTGTTGGTGCTTTTCTAAATTGAAAACCTGCATCTATCTGCTGTCCAGATTTGAAGCTCGCAAAACATATGGTAAATAACAATTTTATGAGCACTTAGTGGGGTATAGTGATTGACTTCTTGATGACTTCCTGCTTGATTTTAAATCTTGTCAAAGGCTTTCCTTACTTTTTCGAGGAGACTTCCTCTTCATTGGTACCAGCATGATTGTTCAATACAAGGGCAAATGAACTCATGAATGAAAACAAATACGGCTTTGTAGACAGATGGGGATAAGGAATTACATTACTTTTCAGAGACTAATAGGCACACATAAAAATGGAATTTTTTTTCTCTCTGATAAAGGGTGGCTGTAGGAGTAACAAACAAAGCTCTTGAGCCTCATGAGGTTGTTCATGACATGCACACACATGATGGATTCTTGCATGTATCACACCACAGAAAAGGAGACAGACTTTCACTCTCCAGTTATGAGCCCTGTTGATCCTGCTCTCTATGTGAGTCCCAAGCTTCACTGTAGATATACCCAACCATCACCAGACCCTTGTTACAGTCACTGGAACTGTTCCTGACCCTGATCTTTGGCCTGACTTCCTCAGACTTGCTTCATCACAACACCTCCTGACAATCTGGACTATTGGCTAAACCTGCTTTTCACCTCAGGGATGGTCTTTCTTGACTTGGCTGAGGTCAGTGGGATGGACCCTTGTCGTGCTGGCCATGGCACCTTCCTCAGCACCTTTAGGGAAAGCTGGTGCTCACCATGCTCTAACACTTAAACAGAGGCTGGGATTTTGCTTTCTCTAAATTTTCTATTTATAAGGTAACATAAACCATGTCAACTGGCCTCTGCTTTTCTTGCAAATACACCTTGTTTCATAACTGTCCACTCTGGTTAGGCTGTCGTACAATGACCCAAAACCATCTGGGACCCTATTGCCTATTGCCAGCTGAAGGACAATCCTGTAATTGTTACAGTACAATTTCTTTCACTTGCCTCCCTCCTCTCAAACACATATCTGAGAGCTAATTGCATCTCTAGGTTCTACAGGATAACCTGTATCACAATCCAACATAATCATCTCTGCATTTCTGTAAAAATACTTCGTAAAAATAAGCGAAAGTGTTCATTTTCCTTAACCAACAGCTTTCATTTATTATAACATAGGTGAAGGGAGATGGAAACTTAGGAAGTTTGTTCTGATTCACACTGTCATAAAACTGCCACTTAAGAAACTTCCTAGGAAAAAACCCTAAGCTTAGCTGTGCTGCACTGGAAGAGTACTTGTGATGCAAAGTACACCCTGCAATTACAATTTTCATCATCCTATGTCAAGAGATGAAGATACTATTTAACATAAGAAAGGCAGTGCATTGCACTCTGTAGAAATTTATGACTATATGTGTTAAAAAGCCATTAAAAATCAGGTTGGCCATTGCAACTTGCCAAGGAACAGAGCATCAAAAAAACCCCATGTAGTTTGGATAGTAATAGAGTGACTTCTGAATTTCCACAAAATTGCTGATTATATTTCATATATAATGTATTTCAGGAATTTCCACAAATTATATATATTGTTTTTTTAAAACAAGAGGAAGCTTTTTTCTTAATCTACGTGTACTGTCCTTACTGTAATTGACTATTAAGTTGCAGTAACCATAATATGATTATATCCACTACTCTTGCAAGAGGAAAAAGTAGATTGAGAAACTTAAAGATGGATTAGAATAAGAAAATCAGTCAGAGAGAAATAAAAGTTATATAAACAAATTATAGTCAATTTTGAGACTTCTGCAATACATAACTAAAGCATAAAAAGCATTATATATGCACATACATATATGTGTTTATCTCTCTTTCCCTCCCTCTCTCTCTCTCTCTTAAAATGATACATCTGTCAAAAGAAAATAAGGGATTTCTGAAAGCAAACTGAATCATGCCCTAGTAGAAAGTAATATAAATTATCACAAGGAAAAATGAAAGACAGAATCTTAGAAGGAAATTTGGAAAGTGAATCATAAAAAAAATACAGAAGTATATTAAAAAAGGAAAGCTATGAGGAATTTGGAGAGTTATCAGGAAGTAATGGAAGATAACTACATCTCAGTAGTCTGACAGAAGGCTTAAAATCTTTGCAGTGAATGCCCTGAAAAAATCACTAAGCTTGATCACACTTCTGTGGACCCTTATATTCACAACAAAACTTCAGCACAATTTTATCCTCTGAAAACATATTTATTTTCTTTTGGACAAAATCGAATGTTTGCAATAATTTTACTAGGAACACTTAATGGCATAATGAGAGAATAGACAAGGTTTGAACAGCTCATTTAATTCTTTAGGCAGCTCTGAAAATCCCACACGAAGTATAAAATTATGTAACACAGCCTTTATTGCGGCCCATGACACTCGGACCATTTACAATTTATATCACCTGTCAGGCTTGGCCTAGTCACTTCAACTAAAGTTAGAACTGAAGATAATTTGGCCCATAATTAAATTACAAACCTGAACTTTATAGTAATGTAGTATGCAATGTATCCTAACTAGTGCCACAAATCACATCTGAAATATCCTCATAAAGATCCATTTGATGAACTGTATAATGGACTTCTTTACTGATTTTTTCCCATCTAGGCTTTATCTTGAAGGAGGTATATTAGATTTCCTCAGCTGAATGAGAGGCTAGCCTAAAATATTTTGTGAGAAATTATTAGCAACATGTAATCCACAATAAATTGATGAAGCAAACTACTTCCCTACTTCTTATATCCTCATCTTTTACAGGGTGACTTTGAAAGCTTGAAGGAGAATGGTGCTATTCAGACCACAACTATTTCTCAAAGTCCTTAAATTCTAACTAGAAAAGAGAGAAAATTAATCCATTGTATGTTAAATTTTGCTTGTTAAATATTTGTATGTTAAATTTCAAAAAGGTATGACTGGTATATCAATAACAGGACTGTGACATATGCTGTCTGAAGGGATGTCTTTCTTGTCTGTCCATTCTGGAGTAAAGACAGCTATACTTGCAGGTTCTGCTAAAACCTGCAGAATCTTGCTTTGTTGTTTTCTTCAGTAAAAACTCCCATGTAACAAGAAGAAAGGTATTGTAGTATTTTAGACACAACTCTCAGTGGAAACTTCATTTCAGCTTGAATCATTTAATTAGATCTTTTTTTTAAGTGTCTGGAAAGTATTGCCATGCAAACATGAAGAATAGCCTTGAAATCCTTTGTGCTTCTCTAAAATCAAAGCATTTTTTATAACTGTTGCAAGATACATATTCCATTGACACTTAGCACTGATAGCATTGTGCAAGTGTGACAGCCCAAGACTCCTAGCAATAAAGAATTGGGATAGCAATCAAGGATATTCTGGTTTCCATAAGTATTTCTGCTGGTAACAGAAATGAATTGCAAGAAATATGACCATCATGCTTTCCTGAAATAAAACCATAATACTTTTTATATAAGAAAGGGAAGAAAAGAACGGTTTTCTGAAGACTCTAGTTCAGATATTTTTAAGAAACAAGAAATATATGTGCCAAGAGGTCTGATGAGTTCAGCTTTACCAACACTGTGATCAAAATGGCTCAAAGCTGCTTGTCTTTACAGACTATTTGACATAACAGGCAAAACAGCATTTTCTTTAATTATCTGCCCTAAGTCCCTCTCTACTTCTGCCTAAAATATTATACAAGTATTAACTAGCACACATACTTGTCTTCCAGGGTGCCAACGAATGATGGCAAACAATTGTTTTGAGTACTTCCAGCAGTACAATACCATGCTGAGCAGTCAAGACACATGAGAGTAAGAACAGGGCTTTAAAAGAGACGCATCATAAGACAAGTGGCATCATACATTCTTAAAGCATCACAGGAGAAAAACGATCTTGTTACCAAAGAAGAGCCCAGGGACTATCAAAGAAAATTACTATTTTTTTATCACTGTCTTGGTTTAAGACAATTTAAAGAAGTGGATTCTCTAAAATGAGTTACCTCACCATAGTTTCAACCAATTCCTTTCCACCAATAAGGAATGAATATGAGCAGATACAAGTGAAAAAATAACTATTTGCTAACAAGCAAAACAGCAACAGGCAAAAAATAACAGTGAATAATCACTAGATAGAAAATTGCTAAATCTCACCAACTCCACAGGAACAAAGAAACACCCAAAATATTTTCAAATCTCTTGCAAGGTGGTGACCCCCACTGCTGACCGCGTGTAGAGAAACAAAGGGAGAATAGTGTCAGACCCTTTCCAAGGACACCCATGTTGCACCCCAGTTACTTACCCTTAATTCCACGGTTTAATCAAGGTTCTTTTACACGGGGTAGACACAGAGGAGACAATCCCAACCACATATTCTTAAAAGGTAAAAAACACATCAAAGTTTATTAGCAAACCATAGGAAATAAAGGAACATTGGCAAAAGAATAAATGCAGCATAACATCACTTATCAGAGAACAGACTTAGCCCATTGAACATAGAAAACTTTTAACCCATTCGATGTTATGTTCTGTGAGAAGAGAGTTAGAAGAAGAAAGGGAGAGAAACAAAGACAGGAGAGATAAACACCAATGCAGGGTGACCCAGCCCCAGGAACCGGCTCGCTTCTCCGAGTTCACTCCGAAACAGTTTGTGATTGCGAAATGCAGTTCTTCTGAGTGGCTACTATGGCAAGGCCAGAAAAACAAACAAAACACCAAACAAGCAAAAGCCCAAAACAACCCCCTCTGAAGCAGAGCCTCCACCTTCAGCAAACGCTGCCAGGCACAAGAGCAGGTTGGATCAGGTGCCCCAAGCTTGAAAAGGGACCAGGGAACCCGCACCTCCCAGATGCCCTGCAATTCCAACTCTTGCCGTGGTGGGTCCTAAAAAGACAGTAACACGTTTGGGTAGAGATAGAGATGGAATATAATAAATAACATTCTGTTACACACGACAAGCATTTAGCCTAAACTCAGTTCTCAGAATCTCTTCAAACAGATTCATAACAAACAGAAGTTATCCTGATCATGAGCTTAAGCAAAGGAAAAACCATCTTTATGAAGACTATTAAAAGCAAAGCACCATTTAGTCACATTTTAGTAGACTTATAGTCCTGTAAGCTTTTACAACTAAGTTCATAACCATAACCACATATTAGCAAACACCTAATACATTTTTCTCTTGTAAGAACTTAAAGTTAGTGCCATATTACTTGGCAAATTTTCAGTTCTTTCCTATTTCTGGTTATCATGATCTTCCAGGATAGTTTTAGCTATGGAATTTCTTTTTTCCTAGTCTATGCTAGAAACAGAATGTAGCATAGACTACTACATATACTACTACAGTGGTAGTGACACTGACTAAATGACAATCAAATTATGTGCAAAAAAGCCAAAATAATTATTTTAGAGGAAAAAAAAACCCTAAAGCATACTTTTGTAAAACTTTTATTACTTGAACAGACTATGAATTTTCACATAACTGTAACATAAATTTGTTAATTTCTTAGTGTGATAGACTTACAGCCACAGTTTATTCCTTAATAAACTTAATAGGCTAGACTAGATGAGTAATTTGAGATTTTATCTTCCCATTATCCTAATAATGGAATAATATGTTTTGCCACCCATGCTGTGAAAATTAAGTAAGATCTTAGCCACATGTTACATTAAGGACATTACATTGCAATAAATTTAAAATATTAATGAGAGTTGTTGCAATATAAAAATACAACTGTTAAAGATTTTCTTGGATAAAACAAACATCAATTGCCTCTATAAGACACGAGGACAGGCCATGTTTTTCGGAAGCAATTTTTACTGGCATTATGAGTTAACAATCATATATCTCCTGTAACTCCTGTATTAACTTTTTGAATAAGATGGTAGGAAAGGAATAAGATACATATTCAATTGGTACAACTTACAAATAGCAGTGCAAGTTTGTGGGATTTGGGCTAGAATTGCCTGTTTGGGGCTTTTCTTGGGAGGAAGAAGAAGTCTTTTTTTCTGAAAAGACATGTGCCATTTGCTGGCCACTGCCATGCCTCAGGAACTGTGGCTAAGAAGGTTTTCCTTGTTAGCATCATTAAACAGAGTAGTATTGAACTTGTGTGCTTGCTTTGTAAAAACAACATTTCTGACAAAATCCTTCATAACTTTTATGACAGTTCAAAGGGATGAGCCTCATGAAAGAACAGTTAATTGACTGTTTTATCATCTTCTTATAGGAAAGAACTAGGTGTCTCCAAATGAAATGTGAACAACTGCCTAAATGCAAAGGCCAGCTTTGAAATACTTTGCACAGGAACGTATTTGAAAAACTGCCTCCCTGGAACAATAAATATTTGGAGAGTTTTCTGGCTTGTTTTTTTTGTGGTTTTTGTTTTTTTAAAGCCATGAGTCACAGTTTATTAAAAAAGAAAATAAAAGAGAGAGAGATGGAACAGAATTCTAAAAGCCTAAATGAATCCATCAATCTAAAGGACTACTTCTGCAAACATCCATGGTTAACTTTATGAACTTGCTTTGTCTCAGAGTTTTATATTTGAAAAATTCTCATTCCAGAACAAAAATAATGCAAAATGTCCAAGCTATTTGCATGCCCCAGACAATATTCATGCTATGACTAAGTAGAATCTCTGCACAATTTTAGCATTAGTGATATATTTCTTTCTCACAATTTCTTTTTCTCAGTCATGATTAATCTTGGTAAACTGAGCTGTTGCAACAGTGTATTTGTTCTGTGAAACACCTAATGAGTGCAAGAGGGGTAGTATAAAATAATAATAATAGATCAGAAGTACTAGCATTTACTTTTGGCTTAGTAAAACTGTCTGATAAATTATTCCCTTCAGTGTTTCTCTGTTATTGCAACACAGTGATATATTGGCACAAGCCATTGTGTTCTACCACAGTGCAATTAGCAGGTCCATTTAAACAGCTTTATCATATGCACACATAGCCTGATTAATTTTCTAATCAAATGTTCCAGGAAATCATTAACCATGACATTAAACAGTGTTCTGCTAATTATACTCTCCACAAAGAATTCCAATATAAATTTACAAAACATCTATAGAAAGGTGCCAAAAGATGAACAGTTTAACGTATACAAATAATTACGACATCTATTCTGCATGGCCCCACAGCTCCTTGGCTTGCAAAGGTTGAGTCTAGGGCTGAATTCTGCTATGCTGCAGAACTATGTGTGCTGGCAGATGTTACATTTTGTAGGTCACTGCCTGGGTAAGTCATGGTGAAGGACTGAATGACAGAAAATATTTTTTTCTGTTTTAGGAAATACTCTGGAGATATAAACGCTGAGTATTAATCTTCCTTTTCTTAATGATTTCTAACACTGAGATTTGGAAATAGATTTTCTCCTACATAAGTCTCCAGTTTGCATCATTATTCTAACTACAGTTAATTTAAAATAAAGATAAATGCAAGGTATTGATTGTAGTAATGAGAATTCAATTGCCTTGTAAACCATATGCAATTTGCTAGTTTACAGCATAATGAAATCTCTATTTATATATTTCCCCATAAACCACAGAGTCTTGCAGGTCTTTCAGTGATGGAAAACAACAGATTGCATTAAACAAATGCAGACTGTAGGTACACCTGTTCTTTTGGCCTTGGCAGCACAGTTAACAGCTCCTCCACACAGACTGTGTCCATGACAAAACAGAAACTCGGACGCAGGAGGATGGTGGAAACACTGCCACTGTTTTGGGTAGGGACTATGTCTCTTCTGTGTCATTCTGCCTTCTTAACCCAATACCACCAAGCTGGTATAAAAGTAATATGATACGTATTAATTATATATAACATATATATGTATGTATGACATATATATGTATGTATGTATGTATGTATGTATGTCTATAGATATATATTGCTCTCTACAACTACCAGAAAAGAGGTTCTAATGGAGGTGAGGGCCAGTCTACTGTTGCTGCAGTGACAGGACCAGAGGAAATGGGCTTAAATTGAGACAGGGGACATTCAGATTAAATATTCAGATTAGATATTAGATTTTTTTTTCACGGTTCAAATGGGCAGGCATTGGAATAGGTTGCTTGCGGGGGTGATGGAATGACCATCCCGGGAGGTGTTTAAGAGGTGTCTGGATCTGGTGCTGTGTGATTTGGATTTTTGGACTGGATGATTGTAAAGGTCTCTTCCAAACCCGATGATTCTACAATTCAATATAATAATGTATATTATATATAAAAGTCAGTGTTCTAACAATATAAAAATGTCATATAGAAATAGATGAAGCACTTTTCACCTGTCAAACAGCGGCTGGAGGTACGGAATCGGAATTTTTAACAAAGCCCATTGCTAGAAATCGGCATCCTAGGCCGAACAGGTGAGGGATCCGGCCCATGTTCAGATCCTGAACAGACAGGATGCAGAGAAGACGGGATTGCACGGTAAGGAAATAGACTCTCCCTTCCTCTCCGTGTGTGTAGCTCGGAGGCGGCGCTACCTCAGCCCGGCGGGTCCGTCCCGTTCCCCGCGGGCGCTGCCGGCGGGACAGGGCCGGGCGCGAGCCGCTGACTCACCGGAGACGGGCACAGGTCCCGCCAATCGGGAGGCGCCGCTCCCGCCGCGCCGGCGCGGATTGGCCGGGGCGGGCGGGCGGGGGCGGGGCCGGCAGTGGCGGGACGGTTCGGACGGCGAGCCGGTGCGGCGCTCCGCCAGCCGCGGCCGTTGGGAGCGCAGGCCCCGCGCGGCTCGGGCGTGGCGGGATTAGGGGCTTCTCCTCGCTAAATCCTGCGCTGCGCCGGGGCTGCGGCTTTAGCGCTGAGCCCCGCTCCTCCCCCCGCGGCGCCCTGCCTGGCCGAGCCCAGCTAAGCCGCGCTAATCGCAGGCGCCCAGCTCGGCCGGGGCGCCGGGCCTGGGCCCGATCGCGGGCAGAGCTCCCCCCTGCCCATCTCCCTTCTTCGCCCGTGCGCGGCCATGGAGCCGCCGCGGCCGCGTTACTGTGCCCCGTCCTCGCCGCCGGGTCGCGGCGGGCGGGAGAACAAGGGGCTCCGTCGGAAGGGCCCGCCGGGGGCCGGGAGCGCCGGGGGCCCCGAGGAGGCGGCGGACAGCAGGAAGCCCAAATTCGTAAGTACCGGCCGGTCCCGCGGCGGGAGTGCCCGAGGAGTCAGGCCTGCCCGGCATGTGCACCCCCGTGACCCCCCTGTCTCCTCCCCACCGTCCCCTCCGGGGCCGGTCACTGCCTGGGGCCCCTCGAGACCGGGGGACCGAGTGACAATACGTGGCGCCGTCAGGTCCAGCTGGGCTTCGAAGCTGATCCCTCCTGGTCCAGCTCGCCTCTTGCTTGCCCGTGTGAAAGGATGCAGCAAGTTTTAGGCCTCTCCCGAACGCTTCATCACAAAGCTTCCTTGCCATTACTTGCTGCGTGACAGCGATGTGTGCAAGGGGAGTAGAACAGACTTCCAGCTCTTAAACGATGTTACTTCTAATAGGACTGCGGTGTTTTTTTTTTTTTTTTTTTTGTGTGTTGCTTGTTTTGTTTTTTTCTTGCTCTTTTTTTAAACTTTACTGATATAACTTCTACGGTGAAAAAACGCTCTTTGAATTTAAAGGGCATAGTAAATTTCTCCTCTGTAGGCCTGTTTTTACAAGCTTTTGGCTATCACACCAAGAAATTGGGAAAGCCAAGGTGGCTTATATTTATTCACGAGGTAACTTGCATGCGAGATGTGTTCTAACCAAAGAGTACCCAGAAATAATCAGTTTTTGTTTGGACATCATGATAACTCCAAGCATTAGAGATGTGAACCAACATATATTCTACAGGCCTTGTATCCACAGAATGAATTGGGTTGTAGAAGACCTCTGGAATCATCAAGTCTAATCTGTGACCGAACACCACCAAGTGCCATGTTCAGTCTTAAACACTTCCAGGGATGGTGACTCTATCACTTCCCTGGGCATCCCATTCCAATGTCTAATCACCCTTTCTGTGAAGGAATTCCTCATAATGTCCAACCTAAATGTCCCCTGGTGCAGTTTCAGACTATGTCCTCTTATCCTGTCCCTGGTTACCTGGGAGAAGGGCTGACCCCCATCTCAATACAACCTCTTTTCAGGGAGTATCTGCCACATTCAGAGGAGATGAACCCCAGGCTCATATTTAGATAATGCATGTTGATCTTTGTTCAGCTGTCCCTGAACCCACCTTCTCTAATATGTATTCGTTACATAATTAAAAAAGAGAAACCATAACACTTAACATGGTTAGACTCTTGATTCTAAGGTGTATTTGTGTAACGTTCAGTACTTGAGTGTCTGGCATTTGTGCACAGGTTCAAAAAAGTTAGCCAATAAGCGGTATCAAACATGCTGGCCAGACCTGTTCTGGAAGGTCACAGCTTGCTCCTGGAGTATTCTGTTTTGTATTGTGGCTGCAGAGACTGCTGTTTGAACCATGTCCCTGTGTCTTTTTCTACATGTTAGAATGGACGTATATGAAACTGTGACCAAGAGCTATTTGCTTGGCTTTGTAAGTGGCTGTGTATCCACTGGGGACACTTGCGTTTTAGTCATGCAGGTGACATAGCTGGACATGTGTAAGCCCCTCACTTGATGAGGCTTTTAAAAGGGCTTGTGGTTGTTCCTGTACTCTGAGTTATATGCACAGGAGAAATAGCAACAAGATATTCTCAGGTGATCAAAACAACAAAAAAGACTTTACTGGCAATCTCAGAAAATCAAACAAATTTGGCAAAAAGTTTTTGAATGTTTGGTGCAACATTCAATCAACATAAAATATGTCTCAAAGCATTAATTTAGCCCATTCGACTTGGCAAACTTTAAGGCTGTTTGATTTTAAGTTACTCAAAAATTCCAATAAGAGAAATTAGAAGAAGGAGAGGAAGACAGGAAAGATATAGAAAAGGATACATATAGCTACCAGCTGCTAGGTTCCAGTAGATACAAGTTCCAAGAGGAGGTAGGGTCAAGAGATGTGCTTGCCTTGTGTTCAGCTTTAAATACCCCTTGTCCTTCTGGGGCCCTTCCCCCAGGTGGGACTTCTGTTTGTTTGGCCACTCAGGAGCTGGATTAAGGGCTCCAGAGGTGTGGAGCATTGCCTCCTCTACGCCAGGGATTGGCAGCCAGTGTGGGGCTGGGATACAGGCCCCAGGAGGGAAGGGTGTGTGCAGTGCAGGGTGTCACCTCATCAGAGCAAGGCCCAACCTCTCCCCCCACACACACGTGCCCCAAAATGTCTCGTGACACCTGAGCTTCCCAGTTTCACCACATGCTTTAATATATGATCTATGAGGAGAAACCTTTGTGGTCTGGCCACTATAAAAGATTGGATAGTGGTGTTGCTGAGACTTGAGAGTTGGATTATTCCTTTAGTGAGTGAGACATGGATTTTTGTGTGTTTGTGACTGACAAGAGTTCTGGGTCAAGAGGTTTTACTTATTACCAATACTTTAACTGTCAAGTTCTTACGCAGATATCACAGTGTTTTTTGGGGTTTTTTTTTGGTCTAATTATGTACTAAAACAGAAGTAGTGTGTTGCCATCATGTTCAGTTTTGCTAACCATGTGTTAAAATGGCAGTACAATAGTTTATAGGAAGTAGACCACGGATAGATATGTGATAAAAGCCATTGCGACTTTTTTTCTTAGAGGAAATCTCATATTTTCAGTGAAAAAAGGTCTTTTCTTTGGTGCAGGTGATCTTATTGGGCATATGTCTAGGCTTTCCAGGCTATGCAAATGTGATTTTGGTAATATTTCAATATAGGTATCAGGTGACTGTTTTTTGAAGTCATGGTGTTGAGATCTCAGCTACAGAAAATAAAGGGAGTCGAATTTGAAGTTCTGACTCAGTTTTATAGGGTATATAATCCTCTTGTAGGTAGGTGTGGGTTTTGATAATTTATTTTGGCCTCTTCCTGTTCCCTTGCCCAGTTTCTTTTTAAGCAGGGATAGATGAGCATGTCCTTAATTTATGACAATGCTTAATCAAACTGCAATTTTCAAAAGCATTTCACTCCTATAGTCCTATTTTTCATCTTTAAATAATGTCTTAAAGCAAAGATTTTATCCTTGGATGTTGATAGGGACTGAAGAATTATGGATTGAACATGGATTGTATTCTAGGTGTGCCGTTAACTCACTGGCTGACGTTATTGCTCTCGACAACTGCCTGGAAGGAGGCTGTAATGAGTTGGGGGTCAGTGTCCTCTCCCAAGTAACAAGTGACAGAACAAGAGGGAAGGGCCTCAAGCTGGAAGAGGCTGCCCATAGAAGTGGTTGAGTCACCATCTCATGAGGTGTTTAAAAGATGTGTAGATGCAGCACTTAAAGATATTGTTTAGAGATGGACTTGGCAATGTTTGGTTTATATTTGGGACTTGATGATCTTAGAGGTAATTTCCAACTTGACTTCTTTGCATCTAACTCTTTCTGTAATACATCTTCAATGTAATTTTATTAGTTAAATTAATTTTGTGTCAGAATGTGTAAAACCTGGCTCTCACCCCATTGGGCTCTCTGTAATCCAGTCTTAGATTTAGGCTGTGCCCTTTTCTCTGGGGTACTTAGAGTGCCATACCTCATGTTACCTTAGTTATATTTCTATCTGTGTACATTTGTCAAGTTAAATTATCTGTTAGATTTATTGACCTCAAGTAATACAGATTATATGTGTGTAATATTTCTCAGTGTTCAAAGCTTGAAAATAAGTTCCAGGTTGGACTCTTCCAGTCAATGCAACATATTGATCTGTCATAGTAGATATGCTAATCTGAAAAATAATTTGATTCCCTGACAAACCTTGAGGTGAAATTGGATTGCTGGTTAACAAAGGTGACATCATTAACATACATCTCCGTTTTTTTTTTTTCCTCCCTTCTAAAGAAAATTATTTTTAACTGGGGAAAATACTGTTTTTTAAAACCCACTGCATATGAGGGGTAGAGGGAGGAGAAAGAGGCACTGGAATCAGCCACTATAACTGTTTAGCCCTGTCAAATGGGGCCTTGAAGGACTCTTCCTGAATAAACTAGCTTCTCAGAAGAAGTGAATGAGTTTTAAGCCTCAGTTGTCTTGGTTCTTTTGCAGAATCATTTTAAATATATTTTTTTAAGGAGTGATGGTTCATTTTGAAGCACATACCAGCATGACTTTGTTCAGCAGGTCCAAGTTTATAGAAGAGTGGGATTTTTAAAAGGGCAAAAGAATTTCTGTGGTACTTCAGCTTATTGAATGCTGACGCCTCCAACCTTGTGGTTTGGGACCTTGTAAAAAGAGGAAATCTACTAAATGATGGCAGATCTGTACCTGCTCTCTGTGTATACATTGACTGAGCAAGAAACTTCTGAAATCTACCGGGATGGGGTGGGGTGGGTAAAAAGCAATTGTTTGCCACTTCCCCTTCTTGATTCCCCCTCCTTGCCTTAGAAATGTTTGGAAATCATTATAGTGAGTGCTACATTATGTGACTTCCAACTACACTTTACTGATACTACATCTTGTAGACATTAGTCCTCAAAAGATCAACTTCAATTTCTACCTCCAATTAGAGGTGTTTCTATTAATTTCAGTATACCATTGACCTGACTTCAGTGACTTTCAGGTTATGTTTTTTTTTATTAAGTTCTTTATGAAATTTACAAGTCAGGAAGGGTTTCTTGTTTACACCAATCTGTTAAAAATAGATAAATTAACAGTTGCATTTAACAGTGTCTATAAATCAAAGAAAGATGTAGTTAAGAGGAAAAGCGCTTCCATTTCTCTGGCATAGAGTAGAAAGGTAAGACCAATCTGTGTCAATATCTTTAATTACAAAGTGACTGAATTATTGCTGCAGTTATGCTGCAGTGTAAGACCTTGAATCTAAATTAGTCTTTTAAAGAAATGATTGCTGAACAGCTGTTACCTAAAACACTTTATCGCAGCTTTGTAGAATTGTAAATTCTTCATGCTGTTATTTTTGTTGGCATGAATTAACGCTGTGGGTTATGATATTAAATTTTACTGCTGTGTTCTAGCACTTTGTTATATGATCTTACCTGTAAGCACCAATTTTGAGTTTAACTCGTCAATGCCTAAAGAATATGACCATGTAGAACCTGTCGTGTTAAGGTAGTTTTGCTTCTGATTGCTTTCCAGACTGCTTTCCAAGCAGCAGAGACAGTGTGTGATAAAGCCATTATCTAAATGCTGATGTAGTATATTGGAAATTAAAAGCAAGAAATGCTGTGCAGTTTGTAAATTGCGTTTTCAGACTGAGGTAGCAAAATTACCGAGGGAACATTGTTACAAAGGAGATCCTAAAGTGATAGCATTCACTGTAATCATCCAATTAACTTTTCTCTGAGTCTAGAGGTTTCCTTCGGTCCTTGATTTGGTCTTCTACTTGTGTTTCTGCTGGAGAATATCCTTTGGAGGAAAAACAGCTAGCGTTGAATCTTTTTTTGGTAATAATATTAAGGGCAATGAGTTTTTGTTCACTTTCAAATTTACAAAGTGCTGAGGAGATTATGTGATTATATGAACATTCCTAGTCTTCGTTTGTCTTGTTTCAGTGTTCAGGCATAAGCTAGCTGGCTCTTCTAAAACTCATCTTGCTTGAGCCCTTCTTTTTTCTTTCTTCTTTTTTTTTTTTTTTTTTCTTTTCTCATAGCCACATGCAAGCTGGAAGCACTTTGTCATTTATCAAAGAACCTATACATGTGCATGGTGATTTGGAGGGGGTATTATAAGTTTCTTTGTTTTAATCTGTAGAAAAGGCAAAAATTAATATCCCAAAATATCTGGAATGTGGGTTTTACAATTTTTTTTGTAACTTGAAATACTTCTATGTGGTGGAGGACATTCATATTAAAATTGTTTAGTTGCCTGACATCATGTTACATTGTATGCCTAAAACCCCTCTCATATTGGTGGGGGTGTATAGCACTATGCTTGTCTGTCTTCTACTTCCGTTTATGATAAAAAAATCATATTTTGTTGGTTTTTCTGTCATACTAACAATGCCCATCCCTGCCAGGCATGGTCTGAGTTCAAGTACCAAGCAATCTGCTTTCATTCAGAAAGCTAGATGAGCAACATCCCTTTGTGCTTATCCAGTGAATGAAAAGACCACTTGTGGAGAATGTAGATGCCACCCCTTTAGGCAGAGTGCCAAAACTCTTAGGTGATATAGACTATACCCAATATTGCACTAGACTGGTCTTCATTGATTCGAGGCCACACTGACCTGTAGTGCTGGTGGAAAAAATGCTGAAGACATGGGATCAGAGTCCCGTGTGAGGTATCATTCTCCTGAATTCTGATCCTGTTAGCCTGAACTGCTTGTAGCACACCTAGAGAGAATTTTGTCTGTAAATATACGTATGGAAAGATAGAAAAATAGATATAATGACACAAAAGATCAGACTAGTACTGTTGATCCAATGAAGTGGGATTTGTCATTGCTTTGCTTTTCTTCACTGTCTCTAGGTGGACTTGACTGGGGTAATTATATAGGCAATGCCTCAGTTTAATAAATTTATCTAGCAGATAAACTTAAAGTACCTACTGCTGTTTGGATCTGCAATATAAGATCATGATCTTGTGCATTGATATCTGGGCAACAAGATAATGTTGCCCCATCACCCTCCCTGAGTCATTCCCTCCCTTCCTTTCTCTTGATCCCGAGGCAATAAGATAATGATATGAAGAAAGAAGTAGTTACTTTGTAACAGGGTATGTGAAGGAAGCACTTTTTAGAAATCAGAAAATTTAGCACAATAAGCCAATGGCAAAAAGCTAACCACTAGCTACTTGGACAAACAAGTTTATAGAGTTTGCACAGAAACAGATGTGAAAAGTTCAAGCCTGAGGAAGACTTCAGAGCCTTCATCCAAAACGACCACCAGGAGGCTGACGACCACCTCATGCAGAACCCATGCATGTGCTACAAGGGCTTATGCAATCATGCTATTAGAAAATATGTTACAATATGAAGGTTAGCCAAGTATAATATGCGTATTAAGTAACAAAATATAAAAGCTTGTACTGTGCAAAGAATGGAAGAGTGAGTTTGTAGTGAAGCTATCCCCCTCACTCCTGGTATTGAATAAACAAATACCTGTTCTGTAGGCCTTCTGCTATGGAGTACTGTTTTCTTGCCTAGTTTTCGGGCATCAGTATGACAACAAGATTCTTTAGTGTGAATGTATATGAAGCCAAACAGATTTGGCTTCCTTTCGCTGTGTGGTGTGAAAGTTGCATCACATGTGTCTTCATCATGTGTGACCTTTTCAAGAGACATAGTACTCTTTCTGTCTTGGGAGCAGTCAACTTGCTGTACTTGTGTTGTGAAACTCAGCCCTTGTACCCTGTTGTACCTTTCAGCTTCTGTTTGATTCTCGCTATCCTTGGAGTTTTGCCAGCTCATCAAGAACACTGTACCACATGCTGCACGTGTGTGTATATCCTCTTTCTTATGACATTGGTTATTTAACAGTATGCCTGAGGGACATAATCTCCCATAAGGGGTAATTCTGTCAGATTGCCTGCTTTCTTCAAAAATTATACACCTGTGCATTTCGTTTTCATTAGACTTAGCTTTAAGTGAACTGCTTCTACTCAATTGCAAAACAAAATGACCTCTCTTCCACGTCCTGGATTCAAGACTAAATTACGTTGAAGAGTGCAGTTTTAAAATTTAGTTCATAAAAGTGTTTGTATAGCTGAAGACTAAGCAGTGGTGTTACTTCTGCTTTTTTAACTGTAGGTGCTACTGATAAATCTCTCCTTTTGAACTGTCCTAATTAACTCTTTAATCTCTTTGTGCTTTTGTATAACTCAAAATAGTTTTTTAGACAAAAAACCACGTCAGAATATTTAGAATATTGATAATTTGTTTTTCAGTTTTGCATATCTACTTTCTACATGATAAACAGAGTAGAGGAATACTTGTACATAACTCCTATGCTTTCAAATCAATAATTTTGTTATTGTGGGGTAGCTCAAGAAGGCTCAGAATAGCATATAAATATTTTCATCCATTGCAAAGCAATATTCTGTAAAACGAAAGTTTTTAGCAGTGAGTGAATATTATAGGAATATTACTTAAGTCATAGTTATTTACTTGCAGGCCTGTGTTTAAAGGCAACCTGTTCACTTGAGCAGAATGTCTCTTTTGTGAACGGATATATCTGAGCCTGAAAATATGTCCCTGTGGTAGTAAAGCACTCCAGTCTCTACCTGGTCTTTTCCTGACTCCTGGTCTAATTAGTTTTCCCTTACTAGAAATGTGTTGGTTTTGTTTGGCCTGTCAAGACTAAAAATACACTCTTGTTTTCTTGAGTTACAGCACTCCTCTAAGTGTAACGCCATGAAAAAATCCAATGTGGTAAGTTTCTTTGTTGTGGTTGTTTTTAAGACCACATGTAATGTTCTGCATCTCTGTATCCTTGAATGCTATAAAAGATGAATAAAGCTGTCAACTGATTTTGCTTCGTACAGTCTTACCAGAAGAGAAGGACTTGGTGAGGGAGAGGGGAAAAAGAGAGCCCCAGCTCTGTTTTAACCAACTCCTCTGACTGAGAAGCATTATAACATAAAGTTCACTAAATAAATCTTTAGACATGTCTTACAGCAAGTCATTCAGCCTTTTAATATTGGAGTGCTGGAAGAGCTGAACACTAGGTTGTAGTTCACATGGAATTTCTCCTTTATAAAAAAAATCTAAATACGTCACCAGTGTTGATGTTTAGTGCTGGTTAAGTAGATTCTTACTTAAGAACCTGCTTTAGCACTTGCTTTCAAACAAGACTCCACAACTTTTTATGAAAGAAATGCTGACATTTTTAGACTTTCGTAGTCTAGGTATCCAGTAAGATGAAGACTTTGAGAGAAGACCCATGTCTGTATATAGAGTTTGTTATACCATTATGGTGTCCTTAATTGGTTGTGTAGTAGTCTGTTTTCATTAATTAGTTGGATGACATGGGTCAGTGAGGTGTTCTGATATACAAAATGGGAAACTTTTCACTTGTTATAGTAAATTGCAATGCTGAATTCCACAATTTAAATGAAAAGTAAAATACTGACTTGAACTATCCAGCTAACTTCTGTCTTTTTCAAAGAACAAAACCTGAATCTGAAATTGCCTGGTTAACTGCATGATGATGGTGTCTTGTATGGAGCAATTGCAAAACATCCAGCATCTGTTCTTAAGTGGGAATGAGTCTGATGTTTCTTTCCTGCATTTTTTTAGTGGAGTGTACATGAGTTTGACATGAATCTTGAATTTCCACTCAAAGCATAGACTGCAGATGGTTTTCATTCTAAGAAGATTATGTAGTCTCCTGCCATATTAGAGGAACTCCATGATGGTATTTGTGCATTGCTTAAGGCTTAGTGATTTAAGTCATCTGTATGAAAAAGGAATCAATTTTCATGTTCTCTACCTAGTTGCAGTTTCAGACCATATGTTAGTGTTTTTTCTTGCAGTTTTGCTCACTTAAGCATAGAAGTATTATACCAAGCCTTGCTAAATGCAAAGTCATGAGGTTTTGCAAATGACATCAGTTAACACTTTTACTGTCTTTCTAGATGTTTAACAGAATGAGAAAAGCAAGTAATAAACCCCAGTTCTATAGCAGTGTGTGGGGTAGAAGTCTGATCTACCCCTGTGGCAGGAGAACACCAGTGAGAAGACTGGGATACAGAACTTCAGTCTCCTGGCTGTATTGGAATATTTTCACTTAGTTGTTGTTTTCATTTATTACAAATCTTCACCTATTAGAACATGGAATGGAATTATCATAAAAGTTCAGTAGTGACCTAGCACATTTTTTAACATTTTTTTTTATAGTAGAATACTGTGTTTCGTTGCACCTAATTGGTCTTTTATTTTTAACATCATAACCATTCATCAGACACTTCTTCCTCAGTTTCTTGATACTATTCAGACAAGAGCTATTGTGTGATAATATTTACTTAACACAAATTGTTCTTTGATTCTGAGAGATGAGCCAGGGAAGTTGTCAGAAGTAATGATCACAATCAGAACCATTAAAGTTGGAAGCATCTGAGATCATCATCATTAACCTAGCATCATCACTTTCACTGCCAAACCCAAGTATTATGTCTCTGCATGCCTTTTGAACACTTCCAGGGGTATTGATTCTACCACTTCCCTGGGCAGCTTTTTCCAATGCCTGACTACCTTTTCTGTAAATTTTTCCTAATATCCAAGCTAACCTCCACCGGTGCAACTTGAGGCCATTTCCTCTTGTCCTGTTATTTCTTAACTGGGAGAAGAGACTGACCCTCACCCTGCTATAACCTCCTTTCAGGCTGTTGTAGAGAGTGATAGCCAATTATTGTTGACTTGGTGAAGAGTTTCCAAATCTGGTTAATTAAGATATAGTTGTTGACAATTATTGTAGCTGTTGGCAAGTTGTGCACACTAGGCAGAGAGAGGAGTCTTAAGAGAAGGGTAAGAGCCTATCTCACTGAGTATGTGACTTCACATTCTTGACATTTTCCTGCCAAGTCTATTCTCAACCTCTTCGTAAAAATGAGACATGAGATCCCTGCAGCACTGACTCACCAGTCGCCAATGTCTGTGCTGCTCTTTGGTTTTGTGCAAGAGCTGTACATCCTAGCACTTGCTGTGTTCATAAGTGTGCAGTGGTGAGCAAATGTTGGTTCAGAAACTGCTGTTTTGAGTGATCTATAGATATTTTGGATGCTAGTATTATTAAACGCTTAGTTCGGTTTCTGCTCACAAGTTCATACTCTTCTTGCCAGGGAGGCATAACTTGGGACTATTCAACAATGTGAGTACTTTGAGTGTTGCAGCTTGACAGATAGTTTTGAACGTTTGAGGAGCTCTGTGTTCTTCTATTGAGTTTGAAATCTCTGAATGATTTGTTGTTGGTATCCTCACAGCCATTTTGAGACGACACATCTAGTAGCAGCATTTTGAGCAGGTCATCTGTATATTTAGCTATAAAATAGAATTTAATTATGAAATATAATAAAATACAACTTGTTTCAAGCAGTGCTGGTTCATATTCTTCTGATATTCTGTTCAAGGACCAAATGGGAGATTTAAAAAATCTGTGTAATTTGCTGTGCATTGAAAACGAGCAAGGTACAACTTGCCAAGAAACTTGGATCATTTCAAGTGTCAGGATTCAATACTGTTTAACTTGCATGTGATTTTGAATAAAAGTACCTATAACTGAGTTTTTTTGTTTGTTTTTTTTTTTTTTACTGAACAATTTTGACATGACTGCTTTCCTGTTGATTTACAGCACTTAAATATCAAGACACTGACAGATGATGTGGTAAGACAACTTAAGTTTTGCTTTGGCTGTGCTAAGCAAATAACCTTACTGCTAATGCAATAGAAATAACCTTACTAATATGAGAAACTATCTTAACTTTGAGGATAATTTAGTTAATTGGCAAAGTCTCACTGAACTGGTAATTATCTGTAACATAATCAGTATGAGTAGCAAAAATGTATGGATGGCTTTGAAGTATGCTCTAATCACAGCTAAATGAGCCTGACACAGGTAATTGTGCCAATCTACATGCAGTAAAGATATCTGTGATTGCATGTTTAATATTAAAGTTACTTAGGCTGCATGGCTAGCTTAAAATAACATGTTTAACAAAGTAACATTTGCTTGTGAAATTCTAATGCTTGTTCAAACCACCTAAAGTATATTCAGTGTCATGTTTAACACAGTGTTTCTCAAATTTGGTCAGAGATGATGCTCTGTATCTAACCACATACCAGATTTTTTTCTTGCTCTTGAAGTTACCTATTTCACTGCCTGTGCTATTCTTTTGTGGGTAATAATATTTTTTCTTAAAATATGTAATTTTACAAAGTCTTTGAATTTGCATGAGAAGTAGTGTTTTGTCATCACCTAAAGATCAGCTGTTATGACTTCAGTGCTATAGAGTTCTTGCTGAAGTACTTCTGTATGTAGCTGGGAGCTGAAGTGCAGAGATTTATGCCTAGTCCTAGTTTGACTTAAATCATCTGTTTCTATTTCTTTAGCAGTTTCATTGGATGGAAATTGTTACTAAGAAATTTGAACATGACTGGCTGATAATACAAGTTTGATTGTATAAACTTGTGTTTATCTTGGACAGCTGAGGAAATCCTATTGGCTCTCTGAAAAAAAAAGTATTTTTTGGTAACTAGAAAGCAACTTTTGATAGTGTCATGTAAAGGTTATAGTTGGGATGCACAAGATCTTGCTGTTTGTTTTTGTGAGGTGCTCTTTCTTTCCTGTTAAAGAGGCTAGATCTCTCTGCCTTATTGCACTTGTACTTTACAAAGCTTATTGGACTTGTCCAGCTTGTAATCGTAGCCCCAAAGAGTGAACAGGTTTATTGTGTATTTATGGGATAACAACAAAAAGTCTCTCAGCTCTGTAGTAAACAAACTTTTTCCCAACTCCTTAAATTTCTCAGAGCATGCCAAAGTTGCCTTCACAGAGTAATGAAACCTCATTTACAACCTCGTTGTTCATATGAATATATATTTTTTAAAAAGGGAAGTGACAGCTATTTAGTAAAAGGCTAGCAGTAAAAAAAATTGCAACACCACAACATTTGAGATATTTTAAATACATATAAAGAGAGATATTCTGTTTACTTGCAACATCGTCTTGGAATGAGGGTGTGCTTTGAAATGGACACTTTTTATCCCTCTGTTTCAGTTTTCTGTTCGTTTACTCTTTCTGTGTGTGATCTGGGACAAGGACAAAATTTGTAGTAAGAGAAGATAAAGAAATTGAAAGTTTAAGATGACTTGATTTTGTAGCTTTCAATCAAATAATATATTTCCTTTCCTCTCATGGGCAATCATGCATGCTAACTTACTGCTGCATTATGCTTTATGAAATATTTGTATTTCCCAACTCATTTCTTACAAATACAGTTGTATGTTGGAACATTTTTTTGTTTTTATATTTAGGTATGTTAGCAGCATGCTGAGAATCTAAAATGCAGACTGCTTTTCAGTATTTAAATTGGATTATTTGTGAGGTGCTGATGAATTGTCTACTTTTAATGACAAATCCTCATTAAGTTCAGAAACATCTTGCTATTTACACATGTGCTTCTTTTAACTTGCTTGTTTACTATCTGCAAAGATGGCAATTTCATTCTTGCTCCACAGAGGAGTGGAAAACAGGTAGCTGAAATATCAAATCTCTCTCAAGAGAGAGAGAATTTCAAGAATCACAGAATCATCAGTGTTGGAAGATACCTTCAAGTTCATGTAGTTCTACTGTCAACATAGCACCACTATAATCACCCCTAAACCATATCAAGTGCCACATCTAGATGCCTTGTGAACAATTCCAGAGATGTTACTCATCATGCTCCTGGGCAACTCATTCCAATGCCTAACCACTCTGCCAGTGAATTCTTTTTTCTAGTGCCCAATCTGAACTTCCCTGGGTACAACTTAAGGCCATTTCCTCTCATCCTTTCACTTGAGATGGTGGAAGAGGCCACCTCCCACCTTGCAAAAACCTTCTCTCAGGTATTTGTAGAGAGCAATGAGATCCCCCCGAGCCTCTTTCTCTCCAGCATAAACATCCCTAGCTCCCTCAGCTGCTCCTCATAGGACTTTCTAGACCCTTCCTTCACCAGCTGCATTGCACTTCTCTGGGTATATTCCAGCACCTCAATGCCTTTCTTGTAGTGAGGGGCCCAAAACTGAACACAGGATTTGTGGTGAAGCCTCACCAGAGCATCACCAGGGGGATGGTCACAGCCCTGGTCCTGCTGGCCACACTATTTTGATACAGGCCAGGATGCCATTGGCCTTCTTGGCCACCTGGACACATACTGGCTCATGTTCAGCCACTGTCAATGAGACACCCCCAGGTCTTTTTCTGCTGGGCCGTGTTCCAGTCACTCTGACCCCAGCCTGTAGCTCCGCAAGAGGTTTTGTGACCCGGGTTCGGGATCTGGCATTTGGCCTTGTTGAATGTCAGGCTGCTGCCCTCAGTCCATTGATCCAGTCTGTTCAGATTCCTCTGCAGAGCCTTCCTGCCTTTCAGCAGATCAACACTTGTCACCCAATGTGCACACTGACTGAGAGAGCACTTAACCCCTTTGTCCAGATCACTGATGAAGATATTAAACAGGACTGGCCCCAATACTGAGCCTTAGAGAACCCTACTTGTGACTGGCTACCAGCTTGATGTAGCACCATTCCCTACCGCTCCCTGGGTTCAGCCATCTGAACAGTTTTTCACCCAGCAAAGAATGCATCTGTCCAAGCCATGAGCAGCCAGTTTCTCCATGAGAATGCTGTGGGAAATGGTGCAAAATGCCTTAGTGATGTCTAGGGAGGCACCAACCACAGTCTTTCCCTTATCCACTGAGTAGGTCAAATGGTCATAGAAGGAGATCAGATTGGTCAAGCAGGACCTGCCTTTCCCAAACCCATGTTGGCTGGGCCTGATATCCTGGTTGTCCTGTACATTCTCTGTGATGACACTCAGGATTATCTGTTCCATGACTTCCCCTGGTACCTAGGTTAGTTTGAGAGACCTGTGGTTCCTTGGATCATCATTCCAATCCTTTTAGGTGGGCCTTATATTTGCTAATTTCCAGTCAACTGGAACTTCTCCAGATAATAAAGGCTGCTGGTAAATGTTCGAAAGTGGATTGGTGAGCTCTTTTACCAGCTCCCTCATTATTCTCTGATACATCCCATCCAGGCCCATAGACTTGTGGGTGTTTAATTTGTATAGCAAATCACTAGCCATTTCCTCCTGGGTTATGGGGGCTTCACTTGGCTTCCCATCCCTAACTTTCATCTCTGGGAGTTGGGTTTCCTGAGCACAACTGGCTTTAGTATTAAAGACAAAGGCAAAGATGGCATTAAATACCTCAGCCTTTTTGTCATCCTTGGATCCTTGGACACTACACTACCCTCTGCAAGCAGCAAAGGATGGAGACTCTCCATAGCTGTACTTTGCTGGCAGTATATTAATTGAAGCTGTTGTTGTCTGTAACAACAATGACCTGGTTCCAGTTTAGCTTTGACTCTTCTACTTTTTCTCCTTCAATAACCTTACAATACCCTGGTAGTCCCCCCAAGTTATCTGACTCTCCTTGCAGAGGTGATATACTTTCCCTTTTACTTTTTTTTTTTCTTTTTTTTCTTTTTCTCTCCCCTGAGCCCTGAGTTTCAGTGTAAAGTTCTCTGTTTAGTGAGGCTGGTGGTTTTTTTCACTGGGTTCTTTCATGGCGTATGGGGCAAGGCTGCTTCTGTATCTTTAAAATTTTCCTTCTTAAAGTATGTCTGGCTTTCCTGCAATTCTTTACCCTTCAGAATTGACTCTGAAGGGACTTTGTCAGTCCATGTCCTAAAAAGGCCAAAGCCTGCCTACCAGAAGCACAAAGTGGCATTTCTGCTGGTGCCCATCCTTACTTTATTCAGAACTGAGTACCTGGCACCCCAAACAGGGACCTACCTCCATTCTACCTGTCTCTTAGGTCCCCTCCTGCCTGTTGGGGTGAGGATCTTTCACTTCCTGAGATACAGTTTGCTGGCATGCCTGCCTCAGCATTGGCAGAGAGAGAGAGAAAGACTCAGAAAGGTTAGCTAAGACTGCATTTTAACAGAATTTTATTAAAAAGTATCTCATGTAGACAAAAAAGAAAAGCATACTAAAATTCCTTAGAGTATCAAATCATACTGATTTTATAGCAACTGCTTTAAAGATTAGAAAGGCTGTATAATTTTCAGTATATAGATAAATAAGGTTTAGAATGAAATATTATCTACACATTTAGATGTGATTGTGGACAGGTCTAAATTCTATAAATTTTAGATTTAAAATAATCTCTGAGATTGAGCATATTAGGAATAATAAGTCATTTTATCAAAGGGATTCTTCTGTGTATCTTGGTTTATGCAAGTCTTGCTCTTCCTAAAGGCTCTACTGCTAGCACTGGAATTTCTCACATACTAAGAAGTTAATCTTGTAGAGCAATTTGACTGTCAAAGAAAGAATATACTTTTTTAATCTTCTGGAACTTCAAGGAGGAAAAATATGTTAAGAGGTCTTTGACTCAGTCATAGGAAGTAACTTCTTTGATCTTCTGAGAAGTATTTCTGCTGGTTAAGTGGGTTGCGTTAAGTTCTGAAGATACTGAAATAAGTTGTTGCAACCCACTTCATCGTGTCTGTTCCCTATCCAGTAGGAATAAAAATTATTTCAAGTGAAGACACAGGATTTGCTCCACTTTGTATTTTCTTTTTGTTCCTTCCTATGTTGTTAGTGTTCCCCTAAGTCTTTGTCATCTGTCAGCATCAGGGTTTTACAGCAGACTTTCATGACTGAGCTGTTGGCTTCTGTGACTAAAATGACTGGCAAAATGTCTGGGAGACTGAGTTATTCTGAAGTGCTTGAGCAGATTTTTCAGATGTGAAAATGTATTTACTGAGTATATAAGTAGCAGGCAGTTAAAAATGTGAACTTGAAAATAAAGGTGGCAGTACTTTTTGTCCTACATATCTATAAAGCAGAGTGAGAAGAACACCCAGAAAAAGAGCAAAAGCTATAAGCATACTCTTGGCTTTATGCCTTCACTAAGGAAAGGACTATTTTGTACCTGTATATATTTCATATCAGAACTCTGCTAAAAGACTCTGCCTAGTGATCATCATCAGTGTCTTGATAGTCCAAATATGTATATTTATATGTATGTGAATGTGTATGTCTCTTCATGAGAATGGGAGTGGAAGAAAGAAGGCTGTTCAGTACTTCTAGTAATATATTTTAGGTAAAACCATAGTAATTCCGTAATGTTCTGTCTTCATAATGAGCTATCAGAAGTTGTGAACTCAGAAGGACATCTTATGAGGAAGATACGTGTGTCAGGGACTGAAGATGAGTCTAAGGCCTGACATATTTGGTGTGCAATTGTGCACGTCAACAAGATAATGTAGAAGAGCTTATTGTTTAGTTGGTAGGACTAACCTTCGGAAATGAAACTATGTATCAGTGGAATTCATCCTGTGAAAGGGGAACAATAAAGCTGTTGTTGGCCTGGAGGTGTGATCATGGGCCTTGTGACCTCATCTCATGCGTTGCCCCATGTGAGATGATGTTGACGTTTGGCCACTCCAAAGGGGGAGATAGAAGGTGTCGTTCCGGGGTGCAGGAGACAGGATGACATGATGCACGCTGTTTTCATCCCGGGGACTCGCTGAAGGTGCCCTGCCCTCCTGCCCCTCCCACTCAGGAGCCGTGCTCCATCTCCTTTTCCTGCTCAGCAGCTTCTCCAGCATTCAGGGATCGGTATGTATTTATTGCTAACATGACTAATAAAATTGACTTGCTTTGCTGTTCTGACTGAATCTTGAGTTTTTTTGTGCACAGGCATCCTCCTGACAATACCTCTGTAACAATACCTTCCTACATCTTTCTTCCCTCCCCCTTTCATTTATTCTCCTCCAGGCTGATTACAGTAGCCTTTGAGAATTTTGAAGATTTTGAATAACCTTTGAATACCCTTGAAACCAGCCTCATCCTTTTTCTGGGAGCCAGCATGTTGTTGCATATGGTTCAGTTCTTGTTTAAGGTCAGTCTCTTAATTAAGAACATCACCCAGACCTTTGCCCAAAAGCTGGATAGTTTGGAGTGGAGGAGTGTGTGGGACTGTATGGGCCAGTATCTAGGGCAGTGATATGTTTGCACTTTATCCCTAACAAGTGCATAATCCAGAAAAACTAGTGAATGTTTTGGCCTTGGAAAAGGTGTGCTGCTATGCTGCCAATCCAGGAGGACCTAAACCACTGCAATGTGTTGGGGCGTGGCCCAGGCCTACCGAGCCATGCCCAGCACTGCCCAGTGCCCTCAGGAGGAAAAGAAGGTCTCTGAATCTGACAGTGAGACACCAGGCCCTGCAGCTGCTCCAGCCACTGTAACACACTGTAGTTAGTTCAACCCTGATGACAAACAGTGCCACTGAAGCAGAGAAACAACGTGTGCTGGTGACACAAGCAGAAGAAATGTATACGAAAGACACCCTTCAAAAAAGCTTTAGCAGAAGCAAAGAGAACAAGGAGGTTGGAGAGGGTGGAGAAGATGAAGAAGCAGGGCCATCACAAGGGCCATTTTTAATGCTGTTACCAAGGCCTTCACTTACAGTGATAATGAATGTGTTTTTATACATGCATATGCTGGATTTCATTTTTGAGGAATTTCTTAATATAGGAATAGGTGATTTGATGGCTTAATTAAGGGGGAGATGAAGGAGGCAGGATGGCAGTGAACTAACACCTTTCATTCCTGCATGCATAGCAGCTCTGTTAGTAGGTGATGTCTTGATAAGCTGTAGTGCCAACAATTAGTTTAGCAATAACTAATCCATTGATTCCTGCATTAAGATATATACTATTTTCTTATAGAGAATGGTATAAGAAGTCATCACTAAGATCAAAATGAGAGCACTAATGGATTTACTTTCTAGGGACCTGATTAGAAAATGTGATGAGCCAGAAAGTTTGTATAGTGGATTTCTGTGTAACTTTGATTTTTCAGGGCCATGGTGTGGGCATAAAATCACTTTCTTGTTTCATGGACTCTCAGTGGAATAATAGTCAGCCTATGAAATAAGCCAATAAAACTTTGCCATTCATCCTTGATGGTTGCTTGATTTTGACTCATACAGATATTATTCTTACTGTTCTAGAGCACTGTTCCTGTATGCATCTATATGTATCCATTGGTAAAATAAATACTAAAAAGTAAAAAAGATACAAGGTCAAACCTACTTTAAACTGTAGTGAAACTTTGTATCAAAGCTAAGCTTAGCTCTAGCCTGTTGGTTAGCCTGATGTAAAATGTTTTGGTGTGACACGGAAGATTATTGAACTTTTTTTTCCCATTTCCTCCTCTATGCACTTGGATCGCCAGCAGCATCAGTGGTAGATTTCATTACACCCAAGCAATGAAATTTCTATTCTTTCTGCATAGTGCTTTCTGTGGACCATGAAATTATTTGCCTGTATGGAATACTGAGAGGTATTAACTTTTCTGAAGCACTATCAATGTATAATTCAAAAGGGAAGTATGTGTAGAATATCCACATTGTACTGCTGTGCAAGTCTTGTGAATTCCCTTTTATTAATGTATGGGAATCTTATTTTTAGACATAGTTTTAAATTATTTAAAGTAATTAGTTTGACACATGTTTAAATGTGCTTATACTCCTGTTACCTCAATTTGTCTTAAATATTCTGCCTGATCAAATATATTCCAAGATGTGCATTCCTCTAGGATGAATGGTACAGGATTTGGTGAATATGGGGAATATGAACGTTACAGTGTAATGTATAATGATGCAAAACATCTACTATACATTCAAGAGGAGCTTAAAACCAGAACATAAAATGAGAACAAGTGAAATATCTCTTTTCAAGGAAGAATAGGCTCTTCTCCCTGAAAAAGTTAACAAGTCTGTCTGTTTCTAGTGGACCTCTGAGACTGCATGGGGTATTTCATGGTGGTTCTGCCTGGCCAGAACTGCTGCTGCTGCAGCAACAACTGCTGTTGTGGAGAAGGAGAATGAAGAGGAGACACTTGGGGAGCACAGACTATAAAGAAGGGAGTGAGATTTTTCAGGAGATCCTGGAAAAGGCATTCCTGGAAAAGGAATTTAGGGCACAGCTGTCTTAAATCTGTTAAATGTGTCTTAAAATCTGTCTTAAATTTGTTCTCTGTTCATTGATTCTCAGGCTGAAATACATTATTTCAGCCCAAGTGTCTTCCCTTTACACCTGTTTCAAGTCTGTGTGTGAACCATCTGCAAATACAATGACTTGTGTCTTAGGTTATGCACTTGATAGTGAAGATGTGGAGGCAGGGAGAAGGTACTGGCTAACTCATTCTGTGGAGCAGGTATGCTGCCTTTCATCGGTGCTCTGTGAAAGACATTACTTGAAAAGAAAACTCTCATATAATAGAATTTTTTTTACAATTCCAGTCTAGTCCCTTCAGTTTGAAGTCTGGCTTCATCTCCCCATGCTTACCATAGACTTTTGATTTTAAAAGCAGGAAGGGAAATTGCTTTCTAGTCAAGATATAAGATGGTTTTTGCCACTGATGACTACACTTCCAGTGATGTTACCTTCCCTTTCTCTTTTGTTGCATTCTTTGTCTTCCTGGGTCTTGCCTATGTATTTTTTCCTGTAGAGTATGCTCTTCCTCATTCCCTGCTGGTTTGATGTGACACAGAAGGGCCCCATCATCCATGCTGAGCTCTTTTATGCTTATGCTGTATTAATTTTTGGCTTTTGTATGTTCTACAGCCATCTGTGAGTAGCTTACAATCTATATTCCAAAAACTTTCTTTTAAATTTTGAGCAGGAAGAATTAAAGTCTTTATATTTTTCCTCCAAACATCTCTTCATGGATGTCTGATAGTCAATTCTTGCTCTGACTAGAGTGGAACACTTGTACCCAATTTTTGCTACTGATTTTCTGTGCTCTCTCTGATCTTAATTCCACAGATGCTAAAATAATTTTACTTATCATTTAGTTTGGCAACTGATGTACTTGTCTCAAGATACTTATCTTAAAGATATATTGAAGCCTCAGAATATTTTTGCATAGCATTCCCAGACAGAAGTCTGTTGATATGGTTGAAATCTTGTCCAAAATCTCTTATGCATCAGATGTTTCCATAGCTTTCTTTTGTGTTTACAAGTGTGTTGTTGCTGTTCATGTCTGTTCAAAAGGGTGCTACAAAGATGATGATGTAGTGCATCTCATTGTGTGTCAACTGCTTTTGGCTTCTGTTGGTCCTTGCCCATGTACCTTAAAACACACAAGCTCTAGCATTGACAATGCCTAAAGTTTCACTTAGTAACTCTTGATCAAAAAGTTGATAAATGTCTAACCAGTTAAAAAATCCCACAACCCAAACCATTTCTCTAAAGAAGGTTTTTGGCTCTTGAAAGGGCTAATAAAGCTGGAGTGATTTATGTGTGCTGGGGATTAGCCATAAGGATCATTCATGAAATCATAAATTTCTTGAAGTACTCTAAGTAACTTTAATAGAGGAGCCAATGGTTTCTCCAAAATGAATTTCTAAATAATTGGAGCAAAGGCACTAAATTTTGTATTACGTGATGCAGAAAGAAATAGAAAGAAAATAAATAGAACTCTGTCTTAGTTATGCTAACTTGTCTTTTAATAAAAAGTAGTTTCTTTACATGTCTATATATTCTGTAGCCATGTAAGGAATACAGCTGTTTCTGGGTGACTAAAACCACTTTAAAACTACGCTTTTTAGTAAATAAGCCTGCTTTCTTGTATTCTACATGTAACGCTTGGAAAGAATTCTTCATAAATTGGTTTTGTAGATATCTGTTCCTCCAAACTTTCTGTAAAATTCTGATGTTCTGCATGATTTCTTTCTAATGTAATGGGATTCTGGTCTGTTAAATCCAGTGCTAGGCAACTGACCGTCATATGTATCTTTAGGAAAAGCCTTTAGAATAAGGCAGTTAAATAACAGGTAAGCTACCACAGAAAAATAAGGATGTTCAATTTCCAAGAATACCCATCTTAATTAGTGTTACACAGAATGGAACTAGTATGTTATATGTTATACTTTTTATTTTTTCAGCTGGATAGATTTGCCAGTATAAGAATTCCAAGAAGTAAAAAAGAAAGACCTCCTCTACCATATATGAAGCAGTCACATTCTACAGATTGGTCATCCACGTCCATGGACCAGGAGGATTTTGCTACAAAAACACTGTCAGAAAGAGAAATCATAGCACTCTTTGAAAAAATGATGGTAAGAGTCTTACACTTTCTTTTACTTAAAGAATGACAACATGGCTAAGTGATAAGTGGAACACATTTTTCTGTGCATGTGTTCTAATCTTTATCTAAATTATTAATATTATTGTTGTTTTGAGTTGTAATTGTGTGTTTATTTGGGTACTTCTCAGGAAATAAAGTATTGGAATTATTTTTGCAAATTTTTGGTCCAAGTATATTTAAAATAAATTAGGAGTGAGATTATGCAGCATGTCTTGAGGAGGAACAAGAAATGGGGGATCCTTCTTCCTTTTAAGATGATCTGAAACTTTTACAAAGAGATTTTGTACCTTCAAATGTCACAGCCACATTTAGTTCTGAATTTATGTCATGTTACTCTTGCACAGAAAGAGAGACTTGCCTCCAAAGCAGCATTTGTCTGCAAATTTGCTTCTTTCCTTAGTTGTCATTGTTAGTGCACTACAAAAGAGCAGTCACAAAGATCATGTGGCATTGGTAGCACCTCAATAGGTTCGGCTTTTTGTCGTGATGATGACATTTTGGGCAATTGAAAACTAAACACAGAATGGCCATAAGAAAAGAGTAACTGAAATCTGAAGAGCACAAAAGAACATTAACAAGGAGAATGATGCCTAGAATATTATTTCTTTTGCTGCCTCACAGCAAGTAACAAGTAACTCTTGAAATACAAAGGGGCTACCAGGGACTGGCAGATGGAGAAAATGAAATGTGCTATGAGAGAAGTACCTTTGTGGAATTTGTACTTCCTAGTACTCAGTGATGATAGCTTAGTTTTGAAGAAGCTTTTCTAGAACTCTTGAGAGCTATAATTGAAGCATAACATTCAGGTTTTTCATGGTTAAGCTGGTGAAGGAAAGGAATAAGTAACAATTATCAACTTTTGTATTTGTACTTGTTGCCAAATGGTTAATTTTTCCTGGTATACTTTGATGTCTTGCTTCTCTTAAAAATTTCACTGTAACTGATAGTTGCTCAAATGTGAGGAAATAGGAGAGTTCTTCTTAATAAAACTTGAAGGTGTGCCTCCTTCCATACACTCCTTATATTTAGGTTGTTTTTCTCTACCATCCTACAGACATTCTGGTATAAGATAGTCTATGATCTTATACTGTGCCATAAATAAATAGAAACTTTCAATAAATCCTCAGAAACCTACTGCTGTGTGTCTAGATAAATATGGATGCTTATATCCATGTATCCTTAAATAATTAATTCCAATTTTAAAACTACTTTGCAAAATATGTTAAAGTACTGATGACATCTGGATAATTTGAATGCTTTCCTACTTTCATTGAATAACAAAGCACTTAAACTTGTATTAAGCTACTTTATCAGTGTTGTTTTATCTATAACATGTACTACAGAAAGGATTTTTCACATTATCCACATTTGAATGGGCTGGAATAAAGCTAGTTTAGTCACAGTAGATTACATAGCTAATTATATACTGTAGCCTCTAGTTTGCTGTTCTGATCAAATTAAGTGATTTGGAGGGATGGATTGATGAACAATTTGAGTGTTGTAGCCAGGCTTTTAGAACTAATTTTGTACAAAAAAAAAAATAGTCAGTGTTAGTCAGTAGTCAAGTTAGTAATGAAGGGGGAAGTTTTTAAATTCTTAGGGTGTACTGAATGTCTTACGTTGTATTTGGGATTTTCCTGGATGCATATGGCTTCCTTCTCCCAATATTTTATGTAGTGGCATCTTGAGTGGTTTTCATGGCAAAAATTATGAAAGAGCTCATAAAACCAGACAGTTAAAGATAATAATTAATTGTCATTTAGCTCCTTTAATTTCTGCTAGTGGTATTAGGAAAATATCCATGTGAATTGATGTATTCTTGTTTTCCAAATAGATATTGCTTACCTATTTAAGAAGTTATTTAAGAAATAAAGGATGGAGGTGAAGTATTTTATTAACTAAGCAGGATCTGTTGTGCCCGTTGTATCATTCTAGTCTGTATAAATTAATTGTCTTAATGAGGTCTCATTTGTTAAAAACAAGAACAAAGAAATTACTTTTTACTGCACACAAAGACAGAATATTTCCCATAAATTAACCTGCTGTTATATCTAGGCTTATGGAATACAGTTTGTGTTGAGAGGTTTCTTAATTTTTGAGGTTTTTTTTTTGTGTTTAGAAGTTAGATACTTTTATTTAAGTTTAGAAGCTACTTTTCAGAAAACATGAAAGAGCAAGACTGAAACAAGCTACTTTAAATAGAAGAATGAACTTTAAAATGGCTACCTGATAATGTGAAAAAGTGTTATTTGTTTTTTAGTCCGAATTAAGTTCAAAATTAACCCTATCCCAGCTGAAACCAGGACAGGGGTCAAGCATTTTCTGCAATAACTTCTCAAAGCTTGGATTTATATAAAAGTGTAAATGTTTCTAGGAATTGTGCTTCATTCTCTTTTATTCAGCATGAAAGCTATTGAAAGACTAAGGAAACTTAAGTTTCAGTGTAGTATAAATTCTAAGAATTTATACTAAAAGTATAAAATGTTTTGTAGTATAAAATCTAAGGATTGTCTGTGCTGTTTGTCTTTGATTTCTGACTAAGTGAAATAACTTTGATAACTATTGATATAATATCAAGATAGTTACTGACTGATTTTGTAGCTCTGGCCAAAGCTGGTGAGGATTCACCTCATGAGTCTCAGCTGAAAATAACTGCAGTAATTCTTGCTAAGCTTGGGTAATACACATAGTAATGCTGTATGTGCTTTATATGTGTGTGCCAAAATTGTTTAATGTCCCTGAAAACTCTTTGCGGTTTTTTTTTTGGTTTCTTTTTTTTTGCTTTTATTCTTTAACCTACACCATGATGAGAAATGCCATTTCTCACATATGTGCAACTTATTACGATGTGCAGAGCATTTATAGACTAGAACAGTAGAACTCCCTGTGTCAGAAATGCTAGTGACATTCAGAAGTATCACTTGTGTGGTTTTGAGTGTAGGTCTCTCTCTGCTCTTTATGACCTCTGGATTGATGTTGAAGTGAATGAAGTATGATGGGGTTTTGATAACAGTTGAAGGTTTTCATTTAATATTTAAGAATTTAGATCTTGTTTATTGCAAAGGTGATTATTAATTTGTAAACTAGTTTCAGTGCAAACCACATTCGCTGCCTAAGATGAAGCATTTGGGAATAGAGGAAGAGAATTATGGAATAAATTAAAATTAAAAATTAAAATTGAAATTGAAAATATGTAAAATATTGGTTTGAGTACCTTTATAAATGTTTTGGAAAGTATTAATGCTTTTCAATAGTTTAGTGTATGTATGTGTGAAACTATAAGTCTTTTCTAAGAACTAAAAATGGTTGTGATACATTTGTTAATCCTAGCTTAGTTGACTCTTTTTGTTTTTTTTCACTCTGAGTTCAGAGGGAATATGAATAAAGATTTTTATGGTTTTGGTTAACATCTTATGAGAAGTTGTATAACATCTTTCAGTTGTATCGGTTTGTATTTTTGTGTCGTTATTTTGTTTGTCAGTCTCTTATATTTAAATAATTCTGTGTCTGTATGGCATTTAAGACTGCTTTTTCTCTTTTTTCCTATCCCATTCTAGGAAGATATGAATTTAAATGAAGACAAGAAGATGCCATTGAGAGAAAAGGATTTTAATACAAAAAAAGAAATGGTGATGCAATATATTAGTACTGCTTCCAAGTCTGTAAGTAAATGACTAAAAGCTTACATTATTTCCTGTTGGACAGAAAAAGTGATGCATGCAAGTTACATTCCTTTGACTCACTTCTGTTTCTCATATTGCCCTTTAAAAGTGTTTGTGTCTATCTTACTATTTTACAAGATACAGTGGCAGATAGTCACTTGTACTTGAAATGTGTCTTCTATGCAGAAACCAACATTTGTTTTTGGTAAAGGTATGGCTAAGAGTAGATTTGGAAAGATTCTGCAAAAACTTGTTGAAAAAGTTTGGTGTGAACCTTTTTCTCTTCTAGCATTGTTTAAAAAGAATTCTTCAAATCATGAGCCTTTTTCATGCCTGACTTAAAATAGGATTCATGTTTCATGCTATGTAATAGCTGATAATGGAGGTGTTGTGCACAAAATCAATTATTGTCCATTTTTTACCTATAGAGATAATGACTGGTTGTTCTAAATCAGTGCAAGGAGTTGTATGTAAGGGCCAAATTAAGGATGCAGTTGGCATAAGAAAAATTGCTTAGTTTTTTCAGAGTGGGAACTGATTCCCACACTAAATGCTGCATATCTAATCCATAGTTAATCAGATATTCTGATTGTTTTAGAATTCATATGTTTGAATCTTCAGCTCTCACTGCTGTATGTAACTAGAGATATCAGTTGCCTGTATGTAATTATAACTAAATACTGAGAAATTAAAACATTAAATATAGTAATTTAACTGAGGTTATTTATCTTACTGTCTATTTCATATTACATACATTATTAGTGTAATGCTTCAGCACTTTTAGGAAGGTAGGTGTGCCTTGTGCAGGACCGAACTGCCTGCAGATTACTCTATTTGAGTTTACCAAAGCTGTAAGTCTTTCTATAGTTTAACAGGTCCTTAATACCAGAAGATTAGGTCTAGCTTATTTTTTGGGTTTTTTTTTTTGACATATTGCATGGGAAATCAAGAAACTTCAGACAAGTAAATCTTACAACATACTTGAAATGTATCTACCCAAAATAGCATGTGAGGGTTTATATGTCATTGGCACCCCTAGCATCCATATGTATTTTATGACCTCAAATGTTTGATCTAAAAAGTGATGTCATAATAGGACATGACTGGCTGCGCAGAGTTGCTGCATTCACGTCTGTTGCTGAAATTATAGCATACTGATGGTGGTGATGTTAAGGCTGTCTTCATCAAGAAAAAGGTTTTCATGTCTTTGCTTCTTGACCACAGAGTAGGTCTCATTGAACCTTCTTTCTGAGTGCTGTTTACAATTTTCCTTTTTTCTCTGGATGTTGTCACAGTTGTGTTTTGGCAATGGAGCTTCTTGCACAGTGCCCAAAGCAGCTATATAAGGTACTTTGCTGAAGAGGACAGGTCTGTTTCCTCCCCCAGGGCAGTGACTTGTTCCCACACACTATTGTCTTGTGTGTTTTCCATAAAGCTCTCAACAGCATTTTCTCCATTTTGTTCCCTTCCTCTGCTGCTAGTCCAGTATTCCTCTTTCTGTGGTGGGAGATGGCTAAAGACCAATCCAAGCAGGGAAACTTGTCTTTCCTGAAATCTCTTTCTGCTGTTGTGTCTTTACTGGAAGTGACATTCATCTGTTGTGTACTGGGAGAAACTGTTTCTGTGAGGCACAGATTCAGTACTTTGATCCAGTTGTGCTGCAGATGATTTCAGATTAGTGCTGGAGCTATTGGGATGGGAAATTCTTTCCTTTACCATTGACAACTCTTTGTTCCTGGCATGCTCTTTCATTTCTTGTGTTAGTTGGACTGAGTGCACTCTGAGTCTAGGGAGAATAGTGCACTGCACCCCAAGAGTACTTGGCTAACTTTTGGTGTACCTTGACTTTGTGAAAGTGTCATACTTTTTTGGAACAGTTGAAACGCCACACAGCTCCTGACTATTGTGTGCAACTAATACTGTCTCGGGCTTCTCCTTCTATAAGTGATACTGCTGTAACTTATTTTGATAGTTCATACTTCTTTTCATACTTCTTGAAATTTAAGGAGATGGGTGCTAAGATATTTTGCCTTGGGAAAGATATGGTCATTCACAACTGTTATGGAGAGTACTGAGCATGTTTCATTTAAAGCAGTTATAATTTTAAGAACTATTAAAATGAAGAACAGAGACTGCATCTCTAATGAGCAAATGAAAATGAAACAGCCTCTGATGATCAAAGTGGGCTCTACTGTAATCAAAGCTTTATCATTGACCTCAGTGTCAGGGTTTCTCTTTCTTAGAAGTGCACAACTCCTTTTCAATAATCACAAAGCACACTTCTTTGCATAGTAATACTTGCAGAAAAGAAAAGTTTTGAAAATAAATTTCCATGTTATGAGGTTAATATTCAAGGGGAAGTAAAAGTGAAATTGCTATCATGTTACTCAGCTATAGGTTTTGCTGTTTTATATGTTCAAAGCACACAGACTGGATTTTTAAAGTGATTTTTCTTCTCAAGATTTTGTTTTTGTTGTTCATGTTGCACCCTTGTAATGTTTTAACTAGATTAATTAATGCTGACTTCATGCTGCATCTGTTCATAGACCAGTTCTTCAGTTGAGCAATTAAGTTTCTAGAGGCACTGAGCCTCAAGATATTTCCTGTTTCTCAGTTAACTTGAACATTTTGAACTTAAGCAGCTTTTCTCATGCTGAAATACAGCTAATATAATCTGTTTTACAATTGGTGCCGAATGTAGCTCTCATTTTATTTAAGCACCAGCAGATGTATCATATTCTTATTATGTTGCAGAACTTTGGCATAACCATGAGTAAGTGGTACTTAGCACTGTGGTAGATTGTTTTACAAACATTCACAGTTTGCTGGTTCTTTTGCATAGGGTAATGTTCCAGTGGGGAACTGAGTCTGAAATGGGATAACTGGTTACTCTCTGGATGTTGATGTGAGTCTCTTCTGCATGTGACACTGTTTTCAGACAGGTCACACGAGGCTTTCTGAAATGTCATTCTAGTGATTTCTTCTAGTCTGATTGGGTTCCTGTCCCATTGGACCTTTACGCTGCACATATTGTCATTGATTATATTAAATTCCTTGCAAAATATCTTCTAACCATCTTAACTGTATGTCCTGTCCATATAACTGTCCTATATGACTGTGCATCAAAAGAAAACGATTTTACTGACAAGTTATAAGTATTTTGATTGCATCAGTTTTGTCAATTTTACAGCAGGAACTGCTGGGAGAAGTCACTGGAAATGACAGATTCTCCACGCAGGATATTAATCCATATGCTTAGGCTTAAAAGTAGCGCTTATCAAGTGGTGTATGCACATCAGGAGCTGCCAGCAGAATATCTGAGACTTTTTGAAATTTCCAACTCTCTTGTAACATTTAGTTAAATACTTTGTCAGGAAGGCTGCTGGGAGTTTGTTTGGTCATTTTGTCTCTAGTCAGTCTGTTATCTCATCTATGCAGAGTACAGCTGGAAAGATCCATGAAAAAAACCCGAAAATATGGAGTTTCTTTTTGTTTATGGCAACATTTATTGTTACTGATTTTTTAAAAATTTTCTCTAGATGTCTTCCAGATTCTCACCTCAACCCTCATCCTTTGCTGTACATCTCATCTACTTTTTTTGTGGAGCATAGTTATTGGAAGTCACCCTCATACTTAAGCAAGTAGGGATATCCATCAATTCAGAGGCATGTTCAGAATGACATTCCATGTATTACTCATGGTGTTTCAAAATACACGAGGTGTTATATTTTTGAGATGATTCCTGGAAGCAGGGTTTTTTTTTGTTTTTTTGTTTTTTTTTTGTTTTGTTTTGTTTTATTTTTTGTTTTGTTTTGTGCTTTTTTGTTTGTTTTTGTTTTGGTGTCTGGAGCACCTGGTATCAAGTCTGAGGAAATATAGTTGGAGTGGAGACTATTATAGCTCCCAATGTTCTGTTGTCATAGAGTCATGGAATAGAATTAGACTGGAAGAGACCTCTGGAGATAATAGCATCAAACTTCTTATCTATTCTAATTTTAATATCTCTGACAGGGGAGACTACACAGTGTGCCTGAGCAACTTGTTCCAGTGTTTGACTAGCCTCATGCTTAAGAAAACAGAGGGAGGAGGGGAGAAGTTTGTGTTTGTCTTATGTTTAACCTATTTCCTGTATTTCAGTTTGTTCTTCTTGTCCTTTCACTGATAGGGTTCTCCTGAGCCTTCTCTTCTTAGGGCTAAACAATCTCAGTTCTACCAGCCTGTCCATGTACTACAGTTTCTCTTGTAATTGTGTCCACAGCCCTTTCTGGACTTATTCCAATATGTCCATGTCTCTCATGCTGGGGAGTCAGGAACTGGACAGAATTCTCCAGATGTCTCACCATTACTGAGCTGAGGGAATGGGTCATCTCCCTCAACCAGCTGGTGATGCACTTACCTGTCATCCATCACACCCCCTATTTTCCTACAAGTATACATTCCAACTGGTAGCCCCAGCACACGCTGTTGCATGGAGTTATTCTTCCTCAGGTTCAAGATTTACAGTTTTCTGTTTTGGAACTTTGTGAAATTCCTCTGTCCATTTTTCCTGTCTTTTGATGTCCCTCTAGATGGCAGCTCAGCAGTCTGGTCTGTCAACCACGTTTCCCAGCTTTTAGCTTCATTTCTATGCTAGAAACTATTTAATCATCTTCTACTTCATAGAAGAAAATATTATTTCTCAGTATTTCCTGAAGATCTAGCAAAAGGAGAAAACATCATCTGTATGAAGCTATCTATAATAATATAATGAAATTACCTCACCACTTAATGTGAATAATTTCAACTTATTATTGCACTGCAAGTGTAATTGTCATCAGTTACTGACTTAAGCCACTAGTTAATCAGGAACTGTTTAGTAAGTCTCTTTGTGCAACATGACAGTTGTGCTTCTATTTTCAAAAAAGGAGTCTTGCAGATGAATTAACTCAAATCTAAGTTTTATGATGCCTGCCATTGTATGCCTGCTTTTATCTATTTAGATATGTTCTGTAGAAAATATATGTATCCTTCATGTGAAATGGATATTAGGTGGACTAGACTTCTTATTTTTCAATGTCAAGATTGTCTACTTCTGCAAGAGCAGAAGGTACTGCAGTAACATGCTGACTGTTCTGATGTGCTGCTTCTTTGCTCTATATGCCTGTGTGACTGTAGTCACCCTTCTGGACATGTGCCCTCTGATTCTTCATAGGACCTCATAATTGGCTTTTTCTTCCATTGAGTATTGAACATTAAGATGTTTGCAATGCATAAGCAGAATCTATTCAATACAAAAAAATTATTTCACTGAGCATGTGTGATAAATTTGTACATTTGATGCCTGTTATTGTTGTCTGCTGATAATAAATTTATTCATAAAATGACCAAATTTAGTCAGTATTTGGCAAATAGTAGGTAGGCATCAGTTACGGCTTTACAGGTCTACATTATATATTTTTCAAGGAACAGAAAGGAAGCTTAGCCATTAATAATCTATTTAAGTTCTATATGCACCAAATGAAAAACAAGTGTATTTTCTGTGTTTCAGGGAAGTCTCAAGAACAGTAGGAAGATTTCTCCCCAAGAATTTATTCAGGATTTAAAATCTGGGTCAACGGATGAAAGACTAGTCACTTGCTTAGAATCTCTCCGTGTGTCCTTGACTAGTAATCCTGTCAGGTAACATCATTAGACATGTTGAAGAGATTAATCATATTCTAATTTCTTAATGGATTAAAATTAATGGATATGTAGATGTACATGTTTCAAGGTTTTCCAATTAATGAGTAAGTATGCATTAGTGAATGACTGTAATGTCTTTCTTTTTCATTCATTATGTATCCTCTGTAGGTCTATTATTTTTAATAGAGTTGGCTGATCTGTACAAGGTAATACTAAGAGAAGGTAAATTAGATGTGGTGCAGAAGCAGTTCCCTTTGTTTTCTAGTGCTAAGTAGTAATTTCATTTTTATTTTTGAAATATTTTCTAAGTCTTTGATCTTCTAACCTACTTTCCTTAGGGTGATCAATAATGGAAGTTAGGCATGTTGGTGTAAGTTTGTTCACCAGAAAACATATATTTCTAAATGTGTGCTGCTGCTTCTGTCCAGTGTACTTTAAGCTTTCTTCCTTCCTGCCTTCTGGTATTTTTTTCTGTATCTGTCGAGTTTGTACAGAAGAAAGCACAGTTTATCTATGTTTTGTTGAAGGAAAGTTAACTCTTTAGTAATCATTGATCAGTCTTAATTTTGATTTGTTCCATACAGCTTGATTTGCGAGTGCTGACTTTATTTTCTTAAATTGTATCTTTTCCCTATTCTATTCTATTCTATTCTATTCTATTCTATTCTATTCTATTCTATTCTATTCTATTCTATTCTATTCTATTCTATTCTATTCTATTCTATTCGCATCCTTTTGTTTAGAGTTACCATTTAAGACAAAGGTTGAACACGTGATTTGGGGAAACTGTTTAGGGAGTAGTTTAAAATAACACAAATTAAATGTTGGGACATGATTAAAAAGGATTGAACAATTTTCTTTACGTCTGGCTTGACAGAGTTACTGATGTGGGTCTTCTCTACGCGTATTTGCTTCTTTCCTTCTATTAATTTGTTTCTGAATTGGGTTGTCTTATTTAGAATATGTAATGATTCATGTGGAAAGAAACACACTTTACAGTAGCCTGAGTTATTCTGACAACGGGTTTTAATTTAGTCTTTATTTGTAAATTGTATTTTTAGTTCACAGAGAAAATCTAAGTCGTTGCTGAGTAGTTTGTTCTCTGGTAGTTAGAAACAGGTATTGAAATCTATGGTTTACTGCAAAAAGCTCTGTTTATTTCTCATCACTATAAAAATAAAGCTTCTAAAAGGACAATCTTGGTCACTAATATTCAGGTAAATAATTTAGGTATTTTGACCTCACAGTTGCCAGCACAGTTCATAAAAGTGGCTCAAGTGATCTAGCTGTACATATTATTAGAGATAACTAGTTATCTGCAACTATTTCTTCTCCTTTTGTGTAATGGTTGCAACAGATTGAATTTCATGAACAGGACATTTTTAATAAATATATTGAAAATAGAGGCAATGATAACTTAGTATTTTGTCAGAATGACAAAAAACTGAGTTTTTTCTTTGGGTAGTGTAAGTAGTTTTTTTTCTCTTGTGGAAGCAGAGGTAAAGGCAGTAAGAATGCATCAGTACTTTAGTTGATCATTCCCAGCTGTTGGATGTACAGCAAAGTGGCTGCTCATAATTCTGCTAATAAAAAATATTCAAAGAAATGAATCTTGTCGGATTATCTTTAGAACAGTTGTGTCCAGATTTGCCAGAAATAGTTGTTAGTTATTTTCCTAATCTATTTCAGAATAAAACACCCATCCAAGAAAGAGAAAATCTATGTTCATAATATCTTTACTTTTAGAAGAAAAAAATATAAAAATATCTGTTTTTCTCTTCCTGTAACTGCTGCTGTCAGTGTGCCATTATTTGTATTTGATATCAAGGGATTTTGAGCAATACTAAGCAGGACCATGAAGCATCTGTCTCATGTAGAAACAACTGGCCAAGGGTTTAATGTCATCAAAAGATGTCTTTGGTAATAGCTGAAATTTTAAATTTTTCTTGTGTTCTCTTGGAGATATTTTGGGTTTAAAACCATACAGTTATACCTGTTCTTATTTATGATGAAAATTTTCTTTCACTGTGATTAGTCTTTGAAATGTCAATTTTTTAAAATGTCTTTTTTCTTTCTCTCTAGCTGGGTTGAAAACTTTGGCCGAGAAGGTCTGGGACTGCTGTTGGATGTTTTGGAACGATTGGTTGAAACAAAAAAGTAAGGATTTAATATAAAACTGTTTGCTTTTCTTAATATTTAAAGAGCATTTTGTGACACTAAATTTTTGCTTTATTCAGTCAGGACAGACTTGTGAAGAGGAGTCAGCATAAAGTTATACAGTGTTTGAGAGCCTTCATGAATAATAAGGTATGTCATTTTATTTAATCTTGAAACTAAATCACTACAGTTCAATTAGATAAGGTACACAGTGAGTATAATTTGGTGCAATTTGAAGTGGTGAGTCGGTCAGTTGTGGTTTGAAGTTCTTTCTGTCTGCCAGAAGTCTGGCTCTTCCTCTCTGCAGAAATATTCCAAGACAATAATGTAAACTTTTAATGCTGATATATGCCCTTCTTACTGAATAACTGACCTATTTTTTTGATTATTTCACAGACTTAAATGTCATTTGAAATATTTACTTGAGGGGAACCATTGGTGTCATTACTCGATAGTCAATAGCCATTTGGATTCCCTTCCTTACAAATGTTCTTCTGTTATTTAGTATGGGTTGGAAAGAATTTTGGGAGAAGAGAGGAGCCTTTTGTTGCTGACCAAAGCAATTGATCCCAAGCAAACAAACATGATGACGGATATAGTTAAACTCTTATCAGCAATGTGCATTGTTGGAGAGGAAAACATGTAAGTACTGTATTTAAGCAAGAAATAGTAGGGTAATTTTACAGTATCTCAAATAATAGTTATATCTGAATGAAATGATAAAATTTTCAATTTAGGTTTGAAGGTAGTATCTGTATTATATTGTCAGTTTTCAGAATACCTTTGTGATTTTTTTACCATGGTCATATCAGTGAATTTTCTTTTTCATACCTGGATGATCTGGTAAGATGGAAATAGTTATGCAGCAATTCTTGTGCTTAATATTTATTAGTACAATTTTCTTAAGCCTTGTAATCCAGTAAGTTGTTCTTTGGTTGCAAAAATCTCTAAAAGAAACAAGTATTGCTTAAACCTCCTAAATTTGTTTACAAGAAATTGAGGCAGATGAATAATTTGGCAACATGGCTTTTAAGATAGCAAATAAACAAGTTTAAATATCTCTACTGAGTGAAACAATTTTCTTTTCTCACAGCCTTGAAAAAATTCTGGAAGCTGTAACAGCAGCAGCAGAGGAGAGGAATGTTGATAGATTCTCTCCTATTGTAGAAGGTCTTCAGGATAACTCAGTTCAGCTGCAAGTAAGTAATTTTTTTGTTAACTGCTGCAACAAGTGAAAACAAAATTACTTATTTTTCTGGACTGAAAAAGTAATTACTTTTATAAAGGAGTAAATAAAAAGGAGTAGAGATACTGTTTCAAATTGGGGTCAAATTTTGGAATATTGTTTATAATTTTGTCTTTTAAGATGTGGCATGGGAACATTCAGCCTGGAAACATGAGGGTGTTGCAGGTCAATTTGTTGGTTTCTATTCACTGACATCTTACCTTTGTGAGTCAAAAGACTATATATTTAAAATAAAGGATAAATTGTACGTTTGGGTGCAAATTCAACAATATTTGTTGAAATTGAAGATTAATAATAGTAAAAAAGCAAGTTTTTAGGCAACCACATTTGATAATTAATGTTTTAAATAACTTGGAAGTCTGTCCCTCATGCTCACTTTATGATATCATAAAATTTCACTTAGAGAGTCTGAGGAAAGAAAACTTTCACCTTATTTTCAATTTGCTTCAGTTGGATGTAGAGTTTAAGGCACAAAGTATTTACACTGTGTTTGAATGACCTTTATAAATCATTGGTCCTAGAGTGTAGATCTGAGCTCATTGATATTAATGTAATTTGAACTGAGAGCTGTTCATAATTGTAATTCTTTCTGACTATTACAAATATAGTAAAAGATTAATCTAAATTTTGAAAGAAATGTTTGCATTACTCAGCTTTTATATTAAATAGTTCATGTCTGACAATAAAAGTTGCTGTTTGTTTCATTTGTCTTGTAGAAAAGCTAACCATGAAGGAATAATATCTCTATAAATGTGGAGAATTTTGAAAAAATTGTCCCTTTTTCCTTACTTCTTCTCTCTTCTAATTATAGACTGGTTTGGGTTGGAAGGTCCTTTAAAGACCATGTGCTTTTCCAGCCCAGGTATCATGAGAGGGCATCTTTTCACAGATCAGGTTGCTCAAGGCCTAGTCCAACTTCACCTTCCAGAACACTTCCAGAGATGGGGCATCATCCACAGTTTCTCTGGGCTATCCATAAATTTTATAGAATTAAAAAAAACCAAAATCTGAGATAGTAACTTTTCTCTGGGATATTAAAAAGTTTTAAAAATATTTTGATTCAGTTGGGAGAAATACTTTAGATCACAAAAATTCTTTTTAAATTTCAGGATGTTGTATCTAAGTTAAGAGAATTCAAGAGTTGCTGTAGAGCATATAAGGATTTGACGACTACCAAGTTGAAATTAGGAGGATGGTTTTTTGAGTGTTAGGCTTTCAGATGTGATGCTGAATTTTCGGGGCTTGTGTATATTTGCACCTGTGTAGATTTAATGAAGAAAAGAAACTACTGTAGATTTAATACAGAAAAAAAGTTACTGTCTCTAGCTTCCTTTTCTTTGTAGTTGAAAATGCATGTGAAACTCTCCTAAAAGCAGCCCATTACTCTATTTGAACCATCAGGCAAATTACATTAATCCTTTGTACCTCTTGTTTTATCCATCATGGGTACCCACTGTTTGGAGGGGTGCTCAGCTCCATGAGCAAGATACCACTGGTGAGACTACCAAATTAGTGCCGAAAACTTCAGCTCAGTTACCTACGCAGTAGCAATCTTTATTTTTCTAGGACTACTCTTCAGATATTAAAAAAACCTTTTTCCTACTAGTTATCCCTTCTATTGATTAGGTTCTACCTCCATTTGGTATTTTGTTATCTTCTGATATAGAAGCATTGTTAAAAATGAGAACTTACTCTATATGTTACTGTTGCAATACTTCTGCTAAAATACTTATGCTAAATACGTCATTTAGCTTTGCTGAGAGTGCTAGCCTGAAGCTCCTGCAAATAGGTAATGCTTTGCTGTTTTGCTTGCTGCATTTTTGTAGACATGGAAACTCATTAAAAGTTCTTTTCTGTTTGTTTTTTTTTTTTTGAGATAAACTTTCATTAGATTATGTTCCTTCTGCTAAAAGGCTTTTTGATACTTTTTCCGACTTCATAAATGGTTGCTAGATTTTTTTTTTAAGACCAGAAAAATCAAGGTTCCTCATGTGAATCAGCTGTAAACTTTTCTAACAATGACATTGACCTGGTGGTTAATTTGACAGTTTTAATGAGACAGAAGTTTACAGTTGTCAGTTACTTGGCATACTTGCCTTGATTGTCTGCTTGACTTATGTATGCTTGCTTTGTGGCAGTTCAATTTGACACTAACAACTGACCTTTTCAATTTTGAATTGACTTAACATTTCTGTTACTAGAAGACTGAATACATAAAAGGCCTCAGAAGGGTGATTTTTTGTATTTTTTTAGTGAAAGCTCTATCTATTTTCTGCATTTATTGAAAGCAAAAGATGCTCTATCTTTCATGAAATCCAAAATTATGGAAAGCATACTTAATTGATTTTGGTTAAAGACACGATTAATAGTCTTATTCTGAGAATATAACTACAGCCAGGAGTAATAGCAAGTTTCTGGTTTTGTTAAAGTAAATGTAGTTTAACATCTTGAGTCTAAAATGCATGCAGGGCAATCTAGTGCCTTGTTATATTTATGATGACAAATGAAAAGTCTAATGCTTTGCTTGCTCAAGTCATGGAGGCAGGAAATACAGCTTTTCTGGCACAACCCATTTTGATATGTAAGAAAGTTATGACAACCTGTTTGTTGCCTACTTCTCATTCTTCTATTAGAGTGAAATGAATGCTTTTACTCTCTAATTACCAGCTTTCAACACTGCTTCTCAAGCAGGTGGTTTAACTAGCAGGAGAGTTATTCTTCCATGCAGATCTAGTTGCAGGGGCCAACTCCTAATTTTCCAGTTAGGATTGAGAAGAGGTAGCTTGGTGAGGCAAAGGTGCAATTTTTCTTTTCCTGGTTAAGTTCCTGAAAAATGAACACCACTCATCCCTGTGGAAACATGCGGATGCAGATTTATGCATATCCTAGAAGAAGCAGTTTTGTGACAAAGTAAAAGATCCTAGGTATTCATCATTAACCTTACCCTCCCAGTATTTTCAGTTCTCAGGGAACACTGTTTAATCTTTATCATTTAATAATATGAGGATGTGATATGGCTGTGGCATTTTGGTTTCCTCAATAACTTGATAATTCTTGGTTTCTCTGTGCTAATGAGGTCCTTTCCATAACTGTTTATGTAATAGGGTCAATCAGAAGAAAGCTTGCCTTACCTAAATGTCAAGATGGAACAAACTAATTTCAAATCAATTGTGATCTTGTGTGATTCAAGTATTTTCTGCTAATTTCTAGGTATTGAATTAGTTTTACTTAGAGTATGATTTAAATGTTTGTGATCAACTATCAGATTCCTGCTATTGCCTTTATCATTAGTCTTTTAAAAAGGTTTTAAAGTTAGAAAAAAGATTTTGTGATGTCATTTACTCAAATCTAGATGTGTAAGCAATGTACCTTGCTCAGACTTGTTTTTCCTTTCGTTTGTATAACTTTTCCTCATTCTGTTTTTTGTAGGCTTGTGTTTGAGACTTTCTTTCTATTTTCTGCACAACTTTCTATTCCTACACAAATAAAGAGTTTGTTAATATTATCCAATGGATCTTTTTCTTGTTTGTTTCAGGAAGGCTAAAATATGGTTTTGTTATGAACTGCAATTGAATTCCCACTTGATCAAATTTGACTAGAAATATTTGAATAGTAATACATCTTACTGATGAATTTCTTGCTTTTCATTGATATACCATGGATCTGTTTGAATAGCACATGTGCACATGTACTGTGTCAATTCGGCAAATTAAAAAAAAATATTTTTTTTTGGAAACAATTACATCCGTAGACATCCTTTCATTTAAATTACCCTGCTATCTCAAAGACAAAACTATTGTTTACTCTCGATCAGGATTTTCACAGTAGTACTTTTTCAATTTCTGACTCTTCACTGATAGTTTAAATCATCTATGATAAATGCTGTTTCCTTGCTTAACAGTCCATCATATAGTGTTTTGTAGGAAAACATACTGTGTTTTAAACTGCTGATAACAATAACAAAGGTTCTAAATTGTATATAATCAAACAACATGGAGTTGAAATGTAAATGTAACCTTGTAGTACGGTACTTCAGTACTGACTGTATGGTAGTGAAGTCTACAATCATTGAAATGCCTCACTGATGTTAACAGGGAGAGCAGGTGTTGGTGGCAGCTGTCAATGCACTGAATTACTGGCTTTGAATGGCACAACTAATTGAATCCAGAAATTGAAATTGAATGAATGAAGATTTTGTACTCCAGAGAGATGAATTGGAGATGGTATAACTTGTTTCAACTAAATAAGATCAAAATTAGGGGAAGTAAAAATTTTCATCTTGGCTGCTGAAAGGGAAGACAAATACTCATAAAGTGGACTCATACCAAAACAAATACAAAAAGCTTTAAGAATAAAGCCCATACTCAGATAATAAGAAAATATATTCTGTAAGGTTTAATGCAGTAAATTTAGCTGGTTTGGTTGCTTGCATTTTAAGCCACATGTTGCATCCAAATTCTTCTGTGGGGCATTGTAAATTGTGCAGTTTGTGGGTCTAAAAAATACACCTACTATTAAAAGCCAAGAATTTAATTTTTAGTCTAAGTGAAGTCTTAGTGGTCTAATAAAATTGCTCTCAGTAGTGCTAACACTTTTCTACTCCCATCTCATACCTATACCTTTCTATGCTGCATTTCTTTTTATGGTCATATTCTACCCACTAGTTGCAGAAATGCATGTAATGGTAAGCTTTATGCCAGAGACTTGTACAAGGCTAAGAAAAATGTACAGCTAGTGGGGTGATAGTGATTCTGTTACTATACAAATCCTGTTGCAACTAAATGAGCTAAAAATGAGCTCCAGACAGGCAAGCCAAGACTCGATGGAGCCTGAGAGGTCTGGAAGCATGTAGTGTTAGCTTCATACAAAACCTTTCCTGGTTCAACCAATTGAATTGGTTTCAACCAATTCTTGGAAGATTTTATTCAGTCTACTTTTGAAAAGTGGACTGCGCACCGTAGCTGATTTCAAAATTTTTGTTATTGTAGTGTTGGCATTTGGATGTAAGATAATTATATTATTGGTATTTATCTTTTGGTTGTTGTAGTTTCCTTTGCTGGGGTTAGCACCCTTCTCTGTTACCTAGTATAGAGTGATGCTTTGGCACTAACATAGGTACTAGAGTAACTCTTAGGAAAAAGTACTTGCACAGAAACAGGCTTCAAGAGCAATACAGAGATTTTGTTTGAATTTTAAGAAAATAATTGATAAGTTAACAAAATCCTATTTTTCCCTAAGTTTCTAAAATACTGTAGACGTATGTACAGAATCAAATTGTTTAAAATAAGGGAAATAGCACATTTCAGAGAAGAGAAGCATCATGAGAGTTGTTCTGACAGGCCCTACAAAGATGAAAAATCCACTGTGACAGTTAAAGGCTCAGATTGTTATCAATTTAGCAGCTTTATAAGAAGAGAAGAATAACCAAGGGTTGTTTCTTATTTATAACTTCAAAGAAGCCCCAAATAAGGAAGCTCTTTCTCCAGGAAATATACTTTATATAAGGCAAAACAGTCAATGTTGTGGTATTGTTATATACCTATATAGCTATATTCCTATTTAACTGAGTTCTTTTAAAACTGAGTGGTACTAATGTAATGCCAATACTGTTCTGAAAGCAAACACACCATAGGTATATTCCTCTTTGGTATGTGAAGTTAATTATTTTTGCTCATCAGGTGATGATCTAATTGCCCTCACTGTAATAAATATGGAGAAAGGACAGGAACAGGCTTCCATTGCCTTGCCAAATCTGTTAAACACTTTGCTTACAAAATAAACAAAGGCAGGCTTACAGTAAGGCGGGGGGGACAACATTAGAAAACATTACTTCAACAGAATTTAATACAATGACATAATTTTTGAGCCATATAAACTTTTTATAAACAAACTTTTAAACATTAAATTCAATATTATTTAATACTGCTAGATTTTAAATTTTTGTCTTCTAAACATGCTGTTTTCTACATTTTTCTAAGTTGTTTTGATGTTTTGCAAGCTTGTTTAAATTTTTGAAGTCTAGACTTAGGTTGGAGGATTCTTGCCTACTCCTTGGGCCTTTCAAACACTGTTCGTTGATTCATGAAATAGGACTTTGCTTTGCAAAGCCATTTATTTCTACTGTCTATTTTTTGTATCACTCAATTTTGTTCTCAACTGTACAAAATATATTTCTACTGTAGGAAAAGTCAAACTTGCCAATCTGTAGTTGTCCAGGTCTTCCTGAAAATGGCCTTTTAAATGACAGTATCATTTCTGCCCTCTCCGTTTTCTTCAGAGTCAAGATACATTTCAGTACAAACTTGGATGTAATAGCAAGTAAAGTCATTTTGTCCTCAATTTTTTTAAAGCTTTAAATATTTGAAGAGTGACTGCTCTTTTGTTACTTCTTATGTTGGCTTGGTTCCCTGAGTTCTTCTGCCACCCTTGAACTGTTTTGTCTCTGTTCTATTTTGCAATCTCCTTTCACACACCAGTATGACAAAATATTGCTGTTTGTGTTGCTTTGTTTTCTTTGGGCACTCCTTTACACTATGGTCTTTTACTGACTCTAAAGATTCTGTTGTTGTCTTCCTTCCTTTGTTATCTTTGAGGAATTAGATGTGTTAATCATAGCTACTTTTTGCAAATTGTCCTTCAAAGTTCTCCTTTTCTGTTTATATGTTTTTACATTTGATTTGATTAGTTTGTTTTGATTCCTCCCCCCCACTTATGTTGTATTATTTTGTTTAGGTGTTGTAACTTGATTATTGTCTAACACTAGAGTAAGTTACAGAAGTCTGTCTTAACACTTATGCAGTTTATTTAAACAATCGCTTTGAATCCTGTATACAATTTTGGGTGCCACAATATAAGAAGGAATAAGACTGTTAGAGTGTGTCCTAAGGAGGGCAATACGATTGGTAAAAGGCCTTGAGGGGAAGCTGTATGAGGAGCGGCTGAGGTCACTTGGACTGTTTAGCCTGGAGGAGACTGACAGAAGACCTCATTACAGGGGAAGGGGAGGAGCAGGCACTGATCTCTGCTCTGTGGTGACCAGTGACAGGACCCCAGGGAACGGCCTGAAGTTGTGTCAGGGGATATTTAAGTTAGATATTAGAATTGAGTATCAATTTTTCACCTGGAGGGGGGTTTGGCAGTGGAGCAGATCCCCAGGGAAGTGGTCACACCACCAAGCCTATCTGAGTTCAAGAATCATTTGGACAATGCTGTCAGGCACAAGGTGTGATTCTTGGGACTTCCCTGTGCAGGGCTGGGAGTTGGACTTACTTGATGATTCTTTTGAATCTCTTCCCATTCAGGACGTTCTATGATTTAATATATTTAATTTAGTTTGATTTTCCTTATATATGTCAATAAAATAAAAACAATAATTTTCTTTTTTATTATTATGCAAATCTAAATATTTGCATATACTGAATTTCGTAGAAATTCTGAGGGAATAGAAATTCATTTCAGCTCTTCCTTCAAGTAAGAAGAAGAAGCAAAGCTTATTCCTTCCTTCTATTACTGTTTTGAAGTTGTTGATGCAAGGTATGTAGTGTGACAGAGTAATTTAAGAGTGGATGCTGTTGGTGGCAGCTTTTATCCAGGAGAGGTGCTGGATGGGCTAGTACGGTGGTTCCATCCACGGCATCCTCCCTCGAGCATTCCATTCAAATGTCCATTCAGACATCTCCAGAAGCTGAAAAGACGGTCTCAACTCCTAGTGCAGAGTTGTGGGGCCCTCGGGGTTCTGTTTTCAAGTGACTCCAAATCATTTATGGGATTGGGTGGAGATGCCTCATGCTTAATTGGGTCATTCTAGCTCTTGGTCCCTAACAACCTGCTGTAGCTCAGAGTCTGCTTGACTTGATTTTCTCTACAGTTTCACAGCTCTCACATTAACAGCTTGGTTACATTTGTTACATCTCTGTTCTCATAACTAAGCTGTTCTCTTCTAGAGTGTTAGCTAGTAAATTCATCTACATAGACTAACACTGCAGTCAAACAGGTCTAAATGATGCTAATTGCCATTCACCTCCATAGCAGTTCAGCTGAAATAATATATAAAGCTACTCTCATGCTTACATACTTTGCAGTAGGATAAAGGTAGGATAATGGTTCTGGTCTGTGCTATTATGTAATCTGGTTTTAGCTATTATGTAAACTTCTGGAAACCTAATGAGTGATATTGTTTCTCCAGTCTGTACCAAAGTAGCTTTCACATCTAGTTGTTCTTGTGACCATATGTAAATTCAGTACTTGGAATTATGCATACTGATGACTGGAATAGCATTTTTCCAGTATCACCTTTTGCCTATGGTATAATGCATTATCATTATGCCATAGGCAAAAGGTGATACTGGATACATCATTATAAAAGGCTTTGCCGCAAAGTATTTGAACCAGATTGCTTTAATTGTTTACATAGTATGTAAGGTCCAAATAGAATTTTAATGGTCTGGTGCTTTAAAAAAGCCCTTAAAATGCTGCAATTACTTGAATAACGTATTTTTTGTAAATTGAAGCAAAACGTGCAAACAATAATGAGAGTAAAAAAAGGAAATAATGGCTGTTTTACATCCGTATTAGAGATAAACAGTAAGTTGCCATCGTTCTAAAGGCTTGTGAATCTGGACAGTGAATTCCTGCTGCTCCTGGCTATGGGTTTTCAAGATGAATCTCTTGATTTTTCAGAAGAGGGACTACTCAGTTGGCCTGATTCTTTTGAGCTGAAGGAGTGTTTCCCATGAAGTATTCTATAATGCTCAGCATGTTTAAAGAATGACTGTTTCAAATAGAAGCGGAAAAAACCCTGTTCTGTTCTTAAGGCTCAGTTTAATTTAATCACCATTAAAAAAAAAAATGTTTCACTGTACACAGACTGTATTACGTCACTAACTTCTTTTATATATGTATAGATAAATGTATATTTGCAGTGATTTTTATATGTTGCCTATTATGCTTTATCTGCTAAAATTCATTGGCTAAAGGAGCTTGATATATGTATAGAATGACAAAATTCAATGCAGTGGGAGAGTACATAATTTTTATGGAAATTTGTGAACTAGAGTTTGATATTTATAGCTCATGTGGTTGATCAGGAATTTAAGTAACTTAGTGATAAGATTACAGTAGTTTTATAATTAGAAATGATGTAATGCCTAATTATTCTTTTATTGTATCTTTTTGATTGTGATGCATATTGAAATCTAAGGAATAAGATAGTTTATTATTTACTCTATTACAGGTAGCTTGCATGCAGCTCATCAATGCTCTCGTTACATCTCCTGATGACTTGGATTTTAGGCTTCACATCAGAAATGAATTTATGCGCAGTGGATTAAAAGAGATATTGCCAGTAAGCATCTCGTCACCTCTCTTTGCATTACTATTCAAATTTTTTAATTATTTAAGCCTGAGAGGGGTAATGGGAGAACAAGTTCTAATAAATTATTTTCAAAGGCATTTTATTAAGTTTGGGAAAGAGCAGTCAGATACGAGAATCAGCCTTAAAATAAAAATGAAACTGTGAAATGTGCTCTCTGAGATTTATTCTGATTCCTTGGCATTTTATGACTTAACTTAAGAACATGTGACACACTGTTGTGCAAAAATTTTGAATATTTAACCTAACTAATATATTCTTGTAATTTTAAACTTTTAACTAACATAGACTTATGCAATTTATTAAAGATATATGTTTATTTACATACAGAAATACTAATTTGCAAGCCTTTGTTCTGTTTCTTCTTTGCAGCAACTACAATGCATAAAGAATGAAGCACTAGATATTCAGCTGAAAGTGTTCAATGAGCATAAAGAAGAAGACATGATTGAATTTTCTCATCGTTTAGAAGATATTAGATCTGAACTAGAATATCCTTTTGAGGGCCGATGTGATCTTTGCTTGTGTCAGAAATAGTGTGGCTGGCAGGACACTGATCATTCCCCTGGACAGGGCACTGGTGAGGCTGCACCTTGAATTCTGTTCTCAGTTTTGGGCACTTCACCCACAAGAAGGACATGGAGGGGCTGGAGCACAAGTCCTATGAGGAGCAGCTGAGAGAGCTGGGGTTATTGTCGAGAAGATGCTCAGGAGAGCCTTGTTGCTTGCAGTGACTACCCGAAAGGAGGTTATATTGAGGTGGGGGTCAGTCACTTCCCAAGTAACAAGTGACTAAATGAGAGGGAAGGGCCTTGAGGTGTGCTGTGTGAGGTTTAGATTGGATAATAGGAAAAACTTCGTAGAGAAAGGGTTGTCAAGCACTAGAATAGACTGCTTAGGGATATGGTGGAGTCCCATGGAGATAGATATTTAAAATAGTTAAAAGAGAAAAGATTTGTATATTTAAAAGATTTTAAAAGATTTATTTATTTAACAGATTTGCTGATGAGGCATGTAGTGACATGGCTAAATGGTGGATTTGGAAATACTCGGATTATAGTTGGACTTGATCATCTTAGAGGTCTATTCCTACATAAATGATTCCATGATATCAGCAGGACAAGCGTGAACAAAATAAAGCATATAATGGATATTTTTCTGCTATCATTTCTGTTTAAAGAACTTATCAGTAAACATTTGACTGAAATTTTTTGATTCTTTGTTATTATTCTCCTTAACACTTTCACTGAAGTAAATGATGTTTACAACATGGTGTGGAATACAGTTAAGGACACTAGTGCTGAAGGATACTTTCTTTCTATTCTCCAACATCTTTTGCTGATAAGAAATGATTATTTTATCCGGTATGTTTAATGCTGTGTTAGATGTTAACTATGGATTTTTTTTTTATTATTCAGTCATTAGTAGAATATTTCTTCCATAAATTTAATGATAGGTTTTAGTCTTTCTGTGTGGATTGTAATTTGTGAGCTTATGTTTAAAAGAATCAACTTGGAATCAAAAATGCCATCTATATGTTTTTGTCTCTTCTGCTTAGTGTATAATTTTATTTTATAAATATAGAAAACTATTTTTGTAAAGACCTGAACCATATTGATTGCAAGTGATCAGGAGAGATGTCTTAATCAGTTATAAATCATGGTAGTAGCTTTATAATTATGTGGTGTATTTGAGTCAAAGGACAAAACCAAGTATGCAAAGAAGTGTACTTCATACAGAAATCTGAACATATGCCTAATTAGGAGTAACTTTTGGATTGGAATTGAATATTTTCAATATACATTATAGGTCAGTTTAGACATGTTTGTGCCTCCTGGAAAATTCATCAGATAAATTACAGGGAAACAGTTAATAAAACTTTAAGTGTTTCAAGCTGACAAATACTTTCCTTCCAAAACTCTTGTGTTGTCTTTGAGGAAACACTGGAGGAACGAAGTATGAAATGAACAGGGGCCATCTGTTTTCTGCACAATGTTCTGCATAACCTTGCATTTCAGGCAAGGTCTAGCACAGATGTACGTTTAAAGGTTAAGGGTGCTTGCCTGCTATGGGTGCATCTGTGCTAGACCTCTTCCACCTGAAAAGGTTTGAATTCACAGCTTGCGTGTTCTGGGCAAGTGACCCAGCTGTCATACCCCGTGGCATTTTAGAACAAGGAGTCTTTCATTCCTTGTACTGAAGCAGGGCTGCAATGCACTTGTACTTACAAAAGTCAGAAAATTAGTGAAATCAAGCTGAAGAGCCTTCTCTTTACTGAGAGGAAGCAGAAGGTGGTCTTCCTATATTTCCATAGGGAGGGAGATGTAGATTCTATAATACAAAAATTATTTATCTTTAGGGCCACTGTTTTTTCAGGCTTTTTTGTAAACAATTTTTGTGTAATAAACTGCCAAATGTAATTTTCCTTTGAAACTTTTATCTTTCTATGGAAATAAATCAGCCCAAAGCTTTTGACCTTACTTTGTTCATAGACAAGATTTTAAATATAGATTAATAAATAAAATATGCTGTAAAATAGCTCATGTCTGTCTTTAGTCCACAGTATTTCAAATTAATTGAAGAGTGTGTGTCACAGATAGTGTTACATCGAAATGGAACAGACCCAGATTTCACATATCGTAAGAGATTAGATATAAATTTCAGCCACTTACTAGGTAAGTACTACGTTTGGAAATTATTACATCATCATACTTCCTTATATGAAACTGAATAGGTTATTAATAATCTTGGGTTCTCTGCATATGTGTAAGTGTGCTTGTTGATTTTTTCAAGATGTTTGTGTAGATAAAGCAAGATTAGAAGAATGCGAAGAGAGGGCTTCTGAGCTTTCCAGAAAAGTAAGTAATTTTACATCATGTGATCATAAGATGGACATGGGATTACTTAATATATTAATGAATGGCATAACTGAACCATGGTATAGTTTTTAACTTCAACTTACTACTAGTTCTGTGTTAAGGTGGGAATTTGGATGTTCCTTGTAGACTAGGAAGCCAAGTAGTGTAAAGTAGTTAACCTTAATTGAGAATCTTTCTACTTTTTAAGTTTTCATGTACAACTCTTCCAAACACCAATTAATACTTTATTTCAACAGTTATCAGTTTTCCTAACAAAATAAATAGTAGGAGAATAAAAATAGACTCCTTCATATTTACAGACTGTATTACTGTACATCCATGGCTTTTAAGCTGCTCTGTGTAATAGTAACTTAATATACATTAGGTCTTTATGCCATTTCGTATACTAAAGACCTGTAGTGGTGATAGAGACACATGGAAGTTGGAATAGCAGACATATATCCTTGGTATTGTTATCACATTAGTTTTTAAAAGCACAAAAGGAAAAGTTGGAATTTAAAGAAACTATTCAGAACTGACTGGTACCAACAATTTTATTTTTTTTCCTCTTTTCTTAGTTTGAAAAAGATTTTGTAGTTCATCAGGAGACCCAGGCCCTGCTGCAAAAAAAAGAGGAGAGAATCAATGAACTTGAAACAGAATTACAAGCTTTTAAATCACAGGTAAAAGACAGTATAAACGAATGTATGAAATAATGTTTTTGAAAGGGATTTCCTTTTGCATCTTCTTCAGATTCTGATAGTAGAGTTGAGAGTTTTTTCAAAGAATCTTCGTTATCGATTATTATTGAATGTTAGTTTCCTTTATTTCTGTTTTATACAAATAATTGTAATGTGACATTAATTAGCTGTGAGTTCCCAGATTATCCTTTTATGCCTGAGCTCAGTTAATTAAACTAGTTTCTTAGGTTTCATTTGGGTTTTGCTTTCAGAGTCATAGATTTCCAAAGTAATTAACCACATAGGGTAATAAGTCTTATGCTTTTAGATTAGCATTCGTCATTGTGATCTTTATCCCTGCACAGGAAATTGCTTATTTTGCAGTTTGCTATACTGAGGCCTTACCATGGATATCCAGCAGTGAAAGAAATAGCCTGTGGCTGGATACGAACATTTCCTGATAATTTTTCAATTTTCAAGCATAAATAGATATTATAAAATGTGATGGAGAGGAATAGTGCAGGTTTTTTGAGAGTAATACTTGAGTTAACTGATAAGTACTTCAAGTCTTAAATCTATGTAAAGAGACTATGCGACCAAGTGATTTTTCTTGTATCTTATTTCCGGGAATAAGAAGCACAGACTAAAAATGGCTAAAGAAGAAAGCATCAGAAACACATACTTATTGGGGTTTATTTTAATACTTCTGAGGGGTTTTTTTGGTAATATTTATTGGCTTCTTTAATTTTCTTAGTGAAGAAAATTAATTTAGCTCTGCTTTGGTCTATTTAGAAATGTCATTCTAATTCATGTTTCTGGTCAAAATTAATTGTTAACGTCAAAGTCAAACATTTAACAAAAGAAATTACAGAAATTGTTGCATTCTAAAAAACCAAATATAGTAAGAGTGGCACATCATTCATTAAGAAAGTATCTTTCTGTGTGTATCTTGAAAACATACTTAAATATTTTTTGTAAGTGAAATTGGTTTCCTCCCTATTTTACTTTTTCTGTTATTCACTGCATTAAATATAACTTTTTTTACATGCAGACAGAGACCATAACATTTGATTCAGCTCACTAATTTTCATACCATGAATTACTCACTGTTGTTAATGGGATACATGAAAAGTTTTGTAAATGTCAGGTAATTGATTAGTGCAACTTAGTACTTTTAAACTTTGGCTTCCATATGGCATCATTTGCTACTTAGTAGGTTGACTTCTACCTCTAATGATTATTTTTTTTCCCCGGTCTCATTCCTTTACTCTCTTCTTGCATTTGGTATGTATTGATGTATTTCATTCATTTTGGAGCCCAACTGTTCAGTGGCTATTTGTCAGTTTAAACAATGCTTATGTTCAGAAATTCAAAACATTATCATGCTGTTGTGCATGCATTTTTTTATATTTATTCATATTCAGCTACTTCCTTTTAGAAATTTTAAATCTTTTGCCTATTTCCATTATTTTCTAAAATAACCAGTTTCAGATCATAGTTATTTGAAAAGATAATTAGTTCTATCACCGGTAGATAAGTATCTCTCATTTATTCTTTTGTTTTGTCAGATACTTTTTTATTTATGTTTGCAGGCCTATGATAGAAGTTTTTTCAAATAATAGAAGTAATTTTATTAGACTTGCTGAAGTCCTAGTTTTGATACGTTACAGATGTCATTTCTTTATGGAATAAGAAGCTAGTGTGTAAGGATGCTTAATTTTTGGAAGGGTATTTTTTCATTATTGCTTCATGTTTTCAGTTCTGTAGAATGAGAACGCTTCTACATTGGAAGATACCTGTTTTTCAACAGAATTATTTATCTCTTCAGGTTTTGCTGTTATGTACTTGGAATGTTTCTCTGTCATTTGTAGGATGAAAACAGCAGGATTTTTTAAAAATTTGGGCTAAACCATGGTAGTCTAGATAAAATCTCAGGATATCTATCATACTCTTCTTAGCTCATGGCCAGTGAAATATGAAGAGTGGGAAACACCATTTCAGTCATTTTTGGTGTGCAACCCCCAGGTCTGAATATCAGCTTCAAATATTGACGCTTTTTGATCATGAAATGAAAAGCACATTGAGCTCGTTATCATTCTTATTTGACTGTTCTATACAAGACAAATGGCATTGACTTTCAACTGGTTTTCTGGATTTAATCTATAAACTATGATTGTTATAGCATTTTGTTGATAAAACTTTGAAACTGAGTAAGAATATTTTCCTTATCAGTATGGTTCTGTGCCACCTGGTTTTCTGCCATCAACTCGTGGAGATGCATCTGTTGTTCCACTGGAAGGTGCAGGGCCACATCAATTTCCACCCCCTCCTCCTCCACCACCACTGCCTTCTAATGGAGCAATTCCACCACCACCGCCTCCCCCTCCTCCTCCACCGCTTCTGAATAGCTTGGGAGCTCCTCTGGGTTTTGGTGGTGCTCCTCCACCTCCGCCTCTACCAGGCCTGCCTGGAATACAGTGGTCCCCGCCTTCATGTGCTTTGCCATTTGGAATGAAGCCTAAAAAAGAATTCAAACCTGAGGTTACCATGAAAAGACTCAACTGGTCTAAGGTAATGTTGATTAATGATAAATACTTGATGTAAAATCTGACATTAAACTTGAAGAAAATAGATAGACAGAAGTAACACTGGATAAGCAATTTATACATTAGTTAAAATTATGTAAGATATGAATACTTTCTGTCTTTAGCTTTTCACTGTTTTCTGAAAATTGTGTTTCATTAACCCATGAATTATCTGGGCAAGTATCTGTTGACTTTATGAGATGCCTGGAAAAGTCAGTTTTGGTCTAGAACAAAACAACCTTGATAGCAAGATGCTTCTTATGCTTTCTGGGTCCTATTATGCCTTGTTTTTCAGCAGACTCCTTACATTGCATCAGTCACTGAACTATACCGATACCTATACAGTTTCCAAACAAGTGTCTTGAATCTATTTAGCCTGGACTGGTAAGAAGGAGTGCAGGTCTCTCTGTTTGTCTGTAGTACTTGAATGTACTCGCATAAATGTACTTACATAAACTTAATGCTGACAAAAAATAGACTCAATTTTGGGGTTTGGTTGGTTTTGGTTTTGTTTTCTTCTCCTTCTCCATTGTGACAAGATTAAGTATAGCAGTCTACTGAGTTTGGAAACTAATTATTTAGACCGAAACAAGTCAGTAAAGATATTTCCACAATTAATGAAATAATCAAAGCTATATTCTGAAAAGTAAGGTACCTAGAATCTAGTTAAACCAACTGTGTTCAGAGATTATTTGAAGTTTGCCCAAGTTTTAAATCTAGACCAAAGCTAATTTGCTTCTATTAGATCTTGGATAACAGAGTGTGTTGTCTGCATTGTTAGAACCATTTTTTTCAAACCCACTTATTTTAAGGTTATTGTTTTTAATGAGAAATACATTAACAACTCTGAAGATGAGTTGTGTACTAAAAGTTCACGTTTTACAGAGCTCTAAAGTCTAAAGCACATTAAATATTTAAAAGAGCACAGTATCTGCATAGTATCAAAATAATTAACAAAATTTTGTTTTGTCTCTTGCTTATAGATCAGGCCTCAGGAAATGACAGAATCCTGTTTTTGGGTTAAGGCAGAAGAAGATAAGTATGAGAATGCTGACATGCTTTGCAAATTGGAACTTACATTTTGTTGTCAAAAAAGAGGTAAGTAGGTGATTGATTTAATTTTCAGCTTTTGGAGATGCCTTTAACATTCTTTTGACTTAAATAAATATATGAAAAAACCCTCAGAATATAACATTAATGTTCTTGTTTCTAAGTGGGGTTTATAAAGAAAAAGGTATGAAAATCCCAGACTGCATAAAGCCATAATATTGGACTATTTTACTTAAGCATATGATAAAAATTGTGTGACCTGTAGGAAAACCTCACAGAAAAAAACACCAAGAAATTCTTCTGGATAATACAGATTTTATCACATTAAAAAAATATATAATTTTTATCTGAATACTATAATAAATTACTGAAATCTAATTTGGAGCCCAGAAGGTGATGTGTTTACCCTCAGAATTGATATGATAATTGATGTGCGTTGGATCCATGATGGATGATACTATTTCAGTATGATTTTTTACTTCCTGATAAACCTGTAGGAACATAGATCTCCTTTCATAATTGCTTAGCTTCTTTAGCTTTTAAAGCACTGTGAAGGAACAAAATATTTGAAAGTATTCCTGACTTTAAAACTTTTCTCCTTTCTGTGGAAGTAAGCCCTTTTAGTAGTAGTTTAGGTTATTCTGTCCCACATATAAAATGCCTGTTATTTCCTGACACATTTTTTTTCTCCCTCCTTTTTTCATATCAGAGATGTAATACTTCAGAGCAGCCAAAGGGCTGTAATGTTTAATTTCTTTGCAAATTGAACAGGGGTTATTGTATTTTTACTTTGTTTTAAAAATTCTATTTTGATATCTTTATTAGTAGAATGGCATGGCATTCTCAAATTTCCCCTTTTTTTGGGGTATGCTCTGGTGTATATTATCCAATATTTTTTTATACCATAACCAAGAACTTTATTCCACTCTTGTCAAAGCATGATTTTTATGCCCTAGCACTGTTTCCACTGATTTAAGTATTATAGCTTGTTGCTGCTGATACTTAATAATATTAAGAATATTGTAAAAAGATAAAAAGGCAAAAAACCACTCACCGTAGACATGTTTGCTTGAATCTATTAAAATAAGTCTAGAAGCTAATTATAGTGCCTTTATAATGTTGGGAGAATTCCCAAGAATGTTCCCTGAATTAGTAGGCTGGAAGTTTTAAAAGCCACTGGAGGAAATAGTTTCCTATGTGTAATTAAATAGTAAAATTTGGGAGACAAGATAATATTAGGCCAAACATGTTAATGGCTCAGAAGAGGATTGTGAGTCTCTACAGACACCATGAACATTAGAGTTAACAAGATTAACATCCCTCAATATTTAACTGAATGGACTGAATAGATTGTTTTGACAAAACCCAATAGAAGAGAGTTACTAGATCTACACTTGGAAAGTCAGTGAAGTACACTTTTAAACCAAATGTGTGTGTGTGTATGTAGCAATTTAAAGACTGTAATCTCCAAGGACAAATTTATTTCTTTTTTACACATGAGGCTTACTGCTTAATCTTTTTTATTTTTAAGTTTTGAAATCTCTCTTATCCCACATGGGTAATATAAGTGTGCCATCATCTCAGTTTTTCAAGGGAAGTGGAGACACTAAAGATTTTATTTAGAACAGAAAGTAGGAGTTTAAAGGGCAACATGGAACTAAATTTCGTCTTTGTTCAAGTGAGTGGTTTACAGAACTTTAAATGAAAGCTTAAGTGTGTTAGTAGCCTGGACCAGACCTCAAGGTCTCTTGTTGACAGCATGAATTCCAGTACAGAGGACAGCAAAGCGACTGCTTTTGTTCTCATGACCATGGAGAGAGGTGATACTTCTTTGTAATTTATACTTAATTTACTGATTATAACAAAACTTACCAAAGAAATTGAAGACATACAGTTTTCTTCACAGTCTTGAGGAGATTTAACACTAGGCTCTCTAAAGTGGAATCAGCAAGCTATTCACTACACTCAAATTGGGAACAGTCCTTGACTATTTCTAAAGCTTAGTGTCTAAAACCCGAAAGAGGAGAACTTGAAAATTATTCTGTAGCCAAATGATGGCATGCAAAGAATGAGTTGGTTTCCATTCTGCTGAAGGGTCTGCTTATGCACTCTTTTCATTAAAATCTTTGCATAAGAAGAGATATCTGGTAGAGGAAGTGGGGATCAGAATGTTCAATGATGCTTTAAGTGATTTTTATTATCATTAAGTAAAATCAAATTGAGGTACTCAAATATTCAGTTGGTGCATTTTGCCTGCTAATATGCCAAAAGTGTATCAGTGTTGATCTAGAAAAGGAAGTCTGATGTCTATGTAAATAATCCACTAAGGAATCTTTGCTACAAAAAAGAATGCAGAACAGTATAGAATAGATTTGAAGATTCAGCAGATGTTTGTATAGGAGTTATAAAATATGTTGATTCTGAAGGGGCATTGAAGCAATTGAAAAACTGAAGATGTTATGGAGATATGAAATACTACTGCAAGAATAAAGAAGTAAGAGAGGGCCTAGCTTCAGCCTGTAGGAAACCTTTGTTGAGTATGTCCAGTGATATTTCAGAGCTATGAACCATGGAAGAAACCCCCGAAGGTCATTTTTTTAATGTCCAACAGCTTTTTGTAAAGAGACCAGTCTAGTTCATGTTGCTCAGGACTTTCTTCAGCTGAGTTTGAGGTATTTCTCAAGATGGAGATGTAGGGATGGACAGTCTGTCCCCATGTTTGTTACTGTGGTGAATTTTCTTTTCATAATATCTTTTGGGATATATTTTGCTGAAACTTGTGCCTATTTCCCCTTGCTTGTTGTGCGCCTCCAAGAATTCTGGTTCTCTCTTATTTGCAGCTTTATGTCAGGTCATTTGAGACAATAGTAAGTTTTCCCTTGTCCTTTATTATCCTTCTCAAGGCTGACAATTTTTCAAATTTTCTGTCTGCATCTTTATGCTTCAGCTCTCTAATGATATTGATGATTTTCTGCTGTACTCATTCCAAAGTACCTTTTTTTTAAATTCTTTTTTTTTTTTTTGGAGGTAGGGAAACCCATACAAAAAGCTCTAGGTACGTCTCCCTGAGAGTGGGGAAGTATCTCCCCGAGAAAGGGAGTAGAGGGAAATAATCACTTCTTAGACTTGTTGCTGGCAACACTCTTGGTACTTTACTGGAGGAAATGTTTTCACTGCGCTGCTTGCTGATGGTGATAATGGAAAGTCCACATAGACTATGGATGGTAATAGGGCATTTACTTTTGTGTGTTATAAAGCTGGTTTTGTCACTTTTAAAAAGTTGAATCATTTTGTGAAAGCAACATGTTTTATAACAATAAAACCTTGAGATGAACACTGAGAAGTATCAAAGCATCAGTTGCTGATGGTATTCTGGTAGCAACTTACTGAAGATGAAATGTGATCTTTTTTTCATTGATTTAGAAGTTAGTCAAGAGTATAATGGCAAACCAATTCCTTTCTTATAAGAGCCTGAGTGAGAGGGCTCTGTGTGTGTCAGTGTGTGCTTTAGGTCATTGTTCCTGTCCATGTCATGGTGATATACCTGACTGATGCCGTGGACCCCTTACCTGTGAAATGTCACTGGATTGTCATTGTGCTTATGGTTGTGGGTTTGTTTTAGACCATTGGTTTTAGCTGTGAGTTGGTTGCTTGAGTAGAGTTGATTTTGTGTACCTCTGACAGCTCCACGACTACTCACTGGCTGGAGGGAAAGAAAAGTAATTGACAAGTTCTGAAAATAAGGTGGTGAGTGAAAATAATTTTCATGGATGATCTTTAGTTATCTGGTATGTTTTAAAGGTAAGAAGAAGGATTGGTATGAAGGGTGATTAGAGGAAAGAAATGAAATATCAAGAACTTAAGAATTACCAACCAGGGTTATCCTCATGATCTCAGATCAACAAAGAAAACTTGTGTAAAGCCTTTCTGGCAACAATGGTTTTAAATCTATTTTTTTAATAATCTCTTACTATAATTTTGAAAAACATTTAAGTGAATGTATGACTTAAAGTTAATTGATATGTGAAACACTGAATAGCAGAGCTGGAGCTTACATGTGCTTTTATATTATTTAATCCTAAGCGATAAGATGAACAAACACAAATGCTCATTATTGAATGTCAGCTGCTTTGTAATGCACTGGAAACCTGATGGAAGAATAATCACTGGTCTGTAAAGCTAACATGCTGCTAACTTTGCTGGAATTATTAGATGTACAGTCAGGGAAGTGACACTTTGCATAAAAGATAGCATGAGCAGTAGGATTGTGAAAATTTTGTGGGGTAAAAGAAACCTCTTGTGCAAAACCTTGTAAATGGAAATTCCTTCTAATAATATTGGATCACAACATGTATGTGATGAGAAAATGTTAAGATTAGATAAGCTAAATATTTAGTGATAATAAAGTGTGAGATTTAAGTATATCTAAGATTTCAATAAACTTTGTATTGCAATACAGAAAAATTGGCAGCAGCGAAAGCTGTGGAGTAAAAAATCTCGAATGTGTCCTGATAGCGAAGTTCAAGATTGTATTTGAAGAAAAAAACATTACAAATGTAAAACTGCAAAGATAATGGGAAAACTCATTACAAGTATCTAGATAAATATAAACAGGATGTTCTTCACATACTCATTTTGAATCTTGAATTTCTTACAAAGGACCCTTCAGCTAATTTTGAAATGTGTATTTAATTTTTTGTAAATGAAACTGGCTAAGGGTGTGGTGGGTCCACTTGGAGACAATTTCAAAAGTTCAATAGGTTCAAAGAACATTAGAAAAATTCAGGGATAAATGGTCCAAAAGAAATAGGAAAGGTTATATTTGTAGGAAGGAACCCTCTCTTTTGCTAAATGGGGAGAATGGATTATGAGACGTGGTAAGGCTGGCATAATGTCTTTTCTAGGAACCTCTCTTATTGCAGTTCTTGTTATTTAATCATTGATATGAGTGCCAAGTTGCTTGGAGTAGCTTCAAATTACCATGTTTAAGACTTACAATTCTGAAATAAGGTAAATTTCAATATGCAAACACTGGGTTTGTGGGGTTGCTTTGAAGAGTACTGGTGTGGAGAAGATAATTGCAGTAAGTTGCTGAAGTCTGTCAGTAAGTGTAATTAATGTAGGGAGACTGCAGTGGTTAGGCATAATGTGGGATATATGTTCAGGATAACAGGAGAGTTCCAGCTACATATTGCTTACAGTAATCCTTTGGGTGCTTGAAGAGGTTTGCCAAGGTGATTCCAAGACTTAGGAGGTTGTATAGAGTACACAAGAAGTCAATCTCTAAGCAAAAAAGAAATCTTGAAGCATTTCAATTCAAAATGACAATTTGGACATTTCATGTATGCAAAATATAAGAAAGCTAGTAGTTTCACGAAATATGTGCTTTATAATTAATGTGCTGTATTTATAAATATCCTGCCAATAAGTTTATTTGACTTGATCCAAAGACTCTTATGTTTAAAGTGATAAAGTCCAAATGAGGATTAGAAATTGCACATCAAACACACATGAAATCACTTGTAAATTCTTCATTATTTTTAGCAATATGCAGATAATTGCAGCTAATGGGAGATGGCATGAAAAAATTAGAAATGTTCTCTTCTTTCTTTTCTAGATATCAAAGGGAATTAATCTAGTAAACTTGAGAGAGAAAGATTGCATGATCTCTCTCTCTTTTTTTTTTATCAACTAGGACAGATTTTCATCCTAATCTTATTGGAAATGGCAGTGTCTGATCCCATCACACCAGAGCTCCTGCCAGACTTGATTATTCAGAAATAAAGCACTTCTGTGGGAGTACTATCTCTGTTGGCACTTGACTTGAAAAGGTCAATATAGTTCTAATTTTTTTTTCTCCTCTGTATACGCTGTAAGAAAAATCAAGACCTAAGGTGCTATAGTGCCAATTAAGTCTCAAATATTTTAAATCAGAAAAGAGAGTAAATGTTACTGAGAAGATCAAATTACTGATATAAATCAGTTTAGTGCTGTGTTTAGCACACCCCAGCCTACCTTGCATAAACAAGAGAACATGCTGTCATCCATCTGAAAGATTAGGTAGAGCCCATGAACCTTGTATTTTCCTTCACCTCCAGAGTATTTATCAGAGGTAGCTCCTAACTGTACTTCTTGTAGAATCTTATTATTATAAACCTGTAAGACTGCCAACAATATTTTTTTAGTAACTTCTGCTATAATACAGCACTGAGTAATCTGAGTTACCTTTTAATGTAAATGTACAAGTAGAAGTAAATAAAGCCTGCTATGCATTTGTTTGGCTGCCTTTCAGTATCATCCTAACAGTCCTGAAAGCACAATTATTCAAAAAGATTTATGCATATACAATGAAATAAGGAAAAACATTTTCTTTCTGAAGAAGGCAGGAGCAAGTTAGGAGCATTTGCAAGGAGCAGCAACTAAAGCATTGAAATGTCAGTGGTATCTTGCAGCTTGAGTATATCATCTTCACATGGAAAGAGTGAATAGTATATTTAGTGTTGTTTGGTAGTAACTGTATTAGTTGTTTATATTCTTAGCAAATAGAATGATATCTGCTCTTATTCTTTTAAAATATTTGTACCAAATCATATTTGCTATGTAGAGATTGATGTATAGGAATCAGTGGTTGAATATACTTCTGTGGGGCATTGAGCTTGGCTGGCTGCCAGATGCCCACCTAACTGCTCTCTGATAAAATAATAGAAAAGCTTGTGTGTTGAATTAAGAGCACAGAGATCACTTACCAGTTACTGTTACAGCAAAACAAACTCAATTTAAGGAAAAGTAATTCAGCTTAATTTATTTTTTCTGCTGTCCTGTCACAGATAGGAGAAACATTCAATTGTTCATACTGTTAAATGTATTTAAAGAAGTGGGATATGAATAAGTCCTAAAACCTGATTTTGATATCCAGATAACTCCATGAGTGTGTGGCAAACAAAAAATATAAAACCTGAAAAGAAATTTAGCATAGCAGTGGTTAAAATACCCTGACAATAGCATATTTTTTTTGTAGGTTGTTTTTTTGAAGCTAAAATTGTGGCATGTTTTCCCCTTTATTCTCCTTCTTTGACAATTTCTTAGGATGAATTCTCTCTTTAATTAATTAATTATTGAACGACTGTGTCGTCAATGCCCTAATCTATGTCAGAATCATGAGTAACATCAGATTATTCTTCTGGTAAGAATGTAGAAAAGAGTGTGTCAGCAGATGTTGCTAATAGGATTAGAAAAACTTTTATTAGATAAGGTACTTTGATTTGTATTTGCACTTAGGAACTACTTTGACATATAGTGAAAAGATATTGAAGAGTTTGTTACAGCATTCATAAGCATGTACCTAAGCACAGTATTAACTATACCTCAATTTTAATTTATTTTTCCTTTTTTTTTTCTTTTTGACAAAGCTGTAGTATGTGCTGTTCTTAAATAGCTGTTACTTACCTTTTACACACAGACTGTTATTTCCTGTCAGCTTCAAACCAGATTGAGTTGAGTGCTCACCTTTTCTCCTCAATGAAGTGCCTGGACAGAGTAGTTCCTTTAGTTCACCTTTACCTTCTTTTTTCAAACAACTGATTTTTTTTTTAATAGTTGATTTCTACACAAAATAAAGTATCAGTCTGCAGTCACTTCATTTTTGATGAAAATATGACAGTATATTCAAGGTAAACTTTAAGATCTTAAATTTAATTGTCACTATACTGGCAAGGATTCTTCATGAATTAATTTGCTAGTATTTGTATCACACAGGAGGTATAAAACTCTACACCTAGTACAAACCTATTTTCATGGGTTTTTACCTCCTGTTTGGTTTTGCTACATGTTTATGCACTAAGTGCTTTTGATGAATTTCCAATCTAATATTGCAACTATTTATATCTGACTAAAGGTAACACTGTATTTGAGTGTAATAAAATCTTCATTACAGCGCTGCTTTTATTGCAGCCCTTTTCATTGTGAACTGAGAAAAATAATTTACGTGCAAGAAATGTTTAACAAACCTTATTTGGCAAACCTTCAAAATCACTGTTGATGAAAACTATTAGCATTTAAATTTCTACAAGCACTATTTTTTGTCCTTTATAAAATCTGTCATTCGATTTTTCAGTGAATGACTTGTTTCAGAAGAAATTAATTTCAAGGACAATTCATTTTGAAAAACAAAAATAAGAATCAAGGAGCTTATGTGTTAATGGAGCAGTGATGTCCAATTAGGGAGCTGTTATACAGTACTTGGGTACTGGTATACTGTGCAGACTTGAGCAGCATTATATTTGGCAGGGTCGTTGGTTCTGTTTGCATTTCATCAGGTTCAGCTGGAACAATATTTTGCATATGTACAAAGTAGCTACACACATTTTCCTTCCTTACCCACTAAGATTACATACTCTTCGTTATCTACTAACTTTGTGTAAATATGACCTGGCCTTTTCTAATGCCTAATTTATTTTTTAATTAAAGTGAGTTTTTAATTTAAAGAAACCTGGGAGTTGAGTACTTCAAGTGAAAGAGGCTTCCATTGTGGGTTGCTGTTCTCTGCACGATCTCACTAGTCTCTACCTTGTCATGATAGTTTGCGGACAGATATTTTAACAGAGCTCTTCCAGTTTTTTAAATGAAATAAATATCACCATGAAGCACTTTTGTAAATGTGCTGTAAATGATGTCCCCCCCAATAAGAGCAATCTGGTTCTGCAGGTTATGTAAGAATTGAGAGAATTGATTTGATCTGAAATCACAGGATTTTTTGGGGGGGTTAAATCAGAGCTTCAACAGAATATTCTTTTGCATAGAATATAATCTAGTTCCACATTCTGAAAACTGTTGTAATAGGGCAGGATGTATTTGCACTGTTGTAGATGTCTGGCACAATAGTTGAATATTTACAGTGAAATAGTTTTGTTTTCAGATACATTCTTCTGGATGAGTTTGTTGCATTCTGTGTCATTTAAATGTAAGAGAATGAGGGCACAGACAGCATATCCTGTTGCTTTTAACAACTTCATATTTCTGTTTTATAGCTTTCTGCTTCACTCTTCCTATTTTTACAAGTTAGTGGGAGTCTACTTTTCAACTCACGAGATAGTTCTTCTACAACCTTACTCACCTCTAACATCAATTGAGTAATGAAACTTAAAAATTTCATCTGCTGTATTACTCAGCTCTTAACAGTTGTAAGGACTAAATGTTTCCTGCTGTGCAATCTGACTTGTCTGATATAGAAATGCCTTTTTCTGAAATTATAAATGCATAAGTATAGCTGGCAAGGATAAGAAGCTAGAAAGAGCCTGCTTAGGGTGACTGCTTATCTCTGCCTTTCCTAGACTGTGCTGTGTAATGTCTTGTATTGCTTAAAATTTGACTGCAATGTACTTGATATACATGGAACAGAATGTTGTTTTCTGTCACTGGTGTTTCGGTATAAGTTCTTGAGAAATAGTGGGTCATCTATTTGAAACAGTGGGAGGATGAAAAAATCAAATCGATGTTCAGCAAGATTGTTTGAATAAATAGGAGGTAGCTGTAGCTGGATTGCTTGAAGAGAAACAGGGCATGGTTGCACATTGCAGCAAAAATCTTGGCATCTGTAATTCAGCAGATCTGTAATGCTGCTGTGAAAAGAAACAAACATGGATAATGTAGCTAAAACCAAACCAGGTTAGATCATCTTAACTGCAAAAAGCCAAAAGAGAAAGTTTGTTTTCAGTACTAATCTAGTAGTGTGAACTACTGTTCTGTGAACTCCTGTTTTAATGCTCTATAGAAGAGAAGCGGTAGTGATAAATGTACTTGTTCAAACTTTAAAATGGGGAAGATAGAATCCATTTGCTGCTAGCAGTTAACTCTCAGAATGTATCTGGGGTTCTTCCTTATTCAGCAGAATAAGGAAGAGGTAGTCATTGAGTGGGGACAAATGGGGACATAAGCTGAGCTGTGCAGATTCGTGTTTTATAATAAACAAAAAGAATCTCAACCACTGCAACAAAATAGGTTTTTGAGAACAGGATACTCATATGCACTGGCGATAGACAGTTTGGATCTCCAGGTTTCTCTTGCTGAGAACTTGGGAGTATAGGCCAAAACTCAAAGTAGGAAGCATATTTGAAACGATATAAAGCCCTCCTGAAACTACAGTGGCAAAAATAAGTCAGTATGAAAAGAGTAGGAGAAATTAAGGGCAAAGCATTCTTTGTGTGAAGGAATTAACGTGCCTCTGATTTGTCAAGAAAATAATGTGATTCATTTTGCTAGAACTCATGTTTGCCTTTAGGGTGAAATGTAAATTGCATTATGCTTAACTTTCTTAAAAATAGTAACACAAATTGTTAATTTGAACCACTCTTGGTGTTTGTTCTGGACTATAGACTGTAGTCTATATGGCTCTTGGTACTTAACGGCACTCCAGATTCTGAAGCTAAGACTTATTCTTTGATCACCAGTTGAAGTTTTCTGTTTACTCAGGGTAATATTTATATTCCACCTTCTGAGGGGGAGGAAAGTCATAGAGATTTAATCAAATTATAATTCTGCTGCAGGACCTTCATTTACATACAATTATATTTAGGTCAAATAGAGTGAGCATATTGTTACTAGTATAACTACTAAGTAAGTTTTATGCATTTAAGATTAGACTAATTCCTCAAATGTCTGCAAGGTCTAGTGACTAGGTAGTCAACATAAATGTAACAGGAAGAAAGGAAAAAAATCCTATTCTACATTTGCATTTGGAGATACTAACTAAACATTATGATATAGACTCCAACTGGTGCAAAATGGACTTATTATCTTTTTCCAGCATTTAAAAATTTGTGGCTAATGCAAAGATGTGTGATGAGATAGTAAAGAAATATTATTATTGTTCTCATATGGTAAAATATATTTTTATTCATAAAAGATGTGTGCAATAACCAAATCTGCGTACTAGACTAATTATGCAGAATCTCTGCAATACAGACTACATCATCTTCAATCTCACAGAACTCTAGCACAGACTGTGAGGAGCAGGAATTCAAGTATCTTTAATGATACAAATTTTGTTTTTCTGAATTGCTAGAGGAATGAGAAGCTTTCTGTACAGAGGTTTAAAGACACGCTAATTAGAATTAGCCTAAAAGTATATTTACAGTGTATTTGTCTGATACTCCAGCTTAGGTAGATACATTAGATTATCAAATACCTATTTTTTGTTGCAGAAATACATACCCTTTTTAACATAAGATAATATCAAATTGCATTCAATTTGATAGTGTGATGTGGTATTAATGTTCTCCAGCCAACAAAGACAAGAATTCACTTGCAATTCCAGCTTTTCTTTGTTTAGCTTCTGTCAGATAGTGTGTCGGATAGAACAGCATTTCAGTGAGAATGAATGCTACATATCTCTCCTGCTTGCGTTTTAATAAAATATCCTACAGCGGTGAATGTTCTTAAAGCTTGCTTGCAATGGATGCTTTCTGAGTTTGTATCTTTCTGTTTATGATTGGCTCATCACTTCATTCCTTAATGTACCACAAGAGTGTCTCATAGTACAGTAAATGATCTGGATTACTGAATAGCTATTGCAGGTTTGGTGAAAGAGGAGAGAAAACCCTAAGAAATACAAATTTGAAAGTAATGTCAATTGTACATCTGTAATAATGCAGAAGAAATGTGATTCTGTAATTAGAAGATGTACAGCCATGGTTTTAACTAGAAAACTCTTGCACTTTTTGCAAAAGTGAAGTCAGTGTTTTTCCCCCAAGATTTATTTTCAGTGAAGTAGCACTTGTCTTGTAACACAAAATGCAATTGCTTCATTGATTCCTGTTTATTTTCATATTTTTCATATTTCTCTTTCATATTAGAGAGAGCTTTTAACAGAAGATTTTAGTTTAAAGAAAATCTTTTCATTGCTATTTATATAGCACATGGAATAGTACGTGGAATGTAAAATCTTTGAGTATATTTAAATATTGCTAAGCACTTAGGCTGTGAATTAATGGAAAAGATCTTTTGTGGAGTCTAAATCATGTGTATTCACCTGTATTACTAAATTTATTTCGCTTTTTATTTTTTATACTAGTGCTTAAAAGCTTTTAATGTACAAATTGTGAAAAACTGTTCTAAGTTAGAACACTTAGGTGTTCTTGGAAAATTTTGCTACAGATTACTATACAGTCTTCAGTTATACTCTCCACTTCTGAGGAGAAGGTTAAGGTGATTTACACGTTTGGTATGTATTCTGTTTACTTTCCTACAGAAGTTGGAACATTTTTGTCTCTTTATAAATAATGTATATGTTATAACTAAACAAATGGGTTATGTTTCTGATTTGAAATAAATCCTCATATCCTGTTTCAGAGTTGAGAAATACATAACTCTTCATTTTATTTTGCTCCACATCTCATGCCACTGACTACAATAAAATAATGTGTGCCATTTTCTAGAGTTTGTATGGCTCTAACTGTTAAGTGCAATCACAAAAAATACACTTTAAAATATGAGGAAATTTATGCAAAGGGAAAGTACTATATAAATGAAATAATGAAAAACAATGAAGTTTCTTGGAAGTGTTTTCACCAGGTACTTTTGTATTGCTGAGTACAAATGAAGATAAGCAGGAGCTGGGAAAATCATATTAACTGGTTTAGATTATAAGGTTTTTTTAATTTAGATTTCTGGAAAGTGATAGGAGTAAGGACTATTTGCACAAAATCATCCTGTGGATGTATGACAGCACTGCTAGGTTTAACTTCCTTTGAGAATGAAATGCTTGCTTTTGTTTCAATATCTTAGTTCCTGCCCTGCAGTATAGCAGACTTGAAGTAATCAAGCAAGTCTAACTGGTTTTAGTATATAACTGATATTTCAAACTTATTTGGAGAAAAAAAAAAACGATGCAAACTGCTTGCACCTTTCAAAAAGATAGATGGGACATCACTATCAGAAGCAGCATCGAGAATACTATATGTTACTTTCCCCTGTTTAATTTTATAATTTTTATAATCTTGAAAGAAAAGATGTTATTTACTGTAATTAACAAGCTCAACCTAAAACCCTCTCTCTATTTTATGTTCAGCTATACATTGGTAAGTGTATTGATAGGAATCAATCATCGTAGTTCTAATGGCTTGTTTTCTTGTAGATTGCTATTGAAAAATATTGGTTAATGGTATTTAATAAGTCTTATTTACTGAGCATCATTACATGTCAGAGTTCTTGTATTCCTAAGGAAAGAAAGTAATCTGGTAGCTAGATAGTCTAGTGTCTAGAGGTATGTGATGCAATTTCCTTGTGCTGTAGATACCTTCATGAGTATGTTATGAATAGAGCAATTTTACTCGTTACAGTTTCTGATAATTTGACTGTGGCTACAGTTTTTAGATGTTCCTTTCCCTCTTGTTTGGCTTTGTTAGTGTTCTTGTCTTTCAAGACTTATTTCAAGAGAATCAGAACTTTAGTTGACAGTGTATAAAGTCATAAAATTAGCTAAATTATCATTGCCTCATTTTATATGTTTTTCTTGGTACTTTTTATTAGATTTTTACTGTGTCAGACCTCTCCAAAATCAATAGTTAAAATGGGCATTCTTCTGAACAGACTTGAATAATATGCTTATTATGGGGTATATTAAAGCATATAATCTAAATAAAGGTATGCTCCATTTACCTTTATTTGCAGTCTCATTATGACTTGAGGCTATGAGAGTTTAGTATGATGAGCACATGACTTTTAGCAGTGTAACTCAGGAGCTTAGAGGGAATACCCTCTAACAATGTAGTTTTTGCTTGACACACAATGCATTGAAACTTCTAAAACTTCATTTACTTTTCCTACTGTCTTACTTTAGCTACTCTTAATGTACTGGGCACCCCTTAAATGTGTTTAAAGTGATCTAACAATCTGATGTGAACAGTAGAGTGCAACTTCTACTCTAGAATATCTTGATGGAATCCAGTTGTATCCAGTTTGAATGTATGAGGTCAGTCAGATTGCTTGGCCTATAGAAGACTCAGAAATGACTGTGGTTTCTTGACTGTTAAATACCCTTCTCCAAGAAAAAGAAAATAGTACAACCACCCACAAATTACCTGCCTTTCCTTGGACTCTGGAACACTTTATCTCTTTCACTGGTTAATTTTCTAACATTTTTTAAAAGTGTACGTAGGAGGTAAATTGAAATTGTTTATCAGACGTTTTAGCAAAAATTATTACAGAAATACTTAAGAAAGTTTGTTTGTGAGTTGAAGCCAGCATTAATTATATGAGCTGGTATTTAATTTTAAAAACTTTTTTTTTAAATTACTTTTAGCAGTGTTAACACACTGGAAAGAGTGTGGAGGTCAAGATGGGAAATAAGGTATGGGTGACTGAATTCCCTTATATTTTTCTGCTGAGATTCAGCATACTTTTCAGTATGAGTGACCCCTTGAATTTAAAGAGCATCTAATAAACTAATTGTTAGTGTTTGGTCTGAAGTCCTCAAGCTGTTGTCAGAAAGCTACTTTTGATATACATTGTATGACTGAAAGCCTAGTATTTGTGATAATTAATAAATTTCCACTGCAAAATCTTTAAGGCTCTTAATTATCTCTTACTGAGGGGTTGCAGTACAGACTTATGCACGGTACTTCTTTATTATTAATTAACTTTTTTTCTATAAAATGTGGACTATGTCGCTTGTATTCACCTATTAACAGGTTAATGCTGTTGATAATATCTAGATTTATTTATTAAATATGGCAAGTCAAGCCACATAGAGATTTTGTGTGACCTTGATTGACACTGGCTTTAGTTATTGTGCTCTGTAACTTATCATGCAAATACTCCCTTGTGCTCTGAAGATTTTGAGTTCAGTACAATTTGATTATTGGACTTAAAAATGGATTACTTTATTACTTGCTGGTTTCTATAAGTTTGAAAGATACATTAATACTGCTTTCAGTAAGTAAATAATCTGGTTCATTCAGATTTTTCTCAGAAACTATTTTGATATATTTTTATCAACTGGAATGTTCCCGTGTGCAACTGAGAGCTCACTGACATGTAACATGACTGCTATGTATATATTAAGCTTAAAAATGCCAGGTTGAGTTCTTTCACAGAGACTTTTCTCAGAAAACTGTACATGCATGTAGTGATAGTCTGTGTTTCAGAGAGAAAAGATAGTGTCCTATTTCTTGGACATTCAAGACTAAATATTTAAGATGCTCACAGTACAACAGCTATGCACTTTTTGCATCTACACTGCAAACTGTCTGCTCACTTCAGTTTATATGCTGTCTGTTTCCTCAGTGCTAAGTAGTGTAGTTTAGGTGAGGTGGAATGTGGCATTCTTGTAGGGAGACAGATATGTGAGATAGGAACATTCCCTTAGTAAAGCAAACCAAGTATTCTTATAACTGTAACTTGCATTGTTCATCTCCATTTCCTTAATTCTAGTTAATTTTAAACCTCAATCTTTACTTTGAGGACTTTGCGTATACTTGTAAGAATATGTAGATCAGAATTATAGCTTTTGCTATAACTGTTACTATTTGATGTGAAACTGATGTTGAAAGATGATTGTTCAGTTGCTTAAGTATAAGATAATAAATTCTCTGAGCTTTAGCATGTTTAAATCTGTCTGATGGTTTAATGGCTGAGATAATTTAAATTAAATAAACACTTCTATTACCTTAGATCTCAAATAGTTTAAACTAAATCAGACACTCATTACTGAGTAATGATTATGTTATATCAATATAATATGATTTTTTAAAATTTTCTGTAAGCAGACTTTTTGTAATCAACAAGATTACTCTTCTAACAAAAACTTAATAATGATCAAGAATTATAATTTGCGCTTTTTTTTTCTAGTAGAAATAGTAATGATTTGTTAAATATCTGGCTCTGCACTGCTTTAGATTTCTCAGTATGTTTTCAGTGTATGTTTCTGTCTTTGTATGTTTTTCTTTAATTTTGCATATATCATGTGAAATCAGTGTAATGGCTTATGTTACATTCTTGTATCACATCTTTTTGTTATGTATCCAAATACTTTAAAAAAACTTTATGCATGTCTTTTTGGTTTTCTGTTGTCTCCTATCTTCACCATAGTAACTGTATTTTGGAATATTTTCTCAACCTATATTATTTTGACCTTTCTGCATGTAAAAAAGATTCCAAACTTTACTCATTGTACATTCATATTAAAAACCAATCTTAACATCATGGTGGATAAGTTTCTAGTTTGCACTTCTCTGTAAACCTTTCAATCTCTGCTTTTTTAATAAATAGATATGTTTAATAGATATGCCATGGTTTTAGAGATTAGGAAGCAAAGCATCTTTATTTTTTCTTTTATTTTTTGTTGCACTTTAGAACTGTGATTTTAAAAAATATTTGTTTAAAAATATGATTTTTAGTATGAGTTGAAAATAACGGCTATGCAGCTTTTAGTATAGATTTTTTTCCCCAGTCTGAAACAGTAGCAGTTTTTTAAAATGTGTTTTCTATTGTAGTTAACTTGTGGATTTAAATATACCTAGAGAGATTTACAACAATGCTACCTTTATAGTTTCTAATGACGAAATGTCATACCAAAGGATCAGTTTTTCTTGGAAAAGTCTTTTATCATGATAGGTTTCAAGATAAAATAATAAAGTAATGTTTTGTATATTTCTCTAATACAAAAAAAATAATTTTTTTCTACCAAATTCAGATAAAATACAGGTCATAGCTTAGAAATAATTATATTTCTAGATACGTACAGTATTTTAGTGTAAATGTAAACAACAGTAGCTTTGCATATTGATTGACAGAATTAAAATGATGTCTCTGAGTGCCATGTGCAGTCAGTCTAGCTCTATGTATTGATTTGAAGTTGAGTGGACAGAAAGAAAGAATATTTTAGAAGCTGAACAGTGCTTTTATTGTTTTTTGATTTGTAGCTTATGTGGCTGCATTTTTGTCAGAAAGTTAATGCAAGAAGGCAACTCTGGATCATTTTTATGGTGATATAGCTTTAGAAATAGAATTATTGTGCAGAGTCTCAATGTCTGCTGCTGAAAACTTGGATGATAGTAAGGGAAATTGTAGCTGTCAAGTGCATGTCCCAATCACTTAATAATGAATCAATTATGTTGGTACTGCTGGTCAACAATAAAAATATCAACATTATAGAGTAAGCTCACGTATTTCTGATCTCAGTGTCATAGTTTTGCAGGTGGATAACATAGAGAAACATTGCTGTTTTCTTTTAGATGGTACTGAATAGAGTTAATTTTGAACATTGCAATGGTACAGACTCAGTATTTAGGGACCTAACTTTTGAAACATTAGGCAGTCTTTTTGATTTATTTGGTTTACTATTTCAAATATTTGAAGTAGTATGGAAAGAAGTACAGCTAAAAGGAACTGGAAAGCTTTGGAAGAAGAATTTGTATTTTTTCATTGTCTAATACAGTCCTGGTTATCTACGATGTTCGTGTGGACAGTTTTAAAGTAATCATGAGAAATTGAAGGCTCGACTTGGAAGTGAGAAACTGCTGTATAACCTCCCTTCTTCCTCTTACTGAACAGACATGTTTTTCTTCAGGTTGACTGAATAAAATAAAAAAGGCATTTTGAGTTCAACTGCTGAGTGATTTCAGAGACAACAGCTTCCTATTTTCTTTCTGAGGAACAAAGGCTTACTTTTTTAGAGTGGATAAAAAAGACAAAAGTTGGAATTACTGTCCTGATTTTGAATATTGATCAAACCAGTTCTTCTTAAACCCACCACCTCAATAATAAAATCTAACATTATGAATATGTTGTTATGACACAGTATCTCTTTCTTTTCTTAGCCTGAATTTAAAATCACTAAACCAAGTTTTGTAAAGTGTATTATAAAAAAGGAAATGAAAAAGAGTGCCTTTTCTTCAGAGCTTCATGAACTGAACTATGATCATCTCCATCCTGCATAATGAAGGCAGATCATTATATTTGACTATAGACAGAGTTCAGACCACTTCCTTTCCTGGAGGTGTTTGGTGTTTGTACCTCTGATAGGGGAAAAGAAGGAGAGTAGGGTAGGAGCATAGCTGACAAAGAATCTTCAGTGGTGACTGTCTAATATTTAGAATTCTTGATTTCTGAACGCAGAAACCAAAAAATGCTCACTATGACTATGTGGCATTTTCCCATTCTTGTACTTCATTTTGGGCAAATTAAGCTGCTATATCAGTGCTGCCATGATGCTTGTTTTTGTTTTTACATGTGCAGAAGTTTTTTTCTTTACAGAAAGTTTTATTCATCCAGAATGCACAGATACTATATATATATATATATATATATGTATATATATATTTCTTTCTTTTTAGCAGAGGGGTTTTTTTCTGCTGTAGGTTCTTGGATGAAATTTCCTTCCAAAAGTTTATCCATCTAAAATTGTGGTATGTGTCTTTGGATGCACTTAAGTTCCAATGGAGCCCTAGGAGAGAAGAGAACTCAAATGAGTAGATAAAATTGCATCTACCTTGTGTCTATCCATAATGTGCTTCCATAAAGCACTGTTATCTATGATTTGGTCTTAATCCCATTTTCCAGAGTGAGTATGGGAAGTCCGAGAACTTTTTGAACTTAGTCTTCCCAGAGTAAGTGTTGGAAGTGTGAAAACGGTAGAGAAACAATGCTTTAGTATGTGGGAAAACAAAACTATCAACACCTGCCCACCAGCCCTCCCTCCAAAAAAAAAAAAAAGAAAAAAAAGCCGAAGGAAAAACATAACTAACATCTGCAACAGCTTTCTATCTATTCTTAACTTACATTGGTCTAGTTAAACCAAAACAAAACATTGTGTTTGGAGCCCATCTCTTGTAAGTGTGTCAAATTCTGTATTGTAGAGGCCCCAGAACACTTTATTTGCAGATGCATGAGGGGAATGGGTGGGATTTAGGGTGAGTAAGCATTGACTGCTATATAGAGAGAACTTTATGATAAATAGTGTGGTTGTTGGTTGCTTCAAGTGTATTTATGATTTTACCAGCTACTCTCTTGCTGATATCTCTAAGCATCATATTGCTTTTAGAAGAGTGATATTTATTCTGTAAACTCCAGGGTGCTGTTCCAAGTAACGGATGGTGTGTGAGTAGAGCACAATAGAGAAATACACAACTGTTAGAGAGAACTAAGAGTTATGAGAGAGCAACAACTGTTACTTGTCAGTGATTGGAATTCATTGAGGAATGATATCCATGTGTACAGATGTAACTTTTTCTATTTTGAATATACAAGGTTGAAAGTAAAGTTCCTGCACCATGTTTGTATGAGAACATCCCCAGCTTTGGGGAAGACCATGATGACTTAATGTATACCTTAAGAAATGGCAGTGGCTCAAAGACTATGGTGTACTTGTGCCCTTACTCTAGAAACTATAACTGCATTTCTTCTCAGTGCTGCCTTTAGGAGGTAGGTGCTACAGAAAACAATTAATTGATTCACAACTGTTTTTAAAATGTAGCTGAAATCTTTCATGCTTCCTGAACACTTGTTTGATGCAGGAAAATGAGTCCCTTTCCCTTTCCCTTTCCCTTTCCCTTTCCCTTTCCCTTTCCCTTTCCCTTTCCCTTTCCCTTTCCCTTTCCCTTTCCCTTTCCCTTTCCCTTTCCCTTTCCCTTTCCCTTTCCCTTTCCCTTCCCCTTCCCCTTCCCCTTCCCCTTCCCCTTCCCCTTCCCCTTCCCTTCTAATGGTGTTTGTCCAGCATTCTGTTTGGAATAGATGCAGTGGCCAGGCTCCATGCTGTCATTATGTGTGGCCTTTTCCTAAGGCAGTGGAAAGTTTTAAGTCTGTTTTTTTTTTTTGGTTTGGTTTGGTTTTTTTGGTTTTGTATTTTTTGTTTGTTTGGTTTTTTTTTTTTTTGTTTGTTTGGGGTTTTTTTTGGTTTTTTTTGGTTTTTTGTTTTTTTAATTGAAATTATTTGTTCCTTACACAATTGCCTTCTATATAAATTGACATCACTATCTGTTGCTGGACGCCCATGCATTTACCTGTTTCAAATTGAAGAATTTAATCAGGATGTAGGTTTCTAATGTATCTTCAATACAGGTTTTTTTCTGCATCTAAAGTCAGACTTTTTGTTGAAAATCCTCTTTCATTTTTTAGCTCTTCTTTCATCACCAAACTTTTCTTTTTATCCTAGTAAAAAGAGTGAATAATTTCTGCAGATATCTGTCACTTAATAGTAACAATACAAACAAAACCTATTTTTATTATGAAGGCAGCCTTCTAACTATGAATAATTTTAAAGAAATAATGTTTCTCTAGATGGAGATTTTTCTGTTGCTGAAGTGGAGCACTTTAATTTCATCAATTTCTTGGGAAACTACAGATACATGTAGAGGAAGTTATCCTCTGACTTTGAAAAAGGTTGAATTTTGGGGCAGCAAAAGCAAGAGATAATGCAGCATTGAAGTGATTCTTCTAGAAGAGACAGGGGACATTATCAGCACATAGCAATGTATTAAAAGAGCTAGACATCTGAAAGATGTTTTTAAACATTATTTTATAAGTAATAGTGTTAGGTTTTGTGGTGTGGGCTTTTGTTTGTTTTTTTGTATCAGTACATTATAATAACCATAGATTAGGTAGATATATAATCTATTTTCCTTTATCCTGTTATGGAATACAATTGTACAGCTCTATATACAGTTGTTTTCTTTAGTGATTTGTACTTGATCTGAATTGTTTTTTATAATCTTAAATATGACTGATCTTGCAGAGGATCACAGTAAAATTATCATCAGAGTTTTGTAAGGGTGGTTTGTGATTTGGGAGTTGTATAAATTATTCTTGCTATTTTAGTAGCATTTAAATTAATGAATGACAAGCCAAACTTCAGTTTATATCATGTGACAATTTGGTAAATACTATGCAGCTGTGAGCTCACATATTTCGATATTTGTCATATGTTCTGGAGAAATTTCTATCTTAGAAAATACAATGCAACTGGGTCATTAAAGTCTAAAATATGTTAAGATTTCTTTAGTTGCTAATGAAATAACTTGAAAGCTGCTGAACAGGACAGATGACTTTTAAAGCTAATTGTAATTCACTGAGGCACACTATAATCTATAGGAAAGTTCACCTCTGCACTGTTCCTGTCCAGTTGTTGTCTCGAACAATTATCAGCAAGTTATTGTTCTGGTATGAGCCATGTCATGCTTCAAAGTGAGATGAAAAAAATTAATGAGGGTGCATGAATGCTTGTTAAGTAGATACAGTTATGCTCAGTTATGCTCTCAACATTCTTCACTATGACTGTTGAGATTGAGGCAATGTACTCTAATGAGACCATGCAAATAAATGTGCTGATGGACAACTCTTGCTTTAGCAGTAAAAAATGTTGGCTAAATTCGTATTTTGTTTCAGCATAATCTTTGAAGTGCTTGTGCACATAAGGACCTTGAATTTAACTTATGCTGTGGACCGTTATTGTTTTTTCCTCTATTCAATTATGGAAATCCATTTCACTGCTTTTATTAGAAACTGTGTATGATATTTAATGATGATTGCAAGGGAATCATGCATCATTTAGTAGTTATAGCAAGGGAATACTGAGGGAGTTTATATTTATTTTTGCTGGGAAAAAAAGACAGCACCTTTTCTAGAAGTTATTTTCAAAAATGACAGAGGACTTTGTTTCATAGATTCATTAGTCCATTATCAATGATATGCAGAAACACGGAACAGTTTTTCTACAAAATTATAATCAAATACCTGGTGGTAGATTAAAAATAAGGAGAGTGAAGTGTGTGTCAGATTCAGCATATAAAAAGTAAATTATGCTAGACAGTAGATAAAATGTTAAGTTTTTTGAGAAGATGACAGTTTTTCTAAGCAAAACAAATATGATCAGTTTAACATCTGGATCACAGTAGGTCTGCCATTGTACCAATATTAATGAAAAGTGGGATTAGCTGCAGATTGTAAAACATACGTTTAAGAGGATGTGGGGAATATTGAAAAAGGTTGCATTGGACTATGAGGCTATTAGTAAAGTTTCTGAAGGATCAGTTTTTGGAATAATTATCAAATAGTCTCAATAATTTGTTGCATATGTTAAGAAAAGGCTGAACTTTGTGATGGCAGAGTTTGGAAGCATTTTCAGATTCAAGGAGGATAAGATGTTACAGAAGCTGGATGAGTAGAAGAAATACAAATTTGAGAACAAAACCAAATACTTAGGTATGACTGATAAATTTTATGTTACTTTTAAGTCTCGTTAATTCTGAAAGAGCTTGCTCTATTCAAGTGCATTTTAAGTAATCTAAGGATATTTATACTACGTATAGGATCTACCACGTCAAAACCGCAGGACTTCTTTTATACAAAACCTTTAACTGTAACTTCACTTGTTTGTATTTAAAAAGGACTTTTCTCACATAACAAAGAATTTTTAACATGTTCAATCCCTTGTTTACATTGCTAACTGCTACTATATTTGCCTACTTGGTATTTACTAGTATGCTCTTGAGGCCCCCAACATGTACCTGATGGTTGCAGGGGGGCCAGTACAGAGAGCAGGACAAGAAGATAGGTAGCAGTCACTAAAAAGTTTGTTACTGGCTTTGTGTGTGTGGCCTTGCTGACATTCCTCTGCTAATGGTGGATTATGGAGACCTATAGTTGCTGCCTGACTAGTTAAAGGTCACATAGTATTGGTGGTGTTTGAGAATGGAGAGTGTGAGTGCAAGTGTAGCTGTATCAGAAGAAAGCAAAGAAATCTGGTAATTAAACATCTGAGAATGAATCAGTCTGAAACGAGCTCACACTCCTCCACTCTATTCAGATGCATTTGATATTGTGTAAGACCATAGCATGGTTCACTTACTTTCCCTTGTGGTCAGGAAATCAGAACTTGGTGGATGTACTTGTGCCTAAGATTTAACAGCGTGAACACAAACTTTAGGTTAGCACTAGAATCTGTGATTTTTACTTCAGTTTATGTACATATGGGTATTTTAATATATGTATGTATTGGCTGTTTACAAAAAAAAGCACATAAAGGTGAGGGAAGAAGAGCAGAACAAATCTTGAATTTCACAGAAATATTTCCAGTAGGGAAGCATTGTCATTAATATGTTTACAAGTCATGCTTTGTAATGTGACTTTCAGTTCTACTGTCCCAGACTCGAGACAGATTAAATCACAGATGCATAGAAGCTGCTGGTATCATCAGGTGAAGAGATTAAATGGATTTGAAATATTTAATTTAAAAAACCAAAGATCATGTTGTAGTGCTAAGGTATTTTCTTATGCTTTAAGAAGATCATTAGAAAGGGAAAAGAACTGTTTCAACCACAAGAAATAACTAAAAACTAGTCATGAATAAATTTAAACTGCAGATTGGTTCCAGACAAGAAGTTCAGAGGTTCAGGCACACTTACCTTGGGAAAACCTCTTCAAGAAAAAGACCTCAATATTTTGAAGATATACCTAACAAAATAATGAAAAATATATCTACTGTGCTTTGTTTTAGGAGTGACCTGAACTTTGGACCATGAGTTGCTATTTTGCATTTATTAGATGACATAGTAATTGCTATTATTGTTGCAAAAAATTTACAAGTAACGGATAGGTTTGCAGTCCTTTATCTTTTCTTTCCTGCTCCCATATACCACATAAGGTAAATGTTTGTAAGTGGCAGGTTTATCGGGGAGCATGAGAAAGAGGGTGGGTTGCACGTTGCAGGATGGGAAATCCACAGTGATTTGTCTTTTTTTTGGCTTGCCTCCCAGATTTTCCAGCTCCCAGGGACTGTAACAAGGGGCAAGCAGTCTCTCTCTGAATGTTCAAACCCCAGCATCTGACCTGCAAGTCCACTACTACTTTCAGGCAGCTATTCAGCTAATGCCATCATCCTGGATATCTAAATTCACTGGCTGGCTATGTACCACTATTTCATATTTTAGGTTGGTAGAAATGTCCTGTCCTGATCTCCGGACATGCTCCAGGTGCTTTGAGATACTTTAGGGGCTAGTGTGGGAGTGCTCTTTATTATCTCTGATAACTCTCGGTTTCCTGCAGCCTTTGTAATTTGGCAGTCCACTGCTGACTGTGGCTCTTCATTCAATTTCAGTCAGGATACACCAGCTCCTCCATAGTAATCCTGGTTTGGTACTCTTGTCCCTTTGCCCTTTCATTTTGGAGTCTCATGTACTGCTGTTTCTTGTCACAAGTTAATGGTCAGTTCTTTGTCAGGTGGGTACTGCTCCCGCCTTTGTGGTTTGTGAGGCACTGAGAGTGCTATGAGTGGTAGCTTAGTATGTTTTGTGTCCCTCTTATGTCAGATCATTCATTCCTGCCCTTGCACTACCCCATCTATTCTACTTCCATGTCTTAGGGTTTTTTTGTATAGTCACACAAAGAATTAGGTTGAAAGCCTGATCCAGTGTTTCCCTCCTGGAAATATCTTGAATTATTTTAAGTTAATATCAGATGTTAATAAAAGAATTGTTTTTGTGGCCTTCGTCTGGACCTTGTCCAAGAGGTTCATGTCCTTCCTGTGCTGGGGAACCCAGAGCTCAATGCAGCACTCCAGGTGGGGTTTCACCAGATGGGAGTAGGGGGTCAGAATCACCTCCTTTGATCTCTTGGCCACACTGCTTTTGATGCAGCCCAGGACGTGGATGGATTTCGGGGCCACAAGTGCACATTGCCAGTTCATGTCCAGTCATTCATCCACCAGCACCCCCAAGAGACCTTCTCCAAAGGTGAAAAAACTTGAATTGCTATATGTTCAAAGACTTCTAGTCTTTATAACTCAAGGGCTAGCAACATCTGTGTTAAATTGCAAGTTAAGATTATGATGAAGCAATTTTGCCAGTGTAGTAAATTAAGATATAAAAATGGAAAAGATATTTCTACTTATTCATGTGAATAAATAATAAATACTAATGTTTTCAAAACTTGCACAGTAAGAAGAACTAAAATTAGCATGTATGTTGGACTTTAGTCTAGAAATAAGCCAAGTCACGCTTCTGGAAGCTATTTAGTGAAGTTAATGTGTTTTGATATCAAACATAGTAATGAATTCTTCATTAAAAGATTAAAAAAACCAAAACTAGTAGACTCACCTAAAAAAACCCACTGCATAGTTAAGGAAATATAGAGACTACAGTATATTAAACATATTTAACAGATGCTACATATAAGCATCCATATAAACAGCAGAAGCCTCATCTTTGAGTGTCTCTTTTTCATGCAGGTTTCACTTAGACGTATATGCTTGTATTTTAATTCTGAGGACTTCAGTAGGTTTCTGATTGTAACTGCTTTGCAGTTTAGAGCTAAGGTGTTAAAATTTTCATACTATTAAATTTTAAGCATGGATAAAGACGTAATAAAAAACCTATATGTAAGTATGATTTAGTGCGTCATATCTGCCTTCCAAAGGAAAAAAAAAAAAGAGTAACACACCTTTTCTCCTGCTTCCAAATGCTGAAGCTCTGAATTATTTCTGTTTGACCAAAAATGAACTTACCTCCAAGCTGGGCTTTGGGGGAATACCCCATTAGACCAAGAAACATATCTTCCATGGTCAGTAGAGTGATTTTTAGAATAGGTCAATAAAGTGGACAGTAACAGATTGCTAAGACCAGCTAGTATTCACCCTAGACTTCTAAGGGAACTGAAGGATGAAACAGCTGAGCTATGAACTGTGCTGTGTAAACTATTACTTGAACTTATGCCAACATCAGAGGAAAGGAAGCAAGGTGACAAATGTGATGACAGTTTTTAAAAAGGCTTGAATATCTACAATTGCCAAAGTTGATACCAGGGGTGGACATATTGTGGATAATCAATGATAAATGGCAGAATTAGGTAACAGTTTAAGAAATTACTGATACACTGGCAAAATAGGGGTTTTGGAACTGTTAGGAAAGGAAAACAAAATAATAAATAAAAGTGTCATTGTAAAAGTTCAAGCTGTGCCCACATCCTGTGTACTTTTTGTGGTTTCCTATTTTCTTAATAATTAAAAGTATAGTAGAGGTAAAGCAAAACTGATCAAGATTATAAAGTCTTTCTTTGTGCAATGTAAATTGGTACTCCATGCTGAAGGACTTAAAGTTTAAAATTTATTAGGTTTAAAAAGCAGCTACACAAATGTGTGGAAGAGCAATCTGTCAAGGACTATTAAACGAAAATATTTTGCTCTGGAATTCAACAACGTCTGAAAGGTAACTGTTGAACACCAAATAGTGGAGGGGAACAGTTGCCATTCCAATTTACAATCAATAATGTTATGGTGTTTCTTGAATCAACTATGTTCCCTTTGGGTACGAGTATACTCAGATATGTTATTCAGCTTTTGATGCCTTTGACAAGTGATGCATCAGCTTTGTAAGGCCCAAACAGCTAAATCTTGATAGTAGGAATATATCTTAGAATGGGGATATCTGGAAACTATGGAATTATGTGTCTACTGGCACTAGACTCTGTTCTGCTGGGAACAGCAGTATGTTTTGCTTTTCCCATGGAGCAAACTCCATTGTAGCAGAAAGCTTATTTCAGCCTCCCCTTTTATCTTTCCCCTCAGACAAGAATTAATGAAGTTTCAGATCTTTCCAAGACTGAATCAGTCTTGGTTAAAACTTTCAGTTCTAGTGGGGAGCCCAGCAGGTGTTCAGATTGTAATTAAGAGAAGGATTATTCTGATTTTGTATGCCATATTCCTGTGGGCATTTTAGTTACTTCTTAACAAATAAGATTTGAGGGTTGTTTTTTTTTCTTCAGAATTTTTTTTCGGCTACTGTTAAAAAATATGAGAGTTTAATGTTCTTGGTTTAGAATGAATTATCATTTAAAACAGATCTTTAAGTGATGAGCAGTCCCTGATGTTAACAATTGTGTTGATACAGGCCTTAGGGTGATTAGTTTGGAAAGCAGACTATTGATCAGCTTCCTGGTCTTTCAGTGTTCAGGCATTCTTCCTACTTTTGTGGGCTATGCCTGGTAACCTTATTTTATCCTTGTTTTTATTTAAAAAAAAAAAGTGTTTTCAATGCTATTCTAAAATTACTTAGATCTAATTCACAATTTCTTTTGTATTTTAAAGTAGATTGTCACAAATGACTGTGCTGGTGAACAATTCAATATGAAATATGTCAGTGAGCTGTGGCACCTGTGTAGTGTCATGGTCTAGGTAATAAGCTTGGTGCTTGCCTTTTTTTTTTTTCTTTTGAGACTAAAGGTTTGTTTTGTTCTGTTGCTTGTCATATTTTAGAACAGTAGTCATGCAGCTGTTAAAATAATCTAAATCTTCAAAAGTTTGTGTCCTGTCAGTCAAAAGACACATATTCCTTGTCTGACCTTTGATTTCAGCACTGGAATGACCATAACTGGAATACTGTGTCCAGCTCAAGGCTCCCCAGTGAAATAAAGACATGGATGTATTGGGAAAAGTCCAACTAAGGGTCATGACGATGGTGAAGGGACTGATGCCTCCCTCCATCATGAGAGAGCCATGAATGTTTAACATGGAGAAGGGAGGCTCAAGTGGGTCTTGCCAGTTTACATAAATACCTGAAGGGAGAGTACGAGGAGGATTGAGCCAGACACTTCTCAGTAGTGCCCAGTGACAGGTCAAGAGGCAGTGGGCATAAATGGAAACACGGGTGGGTCCTCCTGCACATCACAAGCCACTTTTTTATTACTTTGACGGAGACTGAGCACTGGCACAGAGTGCCCATGGAGGTTTTGGACTCTCCCTCCATCTTTGGGGATATTCAAAAGCTGCTTGAATACAGTCCTGGGCACCTGGCTGCAGATAGCCCTATGTGAGTAAGGGGATTTCACCAAATGACCTCCAGAAGTCACTTCCAAGCTCAATAGTGATACTCCACATTTTGGCTTTAAATAACTAAGAAATTCTTCAGTATTTGTTGTTTAGCTAGAACCTCTTTTTCTATTAAAGATCTGTTCCTTTGATTCCAGATAACTTTTAGGAGATGAAGACTCCAGTTTTTCAAGCTGAATACCCTGGTATATGGGACACAAGATATAATTTACTTTTAAGAATTAGACTTCTATACAGACGAAGTAGACATCTACTTTCATAATGACACTTGATATGGGTACATCCTTTGAGTCTATGACCCCAGGCTTGTTCTTTCATTTTTCAGTGAAGAGAGAATGCAAGATGACTGTTTTAGCTAAGAGGCTAGGAAAAGTGTAAAGTCACGTGTAATCTTCAGTATGCTCTGTTACTTAGTGACAAAATAACTCTACTTAGTGATGAAATAACTCCACTGAATGTTCTGTGTAATGTAGTTTTCAAGTTTCATCTGAAATAGGAATTCAGAATTTAAAAATAAGTGTTCAGATCTAAATGTTAAGATATATTCCTTTTCAAGCCTGTATTTCAAAGGTTTTGTTTTTTTCCACTACGATGATGTATTTTGGAATATTTTTTTCTTTAGCGTACAGATGCACAGACATGATTTTTCTTACAAAGACTGTGAGTAGCAGATTATATCAAGACCTGTGGCAGAAATAGAAATGTGTATTGCAATTCATGAATGTAGATTATTTCAGTGGTACCAACCACGAATGTAATTGTTTCAGAGTTTTACAGAGTAGCTCTGTAGGATCCAGTCCACAAAATTATGAAGTGCTGTTCTGCAGCTTCCAACAGTAGTATTTGTAAAACAGTCCTGTCATCACTTTTTTCAGGACCCTAATTTCAGTCAGGTCATTGCCACAGATGGAGGTAGTTGACTACATTTGAATGGATCTGAATTTGAAGGAGACACTAAAAGCAATCTGTTCAGTATCTAAAACTCCTTTGAGGTATTTGTGTGTGTATGTTGCCAACCACATCTGTTAATTTTAGAGTTAATAAGGATGTGGGATGTGAAGATAAGAGGAACTGTGAAGGGTGGGAGGTACATTCCATGTGTTTCAAAGTGCTCTAGCACTTTGTTTCTCCGCCTGAGAGAGCAGAGCAGGAGCATCAGATGAGGTACAACTGACAAACGCAGCTCAGGGGCCAGGGCCTTATGTGTATCCTGCTGTGGGGTAGATTTAGCATATAGACAGAACTGTAAAGGGTGTGTGGTTTTCTGTTGTATAATAGCTGAAAAAAAATATACTTTTGAAAAAGTTAATGCTTTAGTGAGATCAAACTTCCAGAGCTGTGAGAACTGTCTGTGTATTTTGTGATCGCCTGGTTTCTTCTCTTATTAGCATGGTAACATCTCACATCTATTTCCTTCAAATAGTCACATCATTTCTGCAGCAGCTGCCCACTCCCACTAAGCTGTTTTCTTTTTTTCCACTGTAAGCAGATGTTTCATTTTCTTCTGTATACTTTAGGTTTGGTTTAGGAGTGGCACTCCCTCATTTAGTGCCCCCCTCCCACCTTCAGTGGGAAATAAAAAAGGCAGAGATCATGTGTTGAGATAAAAGCAATTTACTAGAAACAGCAATGAGATAAGAACAGTATCAGCAACAATATTAATAGCAAAAGTTTACAAAAAGAGAGTGATTTACAGGTAATTGCTCACTGAGGAGGAGAGTAAACAAAATGGTGGACAGACCATCTGCCTCCATGTTTTCTCCCAAGCCCAAGACAATGAAAAAAATGGCAGATAGATCATCTGGTTGGGACCAGCGTTACCTGACCACTGAGTTTGTCTCTTGGTTCCCTGGAAAAGGAATGCCTCCTCCTTCCCCCTCTTTTTCAGGAAGTAAGAGAGACACCCATTTCCCTCCTCCCTAGCCATGAGGTAAGATGGGATTGAATAACACAATGTCTTGGCCATGCCAACGTGGCTCCACATGACACGTGTCCTTGTCCAAAACCAGGACATTAACAAAGGAGGTAAAAATTTCTAGAAACAGTAGGAGGTATGGGAGTTTTCAGTGGGAAGCAACATCTCAAAGCAGCAAGAAAAATAATACATGTCCTCTCCTTCTTATTGCTACTAACTACGTAAGGACGTGACCTGAATTCTGCTGAAGAAGTATCATGTAAGTAATTTAGTTTGTTGAATAATTGTAGAACTCTGCATACAATTCCTGCATGAGTTTCTTAGGGTAGATATGTCCTATGCTTATATGTTTTTCCTTAGTGTAGTGGTCACTTAAGTAGTGCTATAACATTGTGCATTACCTCCTCCTGGGTGAAAATTCCTGAGGCTATTAGCCAGTCCATTTGCAGCATTGTTTCTTGATTTGGAAGTAGGGAATTAAACAGTGCATGTTTAACTGTTAATTTTTCTTGCATGTTTGTGTGTCTGTATTATCTCGGTTATAAGACTTGTAATGAATAAATCTTGCTGGAAGAGGCAAACTTCTTTTTTATTTTTATTTTATTTTTTTTTTTATTTATGCCCTTATTAGTGTCCAGTTTGAAGCTGTCAGGGCACATTTAAGAAAATTAGTAAATTTAGATAATTCAATTTCTTTTTATTGTGACTGCAAAGGAAATTATTTTGTTTCTTGTAAAGTTCTAAGTTTCTTTGCAAAGTTCCAAGGTAGCCATAAAGATTTTATTGTATTTTCATTAAGACATGAAAATTGCTAAGAACCTATGCTACAGGGATGTACAGATCTTCTAGGAGAATCTGCAATTCTGGCGTTGATAGGACTTTGAGGCAACTCAGTAGTCATGTTTTTAAGAGTCGCTGTTGTCAGTATTTAGTTGAAGAAGTTAAGAAATTTGAGAAGTCTGTTCAAGTGTGTAACTGCAGTAGAAAACAGTCATGTGATTCTGGGATCTGCAGCCCTTTGACATACTCTTCTGGGTTCAGTAAGGACTCTTCAAGCATAATCAGAAAAAGTGAACCTTTAGTACTAACCTTCTTTTTATCCAGTAGCTTTAATGTCATTCTCTTTCCTTTGGAACCTGGTCTATAGAGTTCTCACATTGGTGGTGAAAACCTACTTTTACTTTCACATGTGTAGTAAGCAGGGTATGCAGTTTTTCCTAGTACAGGAGAATGTTAACCATTCTGCTAAATCTGTGTGAAAAGAAATTCTAGGCCAAGAGGATTTTGTGAGTAGACTGGGAACAGACAAAGAGGAAGATTGTGGCTTTGTAACCCATTTTCCAGGACCCTGGTTATCAGCCCTTCTTCTAAGGACTGCTTTATGTCTTAACTTAGTGATTTCATTTTTGCAGGTACAGGTTCTTTCCTGCACTGTGGCATGGTCTCAGGAGCATCATGCTGCCTAGCAGGTGTAGAGTATCAAAAGTGATTTAGGAGATGATTCAAATTTGTGTTTCCACCTCCTTAGAAGGGACTTGAATCTGGTTCCTGCAATCCCTGTGTGAGGTCTTGAATTCCTTACCTCTTTGGTTGTATCCTAGGCAACTAAGCTCAAAGACCTCAAGAGGTCATTTAGTCTGTGTCCCAATCCTTGGCAAAAATTACCGTGCTTTGAAAAACATTTTTTAAGAATTATATAGCTCTTAAATATCTCTCTCAACATTTTCGCAATTAATTTCAGCTTTGGGAAATCCTCTTGATAATTCATGCTTATGTCTAGTTTTGTCAAGGATCATCAATGAGCTAGAAATTTTAATCCTATATCTCCTTGCCAGGACTTCTCATCTATACCTATCTCCTTCGGAAGTCAGTAGCACATTATATTAGCATAACATGTATTCTACTCTCAAATATTTGAAGCATGTATAACTTAATTTGGAACAATCATACTGTAAAAGCTTGGAAACTAATTCCATTTGTGAAATAGTATACAGAATTAGATAAACGGTAGCAATGCATTTGGTAAATAACATTCGACAGTGAAGATTTGTGGTGGGGGGAGGAAGAAGGAAAAGTTTTAAAAAAAGGAGTATTTTGTATCATGTATTATTGTAAAATAATACAACAGCAGATCATATTTAAGGAAAGATTTGTGTAGTTTTCGCTTTTTAGTTTGTTTGCATAATAATCTCTACTAATACTTTATCAAGCCTATGTTGTTAGTTTAAGTGAAATTCTTATGACAATGTGTGACTAATGAGAAATAAATTCAGCTTACACAATGTATTTGAGAGATCCTATTTGTCTGAATTATTTTCTACTTGTATGAATTATTAAAAGAAAGAATAAGCCAAAATCTCCAGCAATGTTAATATATGCTTGTACAATCCGTTTGTCTTTGTGGTATTTTGTAATAATGTGATTACACCATATATTTAAAAATACATCTTTTTGAGGGAGGAAGGAAAATAGATCTATGTATATACCTGTATGCTATATAGGTATATAACAACTCATCTATATTCTAAGGTAATGTTAATTTTTTAATAAGCCAGTGATCTTTGATCATTTTGGTGCATATAGTTAGACAAAAGCAATCACAAAAATAGATAGATGTCTCAGTGTGGAGACATATTGCTATGTTTTTTAAGATATGTTATTGTTAAATCCCAATTCATAATTCTAGCCTGGCCAGGGTAACCGGAGCATGTTGCATGATAGTTCAAATATCACTTAATTTATACAATTAACATTAGCATGTTTATTCAGGTCCTATATATATTAAAAAAAAAATCTAGAAGGCTAACAAGCTGAAAGATTTGACTGAAGAGTAAAAGTTTTGGAATACAAGCAATACATGCAAAACCTCTCAATTTTTTCTCTGTGGATTGACTATGCTTGATAGCAAATATGCTTTCTGAATTCATGAATGTTTCCTCAAAATATTAAGAATTAACCATGATTGTATTTGTGTTTACTTTGGCAGTAAAAAGAGAGGAGGAGGATTTTGAAGAAAAGAAATCCATTAAGAAACGAATCAAAGAATTAAAAGTTTTGGATCCTAAGATTGCACAGAATCTGTGTAAGTAGATTCTGTTGTTTTTTCTTTTTTTTTCTCAGAGTAATGTATAAATGTTCTATAAAAATGCCTTTCTCTTTTGTGTGATTGCCTGGTAACCACTTCTTGATTAAATGTGTTTAAATATGTGCATACTGTTTTTAGCCCAAACATGTGAGTTGACACAACTGAAACACTTAAAACAACCCCAAAAGCAGTTAAAATTATTCCTTGTTCAAGACTGTATATATTGAAGTGTAAGCATGCAGCTATGTATCTAATCCATCTGTATTTTCAATATATTCATCAAGGAATATTGGATGCCCTCCTTCCCCTGCGTGTCCCCACCCCTTGTCAACCAAAGGATGAAAATGTCTGCAGCATGTCTGCCCATCTCATTGAACTTTATAGACACTAAGTGATACTCGGTATTGTGGAATAATATGCAAAGAAAATAAAGTTTTGATGCAGAGGAGCTCTAAGAAGAATAGGTTCCTAAATGCCAGCAAAGATTAAATAAGAAATAATTGTATTATGGTGACTAAATAAAGAGTGCTTATAAGAACATTTTGTTTTCTATTTCTATGGTTTTGGTTTGTCATGGTCCTTCTTTAAGAGAAGGCTCTGACAAGATAATTGAAAATATTATAATTGTCACCTCAGCACAAAATACTGTAATAGCAGTGATTCTTCTGCAGAGTACACTTGTCTCTGACTGCTTATGGAAGTCTGAACTATGGAACTATGACTGCTTATGGAGGCTGGAATTGAAAGAGAACAGTAATTAAAAATACATTAAAAATTGTTGTCTCTTACCTATATTACTTGGCATAGTGTTTGTTAATCTGGAGATGCTATGACCTTGCTATGTTTTGTTGATGTTTTTTGAGTAGAAGCAAGGTAGTTGTTGTCTTGCTTTCTTCATTATTTGTGGAATTTTTGTTATAGCAATTTTCCTTGGATCTTTCCGAGTGCCTTATGAAGAGATCAAAATGATGATACTGGAAGTAGATGAAACACAGCTCTCAGAGTCCATGATTCAGGTAACAAAAGTGGCACTTTAAATCCCAGTATTTCAAGAGAAGCATCTCAATGAAAAGAAACTCATAGCTAAAAAAAACTTTTAATGTAAACTTGGCTAATAATTAACTGCAAGAACGTTCTTTTCCTGTGAAGAGTAGTTTTTGGGTTTTTTAAAATTTGTAATGCTAATATTTTTATGAAAGCAGCTTGTGTTGATTTTGGCTGTGACTGAGTTAACTTCACAGTGGCTGGTATGGAGTTATGTTTGCATTTGTGCTGAACATGGGGTTTATAATGCAGAGATGTTTTTGATATTGCTGAGCAGGGCTTGCACAGAGCCAAGGCCTTTTCTGCTGTTCATACTGCCACACGGGCAAGGAGGCTGGGTGTGTATGGGAGGTTGGCAGGGGACACAGCCAGGACAGGTGACCCCAAATGACCAAGGGGACATTCCAGACCGTATGGCATCACACTAAGTATGCAAAGTGGGGATAAGAAGCAGGAAAGGAGATGGAGTGTTGTTTTTTATCTTTTCAAGTCACCATTACATGTGATGGGGCCCTGCTCTCCTGAAGAGGGAAAACACCTCCCAGCCATGGGAACCACTGAATGAATTCCTTGCTTTGCTTTGCTTGTGTGCACGGTTTTATCTCATCCTATGAGTATTCTGGCTTTTACCCTTCCAATCTCTTCCTGATCCCACTGCAGAGAGAGTGAGCAAGTGTCTTCTTGGGACTTGGTTGCTGGATGGGGTTAAACTATGACACAGCTGAATTTGTATTCTCAGTTTTCCATAATGTCCACACCAAAATAGAGACTTTTTCTTGGGTACATATGAAGTTTTGTTTCTTCCCTACTTACCAATTTTTTCTTTGCTTTGTTTTTAGTTTTTTGTTATCTGCTCAAATCTCTGTTTTATTTGTTTGGTTTGTTTTTTATTTTTTGTTTGTTACAACTGTAAATGTAAATGCCCTAGGGCATTTACAGCATTCACCACTTCTCTTCCATGGAGCTCATTTAGGTAGTGTCTTCCCTTTCAATATTATTTTTTTAAAGCACAAAGTCAAAAGAAGCTGTAAGTTCCTCTGTATACAGTGATATTTAAGGGTTGAAAAGCTGAAGAATTTAATGAAATAAACACAAAAGAATCATTTTAGAACCATGGGAAAAATAATTTGGAAGGATTGTCTTGAAGTCATTTGAGCCAAAACTTTGCTCAAAGCCAGGTCAACTGGAGCAGTTTGATCAGGGCCTTTTCCATGAAATTCTTACTATCTCCAAGGCTGGAGACCCCATAGGTTTTCTGGATACAATTTCCAGTGTTGAACACTTGTAGTAGAGAATGTTTCTTTGTTTATCTAACTGGAATCTTTATTGTGATAACTTGTGACCTTGGTCTTCTAGTGTACAACTCCAAGAAGAGCTTAATTGCATATTCTTTGTACCATCTAGTTGGATATCTACACCCATTAAGGAGCCCATGAGGCTTGCTTTCCTAGACTTCAACGAAGTGACTTCTCTCAGTCTGTCCTTGCCTGTCACGTGCCATATTCTTGAGTCATCTTGATGGGTACCAGTAAATTTGAAAAGATCTGTCTTTAGAAAAATTAGCTGTATTTTGAATAGGACTCTGGCATACTGTGATGAACTTCAAAACTTTCTATTATGGCTCATAAATGCCAAAACATAATATATCAATAATTGATAGTTATTGTCTATCTACTAGTAATGTAGTATAGGTTTTAAATAGCTAATCTCTTCAGCATACTTAAAAGTGTGCTAAAGACATGGGTACCAGTCCCTACTGAAACACGAAGGAAAGGAAGATCGGTTTTTTAGAGACACTATTTTTGCAGGAATGTTACTGGTTAAAACTAATACAGGTATCAGGTTCATAACGTTAGTTGTTACATTAAGACTCACTGAAATTCAGGTCTGGCTTGTACTGCAGCACATAGGAGCTCGTATTCAGATGTCAAAACAAGACAAATCTGTATCTGTGTGGTTTTCCTGCAAAATAAATTTCCAACATATCAACATCTTACTGAGGAGGCTGTGCAATGCTCAGCATGTCCTTTTTCTTCCTGCATGCAGTTTTGCCCTTCTTGTGACTTGGTTTCAAAGATATTTAATCTCTCTTCAATAATTTGGACTTCACTTTCCCTAATTCATTGATGAGATGTTTCTCTTAAATATTTGAAGGAGCAAGCATGAACCATCATCTCCAGTGACAGCATATATATGATGACTGTATAATTCTCATTCTTTTGTTCAATGATAAAGTTAATATTGGCAATGAAACTATTACTCTAAGGTTATTAGGATGAACATAGTTTACACTTCTAATTTTTTTTTAGTCTAATTTGAACGTAGATAACTTTTTCAAGGTTTTTTTCATGCTCAAGAACAGTGTGATATGTATCTTTATTTTATTTGGTATAGTGGTAGAAATTCCCTATGGTAGCATGAAAAACTGAGAGCTGGAATATTCTCTGCTGTTTTGTTAAGCTTAAACTCTGTCTCAGATAGTCTGTGCTTACTCTGAAACTCTCTCACGCTATTTGATCTTAGCACTGTTAGCATTTAGCTTGTTAGAAAAATTAGGTCTTCAACAATAAAATGAAGCAACCTGTATAAATAAATACTCTATATCAAAAATATGAAAAACTCTTATTTTGACAATTTCTGTGTGTGTTATTTAAAGAAGCCAAAACTTATTTTTGCGTTTAGACTCTGGGGAAAAAGATCATTAGACCATTAATGGGTAGTTAATTCATGGCATACTTCTATGTGAAAATACAGTAATCTAAGAAGAGAAAATTTATTTCACAGATAATTTTTTTGGTTTTGTATCATAATTTTTAATTTCTTCTGTGGACTATTATTTTCATTATAATTGTATATGCCTTAGGATAAAGAATGTCTAATTTTCAGTATATTTAGAACATCTAACACACCCTAACCCCACTGGAGCTTTGCAGTAGGCATGGCTAACAATGTAATTGGATATAACTTTTTGACATTATGCTGATGATCTTGTGGCTCTATTAACTGGTATTAACAGTAAAGTATGTTGAAAGTCAGTATATTCAGTAACCTCTCTACATAGTTGGCATCAAAATTGAGTCCAAAGTAGTTTTGACAGTGGTTGAGCCCTTTTGTATTTGCTTTTGGAGGGGAGTGAACAATTTTATTTAAGAAAAGGGAAAGAGAATATGAAGAGCCAGAAGTGAGAAATTATAACCTACAAGAGTACAGTGATATTAGCAGCTGCTGTGATTGTGTAAAAGTCAGTGGAATGGAATACAAGTGATCATGTGCACAATATCCTATATAAACACAGTAATATAAATCACTCAAGAATATAGACTGTATTTTTTTGCCAAGTGAATAATCATTTGAAGACCTAAATCAGGTGGAAAAATCAGTGGAATTTAGGCTTCAAATTAAGCTTGAAAGTTTGGATGTAATAATATTTATCAAATGGTTTTATCCAAGTTGCTTGTTTCTGGGTAAAACAACCCTATAATAACCTTGAAAAAGAGACTGAGTTTAAACTTGAAAAAGGACTTAAGACACCCATCTTTCTTTGAAAATGGTAGAACAATGTGCCCCATTGCTTCAAAAAGTTGATATCCACCTTCATATTTACTAAGGTTACTAAATGACTAAGTATCCAGCTGTATATCTATTTCTGCCTTCAAAATAATTTTCAAGTGTTGGAACCCTGAAGCCTGGAAGTTTTGAACTTTCTGTGCTTTCTGGCACTGACCCTCAAAAGAGCACTGCTTTCGACCTTAGACCTTGGAGAATGCTTGCAAATTTAGGTGATAGAGTTAGAATCACCGGTGTGTAGTTTGGGTAGAAGTGTGTAATATCGCATGGTGAAGGGTTCAGAATTTAGAGTTTTAGAATATAATAATAGGTGTGGGACAAGATGAATGTTCTGGGTGTATGGTCTTTCTCTTCCTTCTTGTTACTTCTTCTTCTTAGTTTTAGGTAGTAGTTTTTAATTGGATAGACGGTTCCACACTGCAGGTCGCAGGTATTTTGTCATTGGGTCAAAAGTATAAATAATAGAGATGTTAGTTTTTAATTGGACAGTTAGGCCTTAAAAGACCTTGTAACAAGCAAGATAGAACTCCATTTTGTCATTTTTAGCTTTTTAGCTAGAAGTGCTGTAGAACTCGCTGTGCTATAGATAAGAATTAATAAACAACTGAGTCCGAACAAGAAAGTCCTGTCTCTCATGCGTCAATCCTGACTCTGACTGAAGGCAGAGGAAAAAAGATTAGCCACTAATATTCAAGTATGCATTATGACCATACTATGAAAAGGTGCTCTGTGTATTTCATCATTCTGAGACAAGAGAAAGTGTACATGGGTTTGCAACCTTATTGCTAATTTTCTTCATTCGTATAAGTTACCTTAGACAGTATAGTACTTCTCCTTTTGAGAAATTTCTTGCTTTAAGGAGGTTTTTTTGTTTAGCTGTAACTGTTGTGTTCAGTGGATCCTAATATCACTGTTTCTGAAGTTGGAAATTTGTTCTTAATCCAACTTCTGTTATGCTTAAGAAATAAAATGTATTTTCTCTCCATCTGTCTCCATCCCTTTCCCTCTACCCTGCTTCAGTTAGAAATTAAATCTAATGCTTAAAAATGTAAAACCTCCAAAAGTCATGTTATAATCCAAAAAGTCGTTGACTAATTATTGAAGTGTTTCCTGTGACTTCGTCAAAATTCTTTCTCCTGCTTATTCCTTGTTTGATATTCAAAATGTGTTTCATCTGTAGCTGTTCAAAAGCTTTATCTGAACACCATAAAAGCCACTTTGATATCAGCTGCTCCTTCAGTTCTGGTTGCTTTTTTTTTTTTTTTTAATATTCTGACACTCAATATTGAAAATATTCATCTAATACTTGACTGCTTTTGTTTTTTGAAAGTTTTGTGGGCAGTTTTCTTCATATGAAAACTATTTCTGCATCAAACAATAACATTTTAATTTCAGTAAAGATTAAGGAATTGTATTATATTTAGAGCTGTTTGTGGGAATGTTGGATGTCAAAAAAAGAAATAGGTGTGTTATAAATTTCTAATTTAAAATATGTTTTTACACTTTGTACTCTTTCATTTCTACTCAGTGTTACTGATTTAGTGCCAGACATCTTCATCCATAATTAATAAATGTAGTCTTTTTTACAAAAATGTTTTCCAAATGTAATAGTGGTAAGGATATATATGATTGCTGTTCCACTAAAAATCAGTTTGACCATATCCAAATCAAGCTCCTAAAATTTAAAGGTTACATTATTGTTTTAAGCATCATCGTTCATTCATTTTTAATAGTTTTGTCTTTTCTTACTAAAATCCTTATTTAAGCATGGACGTTCTGTTGTATCAGTTTACTGATTTAGGGATATTTTACAGCTACTACTTAAAAGAGTAAAATTCATTCTTCTTAAACTAAAGAAGTAAGTTAAGTAAAGCATAGGTATGACTTTTTAACTGTCTGGCCCCACAGAGGTAATTTTTATATCTTAACTGGCTGAATGTCCTTTAAAAGAAGGAATTAGGATCTTTAGTGGGTAAAATTAGGGGTTTTTTAAGACTTTCAGGTGGCGATTCTGTTCGCTAACTGAAACAACTTTTTTGCTCCTTGTATATCACTAAAGCTATTTACTTGAAAGGTATATAAAACAAATGTTGGCAACCAGAATGTCTGTCTTTTCCACCAAGTAATGGGGAAGTTCTAGAGTTGGTCTTCTTGTTTCTTTCTTGAAATATGATAATAGGTAGTGAGGTGGCTGTATTTCCTAGACTGGCTTCAGTGTTAAAAGGATTCAATCTTCAGTTCAGTGCAGGAGAGTGGTCTTGCCAGTAAACCAGGGAGTGTTTTAAGAAAGGAAAATCTCTCTCATGTTTTTCTCTGTGACAGAAGCTTAACCAATGTGTAACCAGAAACACAAGAGTCATAATCTGAGAAAGACAGCAGGCTGTAGGGACTCTGACTATTGTCTAGTAGTTGCAGCAGTCATCTTGGGAAGGGACAGAACTGAGCTACTGACTCAAATTATATACCATAATTGTTTGAGAAGCTTTCTATTTCCAGAACAGCAGAAAAGCTGTTTTTAGCTAGCCTAGCAGAACCTAATTAGAGTGGGGTTCAGATACCTAAATGTGTGTGTCTTTATGTAGATAATGTGTCTTAAGTGTTCAGGAAACTCCAGGGAGTCAGAGGAGTTTTCAGATGAACAGATGAAGGTGAAATGTTTGATTCCCTTACCTGTGTTCACAAAACATTCACTTATATGTGTCCAGGCTCCCCATATGGACTTCTGAATTCAGCTGAAGCTGAATTTCACCTCTGGTTTACTACTTCTGGCAAGTTTTCAAGCTAGGTAGTGTAAGTAAGTAAGTGTAATGGGTTTAGACTTTTGTTTTGAAATGCTAGGAAATTAATTATTCTTTTTCATAATCCTTTTCATCTAGTGTTAGTAATTCTTGTAATTCTTTGGATGGTTATGTTATGCTTGAAGTTCTTGTTCTGTTTGCTTCGAAGTGTTCTGTTTACGTAGTGCCTATCAAGCATATTCTTTCTTTAGAAACAGTTTAAAAAAAATACTATGGAAATGAGTAGAATCAGTGTCAGGTGCTGGCAGTATTGCATCACTTATCTTTTACACTCAGAGTTACCTCAATTTGCGTGTTGCTGTGTAGATTCTACTTTCTTCAGGGAAGACTGTTGTCTTTGGAGTGTATGGTAATAATGCATATGTAAACCTGTTTGTTTACAATAAGAGAAGCAACATTGAATCTGAGATTTTTAAGCCTATTTTATTTTTCTTTATAGAATTTAATAAAACACCTCCCTGAACAAGAACAACTGAATGCATTGTCCAAGTTCAAGAACGAGTATAACAATTTGTCTGAGCCAGAGCAGTTTGGAGTTGTGGTGAGTTCTGTTTTATTATTGCTGTTTTTTTGTTGTTGTTGTGGGGTTTTTTTGTCCTTTCTTGAAATACAGTTTTAATATAATATTATAGAAAAAAATGGCAGTTACTTCTTCCTGTAAAAGTGAAGGGATTCCCGACTGGGAGAAGAATACAAGTGCTGCCTTTCAATTGGACTTTTGTTGGATGTATCCATGGATGTGGAAGGCATGATTATTGAAATATTGGTGCAGGAATGATTTTGGATTATTTTAGTTTTATAAAGTAATTTACTTTTGCAAAAGAAACCCATCCAAAGCTGCAAAAACTTTGGTATTTTCTGTGGCAAAGTTTCACTGGGAGATATAGAGCTATTTTTGAATTTCTGTATCTAAAATAGTTGGGCCTTACTTTTGTTTGCATTAATCTTAACATTTTCACGGAAGTTTTCTACACTTATGTTTTTCTTTCTATTCTCCACATAAATTAGAAGAAAATAACGTCATAGCAATCATGTTAACCTATTCTGCCTCCTGCCACCTGTGTTTTATACCATGTTCTGTCAAGAGTACACCTATTCATTTTTTCCCTTCCCCCTGGAAAGATCTGTTTGTAATATCTTCCAGGCTGAATTCACCAAAGGAAGACTGGAAGTGAAAAAAGAAAATGCTAGTTCAGTACTGGCATTTGATTCTTTTTTGTGGAAATACAGCTTGCTCCTAATAGCTCATAATTCATAATTGGTAATTACTTCATCCAGACAAACGCAAAGTAATGCTATGTAGACTCCTGGTACATATATCTATACAAGTCTTTGATTTTTCTTGTCCATTCCTGGAGTTTCAACCTAAGGCAGTTATTGCTAAGATTATCTTCTCTGAGGGAATTTCCTTTGAGGGAATAAATAATACTTATTCAGTTAGATGGAATTGTCAGTTGATTAACAGTGTAGGTAGAGTTTTGCTGTGTCTGGCCCAACTTTTCTGATAAATTTAAAAAAATAAATTGACAATATGTTAAGAGTTCTTATATATAAAAAATTTGTGGAGCTTCTTTTCTGAAGAGACAACCAGTTTCCCACTGAAAAGTGCAACTCCATGCTTTTCCTGCTTTTCCATGCAAAACATTAAAAAACAAAGTCCACAAACAAGACTAAACCCCATCTTTAAGTTTCTGTGGTGTCACAGCTTTTGTGCAGGTAATAGAAGGGATTTCAGAGAACAAGCTACAATGTTTATTACATGAAACATTTCTCATTCCTGTTCCAATGAGGGAAAATTTGAATAAGTCACTTTTTTTACTTTTATGAATATGGAATCCTATCCATTATTTTTCATTAAAATTCTTCAAGCTCCATCTGGCTCTCTTGTATCTTCTCTTTTATTATTGCTCAGAGACCAGACTGAGAAATTCCACTCACTTCTTAGGAAGCTACTGTTCATGCTAATGTGAATCTTCACATTATTGCTGGTTTTATTGGTTTTGTTTATTTTTCCTTAAAAATATTGTCATATCCCTCATTTTTTTCTGTCTGTTTTAAATGAGGAGAATCAAACTTGAATACAAAATGCAAGACTTGAAGTCTTTTAGATGAGTAGTGTTTTATAGTTATGCTTTTTCAGAGAATTAGGAGATTCCGTGTTAATTTGCTCTGAAGTTGTGATTAAAAGAACAGTTAAACTATTTGACTCCTAAGGAAGAAGCTAAATAGTGAATTAATGGGTAATTACTACTTGTGCGATTTTTTTTTTTTTTATCACGGAAACCCATTATCTTTCAGGCTTTGAATTGAAAGTCAAGATTTGATACTCTGAAATAAACAGCAAGACGGCTTGGCAAAATATTGGCTTGCTGTGACTGTTACAGTATTGTATGTTTCAAGCAAAGTTGATTAACTTGTTGTTGGCTTAAAGACATTGAGGGCATGACTAAACAGTTCAGGTTCCCTTCATGAGTGTGGTTTTGGGGTTTTGTTTGGGGTTTTGTTTTGTCTTATGGTTGTGAGAATTTTTCTTTGTATTCACCCTATGAGTTGGTCTTGTGGTTTCTGCCTTCTCTTTTTAAAGTTATTTATCATTTTTATATTTTCTGTTCATTCAGCAGTAAGTATAAAATAAATCCTTTATGGCCCTTATCTTCTCTTCCAGACTCTGGGTTTTCTTTAGATAAACTACTTTATTTTCCGCTAGGTTCTTTCTTTCACTTACTGCAGGCTGATGTCTCAGAGCACAGATATTATCACCTATTACTGTGGGGCTTTGTTTTTGTTTTAGGGTTGTGGGGTTTTGTTTTTTGAAGGGGGGGAGAGGGAGGGACTTGCACAGATTAATTTAACTATTTCATGAAAATTACATTAATTCTGTTAATCTTATTAAAAATTTAGTTGAGTATTGTTACCATTACTTGATGTTATATTGATTGTTGTATTCCCTTGCTCAAATTCATGATGAAGTATGCTTGTGCTTGACAAAAAAGAAATACTCAATTGCGTATTTTTTACCATAGTACTTGTTTTGTATTTGGTTTTAATTACAGCAATAAACTTCCTCCAAAACTTCTTTAGAACTTCCTTAACCTTCATATTTTTTTCTTAGTGGTTTCATTGATTACCACAGAATCACTGAATATTCTCAGCTGGAAGGAATCCACAAGGATCATCAAGTCCAACTCTTAAGGGAATAGCCCACATAGGGATCAAACTCAAATTCTTGTCTTTACTAGCACCATGCTTAATCTTCTATAAGATTTGATAATGAAGAAGATTATCATTGGGCAATATGAAACCCACTGGAGATGAATGGAGTTTCATCTAGATGTTCATCTTGGTAACTGTAGAGAGAAGGTTGTGTTTTGGTGGTTTTTACATTTTTTACGTGCTTCTTTCTTCAATGGACAGTATAAATATTATGTTGCTTTAGGACTTTAGCAATGTCGATTTGTTTTGTAGGTAGTTCTTTCCTACTAAGAAAAATGTATTGTTTTAGAGAATATTTTTTCCTAATTTTTGGTCATCATATCAAGGAAATGTTTAAGGAGTAGATCATTTAGTAATGTTAATCTCAGTTGTTTTCAGTAGAGTTAATGTAACAACTACTAGTTGGATTTATTGATCATCACTGCTACTTTGAGTGCAGTAATCTGTTAAATGTTGTTTTACTGAACTGTTACCATACCATTGGTCAATTCATTATTCATAAGGAAGTTGGATACAAGCATTTTCCAGCTCTTCAGAACCTGAATGTTCTGAATTCTCATAGAATTCCATTCTATGATTTGATGTACACTTGTTTATTTACAACGCCTGTAATTCCTTGTGGTGTAAAATAGTCCTAGACCATATTAAATTTATTATATGGTTTGATATCCATAAATGTAATACTATTTAAGAAATAAAAGTTTTGATTCTCTTTATCAGGCATCCCTGTACCTCTAGGTCTGACATTTCAGCGCATTTTTAAGAAGGCACAGAGGTGCATGGCAATATGGCAATGTTTGGTCCCATATCAGATGGTTCCAGATCTTTGCAGAACCACACATCTGCCTCTCCTCCCTCTCTTGCACACACAGCAATGCTAAGGCTTCAAGGCCTATTCATGCCAATATATTTTAACTGTTTTTGCACTATGAACCATTACAAAAGTAGTACTGAATTGATAATGCTGTGTGCATAGAGCTGAATCCAGTAGTGAATTCCAGCATGAGACAACTGGAACAGGTTGCCCAGAGAATGTGGATGCCCCATCCCTGAATATTTTCAAAACCAGGTTGAACAAGGCTCAGAGCAGCCTGGTCTAGTGGAAGGTGTCCCTACCCATGACAGGGGATTTGGAACTAGATGATCTGTAAGATTCCTTCCAACACAAAATGTTCTATGATTTTATGTAGCCTCATCAGTGCCTGTAATCCTTAGTGGTATAAAATGGTCCTGGTCTATGTTAAATTTATTATATGGTTTGAAATCCATAAATGCACTTCTATTTAAGAAATCAAAGTTTCAATGTTTTTAATAAACACTTCTAATGTGAAAAGTTTCTAATGCTTGACAGAATGCTATTAGTAGACATTTGACTTCAGGTGTAGGCATGTGTACTAGCATTCTTACATATGAAAATACTGTCTCAAGATCCACATGTGATAGCTCCTGCTGTCTTTCTTTTCTGATAATCTGAGACATTCAGAAAGATGTTCCCATATTGGCTGGTAGTAAAAAAAAAGAAACAGATTTTTCCTTGATCACTTATATTTGCTCAAAGATAAAATTGAGGGAATTACAAAATATTGTTTCAGAAATAATTAATATTCAGACCTTGTGAAATTCACTGACAGCTAACCTAAATAGAATTTGGCAAGCAGTCCTCATGTGGCTTCACAGCTTGTTCACTGATGGATGTGTTTTTAATGAGTTCGTACCAAAGGAAAAGATTTCACTAGAGTAAATTGAAGATTAGAGTGAGGCCTGATGAAGGCTAGTTTGTCTTAAATAATTCAGCAGACACTTAAATTGATCAATTCCATATTCAGCTGATAGCTTCACCTGTATGTTCTCATTGAGGATAACTCAAAATGTATTAATGTTTTTTCACTGTTGTCTGGAAAATATCATACTATCACTGTTTCTGCAGAGGTGTACTCTGCCTTTCATAATACTTGATACTTGGACACAGCCATTCCTACTGACATTTCAGTCTGTTTAAAATTCTGAAGTGCTGAAGTGCACCTGGGCTGTGAGATATTTTGATTGTGTTAATTTCTGTCTGCAAACCTTATCTTCTGTGTCTTCTAGATGTCATGTGTATCTGCTGCTCTGCCTTGTCAGTGTTCTCTATCAGTATTTCCAGCTTTCCAGGAATGCTGCCAAAAATTAGCTTTCTATTATATGCCATCTGTGAGAGTTAAAAAAAATCTTTATGACAAATTGCAGTCAAGTTACCTATGTTGTTGAGAAGGAGAAAATCCTTAACTCCTGTAATGTTGACGTATTTCAAACCTTGAACCTAGGTAAGTTTGGAGAGCATAGCTCCAGAAACACCTTCTGAAACTGTCCATCATGAATGATCTGCACTGATCTGACTATTTGCAATTGCCATTGGACTGGCTTATATTACTTCCTTTGCATCAGTGAAAGATTGTGATGCCATATTATAGATGAGTGCTCCTGTAAATGCTTCAGTACCAGCAGGTCTTATTCTTATCTCTGTTTAGTTCCAGTAAAACCATTTTGGGTAGTTAATCTAAAGAACAGTTTAAAAAATTTTGTCTTACTGTTGTCTGATATTAATTCAAATGGCTAAGTGGGTGCTTGTTGTTTGTTCTGGCACACACATAGGCTATCTCAGTTTTCTTCTTGGCAGATAACACTACAGCTTAAGAGCAGGAATGTTATTTCTCTGAAGGGTCCCCATCTTTTGCTTACAGCCATTCACTTAGCGCATTCTGTCAAGGGCCTATCCTGCATCTGATTTTATGTTTTTCTTCGCTAGTAATATAAGCAATCCTCTAATATTCATGTCAAGCTTTATACATCATAAGGAAAACACTTCTGTGTTAAGTAAGGACCATTAAATGAGGCATTTATTTTAATGTCAGACTTAGCAGATTTTTCGATCTGGAATGCAGTTACATCTGATTTACTTGTAGAAACTTTTCTCCATTTGGTTTAGTACTATAATATTTGATTTTAAACTCCTCAATGACATCTGCCCTTGACTTCTGGTGTTAATTTATTTTTGCTACCTGTATGGATTAGAGGTTTTACAGAGGATTTTTACCTGTCTTAAACTCTTGACTTGGTTTCCCACGAGGAAAGCTTTTCAGTTTAGTAGCATCTGCTCCATATGTGTCTTTTAATGAAAATAGCCTTTCAGACATCTGTTAGGGCTGCTAAAAATAGAAGAATTTGGGAAATTCGGACCTTCCCCTTGTTGGAAGATTTCTTTTTAGGAAAATATCATTGATTAGTTTCAACTTGTAAAAACAAAAGCTGTCTGCATTCCAAACTGATCAAGAGGTCAGTACATCTAATTTTTTGGATAAGACAAAAAAACACCCCAGACAACTTTCTTTTCATAGAACTTAGCTTTCTGTGAATTTCAGCATGAAGACTGTAAACTCAGCTTATTTTGACAGCTGTGTTGTAGCCCCCACTGGCAATTCTGAGATCTGCTCACTGACCTTGTTGGGCCATCTTTGTTGAACATAATGCAATCCAAAACAGTACTAGGGATTTTCTGCACTGTGAATCAGTTCACTGTCATTCACAAGACAAGAGAAGGCTGCTTGTGTGCAGCTGGGAGTTAATTGATAGATGTTGTCCCCATGTCACTTCCTATACACTGCCTTGTATTCAGACCTGAATATCCTTTAGGAAAATACTGGATTTGCAAGAAACTTAGTCAATAGTTCAAATTCAAGCTGTTTATAATTCCAACTGGAGAAGCAGAGTAACAGGACATGCACTCTATTGCTGCTAATAAGACTGAAAAGTAATTTGTTCAAATGTTTGCATATATACATATATATGTGTGTCTATATATCTATCTCTATCTATATCATCTGTATCATCTATATCGATACTTGATTTCTCTTAAGTAATTTTAATTTTGTGTTGGCAGTTCTTGACTTTAATATCATTTCCTTGAGGAAAAAGAGTGTTTCAAAAGTATAGACAGGTGAACTATTTCCACGTATCCATAAAAACATGTCAACAAAAGTGCTGAATTTTATTGTGAATTGACTTCCCCATACTGTGAAATAATGTTTGATCTTTCCAGAATGCTGCTGGTTTTCACTAAGATTTAGGCATGTTGGCTGTCCTTTTCAAATTGAGCAGTATGTTCTTTTATCTTCTTTAAACATGATAAAATATCTGTTAAGGTATCAGTCCTTCCCTATTTGATTTTTTTTCCTGCTTTTCAAGTGCCTGGGTTTAAAGATAAGTGTCAGGAATTCCCACTTGGCACTCTTAGGAGTTCACTGATGCTACAGTGGTGAAAGCCATACATTTTCTACGGGGAATGGTGTTCCAGTTTGCTCTCTTTAGTCAGCTTGGCTGTAACTGTTATTTTACTTTTTTGGATGAGAACACTTTCAGGTGGTCTGACAGCCTCAGCACTGTTGCTCCTTTTAAAGAAGATATGAAACTGAAGTGCTTGCAGTGTTTTTCTCTATGAGCTTGTGACAGGAATGAAACCCCTTCAGTGATCAAAATGTAGTGTCAGTGGAACTTCTGAGATGCTTTCCTTTACTTGACATCAACAGAAAAAGATAGTGAGAGTACACATATATCAGATTGCACATTCTTGTAGTTGCCTTGTGATTTATACTGTATTTGAGAGAAAAACCTGTCTTTACTGTTCAATGTGAGATCTCTGAGAGCTGCTACTGGTAGCTCAACTCATAAGTCAGTTCCCGTTTTGACTTGCTTGTGAGACTCTTCTCGTGGACTATTACTTAAAGAATAGAACAATTCATTACCTCTACACTGAGTTCTCTGACATGTATAGGTTTCTACTTCAACTTTCTGTTTTAGTTATTTGGATGGTTTGTTTTCAGAGTTCCACTATCTAAACTGAAATAAACTTATGTCCTTATATGCTCATTATAAAAATTATGGAGTATTAATATAAGATGGTCAGCATTGCAACACTTAAATTCTTAGCATCTCTTGTGGTAGGGTATATGGATTTTACAGTTTGAATATAACTGTGAACTACATGTCACAAAAAAAGCCATATAATACTATGGGAACTGCATCTCTTCCCTTTTCAAATATTGACCTAGATAACAGGCAAAGAAATAATACCAACAACACGTGCATGGATTTCAGAGCATTTTCAACAACAACAACAACAATAAAAATAATACTAGTAATAACAATAATAACAATCTCGGTGGCATTTCTGTTGTGTTTCTGGCATGCGTTCCTGTTTCTAATTTCTTAGATTACATATTTCCGTATTCAGCCTTAAGAATTACATACTTACATACCAGACATTGAATTTCTTGTAGTTCAAGAGGTTCTGATGAAAACTTTGCACCTTTTATGCAGATGTGCATGCTCATATTTGTGCAACACATCTTTGTGGTTGAAAGTTCATGATTATATCAGTTTCAAGGATCTGCCTGTCTGAAAAACTAAGAGTAAATAAATGATACATCTTCTATTGATTCTGTAGCATCTTGGGTTCAATGCCATTTAAAATCAATGCAATTTACTCTGCATTTCTTTAGTTTCTATGGTTTAATATTAATGATCATCTCTTGCACCCTGAGTAGGGTATTAAATACTAAAAATCTGGATAATTTCAATGGGATGTTGTGGGGTTTTTTTTCTAGTCTAGTCTCAATTTTTTTTGCCTAACTAGCATAAAATTTAAAATTAAAAATATTGTTCTCAAGATGCTGAGAAGTGGTAGTATTGCATATACAAATTTAGTAAGATAATTGAGGAAAAGGAGTTAATAGTAATTCCTCCTGATAGTGCTGGGAGAATGAATTTGTGACACTTGCCTCTGTCCACTACCTTAACATTCTTTTACGTAGTTATTCTTAAATTAGGTATAAAGTTGTTAGAGTACTGTGTTAATTTCATGTGGAATTTAGGTATTTCTGTTTCTATTTTGCTTTGAAGTGCCCTGTTCAAATTCAAGACCCATTATCCATATCTATCCATTCTTAAGTAAGAATTTTACCACACTTGTTGGACGCTATTTCGTATCGTATAAGAACAGAATATCTGCCTACAGTTGGTACTGAGCTAATAATGTTCAAAGTGTACATTTTAAGTGTTTTACTTGACGACCATGCTGGAGGCAGTCAGTGGGCTAAAGTGAAACAGTTGATTTTCCACCTAGTTTAATCTGAAAGACATCCTGATTGTGTGCTTTGCTCTACGATGAAAACCTAAGTACAGTTAGTGAAAATGATTTCTTATTTTACATCAAGATTTTTTACCTGAACAAAAATGCAAATAGTGTGTTTACTTCAATAAGACATCATCATGTGGCTGCACAGCTATGAAGGCATTTCTGAAATGGCCTAGTGACATAAAATGTTAACTCTACCTGATTTTATTTTCTTCTACTGTCACAGTAAAACCAATAAAATAGATTGTAAATTCCATCCTCTTCTGCTTCTCTATCAAACCCTTTGGATGAGACAGCCTTCAGTTGCACTACACTTAAAATGGATGGAGTGTCACCATTATCCTTTACCCTGAGTCTCCTGGGATAATCAGTGCCATATGACTTATGAATGTTGCACTGTCAGAGGAATTTTCACATCAGTAGACTAGATCTGTGTTGAGAAATGCTCTGTGAAACCTTAGGTATCACTGTGGTTTGGAGGGGGAGATGTCCAATTTAAAGGCAAAAGTTTAAGGCCATTTTATGAAGCCTACTGCTTTGTAGGAGAAGTGCCAATATTGTTGCTTCTTTCTTGCATCAAGAAGTACTGGTAGCTGGAAAAACTGTATTCCTTATTCAGAAAAAGAAAGTAAAAACTTAGTTTAAGATTCTGGGAATTGTAAAGAAATTATTGCCTTGAACCTTGCCTTGAGAAGGAAAAGGGCAAGTATGAGGAAGGAGATCTTATGGAATTCATGAAATTGATGAGAAAACAAGGATAGGAAAAAATAAGATAAGCAGCTCATTGAATAATTTTTTACTGTTTCTGGTGTGGATGTAGTAAACAATGTGCAAAATATGTCTGGAGTGAGAATTGAGTGACCTAGTATATAAGAAGATCAAAATTTCTGTTGAAAATATATGATTGGTAAACCATTGAAAAAGCCTTTTATATATGATCTACAGAAGCTGTTTTCCTGGGAGCATTCAGCTGCATCTAATGAACGGTATTAGGTTAGTATACAGAAGTGTAGAGGGTATGAATATTGGTATATTTTAGTGTATACTATATTAGGTGTTTCATAGCTGAGATTTTTTCAAAACTGTTATTTTCCTGCAAGTTTATAATAGGCTATTATTGACGTCATCTTTCAAATATTTGCACCAGAAAATGAGATTTGTCTTGTTTTGGTACATCCAGAGTTATACAAAATTTGTGAACTACTGTCATTCCTTTGCAACTACTGGGTCATAAACTTGGATTAGTTTTATAGGATTTGGTATATGAGTTGACAGATGTGATATATGATGACACTTTATCTTTTATTGCTTACACATACTAGTTATTTGGAAAGGATGGGGGCAGTTCCTATTAACCACAAGATGGGATTTCAGTTGCTTACCCAAGTGTCTCTCATTCATTCATTCATTTGCTATCAGTTATAGCAGATATATTGCTTCTTCAAGCCTGTCACACCAATAAATCATTTCAGAGTGTATGCATTTGTACAGTGCCAAAGTGTACCATGAATTTTAAAGGAAATCTTCTATTTTTCTTTTCAATCAGATGAGCAACGTGAAGAGACTACGGCCACGGCTCAGTGCTATTCTTTTTAAGCTTCAGTTTGAGGAGCAGGTGAACAGCATCAAACCTGACATCATGGCTGTCAGTGCTGCCTGTGAAGAGATAAAGAAGAGTAAAAGCTTTAGCAAGCTGCTGGAACTAGTATTGCTAATGGGAAACTACATGAATGCAGGTTCTCGGAATGCACAGACCTTTGGATATAATCTCAGCTCGCTATGTAAAGTGAGTTTTGAAATGTCCATGTTGAGTATTACATTCACTTTTTTTTTGTTTTTATTGTGCTACCTAAATACTCTGGTTTTGAGTTTTTCCTGCAGTTAGTTATTTCCTTGCTGTTTTATTTTCCTTGTTATTGGCATTAGTTGATAGTTTGAACAGTATAGCTAATTCATGAATAGTGGTCTTAAAACTGGTTTGCCTTTAATCACTTTTAAGTGATTCTATTTTGAGGGAATGATAAAATACCCAAACTAAATAAGGTTATGTAAGGACCTGATCACTGTGATCATAACAGTTTTGTAATTTTGATGTGTCTGAGCACGTCTAAGGCATCTATCACATTTTTGTATGTTTCAATACAGCTATATTTTCTTTTGGACATGAATTTACTCCTTATGTGAATCTTTTCTTATGTTGCTCAGTTTCATCAGTTTCCTGCTTCTTCTGATTTTACTTAAATTTTCACTCTATACAAGAAAGTGTCTATACTCTTCTGGGTGTTAGTTTATAATCCATTCTAATGCTAATCACCTTTCCCATATTTAGTGTTGTTATTTTTTTCCTGTGCTCTCTGGGAGGTTACTGAACAATCTTCAGAGTGCACACGTAGTTCTTACAAGGAAGGAATTATTTGAAACTTTGGATGTACTCTTTGTCTTTCTGTTTCTTTATCTCTTTTTTGCACAAGAGAAAACACAATATGTTAACTTCTGCATTCATGAAACTAATCACCCTTATTCTGCCATATTTCAGAAGAATTCTTTCACTGAATGTTCAATGTGATGCCTATGACATAAATATTAATAAAGAATATTCTTTCCCTAGTCTAAAGTAAGCATTAAGCATGAGTCATTCACCTAGAGTTAATACATTGTAGATGAAGTGATTGAGTAAAAATACAACTTGTTGAGAAACATATTCAGAAATAAGATACTAAAAGTTCTTTCTCCAATTAGGTACATTTATTTAAGTATGATTTTGCAAGAATCTGTCCTAGTTATATTCTCTGTATTTTTAATGCACAAGACAAAAATATATTTATGAAAACAATATGAAGGTAATTGATATAAGCAATTTGCAGAGCAGGATCAAAAGTCAGAATTATCTTGGAGAAGTAATTTATTAAGATCTAGAATATGAAGATTTTTGAGATAACCGTGGAGTACTAGATATAGGAGAGAGAATTGATGTATATAGATATGAAAATATGGAATGAATAACTGTGTTAGTTCTTCTACATCAGAGAGCAGCCATGAGTAATCTCAAAAGAGATACGGTATTGATATGGTAATACTCAATCATTCATTAAATATTGATGTATTAAACTTATATGCATGTTTATAACAAAGGTTCATATTTATAGCTAACTTTTGTTATGTATCAGAGTGTATTAGATGTACCACAGTGTCATATTGTAGAAATTTTTTGTGATGTTATTGAGACATCTTTCACTGAGATTCCCAATACAACAGAAGTAATATATTTTATAACATTGTATACAGTAAGGATCCTAGAATATATTTTTGGGTTTTGATATATATGTGTTCCATTTCCTGTTTATTTGGAAAACTGTGTTTTACATTGTTATTAATTCACTTTTCTGGAGGAAAACATATATGCTCTGGGAGAGTATATCTCAGCATAGTAGCATTTTGGTCTTTGAAAATAAACAGACTTTTTAGAATTAATTATGAAATAGCAGTACTGCTTTAAGGACTTTGATATTCAGATGGACAAGTCTTTGTGCAATTGTGGCAGCCCTTTTTATACTCATGTTTACTTTATGCCTACATGTTTGTATACTTTTCCTGCTAATTTTTTTAACATAGAAATAGTTCTTAAGTAGTGAAGACACTTTCATATGTGATGACATTTTCTCTTAATAAAAATGTCTTTGATTTAAAAGAACATTTCAGTTGAAAAACTATAACAGAAGTGTTTGTCAGCTGTCAATTGTTAGTGTTTTTGCACAACTAGTGCAACTTTTAAAGTGTCCAGGCTTGAAAATAATTTTATATGTATAAAGAGTCCAGAAAGAAAGGTTTATGCTTAAGAATTATTGAAGTCAGTGCTTTTAAACAATGATACCTATGAATTATTTACTGTATTGAGAATTGATAACAAGAACTTGTGCACATTGAGGTTGTGTATCTTCCACTACATAAGTATTTTTAGGCTACAGTTAATTTCATTTATAAAGAAGGAAATCATGTAATGCACTGGATATGTGCATTACGTATAGCTAGATTTTGCTGATTTAACTTAGATTTTTCTTTTTTACACTTTCATGTGCTTATTCACAGTTTTGTAAATATTCCTGTATTGTTAAAATAGTTGCATTTTTAAAAGAAATATGTGTACTGTTTTTGAATACTGGACACAAATATTGGGTAGAATGAAAAAAATACTTTGTGACCTTTCTAGAGATTTTTAGCAAGGGGGGAAATGAAACAGCCCATTGCTGTCTTTAAAAAAATGTGCTACTCTAACATAATTACTAATATATATTAATTATTAAAATGGCCAGAAATAAATTTTTTCTTCATATTTTTACATTAACTTTTCTTTCCCTGCCCAGCTGAAGGACACAAAGTCGGCAGACCAGAAAACAACGTTGCTCCATTTTCTGGTAGAAGTGTGTGAAGAAAGCTATCAGGACGTCCTGAATTTTGTTGATGATTTTCAGCATTTGGATAAAGCTAGTAAAGGTTTGTGTAACTAGTTAAAAGTTTTGATTTTTACCCATTGCAGTGTCTTGTGTATAAGGTGATGCTTATTTTTTACTACACTATTTAAAAAATATATATTAATAGTCAATATCACAGATCAATAGTTTTAGCTGCTGTGAATGGTCTTGAAGATACTTATTGTTTGGTCTGCTAACATTTACTACAGGATTTACCAATACATTTCTTCTAACATATCTTCTAGAAACATTTTACATACTGGATTTCTTTTAAAAGTTCTTTTCTGTTATCAGATCTTAATTCCAGTCTTTGATCTTTTACAGGGTAAGTGTATCACTCACTGTCTTCTAATTCAGACATGTAGAAAGGCTGTCATGGCATCACTTTATTTTATTTTATCTTTTGCAAAACATGGAACAGTTTTGTCTTTCCTTCATGTGTCTTTTTCATGCAACAGTAACATTGGAAGTCTGGAAAATTTTGTAGTTTCATCATGCAATATAGAATATGGAAAATGTCTGTATAAGCACCAACAGAGTTTTTTGAAATTAGTTTCTTAATTAAAAATGCCTTTTCCGCATTTTATCAGTTTAAGTAATTTAAACAAACAAAGCATAGAGGTAGAAATGGATGCTACCTTAGCAGTGTCCTACTCAGGCAGGAAAAAGTGATTGGATGGGCTCAGTTAAATTTTTTTTTAGTTTGTGTCACTTTGGGAAATATCACAGTTTATCTATAATGCTTTGTAGAGTGTCACTCTCATATCTCTCAGTCTCTCTGTCACAAATTACAGCTTTGCAAAACCTGCGTCTGATAGAGGACTTGAGATAGTGGTCACTTACGTAGAGTTCACTTTCTGGTTCTTAAAATTTCCAGTCTTACTTGGTGTATTACAACCCCAGAAAAGTTCCGTTATTTTTAAATAGCTGTCAAATACTTCAAGCCCTTCACCTCACTGTTTATACTGGTAATAGAAACAGTCTCTGCTATATAATAATTTGGTGTGTTTGGCATTATTTTCAGTGTTAACTGGTCACCGATTTTTTTTCATCACTATTATGTTATTGTCTGTATTGTGGTTGAGGTTTTTTATCCTTATTAGAAAGGCAGTATTTTCAGTGTGGACAGTCGTCTTACATGACACTGCTGACTGTTTTCTGGAAAAATTCTGAGCTCTAAATTCAAAGAGTAGCCAGTAAAATTATCAGTTTGCCCAGGCTTTCTGTTCTGTTCTAGGCATTTGGTAACGACTAGCTGAGTCTTTGATCTCAGTATGAGGTAGGATGGAAATCAATGATCATGTTTTCAAGTTTATATATTGAATTTACTACAGTACATTATGAGATGCATTTTGCATTTCAGTTTTACTGTATGCAAAAGACAAAGGCTTAGAATATCTTTAACAGATTAGCATATCAGTATGTTTGTTTATACTTGTTTCCCTGTCTGCAAAACTCCATTCTGTTTTTGAAAGACTCCTGCTGCACTGGAATTTTGGAAAACCCTGCAGGATCACAAAACCTGTAACTCGTGGAGTTTTTTTAAACCTTTTAGTACTTCTGCAAAAGTACATTTTTATGAAGCAAGTTGATTTAATATGCACTGACTTTTGTACAGTAAATTTTTAATGAAGTGGCTATTTTTGCTTGAGCTTAGCAGAAGGTCAGTTAAAAAGATAGTTTGTGAATCTCTTCAATCACATCCACTGTAATGGTCTCATGTATTACTGATATGCTGATGAAATCTAACAAGTTGACCAAGAGAGCTGGGAAATCATTGCAGTTATTACAGCAAATATTACATCATTATGGCTACTAGGAACAGTGATAGAGGGGAAGTCATCAAAAATCTTTTATATAGTCAAATATGCATATTCCAGAAAAAGATACTTATTTTGGTAGAACAGAACTTTGGTACTGAGGCTTAGAGGTATTCCTACATGTTAAGATATTGTAATTTAGGGTTTAGTAGAAATAATCCATCCTGATTTGCATTTCTGGGAGACAATTTACACTTCCAGTAAATCTGGAAAACCACTGTATCTAAATGTTATGTCTAAGGGTTACAGGCTGCTGATAGCAGAGAGGGGAGGACATCAGCTTTGAATTTTCCTATCATCCAGTAGAAAGGTTCTATTCGCACCTATGCTGCTTTGCTCCTCAGAGTTGTTGGATGAAGAGACAGCATCACTCTTTTCTGCTTTTGTGTCATATTAATATATTGTTCAATTTTTCCTGAACCGCAGAGATGGTATTTTATTTCAGTACTTGTTTTAAATCCTCTTCTCTAGATTTTGTCCTGGTAAAGGTTAGGGCCTTGTACAGGTGGTGGAATTAAACTCTCTTTGTGGTTTTACTGAACTTTGTTTTCTGAAATAATTTCTAAAAATACTTTCCAATAATAAATCAATGAAATTGGATAAGAATATTCTATTCTCCTATACCTTTGTTGCAAGCTGGTTTTTATTGAGCTGGTTTCATTACCTGTATGCATATTCATGTCTTCAGATACAATAGCTTCACATTTTTATCTGGCATAAAAGTATTATTTTCAGGTATCCTTTAAATTATAAATCAAAATTAATGCAGTAGAAAGATGTGTAAATGCCATTTGAACGATATTAATAGAAAACTTGAAGCTGAACATACATATTTATACATAGAAATGGAACTTGTTAGTTCCATTGTGCACTTGTTAGTTTTGGCTTGATCATCTCCAAGTAATTGTTGAATTTTCTACAGGTTTCTCAAAACAAGTACTTAAAGGATGCTTTTTAAAAAAATTCTTCCTTGACATGACTCTTGTATCAGCCAGCCTATTTGTAGCATGCCTTGTATCTTTTCTGTTTTATACTTGCTCATTCTTAAAACTTTTTTCAAGTTATTACTTACTCAAAATAGTGAACATTAGAACATTACAATGTTCAGCAACTCATTTTCTTTTTATGCTTTTCAGAATAAACAGTCATGTTTCTTTCATTTCATTAAACGTTGTCCAGTGATCGTACAGTAAGCTGTTAAAATAGTGACTGCACCAAGTTAATGGTGCAGCTAACATATTTTATAGTATTTTATAAATGATTGAATATTCACAGTATGTAAATTAATTGTTGCAGGAAAAAAGATTTTTTAAAATCTAACTTTGAGAGATAAACAGTAAGGGACATATGACCTGTGCAATTGAAGTTTGCTTCAGGGTATTTAAGGTATTTAATTTGTGATTTTGGTTTTTTTCCATTGTATGCTAACGTTTTAGTTTTTACTTTTGTAATACTCGAAGTAGATTTAATTCACTGTTACACTACATGAATTAAAGATACCTTTTTACTTTGAAGTACAACAAATCCTGTTTTCTAAGGGCTCTTAGATCAGCAGGAGGAACTTTCATTGCAAGTAATGAGCTTACAGATATGACAGTTCCTGAAGATTTATATAATTAAAGCTGCCTTTTCTTTTAAACATAATGACTTTCATGCTTTTCTGTTAGTATTCCAGACAAGAAATATTTTGGTAATTCAGTACAATTTGCTAATTTCTTATTTTATGGTGTTATAAAGATTTATATTGCATTTATGCAGGCTGCTGTTTTACTTGATTGACTCTAATTTACGCCTTACAGGTAACAGTGTATCAAGTCTTTCATATTCTAATAACACTATGAAGTTGCAGATTTTCCTTGTTTTAAAAGACATTAACTTATCACAGCTTTACAAGTAACATATCCACTTTCTCTTCTTTGAAACTTCATTTGTTTTTTTTATAGATAATTAATTTCACTTCAAAAAAAAGCTAGGAACCAAATTGAAAATGTGAAGTTTAAACTATATTAATGAAAAATGGGACACCCCACCTATAAAACTTAAAAACATTAGGGGAGCATGAGAGAAAAATAGTAATATATATGCCATAAAAATTCTATATGTCAAAAGGAAAGGGTGTTTTTCTTATTAGAGAATTTCTAAATTAAAAACACATTTCTCAGTACTATTAAATATTTTTATGCTATGCATTGCTTAGGTTTTGACTTGGGTCACAAATTCACAGGCTCTTATTTTCAGGCTGTCAGGGTTTTATACTCTGCAGGGCAAAAATGTGGATATCTGCTGAAATACAAAAAATATCAAATGCACTACACAGAAATCAGTTGCAAGAGGAACCTTAAAATGGTTGAAAAGGCAATTTAAAAAAAAGCTGAATGCACTGTGCAGATGTATAGACCCTTGAAGGTGAGAAAGCTTAATTTTAATGAGTAGGAAGGTGCTGCAAGTGCATTTAGATCTACATGTAGTCTTGTGTAGCTTGCTGCCTATATACCTCAGTGAGATAAATTTTAGAATGACAATATTGGTTAAAAGATTGATAAAGGTGGCCACTTGTAAACTTTTATTTTTAACTCTGCTGGACTGATATTCATTGCCATTCCATTCTAGTAGTTCATTCTGAATCATTATTAACCACTCTCCTATTCAAAACAGTTAGTTATTAACCATCATACCCTAAATTATCTGCAAGTATACAACATGCTGCAGTCAGCTCAGCACTTTGTGGTCCCCAAGGAAGCAGGTGCTGAGGCTCAAGAACTCTTCAACAAGGGAAGCTGCAACTGATACAAGGGTCTTCTTTCTGCTCCCTCCTCAGAATTTAATTTCTTCTTTTGTAAGATGGTTTTGTCTTTTGACAGATCGTGGTCGACCACTGTACCATATCACTGTGTGCTGTGCAGCACTGAGGGACCATGAACCCTGTGCTCGGGGCTGGTGCTGTATCCTGTTGCTTGGCCATTTTTTCCTGCTTGCCCTAGCAGCTGTTTCTTTCTTTCAGTAGCAACTCAGCGATGAATGACTGACAATCAGTGAATTGTCTTTCAGGTGTTTCTCTTTTCAGCTATTTCCCATATTTACAATTTCTGAGCTTAAACTGTACATTACATAAAGAGATGTGGTGTCAGGCTGCATTTCTCCCAGGAGGCTCTTGAAGTTTATAACAAGTCCAGCAGGCCAGGGTTCCTGTGGATGTAGTATAGGGCATAGTTGCTGTGAGATCTGAGGCCTGATACTACTGATGATAGTAATATTATTACTGGTGAACTGGGTGCAAAAATGCTTCCACATCGTTTACCAATTACGCTACATTAGTGTGTTCATATTTGAATTCAAAATAGGAGACAAAAATCTTGCTTAGCTGCTTTTTTTCATTTGTGCAACTGAAGTTTACTCTGGCTACAGACGGGAAAGTTTGAGTGCTAAAGAGCCAGTGGCATTGTCAGAGGTTTGGGGGAAAAAGATCTCAAAAAGAGTGTTGTATGCACCTTAGGCACACACACATGAAGAAGAAAAGAGAGAATAAAGGCAAGAAAGCCAGAAAATGGCTGTAGAGACAAGGGAAATAATTGTTTTGGGAGAAAAAAAAAGCGTAAATACTGTATTTTCAGTGCCATGTGACACTGAGTATATCCAAGTAGACATTATGCTACTGTTAATGGGTATTTCAGACCTTTGCTGGTGTTTACAGAAACACTCTATACTTTTTCTCTGCAATATTTCTTTCTTAGTGCTCAACATATACCTGAAAATATGGATGAGTTTTTTCTTGTTGGTTATTGGGTTTTTTTTGGCTATGTTTTGTCATTTAACTTTACTTTTAAATGCCACATTTATGATATGATGGCAATTTTACAGAATTATTCATTAGACTCAATTAGTCCAGTGTGATTTTCAAATGGACAAACTAATAGTATATTTCCAGAATTTTAAAATAATATGATATAATTTTTTGTATCAGGCTAGAGGTCAGTTTGTCACTGTCACTCTCTCAGAATAAAGGGGCCATAATAGCACAAGGGAAGCAAAATACCTGCAGGCAAGAGGAAGAGCATCGTGATTAGGAGATGGCAACATCCAAACAAATTGTCGTAGAGGGTGGACACCTAAGATGTTGGAAATATCAACTGATGCAAGAAGTAACAAAAAGGTTGCAGCAATAAAAATGAGAGAGCATGCAAGTATTGCTTCACTTTGAAGAATTATTTCTAGTATTTAAGGTAAAACAAGTATAGCTTCACAGCTAGCTAAATATTGTTTTGTTTATTGTTTTATTGTCTTATTTTTAAGCAAGAATAATGATCTGGGGATGGTAGAGAGGAGAGTGAAAATTGTCCACAGAAATTTTTTGAAAGAAAAAAATCAGAGTAATGTATTCTCATACTGTAAATACCAGTTTGATATTCTGCATCCTGAGATAACTGAGATAAAACTAGAATTTTACTAAGTGCATTCTTTACCAAGTTTTACTGTGGCTTTAGTAATATTGTGCTACTACAGAATATTGAAGAAACTGAAAAAAGAACGATTTGAGCACTTTTATGTCTCTTTATCTGACTTTATCGATATGAAGGTTTATAGGGGAAAGAATAATCCTACACAGACAGAGGTTAATGAGAGTGGCATAAAATAAAAATGAATTTATTGGTAACTTTAGTTATTATTTTTTCTTGTTTTTTTTCAATCCCATAAAATCTAAGTTGACTTCAGTAAATCACTTGATATGTGCAATGGGAGAATATTCATTAGAATTAAAAGTAGAAAAAACTAAATACTGTCTTAAAAGGAGCATGGTAATATAAAAAAAAAAGTGGTATTGTACCAATGAGCATGTCTGACATAGGGTTAGATAATTTGCTGGATGAGAGGGGTATTGTGTTGTCATCACTGAGTGATCCTGAGGAAGCAGAATAAAAGAAAAGAAAATCAATAGCATGAAGTACAAGATCAACCACCTTGATACTGTAATAAGGGCTTTGGTCAAGAAAAAAAGGATATTTTATTGTAAGCTAATCAGATAAAGTATTCCTAGAATAATTGGAGAAATTGTAATGCAAAAATTAAAGGGCTAGTGAGTCATCACCTGAAACACTGTGCAGAAATATTTGAAAACAGGAGCAGGTGAAGAGGCTTCCAGAATAACTGTGATATTAGAAAAATAGCAGGAGCCATTCTGGAAGAGGGCTGTGAGAGCTTAGGGGTTATGAGTGGGTGTAAGAAGGAGATTGTTTAGGCACACGTGCATTGTAGTCAGCAAATAACTTGGCTTTGTGGGCTGACTAACATTCAAAACCCCAGGGTTTGACTTTGTTTTTAACTAGCTTATGAGTTGTGTACTTCAGCTTGGCTTGGGTTTATTTCTAAATCCTTCCAGGATTAGGGGTTAAAGTTAAGGAGATTTCTTCCATTTTCTGCCATTCTTCTATGTCCCTTCAGATTTTATACCATGTCTTTCAGAGGCACACAGGGAAAGGTTGGCAATTATTTTATATTTTTTTTCTTTTTTTTGGAAGAGGTGGTTATATTTGGAGGTTTGATTTTTTTTTTTAATCTGTTTTCACTAAATTGAAAGCTGCAAAGACAATGGTACCAAACTTAATAGCAGCATATTGTGAACTAGCCTTTATTTGAGGCTATCATCAGAAATATAGTCTTAAAGAAAAATATATCTAGTAATTATACTTTGCTGAAATCAATGGCGTGCTGAAATCTTAAGTTCAAGAACAACCTAAGATAATGACAGAAGGAAAAAAACTCTTCAGAACAAAATAGAGATATAAAACATCTTGATCAAATATGTAAATGTTCAATGTCAAAAAACCCTGAAGTACTAGAGTGAAAAACTGGCTTTGTTGGAAGCAAGAGCTTGCAAATCTCTTTTATAGAACCTGTTAATCAGCTCTAGGCACTGAGTTATTTTACTGGGTTTCTCATCTGGATAAAAGAGTGTAGCTGTTACTCAGTTGCTACCTGCAATTGCTGTAGAGGGTTTTTTTGGTGGCTTGGGCTTGTGTATTGTTTTTAAATTGGTATTCCTTGCCATCTCTCATAATTTTGACATTATGTATTATATGTATATGTCACATTAATTTATACTATGAACTCTTTATGCAAGATAAACAGTCTTGTGTTGAGTCCAATCAGTAGTTAGACTGGGCACAAGTTGTGTTCTGTGGTTCTTAACATCTTCAGTGAGTTAAAATGCTTCTAATTTTAGCTATGCTCCCCAAACAAAGCAGTTTTTAAACTACTGAAGCCAACTGACCTAACTGGTGATGATTTTGGCTTACGTATTGCTGAGTCAAAATGTGCAAGTCTAACGTACATTTGGGAAACTATTTTTTGAGTAACCAGAGGCTTTTTAAAATGGTTATTATAAAGCAATTTATCACATTGCCATGGATCATTTTATAGTTGTGATAACCTTTCTGCTGTGAATGCTATGTAGTATTTTATTCTGGTTATTTGGGGACTCTGTCAGGCTTTTATCAGAGAAGGATGTGTTTATTCTATGTATTTTATGTTTTCTCTCACATAACTATTTGGTGAATGAAATTACAGATCCATTATAGGTTCTAGTAACATCATATTGACACAGTCTTTCTCCAAGGAGGTTTTTTTTCTTTTTGAGATGAAGATCAAGGTAACTATACCTTTACAGATATTTACAGTATATTATGAATGAAATAAATAATTGAAAAAAAAAAGTAATTAGACTAGAATTCAGAGTACATTTTTACATCTTTATATGTTGCTCCTATCAAACTTAAATAAATGTTGACTTTGTAAATAATGAAAAATAAATTTTAACCAATGGCAATAATATAGATCTAAGATAGAATGCATGCTAACTATCCTCAGATTATTCTGGTCATATTTCAATCACCTATTTACAGATCAAGCACTCAACTTTACATACGTTGCTTCAAATGGATGAAAGTTGTATCTCTCTTTTCCTGGCAAAGAAAATTTACACTTTTTCTTCATCCTTCTATAAATCCCTGATATTTCAGCTCCACTCCTTTCTTTTTCTTAAGTCTCTGTGTTGCTCTGTTGTACCCTCTCAAATGCTTCGCGAGCACTTTTGCTCCAACAAATTCTATTCTGTTTTTTACCATACCTAGTGCTTTTAAACTAGAGAATTGAGGTTTAGGTTTCATCCATAGGTGTTTAATAGCCCCATTTTCTGTGTTTGAGAATCTTATTTTCTTCATGATCTTTCATAAAAATATTTGCATTTTTCTGTTTTAACAGAATGAGAAGGAGAAAATCTTTGTGATTCTTAGAATACCTTGCAAACTTGTCCTTTGATTAATCAGAAGACACAGGCTGGCATATGTACATCTCAGGTTACTTAAAACATAGTTAATTGCAATGCAAAACCTTGGGCATAAAAACAAATGAAAATACAACATTCAAACAGCATAAATCCAGTGAGAATAAGGAATCTGCATAAGTGAGGAGAGTTAAACATTGTAGAGTGACCTCTTCATCTTGCATTGTAATTTGTGCAGGCTGCTTTTATTTCAGAATTAAAAATACAGTGTATTGACTTGGGTAAGGTTTTAATTATTGCATTTTGAAAACAATGATTTTTGTTTAGTGTGTTAACAGAATGAATATTCTGTATTTTAGTCTCAGCGGAAAACCTGGAGAAGAGCCTCAAGCATATGGAGAGGCAACTTCAACAGCTTGAGAAGGATTTGCAGACTTTTCCAGCTCCTGAAGATAAGCACGATAAGTTTGTAGCAAAAATGTCAATATCCTTAAGAGCACTCTTAAAAAACAAAACAAATTAAAAATCCCCAAGTAATTTAAGTGCCTTGTTTTAAATTTCAAATATCTTTGCATAACTTCTGTCTAGTTTGTAGCATGTGTTTTTGAAAAATAGGACTTGTTTTTCCCTCTCAAAAACTATATATATGAGCAGTCCAATTAAAGGATTCCTCTGAAGTAGAATGAATGAGGAAAAAAAATGCTTACTTCAACTTTTGTATATGGGCTTCTTAACTCAGTGAAAAGAAGTTATAATAGGAATATTAAGCACTCTAGTGTTACATTATATTTTTATGTCAGAGTCTCTAGAAAAATATGTCTGTCACCCTGTGTCTCTTTGTTTTCTAGTGTAGGCATTACCATTGTGAATGTTTTTTACATGCTACCACAGAACCGGAAAGTTTCTGTAATTTCAGAAATGAGGTTCGTAGCCCATGAAAACTTTTCTGGTGTCATTTTTGTCAAAATTCTTTTCCACACTATTTATTCCAAATCATGCAGCCAATTTCATTGCCTTTCATAAAAATACCTGGTGACATGAAGATAATTAATTAAACTGGAAAAAAAAATCTTTCACTTAAACCTCTATAGCAAATGTTGGCCATATATGCTTGGCACCAAGACTAATCTGGAAGCACAAATATGGGCAGACAGGTTTAAATTTCCTCTGTGGGCATGGTTAGGTTGTTACCTAGCTGGGAGACTGCTTTGTTATGTACAAAGTCTGGGGGACTCAGCACACAGTCCTCTTGGTTCACCTCATCCTGTTACACAAGCCATGGCAAGTGACCCCAAAGCCAAGTGTGTTCTGGTTCTTCCTGTGTGAAGGCCAGTTTTGTCTTCATTAGATCCATTGCAACCCAAATGTTTGCAACTTAGCTTCAGGCCTTCTCTGGCCACTATGGGCTATCTTAGCCTTCCAGTGTTGTTACTTATTATTTGTAAGGTTGAGTATTTTGTTGTTGAGCTTGTTCTGTTTATCGTTGGTGCTGATGCCTTTTTTTCCCAGCTCAATCTGTTTTTGGGAGATAAGTTGCAGCCCACTAGCATGATGTCTCTACAGTATGAAACATAAGTTTGCTCCTGAAGAAACTGACAGCATAATAGGAGAACTAGGAGATGGGTCCTGAAGGCAAGAGATTTAATATTGCCAGGAAGTTAGAGGAAAATATAACCACGAGAGCTTTTGGAGAATATTCCTGGGACTTACAAGATCTGTGCTATGTTTGGAAAATAATATGTAGTCTAGGAAGTTAGAAACAGGAAGCACTTGTTAAAAAATCTAAACTATGCAAAAGGACAGGCTCTTCTTTATCTGTTAGAAATAGAATAGGTTATTTCAGTTGGAGGGACCTACAACAAGCTTCTAATTCAAAATGGTCATGATACAGGCTCTCTAAATACCCTCTAACTTTTTGCATTTTTTAGCTAAGGACTAGATTTTGAAGGAATAGATAGTATACAGCTTTCCTCGGATATGTAGTTATAAAAAAAGATAAGAACTAAATTAGGAAAATTCAGTTGAGAATGAGTGAATCCTCCCAAAAAATCTAAGAAGAAGAGCAAGAGAAAAGTGGATATATAACTATGTAATTTATATACATTATATACTGGTACCAAACATCTAAAATCCAAAAATGATTATGTAGGATGCCTCATCTCCCTTTGTTTACTGACATTTTGAATATTTATGAAACTTCCTGGCAGAAATGAGTGTAATACTGTGATACAAAGTTATATATTGTATTTATGACAGAGTAAATAGGCAGACCTAGTCAATTAGTAGCATAAACTTTTTCAGGAATTGAAATTCCATCCCCATGTATGAAGACCATTAGAGCAGTTTACTGATCACTTAAAAAGGATAAGTGCAAAGGAGGTCTACACTTCGTCTTTTCCAGGCATCTCAAAAGCTCTAATCCTCCCAGGGGAGACATGGTTTATCAATGTTTGTCACTAAGATTAGTCATAGCCATAAAGTAAAATTTGTTCTTTGCATCAGTTTTCTCTTAGAACTTCAGTTGACCCTACTGTGTAATATTTTAAATTGAAGGATGATGTTAAATGAAGGAATAAGTAGAATTCTTTTTCTTAACATAAAATAAATAGCAATAAATACCCAGGAGTAAACAGTGGTCACAAAACACTTCAAAAAAATTCAAAGTTAACTCAAAGACAAACTTAATGGACTACAGATTCTTATATGAAATAAGCTAGCCCAAGGTGCAAAGGAATCATACAGCTGAGGAATCGTAGAATAATTTGGGTTGGAAGGAATCTCAAGGATCATCTGGTTTTTAACCCCTCTGCTATAGGCAGGAACACCTTTCACTAGACCAGGCCAAAGCTGTAAAGAAGCCCGCAAGTTTTTTAGATGGGCTAAGGGAGGATCTGCAAGTCAGGTTTCTCTACCAAGAAAACTGATGGAGACTAAATATGAAATGAACATGTATTAATTGGAGATAAAATGTGACGGACGAGAGTCATTGTGTGTTTTGTAAAGAGAAACCATACTTTCCAGGTCTATTGCAGCATGCAGATAAAGATAAGAACTGAATTTCCATCCATGTTTCAACAAGATGTTTTTACAAAGACTTATAAGGAAAGAAATTTCTTAGGTTAAAAAGAGGTTTGATTACTTTTTTTTTCTGGATTAATATCTTTGAAAAAATCCTCACATCAAAGGGAGATACTGGAAGATGCTGACAAAACAGCAAGTGAACTTCAGTGATTATAGACTAATAGATCTGAAGGAGAATCACTGTATTAGAACAATTGGGAACAAATCCAGTTGATAACAAGCAGAAAACATAAACAACAAGATATTATAAAAATTAGCAATACTCATATCATCAGTTCTTCCATTACCCCATCTCCAAAAATATCGTATATATTTACTGATGTTGGCAATGAGCAGCAACTGGCAATAGGTTATGCAGAAGGAATGTTTTAATAGAGTAATACTCTGTGTGGGGATGAATGCTGGGCTTTGCACCACTAATTAGTGGTTTGTCATCAGTCTCGTCTGTTGTCCCTCAGAGCCAGGATTAGAAAGGTAATTGAGATGGTTTCTCATGTTCAGGCTTGGATGTTTATTATATCTTCTCAAAGATATACAGAACATAGGACAGCACCTCTAACTCCTTGCTAGAAGTAGGAAAAGTGGGTCTACAGCTGAGCCTGCTTCAAGGCCTTTTAAAGCTAAGCAAACCAATAGAAGTTTAACACCTATATTATTTATCCTTTTGTATTATTTATCCTTTTGACCCAATAATAGATTCCCACGACCCTTAGAGTGACTTTAGGCTGATCAACCAGAGGATACTACCTAAGTTCCGTGCAGAAGAAGAAGATGAACAAAGAAAAAGACACCACCCAAAATTCTCCATCTTGTCCCATAACCACCACTATACTATAAAACCCTAAAATTTAAAACCCATCACCCAGTGAAAATACACACTTCAAACCCACTATACATTTGTGATTTCTAACTCATTATTTATATTTACAAGCCTTCTCCAAGGTTTCAGGTCCAGAACAGTGTTTTACAGGGGGCCTGTGCCAGGAAGCACAAAATTTCCAGATTCTTGAGGTCCAACGCTCTGATGGTGGAAAGTCAAAAAAGTTAAGAAAATACAGTAAAAATACTTGTAATTTTGTGTCCCATACGGAAGGAAAGAGAGGAATATATTCTTTGTGTCTTTAAATAACCATGAGTTCATCCCATGTAAAATACCGTCCAGCAGGTTAAAACATACTAACAGAAATGTTTTCATGGACAACAGACAATTAAGCTGAAAATGTGAATGTGGAAATGTGAATGAATTTCATATAAGGCTTAGATAAGTAGCTAAAGATCGTATGTCAGGAACTATGAAGCACAGTATCCCAGAGGCCGCTTTAGCTCAGAAGAATGACTAACGTACAGACTGCTAGAGACTGAATACTACATCACTTGACTTATCATACTCTATTTGCCAAGTTTCCTTTCCTCCTTGTGTTCCCTACCTGTTGGGTATTGACAACTGTCAGAAACAGGCAAAATAAATATTTGGCCTTAGAATAAATCAGTACAGGTAAAACCCACTGTTAAGATCAGATTAGTGACCGGAGACCATATGCTGAACTCAATAATACATATTTTGTTTGACAGTAAATGGGGGTGGGTAAGGGGAAAGGAAGAGAGATGTAAAGCAGGAGATAGTCCCCACACGTGGATGCAGTGGCATGCTGTTAGTCTTTCTTCACCTTGGGCTTTTTGTGGTGGTGAGTCCTGAGGTGGTTTAAAACTTTTCAGTATTTATACATTTCAGCAAACAAATGAATTAATCCTCATTGGCTACATAGTTCTCTTACTGTTAGTCCTGTGTTCAGTCTTTCTCTTTCTTTGAGTCGGTGTGTTTCTTGATTCAGTGGGTTGTGATCTTCCCCTGCCAGAATTACCTTCTCTCCAAATGGAGCTGATTTCAGCACAGTTGCTCAGTTGGCTTTCCTTGTGGACCAGAAATTCTGCATTCTTTGTGTCCATTATCAACGATCTATTCTTCTCCTCCAGCTTTGTTACCTTCCCCTAGGTCTGAGATAATGCCTGGACAATAGTACCACCTTTATCTTATTTTGAGTTCCTGTCACAGTGGCTTAATTTATAGTCCCTAGTAGGAATATTTGGGGAGGGGCATCTTCAGTGGTCACAGTTGCCATCTATCCCATAACTTGGGGTGACCTTTGTTTGGCCAGTGATATTTGTATTTGCAGTTGCTTCTTTACAGTTTGCCACAGTGGGAATTGTTGTGTGGATGCCTTAACCAGGATGTACTACCCAGATCTCACCTCTGACAGGTTAGGAACATCCTGTCACTCCCTTCTGTGCTTATCTCATGGCAGTGTCCTGTGGCCTAAAGAGTGTTTGAGACAGGCAGCTGTGCTCTTTAGGTCCTTACACCAGCCATACTACACATTTCATTGTGTTAGACTATTCAAATACAATATTTTGAACATATTATTATGTTCAATATCAAATAAATATTAAGTAAATATTATGAACAGAAGTAGTTTACCCTCACCTACTACCTGACCCAACAGACAGACAGCAATTTTTAAACAGCATAGTTGCATGTGGTTTCTAGTCATGTCTGTGAACATACTAATTAAAGCAGCTCACTTTCAGAAAAACAGGAGCTTCAATAAATTACGAAGCAGAAAAGGTTTGATGTAAAGGTTAGATAATCCTGCGCAGCATGATGGAACCTTACTTTTATTCCTATGACAAGGAAATCTGAATGGTGATGATGTCTTGAAAAGCATGTGGCTCATAAAAAGAAATCAGCAGGAAGTCTTAAAAAGGAAGGATAGTGCTTTGTAGAAAATAATTTTTCATCCTGAATACAATTAAGCTCCATGGACAAGCAGGCCATTACATCCTGTCGCTAAATATCACAACCCAAAGCCCCCTAATGAACTGATTAGCATGCTTGTTTCTTTAGGAAGTCAGAGACATGCACAGTTGGTTCACTCTTTTATTGACAAAGCCTGTAATTATGAATATTTCTCCTATATATTAGATTGTGTTAATTTGTGAGCCATCGTGTGTATGCTAGCTGAAAAGAAATAGTTATTATCACAATTCTTCTGTTTCCTTTAATTAGGCAAGTCAAAGAATATTGAATTGATATTGATCTAACGTATTAAATCCATCGAGTGAAATGTTCCATAAAAAGCACAGTGAAAAAAATACACTTGTACTTTCAAAATAACAATTTAGTGGGTTTATGGGAGAGTATTTAAATTGCATATTAAAAGTTTAATTAAGTGATTTAGTCAACATGCTCTTTATCACTACAACTCCCATCTTCTGATTTTCCAAGAAGCAGCTGAGAAAGTTTGAGCTTACTGATAAAAGTAGTGTTGATGGTGTTCTTTCACAGAAACTTATGGAACTAATATTTGAGAGACAATCAGTTGATTGCTGCCTTTCAGCTAGGAAAAAAGTCCTTTCTTTTGATCAATTAGATGTTCCTTTGCCATTTAATTTGATTTGTTGACATTGCAGAAAGGAGAGGAAGAAACAGCACTTAAATGAGTCAGAGCCTTCACTACCAAATGAGGTAGAAGAAACCCATTTCAACAGCAGGGAAGGGACTACTTGCTGCCTCCAAACTGTTGGTTACTTAATTGACCTCATAGTTTGAAGTTCCCCCTGTGCAACATAAACTGAATCTGTAAGATGTCCTTGCATCCTAAGGACTTTGCAGACCTGAGCTCTTCAGATAAAAAAAGGTTGTGTGTTGCTCCTTGGTAGAGGGTCAAGATGTTAACTGTGTGGACAGGTAACAGGTAATGAGATAGGACTTTGGCAACCAATGTAAATTTAAGTCTCTAATTCTTTTAATATCTGTTCTGGACTTAAGGCATGTATTATAGCTAGCACTGGTTTTACTTGTAATAGATGATGCATACACAGTGGATGCAGCAGCTTTGTGTGATACAAATACCTGCCAATTTGTTGCAGTATTATAGCATAGAGATAAGTAGGAGTGAATCAAAGAAAAGGTATTATTTGACAAGTACTCTTCAGAAGGTACTAATTTAAAAATCTAAACATTTCTATGTGTTTCTTGAACTATTATGTTCAGATACAGAATTTCTCTGTTGAACCTTGGTATACGTCTATAAAACAAAGTCTCTCTGACATGTATTTTTCAGACAATTGCAATTATTTTCCCAAAATGTGGGAAATCCTTAACAGTCCTACAGCATTAACACCGCTTGCTCTTAATAGAAAATCATTTGTTGAAATGGTTTGAAGTGATCTCGAAGTCTTTTTGCATCAGTCTTCAAAAGGTTTGCCAAGTTTTGTGGAAACTGTTGTTGTCTAGCACAGCAGCGGTCTCAGTTCCCTTTTGAAGATTCTGCTAAAATACAAGTGGTGAATATTGGGGTCTATTAAGGAAGTGTTTGGTAGAGATTAGCGTTTTTTATTATCTTTTCTAGGGTAACAGCTGCGTTTACTTGGCTTGATGTGCTGCACTTTAATAGTATTTTATATTCCACAATGCATTAAAACCAGTATAAACTTCAGACAAGCAGTTCACTGTGAAAAGAGCTGCCAGAATATGCAAGACCAAACATACAGCAGTTAGAAATTTTTCTACAGATCTTATCTCAGCAGTGCAATGGTGTCCTGTGATATTAATTAGCAGAATGATCTGTAGTCCAGTGATTCTAAAAAGGCAGTCCATGAAGTAAAGCCACTTCAGAAAACGTAAAAAAATACCAAACTCCTTGATTTTGTTTTCTTCCCACCTGTGTTGCAGCTCAGCTGTACTTCTGTCTTCATTCATCCAAAACCGATGAATTGTGTAGTTGATAATGCGTATGTATCAACCTGTTCACAATAATTACAGTTGGGATTGCTGTACTCAGTAGTATTCCCTGTTGCTTCCAGTTTAGCTAGAGTTGGCTAACAAAAACCATATTTAAGAAGAAAAGGAAGAGGAGTTATTAAAAGTACCTAAATTGAAGCACAGTCTCAGTAGAATGCCAAGAGCTTAGGGGTATCCCATAATGCACCAGATGGAAAATAAAAATATAACGATTCATCGTGTCTGGCATTGAAATACTAGATAGAAAATGTCTTGCCAGAATACTGTATTTTGTGTTTAAAATTATGCATCAGGTATTCAATGAGAGTCAGTTTCCAACAGTATAAAATTAACCAGCTTATATGGACTCTGTTAACATAGCTGCAATTTTACCTGTGTCTTGAAAAATATCACAGAAGTTTTCTCTCACCTCCTCCACTCCCCAGGCTTTCTTTTCAGGATATTTTCTAGAATTTACAAGATGAAGTCCACATTTTACTGATAATTTCAACCTTTTTTTTGTTTTGTTTTATTTCCTTGAAAATTAAAAATACTGGAATGTTTAATATCTGGCATTTATATAGAGAGACAGCAAAACTAATTTATTTAATTTTCCTTTACCCTTCACTCTATGGAAATAAGCACCCTCATAAATTGCACAAAACTATATTTTTTCATGAGATCTGTTAATAGTCAAAGAATCACAAACAATAAGTATCCTAAATTTTAGGATCAAAATTAAACCATATGTAGGAATTCTTTTTCTAGTTTCACTCTCTTTTGTTGTTTTGGTTTGTTTGTGTTTTTGTGAACTGGTGACATTTCTTTTGATAGCCTTAGCTTGTGTTTTGTTATGTCTTGTTTCTCATAATCCTATTTTATATAGTCCTTGGGTAGCATTTATAGACAAACCTCTCGTCAACTTTCTTTGCTTTCCTACCAATAGCTTTCTAAGAGTATAAATAATTTTTTAGAATCTCAAGTATAAAGATCAGTTTCTTGTGTGCTATGCTCATCTTGGGAGCTGAGTAAAGGAGATTCAAATTGATGTAGAAGAAAAGAGGGCTGGCAGCATCAGTTCTCTTTGAGCCGTTGCCAGCCAGTCAGCACAGGCAGTCTGAAGCTGCTTACAAGCAGCATCTTGTGAAGTTGCTAAAAGCATGGAAAAAAGCTTGTACTGGCAAAAGAGCCATGTTGAGAAAGTCTAAAATTAGGTGGTTGAGAGGTGATGGAAGATGTACCTTTTTAAATTGTTGAAATCTTGTCTTTAGTTAGTCCTTTTTCATAAGACTGTCATAGGGGAGGCTGTTCTGCACTTACAGAATCAGCTAGTAGCCATTAGTGACTAATTAGAATATTGTGAAAACGCATTACTTCTTCCTTCCTGCACATATCTGAGATCGTTATTGTGTGTATTTCTGGCCTGGATTCTAAATCACACAGAAAACCTCATGAATTTCTTACTTTTTATTTTTAAAGCAACCTTAACAAATCAGAAGGACATTTAACAGTGCAACTGAAATGGAATTCATCTTCTAAAGAAAACTAAAAAAAGAAGTGCATTGCAAAAAACTTGAAGAGTAAAAACAGTCATCCAGCTGTAAAATGTTAATATGCACTGGCCACTAGTGGAGTTCCACAGGGCTCAGTATTGAGGCCAGTCCTGTTCAACAGCTTTATTGATGATGTGGATGACAGGATTGAGTTCACCCTCAAGCAAGTTTCCGAACCACACAAAGTTGGGTGGGAGTGTTATCTGCTGAAGGTAGAAAGGCTCTGCAGAGGGATCTGTGCAGCCTGGGACAATGGACTGAGGCCAGTGCTATGAGATTCATTAAGACAAAATGTTGGTCTAGATTTTCATGCACTTGATTAAAAATTCTGTTTTTCATAAAGTGACCATAGTATATTCAATCTGTAGTAGAAAGTGTACAAACTCTTTTGCAGTAGTTGAGGTGGGCAATTGAGAGTAAAGATAAAGTGGCTATTTCTTGTCTTTTATAGTATTTACTACATCAGGAAAATAATGGAACATAAATATTTGTTTAGCTACCATTCCATTAAAGTACACACTTCCTGAAGATGCCCAACGTAAGGAAATGACTGTGTAGAATATTTTGTCTTTGGGCTTCTTTGGCAAACTACATTATTGGAAGTCCTGAATAAACATAGGGATTTTTATTTTATATGGAATATTTTGATGCTGTTTATAAATTGTTTATCTTTTATACAAGTAGTTTTATTGTTTTCACCTCTAATTTGGCCTCTAGTTGTATTGACATTGCAAATAGCCTTAGAAAAAGCATAAATACCTGATGCAGCCTTCAGGACTAGAAATAAATGCATTGCCATTATAATGAATTTTTTAACTTTCATGATGTTTACTTTTAATACTCTTTATCAATACTTCTATTCTTAATCTAATTTCAGTAGGAGCTATAATATTTATTGATAAAGTATTCAGGTTAATTATTGGTATTGGTACCTAAATTCCATGGAAATTGTAATTTATATACCTAAGCATTCAGCTTCAAAAAGGAGATAGTGATGCTAAATAAACTACAGGAGTGCTTGAAGTTAGATGATTTATATTAATTTCATTTCATTTCATAAGAAATTATGTAGTAATTGCAGAATCTTTAAATTTAAAGTGGTTGAGATATTTTGATGAAAGTCCCTGAATTTATTCATAGGCCTAGTATACACTGTAAATACTAGGAAGCATATACAACATGGAAGGAATTCTTTTGGTCTTTATTTGAGGAAATTAAAAATGTGTATGACATACAAATCAATGTTAAGTGAAAGCAGTGTGTTTGATTGGATTCACTGAGTATTCTTGCAGCCTTAACAGCAGTGTACAGCTTCCTCGTTCATGCCAAAGAAGATTTTCAGAAAGTTTCACGGATGCATGAGAACATGGAAAAACTCTATCAGAACGTGATGGGGTATTATGCCATTGACCTGAAGAAAGTTTCGGTGGAGGAGTTTTTAACGGACTTAAACAACTTCAGGATGATGTTCATGGTACAATATGTTTATTTTAAGCTTAATGTTTCTTAGAAGTTATATTTTGTAACTTTATCTATATGTATGAATTTGGATAATAAGCTAATTTGAGTCATATCTGGCTTCTTATGATTACATAGCTTAACTTACTAACTACACTCTTGCAGGAATATTGTATGAACATGAGTTTTGTGACAAAATCTGGAAGAATGATCCAACTAATGCCTATAGATCTGTAGAAAGATTCACTTAGTCATTTTGCCACCTCCTCATTGCAGCCTGATCATTACAACTTATCATTACAACACATGTATTTAGGTTGCTTGCATGTTTCCCAGCCTTGTTTGATTTTAGTTGATTGGTTGGGTTTTTTAATGATTTCAGACAGGTCTGAAGATACAGGTGGAGAAAATAACTTCTTTCACAGGTACTGAGAAACAATTTTAAATTCATGTGCCCATCATGTTTTGAGGAAAGTGCTTAAACTGGAACCTGTGTTTAACAACCATTTGGAACATGTAATGATTACCTAAGCCTCTGCTGCTTCAGAGTTTAACAATTAAAACCCTAGATACTATTCAATTGCAATAATTTTGCTTGGCAAGTTACATATGCCAGATTTTTGGGACAGGGGCATTGATTGTGTTTTCCTAACTTGATCAATGCCTAATATGAAACTCAGTAGTCTGATTTCAGAATTAATAAGTATTACAAAATAGTTGTATTACTTTAATTTCTGATGTTTAAGCCATACCTACCATGTAAATGTAGAATTCTAAATGCTTAGGTTCATGTTGAGTTGGAAGCTCTAAGGAAGTGGTTGTAGTTTGCATTAATTTCCCCATATTTCTTCTCTGTGTCTGTAAAATTCGTACTGATGCTAGCCTGTACTTCACAGCAGTGTCATAAAGATAGATTAATTAACGCTTCAAAACAGTTAGGTATTATTGATGAGCATGATAGAAGAAACCTTGAGGAAAATTAATAATTCTGTCTTGCAGAGCACAGTTTGAAGGCTATATGAAAATGATGTGTAGATAAGGCATAAAATCCCCTATCATTCAATGACACTAACCAAAATCTTGAATAGCTGCTCAGTCTTGAGACTTTTCAGAAAAGATTTTTGAGATGCCTAGCATGAGACAAATGAGCTGATTTTCAGAGTTGTTTAGTATTGGTCTTTATTACTGACAGAAACTGAATGTGATGGTTATCTTAGAAAATTTGGTTCAGAAGTCTTGTAAATTTAGTGCTGAAAAGTCATTGGATTATTTAGAAGCCCGAACTAAAAGACCATTCGTCATCAATAGGTATGGGAGAGTGAAGTTCAGTCAACTTGTTGTCATGCAAAGTTGATAATTTGCATGGAGTATTTTCCTGCTTATAATTAATGTTTTTATTCTTAATTAATGAAAATGTATTAAAAAGTCTTAAAAATCTCTGTGTTTAAACCTGGAGCCCTAGACTTCAGTTTCATAGCTAACTTTGATCTGCACCTTGCATTATTAGTATTATTTGGTAGCTGTGACAACTACTATTTGCACTCTGTAAGCACCAAATCTAGAGTATAGTTATTTGGCCAGGTACAGAAACAGGGTGAAGCATCTTGCCTTCAAAGCTTTTGCTTCCACAGCTAAATTCCTGGTACTCTCAGTCGATTATCTTAGGTATCAGATATCCCTGTTAACCTCCCTCTGTATTTTCACAGCATCATTGGTACTGCTAACAGGCTCATTTCTTTCCTTGGAAGGATAGCTTTTGTGATGCAGAAATTGTCTAATGGTTAGAATTTTCCTCCAGTTGTAGGAAAAGGAACAAACACACCTTGAGGTAACAGCTCTTCAGTCCATGAGTAGGCTAATTGGGCTAATCATAGGGTATAGGAAACCCCTTGTTCCTATTGGCACTAGGTTACTCTGCAGCAGAGACATAACTTCAAGAACCAGAAGAACAGCAACCAGCTAAGAGTGCTCCCTAGACTCTATTTTTCCTTTATATGAAGCAAATACTTAAATAAAAATTAGAAACAACCCTGGAAATCACAAGAGAGAATCCAAGAATGCCTCCAGTTTGGAAAATTTAGGTCTTAGCATTCCACTTGCATTTTGTGTAGAAAACATATGGGACATATAGGATAGAATTTGGTCTTAGGGCATATCTATATGATAGTTTGAGTGTCTAATCTTGTGTTTTAGTCAAGGGAGATGCATACTTAATTAATTTAGTTGAATTTGGAGAGCTGTCTACCTGATGTCTCAAAGGACACATAACAACAGAGGTACCTAGTATCGTGGAGAAATATACCCAAGACATCATCAACCTGAAATTTTAAGCTTTGACATAGAATTTGTGGAAAATCACTTTCCTGTTGGAGAAAGGCTGGGGGCAAGGTGTGATACTCCAAAGCATCCAATTTGCACTGCACACGAAAGTGTAAGTTATTAAGTCCGGCCTACTTGTTCAGTGTGATTAGAAGGAATAGACATCTACATTTGAATGACTGCAGTCTGAGGCTGAGTCGTACTGATATTATTTTTGGGGGAAAAGTAGGTTCAAAGTAGAAATATCCTTGGTCACTCTATTAGGAAAGTGTGTAATTTCTGCCAATATTATGCTTGTCAAGTACCAAGTCCCATTTGAATTTTATCCAGTAGTCTATCAAGTAGTTTATTCTACAGAATGCCCAGTCTGAAAATCAGCAAATCGTTTGACAAAATTAATTCAATCAAAAATTTTAGTATTTTGTAGGAAGCATCTATCTTCTTCCCCCTGTATCAAGAAATTTGACAGAGGCAACTTCGGAGGAGTCACTCTGAAAGTACAGCTTTGCTTTGTATAAAAAATCCATTTCATTGTCATTTTTTCTTGATGGAAAGCTTATTTTTCTTTAGTTATTCAAAACAAGTATTTCTTCACAGGCTTTATCTGATACTTTTCTTTTGCCTTCTTTTGGTTACTCTCTATGACAGTGATGCTACGAAGAGTTGCTGTTCAAGTATTGTTGTAATCCACATTCATCTATGCTATTTAATGTTTGTCAGTCCATAATTTTTTTCTTGAGTTCAATCTGGATGTTTTCTCACTAAAAGCAAATTATGTATTAATTATCCCTGCAAACTTGCAGCTTTTGCCTCAGACCTTGTGAAGATGTTAACCATTTAGTAAGAGGGGATACACAGGGATCTATGTAGCTGTTCTGAAAAAAAAAGTCTTTCTGTAATGAAGAATATGTGCACTTCACCTTTAATGAAAATTTAAATTCTCAGAGCACTGAGAGTTTACTAGCGTACATATCTAACACTAAAATAATGAAAAGGTAATCTGAAAATACCTTTGTTAAAAATGTATTGAATGTAATAGAGTTCTTTTTCTTCACGTCTGAATATGCAAAATTTTTATTCCAAAACTCTGAAACTCATTGTTCTGTTTTAGCTTCATTGGATGTTTTGGAGTATGTATTTATAATTCAAAATAAACAGTACTGTACAGATATTAGCCAGAATTTATAAAGCCAGTGAATTAATGCATATGTTGATAAGAATAAGAAAAATGCAGCACTGTTACCCAGGCAGCTTTGATTTGCTTGGTATAGTGGCTGCATGAGAAAAAAGAAAGTGTTGAAATTGTTTTGGAGCTACAAATGATAACATACGTTTTTATAGAACGAGGTGGTTTAGACGTTTTGAATTCTTCCTACATTAATATGTATTCTTAAGATGTATTTCCTGCTGAATTTATAATCATCGTTTGGGGACAATTAGTATGCTTTTAATGTATATTTTCTGAATTTGCTTACTCTTCTGAATAAAATGTACTAGATACGGAATGTAAAATACTTGCTTTGATAAGATTAGTTAGGGGATACGGTTTGAAAGCTTTTTTCTTTGATTTTAAGGTTCAGCTTTGTTTTTGCTAAGACTTCCATTTTAATGGAGCTCTATTTTTTTATCATAGCAAGCAGTAAAAGAAAATATGAGAAGAAGAGAAGCAGAAGAAAAACAGAGACGTGCTAAAATAGCTAAGGAGAAGGCAGAAAAAGAAAAACTAGAGAGACAACAAAAGAAAAAGCGCTTGTTAGAAATGAAAACAGGTAAGTGATGTAGAAAATGCATTTTACCAAGTATTTTACTGGAAAAAAACTTTCTATTTTTTCATTATCTGAATGTGCTATGAGGAAAAAACAAAATAGGTGAATGCTGTTTCACTGATTAAAGTTTTCAGCAAAGTGGTGTTTAAGTTTTCGTTTTTTTAAATGAGCTTTCCTAATTGCCTGGGGTTTTGAGTTATAAAATAACTCAAATTGCTACTTTTTATTTTTCCATTGGAATATATTGAACCTTGTGTGACCAAGTGTAGTTCAGTTATGCTCCGAACCCTTTATGTTACTTGAGAAAAGACATTTTCCAAATCACAAAGCCATTTTCTTTAACTAAGGTTACATACTTATTTCTGTTCTTTTATTAGACTAAGCCCTTCCTGACTTACTTTGTATTTTTCTTTGAGTATGTCAATTGTTATTTTAACAGGTCCCTATTGAAACACCTTAAAAACCCCCTCAGCCATGCATTTAAAAGTTACTGGTGCTATATTGTCTTTTGTACCAAAAGAGATGGCAGATGCTGTGAATTTTCTGTTACTAAAAGAGGTGTCTGATGATTCTCTATACACCTGTATTTTATCCTAGACTGAGCTTCTATAGTCCTTCAGAATGATACATGACTTACTGTGTAAATTGCCATGAGCTACTCTTTTTCTTTTTCCTGAGCAGATCTTGTTAAACAGTTCCCTTCCTAAACCCTGGTTGGCACCTTTGGCATAAATGATTATCTGTCTCTTCCAGTTTTCGCTAATAGCCAGAGTAGGTGTGTTTAGTTTCAGAGATGCTTCAGATCAAAAATCTTTGATTTATTTTTATAAGCCTATCCATGTTTGGAGGTGTGAGTCTAAAGCTTTCTTGTGGGAAATCTGGCAGCTGTTCTCTGAACACAGAAATTCTAATTCTTTAGAAGTACAGTTCAAGATCCAATCAGAAAACCACCAGTGACAATCTTTTCAAATCTCACAGAAGATAGAGGAGGCTGCAGAAGACTAGGAAGGGGTAAAAGTGGTATCTGTATTTATGCATGGTTGGTAATGTTTCAAATTAGATTTATGTATGACTGATAGCATTTTGAATGGAAAATTCATAGTCTTTTAGTCAAAGTTAAAGCTGCTCTCAAGTCGTGTTCTTCATAATGTCATGTTCAGTCTTCCCAGAATACAGGTGCCAATGTTGGAGACTTATGTGTTATATACACATGTGTATGTAGGCCTCTGATAGTGAGCCCTTCCACCTAGCTGATGTGGCAGGGAGCTAAGTATTTGTCCTCTTGTCTTTAAGTGGCCTGGGGTTTTGGTATCTTGCAAGTATACAGAAAGATGTTTCTTGTCCTGTGAGTCACTTAAGCTTCAGTTTGGAATGACTGATCTAAACAGCAGATAGTAAAAGATGGTGTTAGGATCACCTCAAGCTATAAATGTCTTGAGCCTGATACTGACTAAATTGGCCCCTGATTCATTGTAAGGTTTCTTATGCTTGTTTACAACATATTTTTAAGTCTACTGGCAAACCTGAATTTTGGGAGTGGGAAGGAAAGTACATGTGATAGATTTGTTTGTCAGGGAGGACAGCAACAAATATACAAAAAATGATGTTGTTTGTTTTGGCTTTTTAATGATGATTATTGTTATTCTTATTTTGGCAGTCTTCAAAGTTGTACTTACAGTATTTAATTGGAGGCATAATGTAGCTCTGAGTTTTTTGATTTACATAGCCAATCAAAAAAAGGGTTTTTTTTCTTTCTTCCCCTTTTATTTCTAACTATAACTTGTTCATCGAAGGGCTGTCTTGTCATTAAGCATCTGTAAATCGGTCATGTCTGATCTGCTAAAAAATTGATAACTAGGTCCTCTCTGTCAAAATACAACAAAACTCTTATCTGCAGTGTGACTGTGGAGTAACTGATTTTTGCTGCCTGTTATTTCTTCCTATGGTGACTAGAACGGATGTTAGATTTGTAGGAACTTTACTTCAAATATTGCTCAAATAAAACTCATTGATGTCATCAACCCACAAGTTATTTTTGGGGTTTCACAGAGGTGCATACTTGGTAGAAGCGAAAAGATGAGATACATGCTAAATGGTTCTTCAATATTTTTTTTCTTGGTGGATAGATCATTGTGTACTTTATATCTCAACTCTTTTTTTTTTTTAATAACATGACTTTTTAACTGGAAATGATTTGAAGATTAGGAATGGCTGTTTATCCCTGTACTATGTGCTACTACATGGTTTCTCAACTGTTTCTCGTAAACTTCTTTAAAAACTCTTAAGAATCAGCAACAGTAATAAAAAAATCAAAGCAAACAACAAAAAAAATCAAAATATAATTAATCCAAATTTACTGGACTAACAGTCATTAGCAGCACTGGTTCTACTATTATTTTACCCTTTGTGCGTTATCTGTCATTATCATTATAATTAGATCTTAGTACTTATCAGTCACTACCTCTGCATAATCTGTCTTAACATCTGTCTTTGATTTTCTTTGCTTAGCTGTTGCTCCTTTACTTAAGGTAAAAGCAATCTTTTCACAGTGCTTGAGGTTGTGCTTTTTTTTTTGGTCACCATTAATTAGCCATTAGTGTCTACTTTATGATTCCAGAGCTTCTCTTTCAGCCTATGCTTCATACCTTTCAGGACCTGAGGTGCTATCCAGTGCTTAAACAGGATTAGTATCATCATCCTAAGCTTGTATTGTTAACCACTGGTCTCATTTACAATGCAGGCATTTAACCTGCCCCAGATTCTTTGTTCTTGAAGTCCTTTTCTTTGAGTTTCTTCATCTTTCATCTGCTTTTGGAAGCTATTTGAAGAGCAGGGTTCTGTTGCCTTTTGTGCTACCTTTGGCTGCATTAGGTGGAGGAAACTAATTTTGCATAAAAGTAACCTACATAATACTGCAAAAGTTTTTAGTTACTTGGGGGGTATTTGCTGACTTTTTTTTGCATTGACAAAAACTTAAAATAGAATCATTGAATAACAGAATGCTAAGAGATTAGAATGGACAATAAACCCACAACCCTGCCAGCCATGTGCAGGGACACTTACATCAAAAAGTAATATGTAATGAAATATAAATTTTATTAAAATATACTCGGTATGTGACTTGAGTCAATAAGTTGCATATAGCATGTTAGGACTGTATTTATATGAGTTTTGAAAGAACTACAACAGAAAAAATTAAGATTACAAAGGTCATATTAGCCCAAACTGAAAATCAATCTGAATTAACAGTAACTCCTGAGTTTTAGTTTAAACTAATTTCTTCAGGATGAAAACAAGAATTTCATTACTAGTAACTGACATTTATGGCAAATATGAGTTTCAAGATAGTCCTGTAATATATCGACCTTCTCACAAACTATAATAATCTTTCTTAGCCTATGTTGTGCCTTTGATACACAGGTGACAACTGTGTCATCTAGATCACAGGTATGCTCTATCATCTATACTTCTGTATCAGGCTTCTTTTGCCATACTGTTGCACCAAATTCAGTGTCAATATGGTAATTTTCTAAAATTAGATAAATATGTGTATTTTGTGATGTCTTCGTAAAGTTTTAAATTCAATTTTTATAATATCTCAGATATAAATATATCAATATTTTATAGCTTGTGAAGTTTGTAGTGTTTTATGAATATGCAGTACAGCACGTTTCAGAAAAACCTGAACATTTTAAGTAGGCTTTACAATATAAATTTTAACCTCTGCTAATAAGATCATAGATTTCTGTTATTATATGGAGTTGTTTCATTTGCCCTCTTGAAAACTGGTTTTGAGATTTGAACCTACAACCAATGTCAGATTTACACACATCTAAACTGTAGTTTGCTAAAAGTCTCTATCTCTGCATCTTAGCAACACCTACATAATCTAGTGGTCACAGCTCAAATAGTTCACTGATAGGCTATGAGTCTTCAGTTTATGTAGTAAAGGTAGCAGGTTCATATTTTCCTTTCAGCTCCATCCTAAACTGAAAGGTCAGTGGAATTCAGTAAACATTTTTGACTAAGTAGTGAGTGATACTTAGCAGTTTGAAATTTATGTTAATAAAATCTATGCTCTAAATATACTCTGGATTACAAAATTTTTACTTTACTTGCTTTTGTGAAGCCGTATCAAACTATCACAAAGTATCCTTCCAAAAGTAAATAGCCAGTGAAAGGGATCTTTATGTAAATGCCACTTGTCTGCATACTATTAACATTCAGATAGATACTTTCTTATGCTGTTCAGATTCTTAGTGGAAGCACACCAATCAATTATTTTGATCTTATCAGAATGTAAAGAATTCTATAGCTGAGATAATAGCAGCTAAATTTATTATAATATAATTGAGAACTCCATCATTGTGGCATCTTCATTGTGTCTTGCTTTGAATACTGTTTATGTAACAAGCCACTTTTATCAGTAGTTATTTACGAAGATTGCCCTTTTCTTGCATAAAAGTGGTGAAATAATGCCAAAATGGAACATCTGATTTCTAGTATTGTATATTAGTTTGTTTTCAGTTGTGTTATTCAGTTTCATTTTTATCATAATGATCTGGTTTTAAATAAGTTTTAGTTCATTTAAACAGTTATGACTTTATTTGTTGTCAATTTTGCAGCATTTATTTTTGTAGAGGTTTTATATTGTTTATCTCATTTTGGAAAAAAATCCCCCACATTCCTGTCTCACAAACTTGCTAAGAGCATTTTAGGCTTTGGTTCTTCAAATAACTGTTATATTATTGTCTGCTAAGTTGAACAATATGAATATTTTCATTAGTTCTGTAGTGTTCTGCAAAAAAAGGGAACACCATGGATCCTAGTACTGATAGTTTAAAAAATGAAAGTAGTAAATGTAATTAGGTAATTAAAGTTCAGATTCCAACAGATAAAATGCTTGCCATTGAAATAAATTTAAAAATCCCCAAAGCTATTTATATTAGTAGGTACCCTCAAAAGACCCTACTTTACCTGCTTACCTCAAGTTCCTAAGACCTCCATGTTATTAATTTGTTCTCACTAGAGTAAGAGATTCAGTACTTCTCAAGAGTATTCCTTTCCTCTCAAGGGAATGAAGGACTGCAAAAGTCACATCACTGGTGAATCATTAGTGAAATGACGTCATTAGTTTCTAACATATGTTGGTAATTTGTTGTTTTAAAATGTCTACTGGACTAATATCCTGGGAAAATATAGATTTTTGGACAATAGTAGGTATATTACTAGCTTTTGGGAATTTAGGAATATGTTTCATTAAACTAAATTTACTGTAAAGGGACAAAAGATCTGACAATGATATATATCAAGAAGTCCTAAGGGTATATTAGTAATATCCAACACGCATTTTGTGTAAGTTATTTTCTCCAGGTAGTTTTCCTTTTCAGAATTTCAAGTGCTCCACTCAAGTTGGTTCTTCCCTGGTGCTGGTAACTTTTTCCTCTTGTTTCCTGATTGCCTCCACTTACCCTCAAATTGGACCCTCCTCACCAAGAGGGTTCCTGAGGTAACTTTCTGTTATTTGAATTCATTCTTAAGAATCACTTTTATTAGGAGGCCAGTGGGAAGTAACTCTTTTCCATAACTGTGAGTAGTGTAACCTCCTCCTCTTATGTTAAATTACAATGGCAGAAGGAACTCTGAGGCCTTATAGAGTTACTTACTCAATATTTACTCTTGTTATTATTTACTGGACAGTTGGTACTAATCCTATGACGATTTTGGAGAGTAGATCTAATTTTTGTATAATGTCCATTTACAAAAAAGGTCATATATGTATGAGGAAAGAGATGTGAGAGGCATTGGCCACAAATCCACCAGAAAGGAGATATCATTTGATACTTCCCTAAGTAAGGAGATTATTTTTCAGCTACAATCATATTGTTTTGACAGTAAAGTATAAATCTGGGTAAATTACCAAGAACATCCAGATGTTCCCTCAAGAAAAATTAACACATTCCTGCTTGAAAATAGTTCCAGAGAATGATAAAATACAGGCATGTTTAATAAAAAAAATCTACAAGACTCAATGGGATACATCTGATGTAAAACATCTGCAGAAGCCACAGCAAAAGATGACATACAGCAAAACCTTATCTGTTCATAGAATTGGATGTTTTTAGTGCAAAAAAGTAGAACTTATCTGAATGTATATTAATTTAATCAACAACTAATCGTCACAGGTCATGCTCCAACAAGATGTCAAAGGTGCTAAGTATTCTATAACATGGAGGTTCATGCACTTATTTGCAGTCCATGGGCTCAGAATGCAGCAACTGCTGTTAGTTTGTACTATGCAGTAGCTCCAAAAGAGCAAGTTGTTTAGAAGAAACAATTATTTTCCTTCTGAAAATTTTACTTGTAAGTGGAATTTTTGGAGATAGCGGCTGAAAAGTGTTTGTGAAACTGAGGTTTACACAAAGCCCAAGGAAAAATAAATAGCAGCTGTATTTGGAAGAGAGAAAAATAATTAGAACAAACAGAATTGTTGAAAAAATTAAGGGTCAATAATGTCTGTAGACGAATACTCTCATAAGGCTTGCCATTTATATTATAGCAGTAAAATTTCTCAACAAATGTGAAAACAGTGCTGCAAACTTAAAATGGCATTACCATGAAAAACAATTACAATCTCTTGAGACATTGTCGGGATTAAGAGCTCTAACATTTGTACAGATAGTTTGTTTTGATTTGAGTAGGCATTTCCTACTCCAAATACTACCTCACATCTCCTCTGTAAGGAGGGAGACAATCAGGGTCCTCTAAACTCTCACTCCTGCTATGTGATGTTTTTATTCTCTGAAGGTTTTTTCTGTATCATCAAAAGTTTATTCTCTCAAGTTGCAGAGGAAAGGAGGAATAAATGTCCTTACCAAAGCATTGGAGGATATGCTTTATTTTTACTTTCCTCAGTCCAAGGTTGTAAAAGAGCCAGGAGCCTTCTTTGTAATGGTTGGAAAGCTAGTTGATGAGAAGGTCATGTCTCTGACTCTTCCTTCAAAATGAATCTACTGCTGCTTCTATTACTATGCTGTTTGCTAGGACGCTTATCTTCACTTAGCAATACCTCAGTGGTTGTACAGAAGTACAGTCATGTTACTGCATACCAAAATACTCTTGCTCTGAAGCTTGCTGACAAAAGTTCCTTGATTTCTCTGGCAGCTTCTCTCTATTGAAGGCTACTAAATTCAAATACAAAGTCTTTGAATCATGAACAGCTGGAGACCAAGAGAGCATTCTAGTAATGTAATATATTTATCCTATCCTTTCTATAGATGTTTGCTATCAGCTACTATTGCACAAAGGACGCAGGGGTAGGTGGACTGTTGGTCTGATTTTCCTGGGTATTCTTAGGCATTTATACCTACCTAACCCAAGACCAAAGGGTCCTTCCCACCCAAAGCTGTCCAGAAGTTTTCCTTAGAATACGTTCAGTCATGTAATCCGGTCAGAACTTTACCACTCCACTGGTGAAAAATTATTTAACTTGAAAATTTTCTTGATCCCCTCATCTCTGTAGCACAACTTTCAGTATGAATAATCATTGTGTACATTTTCTAATTTGTTGGCTCTTTATAAATTTAAATGGAAACAGTGCTGTGCTCAATAAGCTCCTTCAGTAACCAAGAGACAAGATGTTCACACACACCCACACAGGGGTATTATGTTCAGCTCTGTATATTCTTTCAAGAAATTACGTTCAATTAATAATGCTCCTTTAGTTATTCTTCCTGCTTTCTAAATAAAATTGTAATTGATTCATGTCAATAATAGGTGTTTGCATTTTTTCCTTCTGCAAAACAAAACTAATGAAAATACTAGTTTTTGCCTAGTCTGAAAAGCAGATTGGTTGTATTCTTTTCAGTGTCATTGGAGTTGTGATGTGTAAAGAAGATGGGAAACTCCTTAATAGTAAGACATGTTGACTGACTTCTTCATATGTAATCCATAGTTCTTGTTATTAGCTGTCCTTTCAAATGATAGCCTTAGATAATCTGAGTGCATAAGGCTGATCTGTTTTAGTTATAAGTGGTTAAATAAAACTAAAAGAAACTTAGCATTGTTCTCAGTTTAGCAGGCTTTTTTTCCCACTAAAAAGGCAGAGCATTCCAAGTGAATAGGAAAAAGGCTATAAAAAGATTGAGTCTTTTAACTGACTTTTAAAGTCAGTAATCAGGTATCACGTAATGCAATATATAAAATGCATTACTAGAACATCTTGTATTGTTGAGTGGGTGAGAGAGTAGGGGTGTATGCAAAATTCAGTGGACTTAGTGAAAAGGTAACCTCTTTCCAATCAATTTGTCCTCCATTGCCTACTGCCCTCCCTGGGCATCGCTAAGATGAGTCTGGTGCAGTCACCTTTACACCCCACATAGTTCCCCACAGGTGTTTATATATAAGATCCCCTTGAGCCTTCTCCTTTCAGGCTTAACTGTCCTAGCTCTCTGTGTGTTCTTATATGAGAGATGCTCTAATCCCTTTAGCATCTTTGTGGCCCTTGCTTTGCTTGCTTGGATATGTTTGTGTCTTCCTTGTACAGGGATGCCAGAGCTGGACTCAGCACTGCAGATGTGTCTCATTAGTGCTGAGAAGAAGGGAAGGATGCCCTCTTGTAACCTGCTGGCAATCCTTTTCTTTGCTCATCTTTGCCACAGAGCCACAATATTGACTCATGATCAATATGTTGTCCACCAGAATATTTTTTTTTTAAGTTAGCCCCCCACCTATGCTCCTGTATGTGGTTTCACCTCATCACATACAGGCCTTTTGTTGGATTTCATTAAGATGCATATGTGCCAATTTCCCCAGCTTTTCAAGGTTCTTCTAAATGGGTCAGCTATTACTTTGAGTTTTGCAGTATATGCAAACTTGATCAGAGTGCACTCTATTCCATCATTTGGGTCATGAAGGAAGATATAATAAATACTATCTCTCGTATCAAGTCCTGGGGTACACAACTTCAAAGGCTTGGTGTTCTGTTCATTCTTTTATAAGTCCAGTTTACTTGGATGTCTCTCAGAAACACTTGCTCTAACAGTCATTCTACTGGATCTTGCACCAATATAAATAAAACTGGATAATCTCTATGGAAAACTCTGTGTCAGTTTACAGTGGCTTTTTTTTTCTGTTGTCATAGAAAGAAGGAACTTATAGACTCACAATGAACATCAGAAATGTTTTATTAACATTTTTATTTAAGATCTCAAGATGATTTCACTCTCAGTCCTATTACTTAAATGGGAAATTCTGATCCAGCTAAGATGCAGGAATTGGTACCTTATACCACTGAAGTATTTTTGTATCTCTATGGTAAAGAACCACCTCTTACCACAGCTTATCTTTTGGTTTTGCCATATGAGCTATCTGAAATTAAATTTATGTAGGTACCAACCTTAATTTCAGTAGCTGATTCGAAAGGGACAGCTGTCTTTCAGAGTTCATGAAGGGTGGAGTTTATTTTGAATTTAACTTGTTTTAAGCTCTCTGGACTTTGGGGCCCTCTTTGTTCATATGCTTAGAGTCAAAATGTACCTTTTTCTAAACCATAAAAGCATTCTAGGACAGCTCAACAACGGACCAGTTTATCAAGGGCAAACAAGATAGCATGAAACCTACACTTCTCAGCTGGATTTATGGAATAGGCAAATCATTTTAGAGTATAATTGCCAAGGGCTCTGAAGAAATCAAAGGCTTTCTACTTTGTGTTGGGCATAAGTAAGAAATGTAAATCTTCTGATACTGGATTAGAGTGTTGATTTGAAATGTGAGGTATGTGCATGTGCTTTACTTTTGGAAGGGCTGTTATGTGTCTTTTGCCTGAAGTCACTGCAAATAGTGATATTTTTCTGAAATTTGATTTAATACTTCTAAATCTAAAAGGAGCTGTCCTTTCAGCCAGTCCACCCAAGGCACACTTGGCAGCCATTTCTGTTTGTAACTGTACACTGGAAATTTTCTTTTTCTAACAAGATTCTTCCAAAATTTTATCAGTGTCAAAGGAATCCCTGTGTTCTGGGTTATGGCTCTAGTTTGTGCACTGTTATTGAAAGTCAGACTGATAGTCATGTATTCCTTAACTCACTTGTCAATGAAGATTATCTGGTTGCTGCTATGGCTTTTACCAGAAAAAATTCAAAGCCTTAGAACAAGTTCAAGTTGCAGTCTGTATATCCTGTGCATTTCCAGGACAAAGTTACTCTTAACATCCATCCACAATTTCTTTGTAAAATGGTATCTGAATTTAATTGGAATGAAGATTCAGAGTTTAGGTAGTCATTGCTAAACATGTTACATTGAAGCATTAAGGTTGCTTTATATTTTTATGTTTACAATGTAAAAGCCTTCAAAAAGTCTTCGGCCCTGGTCGTATCTATTGCTGAAAGATCTAAAAATTGTTCACGTCAGCACTATGAACCCTGCACAGAATCTGGCTGTCTTACACTCTGAGACCGAAAAGATGGAACCTGTATCCAAAACCTCGGAGCTCACTGCTGCACTGATGACTTTAATTATCTTCCTCTCTGTGCTCTTCTGTTCTGCTTCCTGGAGCCTAAGTCGTTCAAAGCTATGCGTGGCTAAAGCTTTCCTCTTGTGAGTTTGTTCAGAGAATGGTACTTCAGATTTTACTCAGATGGAGGCCTTTAGTCAGCTGAGCAGTGCTTTGTAGCCTGCACTATCAAAATCAGTCCTTATACAAACAAATATAAAGGACTTTTCATAATGTCTTTAAAGTAAAGGTACAATATTAATAAAGTTAAAAGATGTAACTTTTTTTTTTTCCTTCCTTGTGCAAATAGTCTGGAAACATCTCAGCTGTCACTGTCCCAAGCCTGGTAATCATTTGCCTCTGAAATGTTTCTATGTAAATGTACAAGACATGATGGAGCTAAACCTGGAAGAAGGTTGTGAAGGGCTTACATTTTAGTCAGTCAAAAACTGGGTGCAGTATATCTGACTTTAAATGATAGGAGAGGAAGAAAAAAAGCAGTCCGTATTCTAGCAAACAAGAGTAAAAAAGTATCAATTATGGTACTTGCTGAATTGAGAGGACTTAATTCTTAAGATGAAGAAAACAAATCCGATAGCTTCAGTACTCCAAGTTTGTTGTTAAATTATATAAAGGCTTGAGCGTTGTCATGGAGTTACATCAAAGATGAAACAAAGATAATTAAACTCGGCTATCCAGATAACTTCAGGAATAGCCCTGGAGATTTTGCACCCTTTTCCTTCTGTAACAGCTATGGAATCTGTAAGGTCTCTTTTTAATGTATGTATTCATCCAAGTTGTGTGGTTTTAGTTTCATGTGAAACTTAGTGTTCAGCTTTTAATTACGTATAATGTAACAAAAAGCTGCATATAGTTGCAATGTCATAAATAAAGGTGGTGGAAGATGATAGTCAAATTCCTATAGCTAAATCTCTTAAGTGTACAGATTAAGTAAGCAACATCAACAGAAACCATGCTAAAGAATCCCTGGTTTGCTTTTCTGAAACTTCTTAATGTTTTCTTTTGTGAGAAGAGTAGCTGAATAAAGATTTGATTCTGTGAAAAAGGAAACAGGCATATTATTATGTTTTCTCCTGGTAAAGAGAACTTTTGGGTCCTTGTGTTCTGTGGTTTATTTTATATTGGACAGGTTCAGGGGAACGGTAATAATAAAACATTTTTCATCCAAAATAATCTTTTTACAACACTTTTTATAAAACCACCATGCTAATGATATTTGTGATTCTATCGTGTCAGTGGACTACTGCTCCTGGAATTATGGTATATATAATTTGTTCTTTATAAGTACATGAAATGCAAGTGTCACTACTAACTGCAGTATCTGTTGCTATCATTATAAGACATTATAGGTGTACATGTAAAGCTAATGATACTCAATGCACTAGAAGAGAAGAGTCTTTAATATTCCTAACATTTTTAAAGATGTAATTATGAAATTAGGTTGTTTATATCTGACTTGGCACTGAAATGTCAAGGGCAAAACTCACTGGCTACTTTGGGAAGTTTACTTCTCCTTTAGATGGTATTTAAAAGACAGTAGTATGAGTTTTAATTACGTATGATATTAAAAAGTGTTTAAATCTTCTGTTCTGCAATTGAGGGAAAAGAGGTAATTTAAATCGTAAAAGGGTGTCTTTCTCAAAGGGATTACTATGGGCTATGTAGTTATCTGCAAGCCAACTAGAATTCCTAGTTCTATATTGTCAAAAGATTGATACACTTGACTAATTAGGAAGCCAGTTGGGACTGGTGCCAATCATCTGCAGCAGCTTGTGAAAGCCAATTTAAAGGTCCCTTAGGAAGTGTTAATATTGAACATTATTTGTGACTCTTGTACTGTCAGGGTAGCAATGTTGTATACAGCTCTCACAAGGTAATTGAAAAGATTTCTCAAATACTGTGTGGTGGACTCTCATTTCTTAATCTTCTCATCATAGACACTTGTACAATGTTATTAATACTGTGGGTACTGATAACTGCATAACTTAAGTTACCTGCATAACTTAACAGAAGTTGTCATGGTCAGCTGCTGATGTAGGTATCAGAAGCTAGAATTTGGAGCTTGCTGGAGTTGTATGAGTTTGAAAACCAGTCTTTCTACATGTTTTGGGTACAAAGATTGTTAAATATGAATGCTTTTATTTGCAGTGGTTAGCTTGTTTCAATACATCCATGTATACAGGACAACTATTTGAGGAGTTTTTTAATTCAAGTTTCAATCTGATACAATTTATTCTTCTAATACTGTTTTGCATGTCAGTGGAAGCACTAATCTATAATTCACTTTGTGACTATCAGAATATTTCAGATAAATGTGAAAAACAGATAGTGCACGTAAATATTACAGCTTTACTACAAGAAGTTATGGGTTTGCAATATTTCTGTTTCATAATTTCAAATTTTTAAAATTATTATAAATAATTATAAGTAATTATTAATTATTTATTTAATTTTAAAAATAAATATAAACATTTATTTTTATAAATTAAATAAATATAAATGTAAATTAAATAAATATAAATATATATTTATTATATAAAAATAAATATAACTAAATATAAATAAAAATATAATTTAATTAATAATAATTAATAATTAAATATAAAATAATTATTTTATTTGATGAACCTTTTTATAGTAACCAGAGATTTTATACGGAAAATTTTAATTTTTGAACTTACTATGAAATCTGTAGTAGTCCTGGACAGGCTTAAGAGGAAACAGATGACATACTGAAATAGCGTCAAAATTTTTATTTTGTTATTCCTGTTTCCTAAAACAAAACTTATGAACTCTTTTCCATAGACATTAATGGTATCATTTTGGTGACTGTGATACTGTTCAACCTTTTTTGAATTACTATTACCCAAAATGCTTTCAAGCTTTCCTCTAGTAATCATGTTAGTTAACGTAACTAATGGCTTGGCTCAAAATTTCTTCAGGCATCATGTTGGTTTGAAACTATTCACTGACTATATTAATTCCAGACATTAGATTTGCATGACATTCCATTGCATGACATCAGATGGAGAAAGTTGAACAACTAACAAAAAACTCCCTACAAAAAAAACCCCCAAAAAACAATACAACAAAAAAACCCACAGAAAACAAGCAAACAAAATCCAAACCAAAACAAAAAATAAAACAAAAATCAAACCTGAACAAATAGAAAGCCAAAGACAGTCTGAGTGATATTTTTATAAGGTATATTCCAAGTCATACTAATAGGTGTGATAGTCCATTAGTTGTAATAGAGGAAACTTCAGTGTAAGAAAAGCATTTTATAGCAAACACAAAGCAAAATGAAAAACATTCTGTGTTTTAGTCTTCATGTTTATTCTATACCTGCCATAAATATAAATGTTAGGCAAAATTATGATTTTTTTGCTAATTTTCACTTATCTGGTTTTCTGTATAGCACTTTGTCTAAGGTTGAAAGCTAGTCTGGTAGTACAGAGTATAGAGAAAAGAGAAGATCTAAGGGTTACTGTTTCCCGGATAAAAAGCTGGCTGGCTGGCTGAGCCCAAAGAGTGGTGGTGAGTAATTACATCCAGCTGATGGCCGGCCATGAGTAACCATCCACAGGGCTCAGTGTTGGGCCCTGTCTGTTTAGTACCTTTGTCAATGATCTGGATGAGGGAATTGAGTGCCCCCTCAGTCTGTTTGCAGATGACACCAAGCTGGGTAACAAATGTTGAATTGCTGGAGGACAGAAAGGCTCTGCAGAGGGATCTGAACAAGCTGGATCAGTGGGCTGAGGCACTTGTATGAGATTCAATAAGGCCAGTGGAAAAGGCCCTGGGGGTTTTGATTGACATCAGCTGAAAGTGAGCCAGTGTGTGCTCAGGTCGCCAAGGCCAGTGGCATCCTGGTTTGTATCAGCAATAGTATGGCCAGCAGGACCGGGGCAGGGATTTTCCCCCTGTACTTGGCATCTTGTTCTATGCATCAGGTAGTTTAGATCCTGATTTACATATTCACTGTTAGCAATGACTGCTGACTCTCTCCAAGACATGTATTGACTTAAGGAGTTTTGCCAGTGGGGTATAATGAGATTTCCATCATGGAATTCTTTATTCCTTCATCGAGACTTTTTGTTGCATAGTTAATCCCTCGAGTTCTGTTTGGTGTCCTCCCATGCATACATACAATGGCGTAACAAGGTTCAAAAATAAAACATTTTCTGATGTGTTTATTTAAGAAGTAAAAGGAGAGTTTAATACTTGCATTTGGTTACCATCTCAGAGTGAGATTCATAATTCTTTTGAGGGTTATTATACACCTGTGTCTGTTATTAGGCATTATAAGCATGTAAGTCGACAAGTACGATTTTCCTGAACCACATAAATTATTTAATATTGGCCAGAGGTTATTAAATGTGAGTGGAAAATGGCTTTTGATTTAAGCTACTTATGGATATCACTGTGTCCTATCCAGTCCAATACTGTTCACTCTGCTCCTCACTGAGAAACAATTTCAACTTTTTTTCACAATAACTGAATGATCTTTTGTCAAATGTAACAAATCATATAAGGGACAGCTCTTGAAAGCTGACATGAGAGTGATTATTTGCCATTGTAGATGGGTACTGAAATGAAAATATGAGTGAAATGACATTTCACTTAAAACTATACTTGACTCTCCCTACAGAGAAAGAGAAATGTGAAATGAGTGGAATAGAATTTTGTCTAGTTCAGTCTCTAGAAGACCAAATCTGTTGTGGTTAATTGCAAGATAGGAATTTATAAATATTAAAGCACTGGTCAAAGTTTGAAATTAATAGTTTTAATAATACTATAGGTATCCATTTTTATTGGTTTTTGTTGGTGTTATTCTTTATGCTTTGATATTGCTATGGTAACCAAGAGGATTCCTTCGTTTTCCTTTACAGAAGGTGAGGAGACTGGAGTGATGGATAGCCTGCTGGAGGCCTTGCAGTCAGGTGCGGCTTTTCGAGACCGAAGGAAAAGGACACCAAGGTCCAAAGGTGAATATTCTGTTTTAGATCTTATTTTCCAGAGAAAGTTAAAAGCATAATGGGTCCAGTGCTCTAGAATTTAGATACTATCAGGTTTAATTCATTTGTGCAATGTCAGTTTTCAGGGATGTTCAGACTGCTGCTTATGTCAGTAAGACTGGAAATTAATGCACTTATTATAGTCAGATCATTATGACAAGACTTCTCAATACAGCCAAATGTACTTTAAATTTGTAGGGTTTATAGTTGTATGGGGGAAGTGAAAGTTATTTTGCTCCATAAGTGAGTCTGAGTTAAATTATTTCTCTGGTATATAACTGTCATTTATTCCAAGAAATATCTAACTTCTAATTCCTAAACTTCTGCTAAATTATTTCTCTGGTATATAACTGTCATTTATTCCAAGAAATACCTAATTTCTAATTCTTAAATTCCTAAACTTCTGCTTTGTAATTTGTAATACTCTGGTAGCTTTCAAACAGGTGTTTTATTTCCATTGTTTCTTTGCTTTTGCAGACATACCACAAAATCTCAGTCCAACCACACAGCGGCCCGTGCTGAAAGCTTGTAACCATGGTAATGAACCATATTTATGAATTGTATGCACTTCTTAGCTTAGCTTATGTAGTTGATATGTGCTTTCAAGACTGCTGTGATTATTCAGTATTGTACATTAGTGGAGTACTAAACCATATTGGAACTTGCTTTTTAAGAATCATCTGAATACTATATCCTGAAACTATACTAACTCTGCAAAGCTCTTGTATCTTTTGTGGGATTTTTTTAAACTTTTTTATTTTTTATTTAAATTTTGATTATACTTTTATAATGCTTAAGAATTATTAAGCAAGTTTTTTAGGGTTTATGGAACTGTAACAGAAAGCAGAGATTGAGTAATGTTTTAAGTGTTACTAAGTGCCTATTATACCAAATCTGAGAACTTTTGACATTTATTCTGTGTTTCTTTGTTCTTGGTTTTCTTGGTGCTATAGCTGGAATGGTTTAAACTATTGTTTATCAGTATAATTCAAAAGGAGTGTTTTCTCAACAAAGTTATAGTAAATGTTTATTCGTAAACTGCTGAACTATCTCACTGTAATCAGTAGGACTGTTCTTGCAAGAAAAGTTACAGTGCAGGTGTGGGTGCCTGTTAGCTTTGTTAGATAGTCAATCTACAGAATGTTACCATATTGGCTGTGTTTTAATTAAGCTTGAGGAGTCCAGAGTGCTCATGACTAGTAATATAAGGAAAAAGTTTATATCTGTAGTCCTTCTGTTAAAGAGAAATTTTAATAATGGGGGGAAAAAAATCTCCGAAGTTTTTAAACCAGATTGCACTATTTTTTGATATTTAAATGTACAGCAGGTTTTATTAAGCAGATGTCATAAAATTGATTATATTAGTTATACCTCGTGTTTAAGTGTTTATTTCCCTAAGTGTAGCAAAAAAAACCCCCAAACCTGTTGGATTTGGCATATATACACAAAATTGAAGAAAATAAAGCTGAAAGGACAGTTTGTAGATAATTACAGAAACTGGATCAAAGAGAAATCAAGTATATTTGACAGGTACTTGTCTAGCACATACCATATTGATATTTGAGTAATGACTATAGAGCACATCTGAATTTATCCTGGAAGTGTTTCTGCTTGTAAGAGCAGTCATATTGAACACTGCATCTTATCAGCACGTTCCATCTAGGTAGCTGTTTGTGGACAGACTGTAGCTTTCAGTTTTCAAACTTAACTGCCTTTGGGTGCACATCATGGCCATGTTTCGGACTAAAAACCGAAACAACAAAAACAAACACACTCACCAACATTTTAATGCTGAAAAATCTTAGTCTAAACTATATAAAGATTTGTACATCAGATGGATATAATTCGGTGCTAAAGTTTGAAGTTCAGAAGTCTGATTTGGAGAGAAGAGTAAAAGTAAACTCTTGGAATTTTTGTTGTTTTTAGCAAAGTGAGTTTTTCCATAGAGTCTTTTAAGACAGTCTAATTCTAACACATTTTAAAATGAATTCAGTATTTCTTTTGATTGTCTTGTTAGCTCAGAAACAGGCTAGTACAGATCTGTGCTTGCTTTTAAGGACTTCATTAGCATGTTTTTGATTTCTTGACACTTGTCACAATATCTGTGTGTTACTTCCTCCTATCTCGAGCCAAATAGAGCATCAAACCTGGTGTAGATTATGATGAGTTCAAAGCCTTTTTTTCCATTTTAGTGGAAGGATATGGTCATTTAAGTTACATACTGTCTAGAATGAATTCTAGTGTCAAAGTCAGTTTTGAATAATAATAATAAGTTTAATGAAGTCAATGTGGTCAGTCAAGATAGGAATTATAATGATAAAGTTTCTTTAATTTTCTGTCTGAATTCAACAATGTATAATATCATTATTATTCTCTGTATAATTTTTTCTTGCACTTTATATCTGATATATAGATATATGCTCAATAGCCTGTTCTTTCTATCTATATGTGTATAAGTGATGAATGCTGTATATAATGGTCTATTACATATACACCATACAAGCAAGAAGTCTGTGACTTCAGCCCACTTCAGAAAAACTGGTATATTTTATTAGAGAGAAACATTGGCTTGGTCGTTCCTAATTTCCTATTTTTTTTTTCCCAACCTAAATCTTCAAAAGGATGTATTTTGTATCATGGGAAGAAAACTGCTGTCTTACTGTGAGGCTTAAATATGTGGAGATTGCTGAAAATCCTTTAGTAACAATTCAAGCACTTCCCATGTTTGCTTCTGTACTGGTTTGGCTGTTTGGGTTAACTGGTAGCTGGTTTGGTTACTGTTTATTCTGCTGAGACTGACAGATTCACTTATTGAAGATGCATTTTATTAATGCACACTGCAGATTAACACCTAGAATTCATCATACAGTCAAAAAGAATTACAAGCCATGACTTGAAATGTCTGTCCTGAATCCTTTAGAGTGTAGTAATCTCTGTTGGGCAGGTGCCATCAAGTTCTAGCTAATCTCTTCTGTTTCAAAACACAACCAACCAAATTAATAAAATCTAGTTTAGTCTTTATTATTAAGATATTTCTTTTTAAAAAGTGGAAACCAAATCAGATCCATACATAAATAGTGTTATAACTCTAAGCTGGCAATTAAGTACCTTGCAGCCACACACTCTGTCTTCCCTGTTGGGATGGAAAAAGGTAAAGCTCATGGGTTGAGAAAAGAACAGTGTAACAATTAAAATAGGTTAATAATAATAATGGTAATAATAATAAGAAGAATAAGAATAGAGATGAGGAGAAGGAGGAGGAGTAAAAAGTAGAGGGAGGGAGAGGAATGAAACACAAGAGAATCAAGTGATACACAATATAATTGCTCACCCCTTTAGACCAATGCTGAGCCAGTCTCTTCCTAGCAATCAACATCTGATCAACTTCTCAGTTTGCCTGCTGAGCCTGATAACGTGTGGCATGGAGCATCCCTTTGGCCAGTTTGGGTCAGCTGTCCTAGTATACTCTCCCAAATTTTATTGTGTCCCTGCCCACTGAGCAGGGCACATGCAGAGCATGTGAGCATCCCAGAGCTCGGGGACCTGAAAATTCCTTGACTTAGGGTAAACACTGTTGAGCAACAACTAGAATATCGTTGTGTTATCAACATCCTTCATAGACTCAATTCAAAACAGAGCACCGTACAAGCTACTAGGAAGGAAATTATCTCACGCAAACACGGGACAGGAAACTGGTTCTATGTTTCATATGGTATGACAAGGGAGAGAAATACAGCCTGAATGCGTGCTTCCTCCATAGCTGTCATATAAATGAAAGCAGGAAGGAAATTTTTCTAACCATTGCCAATGCCACCCTCAGTACAATGCTCCACAAGGTATCAAACTAGCTTTTGCTTTTCAGGCTTTGACAAACCCTGTAAAACAAAGTAATACAGAGGAGCAAGCCAATGCTGCTCAAGTCTAGAACTGAGAACTGAGATTGTTTTCTTTAACTGAATAGACTGCTTAAGGAAAAAAAAAAAAAGAGCAATAATAAATTTAGTGAAATGGTAGCTATTGCGTGAGCCATTTTTCTCTTCATGATCTGTTGAGCTCTGCTGAAAGCTCTGGCAGTGTTCAGCTGATACTTCTAATTAAAAAGTAGTACTCGTTCTCATGCCACATTCCACGGTAGCCGAATGTGTGTTATTTTATTTTCAATCCTATTGCATAATAATTTAACAGATTGCTTCTTTCTAACATGATATGTGCTTAAAAAAAGATTGGATGTGGCACTTGGTGCCACGGTTTAGGTGGGGTGTTAGGGCATGGATTGGATTCAATGATCTTGAAGCTCTCTTCCAACCTAATAATTCTGTGATATGTACATTTTGTCAAGCTTAAATCTGCTCTGTTTTTGTGATCAGAATTACCAACTGTATTTTTAATGCTTGTGGCACGGCCCATCGAGTCACAATATTTCTTGTGGAGAAAAATTCCTGCTGCATAACTAACAGAAATAATATACATTTAGAATTGCTAAATCTTGGAAGTGTTTTAATACCTTAAGAATGAGAGTAATATACACTAGATTTGAGTGGATATAGATACAATTGGTATATTTTGTTCCCATTCATAGTATTTTTTTATTTTAAAATTACCTACTGAATTACATCTATGTCCAAAACTACCTGTTAATGTTACAGTTTGCTTTAACTGCAAAGGACCATGGACTGCAGTAAATATTGTGGCATATGCTTTTGCTGCAATTCCAACTCAGAGCATTGTTTGACTCAAGCAAAGTTTTGGTATAATTTTAATGGTGTACTTAGAATTCAATAGCATCTAACAGAGGAGCTCTTTTATTTTATTTAGGGAGCAGAAGAAAGCACTTCATTTTCAGTGATCAGGATTTTGCACATTAGAAGATCATTTCAAGCAGCTAATAGCTATGGCTGATCTGAGTTTATCAATTATTTACAAGAGTGAAGGCATATTTGCAGCTTGTATGTTTATTTCAAGCTACTGAAGTCCAGACACATGGAGCAGCATATCCAAGGCAGGGCAGAGCCCACTGCAGCACAGAAAGCTGCATTATTCACTAAGTTTTTGGTCAGGTTTTGCAGCCTGCATCAAGTTCTCTGCTGCTATGGCTACGCATTTATTTGCAGTAGCATTAGCCAAGCTAATGCTACCTGAATTGCATGAATACAAATTTGAGATGCAGCTTTGATTGCATATAAACACGTACCTCAAATGCATCAGAAAGAGTTTATCTTTACAATCAGATCATATTAAAAATGCTGTGAGTAAAGAAAAGCTATAATAAAATGCAAGCAAAAAAATACAAATTGCTTTTTGAGACTGCAGAGGTTGAAAGAAATCTTTCTGTCACAATCAGTAATTGCATTGTGGACTACATTTCTAAAGGTGACAAAAAGGTCTTGTTTCTGTATTGAGATCAAACTTTCATGGTAAGAGATGGTTGTAATTGTTATAGCTGTTTGTTCAGTAAATCTATACACAGTAGAATCATTTTCATGTCACATGTAGTCTGAAGCATTTTAAAGACTTCTGTTAAATAAAACCCTTATGTAGTAATGCCATTCTGTCCCAATTAAGCATAAGAAAACCCTTTTTTCATATTTATTGGGTTCTTTTCATGTTGAATTTATAATAGAACTGTCATCTGATACTCATATTAATGTCTCTGCTACCTTATTTTTGACAAATGAAGCTGACAGTGAGCTCAAGCTCATCTTAGTTCTTGAAACAGTGTGACCATGTAGAGGTCATTTTTGTTTCTTCATTGTATGTGATAGCAAGCTATGATTGGCATTTCAACCTAATTTTTCCTTAAGTCTGTGTATGTTATTGTCTTTTCCTCAACTGTATATAGTGAACATTCGGAAGTACCTAAAAGTGAAGAAGCTATCCATGAAGATAACTTTTTCCCCAGACCATGTTAGCAGTAAAGGCAACCTCTTGAACATTAGCAGTCCTTCATAGCAGATACTGCTTTCAAAGCACTGTGCATGTTTACCTGTGTGATCAGAAAACATCAGTATCTCTGGTGGAGAAAATTTTTGTTAAGCTTTGTGAAGTTTTACTCAAGAGACAAGTTTTCTCAATAGAAGACATTGGAATAACTGTAGGCACTGTTATGAAAGGAAAACATTTCATAGGATTTCTATTAAAAATGGTTCTCAGTCGTTGCCATTTTAAGACCAAACCTTCTCTTCAATATTGACTTCATAGGTCAAGTAAAATTGCTGCTTATTCTAACAGAAATAATTCCCCCGGAACCATCTACACTTTTTTATAATAGCTTATAATAGGTTTTTTCCTAGACAATACAGCAGAGTTCAAAGAAACTGACCATAAAAGTCAATTTTGTACGTATGGAAAGAAAAAATAATACCTAGACAACGAAAGTGAATTTACACATTTTTATTTCTTTCTTTAGAACTATTTCTGCATTGCCACAGTTGCAAACACATACCATCACAAAAATATCCCTGAAGAATTTTCATTCCAAAATATCTAGGAAAAAGATTAATTTTGATGCAGAGGTTTTAGCAGTCTCTCATTCTCATAAATTAATGTTAGAATGAAGAAAGTTTCCAACTCAGAAAGGATGGCAGCCAGCAAGAAGAGTTTAGAATGAAAAATGAGAAAAAAATTTGGGGGGGCCTTTTCTAATAAAATGCTCTTTAAAATAGACTGAAATAGATATAAACCACTCATTTATTTAATCATTTGTTTATTTTAAAATGCCGAATGCTGCAAAATCATTGAAGACTCTGTCAAGAGTGGAAAAGGGTACTTAAAATTAATAGTAATTGCATATTAGTGTGAAAATACTGATCTAGACAGAAAAAATGCAATCTTGCCCATAGTATAAGCTAAACACACACTAGAAACTAGTATTTAGAAGGTGAGGAGGAATTGTAATCCTACAAAAAATGTCCCTCTCTATTAAATTAAAGTCCTGTGAGATTTCTCATATCAACTCTCATAAGTGAGGTTGCACACATATCCTTCGCCCTGTGTCTTATCATATAGCACTATATCTGAACATAATGTAGACAAAAAGGAAAACACAAGCTTTTTCAGAGTAAAAATTTTAAGTACTACCCTGAGACAAGGTGGACCTTAAAATGGTTTTTTTTTTCTCCAGAGGTTTGACAACTTCATTCCTAAAATGCGAGCCTTTGAAGATGTCAGATTAGACACTCAGAAGAGCTAATTGCTTTTGTAAATATTTTGCCAGTGTTCATTGGTATTAGTCGAATAAGATCATGGCTCTCAAGGGAGGCAAGGACACGTTCTGCAAGATAAGAACAGTAGCAAAGAGGTGACATTTGAAAGCAGTGACACTGTATATTCCATAATTGCACATGCAGTAAATGTCAGTTTCATAATCGCCTAGGTAGGTAACCAGATTTCCAAAAGCTACAGCGGGCAAGTTATATATTCAAAGCAGTCAGCTGAAAATTTATCAGTGGAAAATCTTAAATCTGCAAAGAGAGCTGTAAATTACCAGAAATTTACCCATCTTTATATTTTCATTTTTTAGTCAAACAGAACTTCCAATTCGAAGACAATTACCAAGTTTATATGCATAGCAAAGAGATTCTGTCACTTCTCAGAGCACTTTTCAAGTCTCTTCCATATTTTTTAAACAAGATTTTAGGTATAAATTTACCAGTCTGTTTCACTTCTGTTTTCTGAATGTTAAGAACAAGTAGTATCTAAACTCCTGTCTCATTCTTCAGAGGCTTTTAGAAATTTGATCTGAATAACAGATTCACTGAATAACAGCCATAAAGCTCTTTATATTGTGGGTTTTTTAAAGTAGCTAGATAGATACACACACACATATATTTCTTAAAGAGGTTATCTTTCATAAAGAAACCACAAATAAGCCACAAGTGAAATATTACGTGGGAAATTTTCATCAGAAAGACATTAAAAATGCATTTTCTCCGGTTAAAGACTTCACTGGGGACAAAATCTGAGATACTAACAACGTATGATTCCCGACCTGAGTCTGTTCTGTGACTCCAGTGATGTCTGGTTAATGCAACATTGTTTAATCGGTAGGAATTCAAAAGATTTGAAGAAACCACAAAACATTATCTATTAAATTTTTCAAGCACTTTTCTTAAGTCATCTTTTTTTTTGCCATGTAAGTGAATGTGTTCCATTAATGTTCTGGGATTTTTTCCCCCTTTGGGAGAATTTAGTTTCATTTTTTTCCTAAGTGGTTGCTGTAACTGAACAAAAATGTTGTCTAGAAGAAATACTGGAGTTATGTTTCTGCCTGATTTTTTTCATTATAGCAAATCCTCTGAAAATGTGCAAACATGCAGAGAGAACAAGGGTTATCTTCAACTTCCTCCTTTTGTTGGGGTGGGAACACTTGGAAGATTTACTTTCAAGTTTTTGAACACTCTAAAGGGAAATTGGCAGTTCAGTGCTTGTGCCTGTAAGTTGGTTGATAAATCTTCTTTGTTTCATTCAAAAAATAGATGAGTCTTGTGTATTTCCACCATACATGCCTAAGGCAATATCTGCATGAATCATCCAGCAAAATAATCTGAAGCCTCAGAAGGCATTTTGGTGGCTCCAGTCTAGAGATTGTGTGATAAAGGAAGGAAATGTAGGGGTCAAATGCATCTCTTGCCTGAATGGCAGGAGGAAAGACAATAGCCAGGCTTCCACTGAATGATCTAGAAGAGTGTGAGCAGGTTGGTCTGCAAATCCTATTTTCATATTTTGAGATAGGTTACAAATCCAAGATGGGAAGCTGCAGTTTAAGTAATTTCAGGAAAGAATATTTGGATTTAGGAAGATACTGGGCTTATCAATCTATTCCCTTTCAGCATACACTGTGAAGTAGTTTGGCTCTTATCCTTGGCATGGTAATCTTTTGCTTTAAAAAAAAAAGCCAACAACTTTTTCAAGCAGAATTATTTTAACCAAACAGAAGAACTATGTGAAGTCTGTGCAATTTCCTAGATGATTTTACTTCCTGGAGGATAACTAGTATATACTTCTTTCTTTGAGAGACTGTAACTCTCTAGTTTGTAACTTAGTCTTTCTGTTACAATAGTTTGTCATGATGTCTTCAAAAGAAGACTTAGTTTGTAATGGTGAAGATTTTATTTCCACGGGGAAAAGAGTTTATATCATGCTTTTTTTTATCTCCTGATATTATCTAACTCCATATACCAGAGAAATTAAAGCTGTTACCTGACCCTATAAGCTTGACCATATTTGCCATAGGTTTAAAAAAATCTAAAGACTGGGATTTGGAAAACTCAGAGTGAATTTATTCTACACTATTCAAACTTGCAGTTTTTTGATTTTCTCCCTTCTTGTAGCATAGCAAAATGATAAAATAAGAAATTGAAAAGATAACATCGGGAGTACTTAGTGTCATAAACAGGGAAATGGAATGAAATCTCAGCAGATTTTCAGCACAGGCAAATAATTATTCTAGAGGTTTTTCTTTTTATCTGTTTTCTTAGGCTTTAAGCCTGTTTCCTTGTATTTGAAAAGATATGAGTGTACATGGTGCATTATAATACTGTTGACATAAAAGTACTTGAATTAGCTCTAGACAGTCTACTTTGTGTACTTGAGGCAGGATAGCTTTTAGGTCAGGAACAAATTTGGCATCACAGCCCAGTTTGGGGGTTTCAGACAATATCTGGGCATCTGTGTACTACATCTAATTGAGCTATGCAGTTTTAGAAACATCCAAGAATGTGGCAGGAATCATTACCATCCATCCACATCCATTATGAGTATTTGAATCAGTAGACTCACTAACATTTGTTATTTATAGTCACACTCTGCGAGCAGAGGGGGTAATGAACAGAAGGGAACTTTCCAGGGATACGGAAAGCATGGTTTAAATCCTTTCCTTGAGGGAACAATAAATCTTGATGAACCAGGGTTAAACACAGCTGAGAGCTCTCATTACCCAGCTTAACTTTGGCCACTAAGTTTTCCTGATCTTTTCACTTAGTGACTAAATTTTTTAACAACAGAAGAAATTCCTGACAGAATTAGCTGAAAGGCAGCTGTTTGAGTTACTACAGATACATGTTAGGCAGAGAAATAGGTCTTAAAGGTGGTGATCTTCCCATTGTGTTCTCTAGGCTCTGGAGAAGGGATAAGAATATTAAACCTATTAATACATAAAGGCTTCTACTGCTTTTATAGCTTTGTAGAAGGCTGGCGTTTTCTGATTTTGGTTGTTTTTTAATGTAATGATAATTACATTTGGTCATTTTATTTAATATTGCCTTCGTTTCAAAAGTAGATTAATCCCCAAATACTCAAAATTCTTTGCCAAAATTGCATTCTTTTCAGTGCATAAGCACAGAAGCATTTATCTGAGGACATACTCTTATTTCAGTGATTGCATTTTATTGCTGTCATTACCTAAGAAGGGAGACTGCATATGTATTTTTTCTTCCTATGCTCTAAAACGTAAATATCTCCTTTGATTCATCTTTTCCAAGAGAAAGTGAACTTTAAGGTATCTTTCACTCTGTCATCAGTAGCTCAAGAGCTGTCTGAGTCAATCTAATGCTTCCAAATCTGCAGATTAACTCATATGAACACAATGCCAAAGCTTGTGGAGGACATTGTTGCAATTTGGTCAGCGTTTATAAAGTGAGATGATATTAAATGACATCTGTGTCAAAATAAGCTAATACAAGCTAATAGAGTGCCCCATCCTTTCCTCTGAACCTAAACTTTTTTTATCTTTTTTTTTTGTTTGTTTGTTTGTTTGTTTGATTGGTTTTTTTATAGAGGTGAATGGGAAGTGGCTTATGGTTTTGTGTTGCTTGGGTTTTTATGGAATCATTAAGGTTGAAAAAGACCTCCAACATCATCAAGTTCAACCTTTGATGGAACAGCATTAAGTTCCACATCCAGTCATTTCTCGAACACTACCAAATATGGTGGCCCTACCACCTCCCTGGGTAGCCCATGTTAAAGCCTGGCCACCCATTCAGTGAAGAAGTTCTTCCTGGTGTCCAACCTGAAGCTACCCTTGTGCAACTTGAGGCTGTGTCTTCTTGTCCTGTTCCTGATTGCCTGGGAAAAGAGACCAACCTCCACCTTGCTACAACTTTCTTTCAAGCAGTTGTAGAGAGTGATAAGGTCTACCCTGAGCCTTCTTTTTCCCAGGATAAACAACCCCAGCTCCATTTCCCTTCTCTGGACATGCTCAGCACCTCAATGTCTTTCTTGTAGTGAGGGGCCCATAAACAGAGGACTTGAGTGTCTCACCAGCGCTGAGTACAGGGGGTTAATCACTGCCCTGGTCCTGCTGATGCAGGTCCAGGATGCCATTGCCATCAGGTCCTGCTGATCACCATTGCTGATGCAGGCCAGGATTCCATTGGCTTTCTTGTCCACCTGCACGCACTGGATCATGTTCAGTTGTTGTCAACCAGCACCCCCAGGGCCTTTTCCACTGGGCAGCTTTCCAGCCACTCTGCCCCCAGCCTGTAGTGCTGCAAGGGATTGGTGTTATCCAATGCAGGACCCACCAGTTGGCCTTGTTGAATCTCTTACAATTGGCCTCAGTCCATTAATCCAGCCTGTCCAGATCCTTCTGCAGAAACTTCCTTCCAGCAGATCAACACTGCCACCCAGCTTGTTGTCATCTGCCAGCTGACTGAGGGTGCACTTGGTACCCTCATCCAGATCATCACTAAGGACTGTCCCAGTGTTGATCCCTGGGGAACACAGCTAACAACTGGCCACCAACTAGGTTTAGTAGCTTTCTCCACCATTTTCTGGGTCTGGCCATCCAGGCAAGGTTCCACCCAGCAAAGAGTGCACCCTCTCTAAGCCATGGCCTGTCAGCTTCTCTGGGAGAATGGTGTAGGAGACAGTGTTGAAGGCTTTACTGAAGTCTATGTAGACTACATCCATAGCCTTTCATTAGTCACCAGGGTAATGAAAGGAGATCAGTTCAGTCAAGCAGGACCTTCCTTTCCTAAACCTGTGCTGACTGAGTGTGATGCCCTGGTTGTCCTGCACGTGCCATGTGAGGACTCTAAAATAATCTGTTCTATAACCTTCCCCAGCACTGAGGTCAGGCTGCCAGGCCTATATTTAACAGAATCCTGCTTCCCACCCTTCTGGTAGATGGGTGAAATTTGTCACAATTTGCATTGTTCGGTTCTTAAACTGAGATCTCTGGGTTCTCTTTACAAACATCTGCAATTGCACTGAAAGGTCGAATCAAAACACTAAACACATAAAGTGCTTTATAATGTTAATTACTCTGGGAAATCAGGTATTAAGTATTTTTAACTGACCTCCAAAATTAATCTATGTATTTAGTCTCTTGAAGAGATAAAATACCTCATAAATAGATGCACAGTTTAGGGTGTTTAGGCTCCTCGTAGTGGCTAGAGAGAAGCACATAGCCATCCTACACAGGAATTAGCCTATATAAATTTTTAATAGTCAATGAGTTCATGCCTCCAATTTAAAGTGCTTGAGGCTGAGACACCTGATAAGCGTTGTTCATGTTTTAGTTCTCTGTCACTGTGTATAATAAAGTTAATAAAACAGGACACAGCACGAGCAATACTGCAGATGAAACAATAGCTTGAATAGCTGTTCTTTAAGTTCATATTCTGTCCTAGGCAATGAATGATACAAGTGCTTCTGAGGGGCAAAATAAATTTAATTATCTTATATGCATACATGCAAAATTTACATTAAATTTGGATAGCTAACTTTTTTATGCTTCCAAATCCTAATATTTTGGTACTTGTCTCTTCTCCTTTACTATGGAGTATGCTTGTATAATTTGTGTTACATTGCTAGTGCAATAATAGTTTTTTTTTTAATCTACTTATGCTTTATTTAACTAGCTGGATTAAAAGTAAATAGATCAGCAGAGTGGCTTTAAGTTATGCAACCTTCCTGGAAGGCAAGGTGAGTTCTTAATTTCAGCATAAAGAGTAAATAAGGATTGATGTGGGAGTAGCTGTGAACTCCATTTTGGCCATTCAGCACAGAATAAAAAGTACTTTGCTCTCAGGTAATCCCTAGTTTTATAATTGTACTGTAGATGGTAGTCTTCCCCTTTCTCTAAGAAATATAAAATCATTTTAATTCAGTGTGATCCATCATCAGGCAACTACTCAAAAAAGTAACATTCTTAAATGCTCTCAAATGTCCAGTAGCAAAAATAAATGAAGGGCAGAGTGCATTAAGGGATTTCCAGTTGTGTCTCACAGGGCAGAGAAAACTGCTGCGAGAGAGCTCCTGGGATAGCTCCTACTCTTGCTGCCTTTAGCAATAGCTTCCTGACTAATCAGTCTCTGAGCTTACCCCAGTGCTTTAAGTCTGTTCTTTCTCTTGCCAGCTGCTGACTGAAAACAGGACACAGCCAATTACTCTCCGCTGAGCTTACCCAGTCTCTGTTTATCCACCTAACAGCAGTTGTTCTGAGATCATTTTATTGAAAACTTGTTATGTGGTGAGATCTGCTATTACAAAATCTTGTATTTGTTTCACTGGGGTCAAAAATACGGGAATCTTACAGTCTAAGATTGGATTATATTATTTGGAATAGCTGCTTCCTATGGGACAGAAAACAAAGCATGCTGAAGTGGAATTAATTTCTTCCTTTTCCACATTCCAATACCCGTCAAATTAAAAAAGAGTTCTTAATATTAGAAGTTAAAAAATAAACTGTTAATGACTTTTTAATTGCAGATACTACTGGCTATATCCTAATTTCTTGGTTTGGATTTTGATCTTCCTTCATCAATCTTTTTTCTTCCTTTCTATTCATATCAGAATCCATATGAATAATACCTAATGATAGTTTTTCTTGTCCCTGACCACATCTTGTAGCATGCTTATTCTAACCCATCTTCCTCACTCATTTATCAGTCCTACAGTACATTAGTATGTTCAACAGAACCACTTAACTCTAGTGTATAAAACATTTTACTCCTATTTCAGTCTGTAACTGCAGATTTAGCTTAATAAAAAGGGCATTTTTGACCTGTGCCAATAAACTATAAAATCCTCTGTGGTCTAAAATTTAGAATATTACTTATCATAGAAGTCTTTTACACTCACATTAGTAATAAAGCTTTGGTGAAATTGTGCATGTTGAAGGAACTAAGCAACTAGAAAGGCTGCAAAGGATCTCCAGCTGATGTTTTGAGAAAGCAGTAGTAACATAAAATATACTTTTATTATTTTTCTAGTAACTGAAAGTCCAAAGAGATGCATTAAAAAAAATTATGTCCAAACTACTTAATGCTAACTGAGAGACAGATCAGCAATACCTTAATGTGCTGTCCAAAGGTCATAAAATATTTTTGCATTAAATATCCATACAGTTTATGTCCTTTTAAAGATCTGAGGAAAATGTGGTGAAGTGGGATTCAGACATTATACACTTAGACTTCTCATCCAAAACTAGGTGTCACTCAGAATCTGGTTTTGCTCAGGTATTGCTACAAGATGCACTTTAAGATTTACTAGCTCTGGGGTTGCACCATATAGTCAAACAAGATTTTATTCATCTGTATTTCTACAATGCCAGTGCATGGAGTAGTTGCAGGGCATTTTTTCTTATACTTAGTACCTCTTTGCTTTAATTTAGCCCATTTGAAAAATGTCACCAAACAAACGAGCATTGTTTCTTATTTTTAGTTTAAAAATCTTTATACCCTTAGCCTATATTGACATAGTGAAAGTTATTATAATGTTTGAATTACAGTAATACATTTCTGCAAGTGATAAGCAAACTTACTTGGTCAAGAATACTTTTTTAAAAAGTACTAACTGTATTTCATATGGAAATGAAGTTTGACTAAAATTAATCTACCAGGGCCTGGCTTTTTCAAAGCTAAACTAAAGACCAAGGAAAATATGAGAAATGGGAAAGCTTTTCTTAAGCTGCCAGTGCATATGCTAGTAAAGAGTGCACTCCATTGCCTTATGTTCTTGTCTTCAATTGCAGATTTCAGCCGTAATTTTTTTTAGTTATTAATGTAGAATTCTCTTTGCATCAAATTGTCCACTTTCAAAAACTAAGTTGAGTCCAATAAAATGTTATAATCTGTTAGTTTTCATGGAATATGGTGAGCAAGCTAATGGAGAAGTCTACTTCAAGGTGCTTTGTATTTGGAAAACAGTGCTGCAGCATTGCTGTCCTAAACAAAATTTTCAGATTTTGGAGCTATTGATATACTTTGTACACTTACATGATGTATACTAATGAGAAAAATATGTTGTCCTTGAAGGGTTTTCTTCTGATGAAGCATAGTGCTTCTCTGCAGTATTAAGTTCTGTTCCATATCTTTAGGACAAAAAGAGCTTGGTAGTTTTCACACTGCATAATACTGAAAGTATAATAATTGGTATTTCCATGTCTTATAACATGTTCATGTTATAACATTATGTTATAACATAACATAATGATGTTATAACATCTCAGACGTTAAATCTGAGATTTGAGCTTATGCCATTTTCAGTACATATTGAAATCTTTCCTCTGTTTGATATACTTTAACAGATATACTTTAACCTGTTGTCTTTGAGGAGTTACTTAACTTTGAGGTATATGAGCAGTTGTGAATTTGATGCTTTGTTCTTTAAGTTGCATAGAAGTGGATATGTGGAATTGAACAAATTCACCCAAGAAAGCTGAAATATCTTTCAATTTACTCAGTAAATCAGTCCAGGCTTATTAAGTCAGCCTAAGAATAGAACTTCTATCAGCTAAACTTTCCACTGGGATTTATGATTGGAGTGCATATAATAACTCATTACTGATCAATGCACGAGAGATGCTCTGTTGTAATATGTATTCATGGGAAGTATCTGTACTCGTTTTCCATTTTACATTTTTGTAAATAAAATCCCATTAATTATTAACAAAATTGAGTCAACCTTGAAACTCCCTGGATCACGATGCATCAATCAAACAGAAGCAGTGATTTTTCTGGGTTCTTTATTTTTTTTCAAAATAAGTTTCCAATTAATATAACTTATTTCTTCCTTGTTGGCAAAATACATTTTCTGCAGTGTAAGGAAATAAGAAATACTGTGGTCTAGCCAATATTATTTGTTGAATTAAATTAATCCTTAGAGCAAGTTAATAAGACTATCATCCAAAGCAACAACAAGATAATATAAAAATTACCCAAGTGCCACTAAAGACACTTTTGATAAAAATTTTCATATTTCTTCATCACAATTGGAGTTTACCTAAAAGTTTAATTTCTAATACAATAGAAATAATTGCAACTAGAACTTGGGGCACAGGTCTATTAGTTTAAAGAAAAAGTGTTTATAGTTTTTTCTTGTTAATTTTTAGAAATTGTTTCATTTGTGCTTATTCCTTTGATACTTGAATATGAAGAGAAATATGGAAATAAATTATTTCACAGAAACAGTGATACTAGAAATCAGATTGTGTTTTATCTTCTGAGTCACTTTTTAAAACCTACTCTGATAATAGTAATTCTCCCTGTGTTAAAAAAGAGAGAAAATAAAGCACTTACTTTGCAGAAAGAAATCAGTGAAATATCTACATTTTTTACTTTTTCCCGACATACAGGGTGCTATCAAAAAATGTGGCAGCTGACATCATAGTCAAACTGATTCTTGAAGTCTTGAAGTAAACTAATTTTTTGGGATGGGTATTTGATTACTAGCCAATTCAGTGGCCCAGCTGTGTTAGCCTGAGTCACCTGAAGGACTGTTTGTAGTCATTATTCTGGGTAGATTTTGCATTTGATAAACTCATAAGCATTAACAAAAAGAAAAGTAGCAAGTCTATGGTGTTTTCAAAGATTTAACGACTTACAGCAGCTTCCTGACGTAAATGTGTGGCCCAATAGGAAAAAGCAGCTTCAAGTTCGCTGTTTTGTTTGGGATAAAAGTTTTGAAGAGTGCTTCTGAAACAGTTTATTTTCTGGTACAGTATTTTCAGTTAATTCAGATTCAGCTCAAATTAACAACTCTGTGTGCTTTGGGATAATTAAATTACTGTTTCCTCTTATCTTGGCTCACCATGCAGACTATCGCCCACCCCTATAGCTGCTTTTACTCCATTGCTATAGCAGCTCCGTTATTTAGGGATAAATCTTTTCTTCTCCCCATCAGTTGTTGTGAAAGAAATGTAAGCCACCTGTGAAAAAAATTAGCATATTTGGACTGACTTCTTGTGTTTGCTTGTCTGGCTGTATTCCAGGTATTTTTATGTCTAAAGGAAGGAGCGAATAAAGGTATTTCAGCTGTTCCTAGTTATTAAAACTGACCTGGATGTACTGCAGACTGGGAGGAAAGGGAATGGAAGGATGAAGAAAACCAGGTTCTTATGAATCAAAGTGTAAAATGAAGGGTGATGTGAAGGGTGGCTGAACGGGTGCATGAGCCCAAGCCTGCCGTGTTGGGAGCATCAGCTGCCACATCGTCCAGGCAACCCAGGTTGCCATGGCAATGGCAGCAGCGACCGAGGGATGAGTACAGCTCCCACTGCCTGGCTCTCCCTGGACTGCAGATACCAGATGAGTGTTAGAGAATCCCCAAACCTTATTCTGGCAAAATGCCTTTGTTCCCAGCTGAAAGGAGGACCAAGCACAGTTGCTGCTGGATTTACAAAGCTGTTGCACATTCAGCAAAACTTTACAGTCATGGGTGTTTCTTTTTGGCAGTTGAAGAGAAGTAGGGCTTAGAAGGTAGATATGGAAAAGAAACACTGCTTCTGTATCAGGGAAACTTGCCATGATGGAATTATTTGTTTTTATCTGTTTGTTTAGGAATACAGGTGACTACTAATAGCACAGGCACTCTAATTGCCTCCCAGGAAAACAAGATAAAAGTGATATTGTCCCTCTTGTTTGTTATCAAGAGGTCATTGCATAACAATGCACTTTGATAGTAGTAGCACACTTCATTTTTCCTGCACAAGTGGGCATTATCTGTAGTTTCAAATGTAAGTTATACGTACCTGTAAATGGGGATTTTAAGCCACGTGTCTTTGAATACCGGAAAAGAATCCCTAAAATATCCAATTGCATTCAACCTTAAAAATTTCATCAAAGAAGGACATCATGTGTGTTTATTTCTGGAAGGTTAAAATTGCTCACAGTTAGAACTGGTTACAGTATTTTTAGAGGACCAAGATTTTTATTATCATCGTACCATATCAACTTAATCTGCTTAAAAGGCAGAATGTTTTTCTGTTTTTTTTTTCCTGTCTGTGTACATATACCTATTTATAACATCCAATCCTATAACTTGATTATTTTCTTCAACTCCAGGAGAACGTTTGACTGTTAAATGAGGGTTTTGTTGCGCTTAGGTTTGGGAGTTTAGGAGGGCAAAGGAGCTGTTTGGTTGGTTGGTTGGAATTTTTCAGGGTTTTTTGTGTGGCAGGGAATAAGGGGGAGTATTGTTGTTCAAGTTGTAATGTGATACCCAGAAAGATTTAGTAGAAATCCTAGGCTGAAAATAAATGTGGTAACTCTTCCATAAGTGAGTCTGTCACTGAACAGCAGGCTGACTGCCATCAAGAAACACTTCTGACACAATAGATGTGTTTTGGGAAAGGGGAGAGAGTAATGGAATGGGTTATTTGGGGAGTCTGAGAACGTATTGCCTGAGAGAAATGTCTGGGGCAGAGCTGTGATACCTGCTCTTTTTTTTTTTTTTTTAATAAATTTTATCCTAAATGTACATTTTTCTGCATTGTATTGAAAACTGAAATTTCTTTCCATTTGACATGAAATATTTGCTTTTCTGAGAGAAAGAAAGAAAAGCAATTGAGAAAGGAGATAGATGTTACTGCCTTTGCTCAACACCCAGATTACTTCATCATTTAGCCAGGAGATGAGAACACAGATTCAGTTTTGTTCCTTTGTGTGAGAATGTTTGTGAAGTTTCTAGAAATAAACAAGTCACCTACCCACCAAGCTTAGCTACTCTTTCCCAATCACTGCATGCTGTGAATATCTACGAGTAGTGCAACAGTCCCAATGGATTAAGTTTAATTTAAGTCTCAGTGAGAAATGGGTTTGACAGAGTTAATCAAGACATCCAGACACTGCACTGGATCATCAGCTTACTTTTTAGGTGAAGTTACAAGGTTTATGGCCTCAGTTACTACAGTTTAGATAACCCTTAGGTCAGGGTGTAAAATGTAAGAAGATATAGATTGATCTATGTGCCTTTTGTGTGAGGTGCAGGATTTTCTCTGTGGGTAATGTGCTAGTAGAATCAAAAGAAAACATGCCTGAAGCCTTTCTTTTCACATCTTTTATACAACCCTTCTTTTTGTAATAACCGGTGAAAACATGCCACAATAAGTGGCAATTTTTTATCTGCCTTTGGAGAAACAGAATCCCAAGGCATCTTCCCTGAATACCTTGGGAATAAAAGCTACTGTGTTTGACATAGTTCTTGAGATCATAGGACCAATACTATTTCTTCATGCTTTTTTTCCCGCTTTTTCTTTTCTTTTGGAGGTTCACATTTTGCAACAGGATTATCACAGTGACTTCTGAAAAAAGTTGCTTTTCTAATTTCACTTCATATTTTTCCAGATCATCTCCCACACTGCCCTTTTCTGGGGGCCTTCACAGGAGAAATTGTTTTAAAAGGATGATGAATCAATTTAGGCAGAAGCAAGATAAATTCTCCTACACTTTCAGGGAAATGTCTCTTGTATTTTTCTGTCAAATGATCATTAATATGTATTAAGGTCTGGTGTGCAAGTACTAACCAGTCATTTCCTGGATATTTTATCTATTTCTATTTTTTTCATCATAGTTTTTTCCATTAGTTATGGGTAAGATAAGCATTGAAGAGCACAGTATATGTTTGTCATGTCCCTACCATATTTTCCTACACTAACTGAAGGATATAAAATAGCATTTAGGTTAGGGTTTCATCCCAAATGAACATGTCCTTTCTGGTCTATACATTTTATGAGAACATGAATTCGTTTTTTCTTGGGTTTTACATTGCTATGTTAGCATCTTCCATCACCTGAACAACCCACCCATTTCTCTAAATGCATTCTTAGAGTTTGGTACTTCTATCATCATGACACATTAAATCACAAACAAACAAAAGAAAACCCCCAAAAAACAACAAAACTCCCAGCAAAAAAAACCTCTTACTCTTTTGGACTTGCTGCATGTTGAGGACTGAAGTAATTGGTTGGCAATGGTAAGATAACATTGTAGCATAAGTGTTCATTGGATAGCATGTGAAATTGTTTTACTTTCCATACTGTAAAGAGAGGAGCCTCCTGTTTAATTCACCTGTGGCTTTCTATGTTTGAGCATAATTTCTTCCTTTAAAACCAGCGGGTTGACACCTTGGTCATCTTGTTGAATACAAAGTATCCAAGCAGGCTCTTGGTGGTTATAATTTGCCCTAAGTATCTATGGAAGGAAAACCCAGAAAGACAAGTTCTGCGGAAACTGGTTATAATCTCATAACCTTGCAATAAATACAAATGGAAGAACCCAAATGATATTCAGTTAAAACAAAACTTTAAAAGTGGCAGAGCACTCAGGAACATCAGAAAGGGAGTTTCAGCCAGATGATTTGTGTGGCTTTGTTTGGTATTGTTGGTTTGCTTTTTTAGTAGAACTGGATATCCCAAAAACTTCCAGGAATCAGTTTGAGGGTTTTTTCGTGTTCTTTCATAAATCCTTTATACTTTAGCTTAGGCATTCCTGGGAATGTCTTGTGATAGTGTGAGGTTTTTTTGCAGAAGGAAAAGTGAAGTTATATGTTGATCAATTAATATTCTCCCCGAGAGAAGTACATACTTTAGTGTTCTGTTCTGTAAGACTTTGGTGCTAATGGAACTATTTTCTCTGATTTAAGTACATAATATTAATACTATAGATCAGAAATAAATTTTCTAAGTGATTTAAATAAGGATTTATTTTAGTCGATGCAAGTATTACCAATCCAAACAGTAACACTGCTATAAAGTTCCACTATAGAAGTATCATTATCTGAAGTAGAAATATAACATGTTTTTTCATCCCAAAACACAGATATAAACCATTAAAACAGCATTCCCCTGCAGAAACAGCTGAACAGTGGTTTGCTGGAAAACTGAGTGTGATAGACCTTTATTTCTTAAGCATACACTGTAGCCTGATGCATGCCATGGTTTAGAGCTTCACCCACACCACAGAGCTGAACCTGCTTTAAGCAAAGGAAGATTGCAATTTGACGTGGCAGCCTTGACCACCCAAAGCCTGGCAAGCCCAGCTAGCACCACGGGTTGCCGGTGTCAAGAGTGGGCTATCTCTTAGGTTCCTGGAACCCAGAGTATAGCCAGGGCTCCAAGCCCCCTTTGGCCACTTCCAACGTCCGAGGAGAAATAAAGGAAGAGAGGGAGACCTTTTCAGGTTCCAAGGTAAGGTTTATTTGGAGGGCAGGAAGGCCAAGTGGACGCAAGGCAATGGAACCCAAAAAGGCAGGGAGCACCCGTGTGCATCAGCTTATATCCGGGAGAGGTCCAAAAGGCGGGTACAACTCAACAGCCAATCAGAACTTCTTGGGGGAGGTACACGGTAAGGGGAGGAATACATAATTAACCAATGGGGGATAACAGGCGTGTACTTATACATAACATCAAATCACATACTAAAGAGGGGATGACTGACGCAGAAGGTGCTGGAACAATAGGAGGGGCCAGGGAGGATTGACAGGGGCTTGGGAGGGGATTAGGGAAACTGGCAAGGAAAGCTCTGGAAGAATAGGTGGGGTTCAGGGTAATGGACAGGGTTAATTGCGGGAAAGGGTGAAACCATTATACATTGAAACAGGGGTAACAGTCAAGGGAAAAGCCATTACAAACAGGGGGTACAACAACTCATACAACGTATAGCTAAAACTCTAGCCGCAACAGCAATTTATTTAGTAATTCAGTTCTTTACAGATCAGCCTTGGAAACGTAGATGTGAAGTAGATCCATGTGTTAAAGATATGTGGCATCTCTGTTGCCACACAGTTCATTGTGCCACTTAGTATACCAGTGAATTCTGTAATATAATACAAACTTATATTTGTAACTGCTGCTAATGTTTTAAAATACTCTAATAATTTTAAAATATTATAATTATTCTTTTTCATCTTTGTAGGACATTGAAGATCTTGTTTGGTATTAACATCCTAGCTGAGCATGGTAGGAAGAATACAGAGTTTACCTATCATCTCATGCTTGGAAAGTCTGAGTTTCATTTAAATGATTCACTGTTCAACTTTCAGGTATAATTACTGTAAGGCCATAATAATGGGTCAAAAGAGCAATTTCTTTTTGGATCAGATGATAGTATTACCTAATAAAGAGAAAATTCCCAGCAAAACTAGGTGTCAATGAATTGTTAAGATTGCAGAGCATAATTCTCTTGGTTCCTCCTCCCAAGTTTAAAAATGATTGACACTTTATATTTTCTGAGTGTTTCTCTGGTGCCAGTGTATAGGAGATTATAAACAAAACCAGTTTCATACATTAACCTTCCTGAATAGTTTATGCGTTAAAAATTATAACAGTAAAGTGAAACCAGATGGACTGAGTAGAGTTGACAGCACCTTTCTGAGTGATGAAATTGCTATTGATTTATGACAAATGCCAGTAAAAGCAGGCAGGGACTGTTTTGTTGCTGTCAGATGAGAACTGAAAGTAGGCAGGTTTTGTTATCAATCATTTGTTGTCGGTGTAAGACAGTGGCAGGCTGCTATAATTGATTTGATAGTTCTGTCTGACTTGAGCTCCAGTGGCCACCGCAGATCATGGCAATGCAGCAGTGCAGAGAATTGACATGAAAAAGAAGTGACATGACTCCTCAGAGGCCAAGCTGTATGATTTAAAGGTGTTTGTTTGTCAGAACATTTTATAAATCAGAATTTTCAGACTTAGAGGCAATTTATTGATCGTTTTTGAGGTTAGTTAGGAAATGGGCTTATTTTATATTGTGGCATTAATTTAATAGATGTTTTATGACCTAAAAGGATTTGCATGGGTAAAGAGACTTCTTTTTTCTCTTTTCTTTACGTTGAAGAATAGCTTACATGATTTCAGTTTGCTCTTTTGATGAAACTTTTCCCCTGATATAGTATCTGTCCCAGTTATGACTAGTGTCATTGTAGAGTATCACTATGACACTTTGATCCTCAGTAATAGGCTGGATTTTGTGTTTTAAAGAAATAAAATAATGATGGCTACTGAAGACCTAATAGGACTATTGAATCAAGCTTTGGGGATTTAATTCTGAGGTAACCCCAAATTAATCTGTAATGTAATTTCCAGAGAACTTTACTTATTTCTGTGTGAATTTTTGATTTCTGAAGTTTCAAGTTTGGTTCTAGCTGAGTTAATTAACAAACACAGATTGTCTTCTTTGCCATTTCCTACAAGGGTGGGGATTTTAGAATTGGAAAACACTCTGCAAAGAATTATCTTAAGAAAGATGAGTCATAGATACGTTCTGCCTCTTCCTTATTTTAAACATTAATTATACCAATTAGATACAAACTTTATTCCCAAACAAAACTCTGCAATGATACCTATTTTATGTATATGACAACTTGAGAGATAAGAAAGCATCATATACTTTGTATAAACAGAGGATTCATGAGTTAGGAAGGACTTGAACAGTTAAGTAAGTGTAAAGATCAGACTTATTTTTAATTCCACTGCTGTGCATCTGTACAAAAAGTCAGTAATTCTCTGTCTGGATCAAGGAAAGTATAAAGGATCAAGGGAAATAAAAAGTGAGATATTGATGCCCTCCACCAGTGTTGAAAAATAATTATTTCAACTAGTCAATGTAGAGCAGGGCTGCTAGGTTAATATAGACAAATAGACTATTTAAAATTAAGTGATTGAAACAGTGTGGCTTGTTTAGTCTAACAAAAAGGAAGACAAGAAGAAAGTGTATGTGTACATAGGTGGGTGTGGGTGTGTGTGTGTGTAAAATACACACAGATCTGTATTACATGCAATGTAATTATATATATATAATTATAATAGATATAATACGTTGTGTATGTTTGGGAGGGTAAATGTTGGAGAAGAAGTGTTAACAACATAAACACAAGAACAAGTGGAGATTATTAACAAGTGTAGTTTTGAAAACAGCATTCTAGGAGGATGGGTAGTTGGTCCCATTTACATTGGGACATTCTAAAATTTGATCTATTAATCAGCAAGTGAAAGTATATTAGTATCATCATTTAAAATAATTAAGGAGTTGGAATCTCTTAAGTCTTATATCTTATATTTTAACTGTGGCTTTCTCCATATTAATTTGTACTTTTCACAGTCAATTCTTGTTTGCTTAAAAGGCTTACATTTTTTATATAAGATGCTTTCTCAAAAAGAGATGTTCATTGGTTGTGTTTACATTACAGCAAAAAAAGTTAGGCTAGATCTTTTAAATATATGTAACTTTCCCATTTTTTTTCGATTTTTTAACATCCCCAAAGTCAAAGAAAGCAAAAAATGTTTATTTCATTTATGCTGATGGATATTATTTGCAGAGTAATATTATAGATAGGATGAAGAAAACAAAGACAACTGATGGATGTTAAGAGAGATCATATTTCATACTGTTTCTAGAAAAGAGAGTATCAGGTGGATAATACATAGAAATCTACTTAAACTACGTGGATGTTTTGATAAAACAGTTAAAGGTAAGATTTAAAGACAATACAAAAGGAATATTGAATTCTGCAAGGAACCTGAAGAGACTAAGAAAATTGAAACAACTAGGATTAAAGATGTAGGTAAAGGCAGAAATATGGGAATAATATTGAAGCCCTTGAGTTTCTACAACTGGAAAAAGTTGTAGCAAGTGATCTTACTCCTAAATGTTACTCTAGGAAGAGATATCCAAAAATTCTGTGAGAAGAAATTTTCTGAAGAACTTGGATCTAAATTATTTGCGGTTCATACAGTATGTTTGTCATCTTAAATTTTACCTAGATATACTCACCACAAGGCATCACAACAAAGGTGTAATACTCTCCTGCAGATTACTGAGCAACTGCATTAAATGTCGAAATACTGACTAAAACCCTATACAATTATGACATAGAAAATTATGCATTTGATTGCTTTACTTTTATGCCATATTTATATTCAAGAGTAATACTGTACTTCCAGTCAATTTAAGCTGTAAAATATCCTAAAAGATCTGTTCCACAGCAAGTCTGAAACTTGCAGAAGATGATCTGGGTTAATTAGCTGCAACCTTTAAGACACGATTCCTACATGCTGAAGTTCATGGGTTTTGATAAAAGTGGAGTACTGAAATATCAAAAACCACTTCTGTCAAAGGTGATTGTGCTTAATGATATATCTCAACTAGTGGTGCCTCTGCATCCTTGTTTCACTATTTATCTGCCTCACTTCATCATTAATGCTGATCTCTGTGCTTGTGTCCACAAGCAGTGCATTTCAGTATCTCGTGTTTCATTTAATTCACTGAGTTCCCCTGGTTGAGTGGACTGCTTGCTCATTATGGAGCTGGTACTGCACTGAGGAGGCTCACTGAAATTCAGAGTTAAGAGTGGCTGCTTTGCACTCTTGGTATGCTCATTATACTATTGGTTTCTAACCTTTACCTCTTGCCTTCCCCTAAAAAAGTATCTGAAAAAATAATTTCAGATGTTAAACTTGTATTTCTCTACACCAGTACTCTGCAATTTTTATTTTCTATGTGTTACTTTAGACTCCTGTGTCCTCTTAACAAAATTTGAAACAATTCACTAGAATGTAACATCAGTACTCTAGCCTCTAATGTTAAGGGTAAAAATTCTGGGAAGTTCTCATCTTTCCTTAGATACTGCGAGCCCTTTCTTTTTTAAGTTCTACTATTTGACATGATCCACATAATATTTTATCTGAAACTATTATTTGTATTAAATAGATATTAAACCATTAGAAGGTAAAATTTACTTTTGCATATACTGCAAACTATATTTGAGCTTGGTTACAGATGGATAAAATGAGTAGCATGTTTCCAGAAGTAGAATTTCACTACTTAGGCAACTTGTTATGAAGCTAATATATAGTTACTGTTTTTTCTTAAGTGTACTAATTCAGAAACTCTCCTTCTGGTCACCTGGATAAAACTATTAACATTTCAGAGAGCATTTCATTAACATTTACATAGTGTCTCATCAGATTGTTCTTTGACTTGATATAGCATGAGACCAAATCACCTCTGAGATTTCCCAAGGTGCTTCTTGCCTCTGAAGCTTGTGTGTCAAAAACCCTTAGGAACTTGCATGTTTTTCAGCTAGAATATAATGATGGGACTGCGATTCAGACAGAGCTTTGAAGGAAGTGTACCAAAAGACACAAAAGGCTCCCTATTATCTTCCCATTGTAGAAGAATATAAAAAGAATAAAATAATTATGTATGTAGTGAAAAATCAAAACTGGTGGGTGAGCTGAATGACCTGAGAAACTTCAGAACCCATTTGTATCCTGCCCTCAGTGTCCTCTGAAAAAAAGTTAATCTACTTCATCCTCTTCTATTTTGCATTAAGAAACTTGGCTGAAGTTGGGCATGATTACTTCTTCAAGCAAGAAGCAAACTGCCCCATCTCCAGAAACTTCAAATTCACCTGCAAACAGCCAACCTTTCCCCTTCTGCTGTGATCTTTTCACAAAATGGCTGTTACTGCACCTGTGCACTGAACTGTGAACAAATAAACTTTACAGCTATTTTATATATAATCCTGTTACTTAGAAATAAGTAAAGATAAATAGAATCACTTCAAGGTGTCCAAATCTTAAATAATGCTTTGGTGGGGAGGGGAGCAAAGAAAGCTTTCAGTGTTTGTCTCTGCAATGTTGTCCATGAATCTGTAGGTTACCTTTTATTTCTTTCTTATAAATATTTTTATTGTCAGTGGTTCTCTATTTTCTTAATTTTATTCCCCTTTTTCCTAACTTGAGGGTAAGGCCAGATTATACTCCAGTATCTTATATTTTTATAGCTTAATACATTTGTAGTTTTCAGGGGGTACATTTTGGCTTGAAATATTAATTGCATGCATTTTTACTTAATTATGTATGCCATTTCTACTTTTTGTGGCTTTATTATTATATTTTTCATGGTTTTCTGTCCACTATTGCTTTGCACAAGTCCAATGCAAAAGAGGAAATGGGTAAGTTAAACAGGGTAAATCATGCAGAATGTTCCCTTATAGAGGAGAATTATTCCTTTATTTTATTTCTTTGAATTGCAGTTGGGTGAATGTGATTTTTAAGTTGGCTGTGTGCTTTTTCTAAAGCACTTGAAAACATTTAATCAGATACTGATGGCCAGCTAAATATTACTGAGATATGAAACAATCTCCATCATTCTTTATCTTCCTAAAATCTTCCAGTTTTCCCTTTCACCATTTTTTTCTATTTTCCTGAAAGAAGAGGAGAATATAAACAATGACTCTCCATTCTTACACTGTTATTTAAGATTCTGTGTTCTGAAACTTTGTGAGCCTGAAAATGCCACCATGGTGATCACCTATCACAGGAGTTTTACACTAAGACACTTCACTAGGCCAATGGACTTTTCTCATCTGCCTCTGTGTGTATGTGCATGCACTTAAAACATATGTTTGTGCATTATAAATATATCTACATCTTAAAATCTGCCCTTGCCATGCAAAATTGTCTTTAATTTCAGACGCCTGTGAGTTAATTCTTCAAGTTTTTGACTCTACAATTCATTATCTACTTCCACATCAGTATCAGTGTGTTAATGTAAAGCATGTCTGTGTGAAGATATATTCCAAATGAAAAGAAACAGCTTTAGAAAAGTAGTGTAGGTTGTAGTACCAAACACTGCTTTGAAATAATATACTGTGTATTTGTGTGTTGCTAGAAAAGGGTCTGAATGTACTGTATGAACGGTAAAAAAGAGGGAAGGGCTGTTTCTTAGTGGTCTAGTGCTCAGGCACCTGATCTGTGGAGACTTTACAGTTAAAAGTCTTCATTCAGGGGGAAGAGCTGAGGGAAAACCTACCAGAAAGGGATCATAATTATTCCCAATAATCCTGTTGGAAATTCTGAGTAGTTAAGAAAATAATGTCATTTTTGACTGAGACTTGTAATTTTAATTTAGGATAGGTAATCCTAAACTGTGGATCAATCATAGACGTGTAAAAAACAACTGTTTGAGAATACATTAAAGTATTGTAGTTGGGAATGGAAGTGAATACATGGTCTGGTCTGTAGATTTAAGTGCCTGGGTGTTTAATTAATGAAACAAGTGGTTAAATATAGTACTTAGAAGGAAATTCAAGAGCCAGGAAGAAAACTGCAGGGATAAAAGGGAGAGGTGTTATTGCTTCTGATAGGCATGACTGGCATACTAGTACATTTTGTACTTCATTTTTGCATATAAATACATTTTAAGTTTGTTGTCATAGAAATTCTCATAGTTTTAATTAATTTCCTTGTTTTTTAAAATTCATTCAGACTTCTAATGTGAATATAGCAACCATTTCCAAATGAAATAATTTGGGTTTTTTTTTAATATGTAACTCAAGTTGTAGTATTTATAAATACATAGAATATCACTATCTGTTCTACAATTGAAAATCTAGACTGCATTGACTGTAAGGCTTAAGGAAAGTTTTCACTGGGACGCTGCAGTCCAAGTCTGTTCTTATGCGCTTGTTTTATATCTGTTCAACTTCCCAGAAAACTGAGTTGTAACTAAGAGTTATTTGATTTTTTTAGAGATATAAGTAAATTTAGAGGTATCTCTTACCTCTCTTTATTACCACTGTGGAATTTCTGTTAATGAATGCCAGAAATATGTTTACTTTAAAAAACTGGTTCCCAAATGTAATTCAATTGTTAGCACATGGTCTAGCACATCTTCTCATTGATAATACAAGAAGAATTACATGAAGTTTCATGTTCTGTGTGACAGATGAGCTGTAGGGGAATTTTTTAACAAATCCATGTATACCCTATTAGTGCTCTTGCTGTAGTCCTTGTTTTTGATACCTTGATTGTGAGTAAAATAACATAGTTATATTACTCACGAGAAATAATAAAATCACTTTTACACATGGCAGATAGCTCTTCTTCCTTTCACTACATTTAAGAGTCATTAAACTTCATGGATAGTTAAGAGTTTATTTAATCTATTTCCTTTTCACATTGTGAGTCCAAGGATACAGATGCCATTCTCGATGGAGCTTTCTACAAAAAAATTAGACAAACACAGCCACACTGGAGAAAAAGAGCAGCATCTTTTTTGCATATTTGTTTCATTTTTGCTTCTTTATATATAGATTCAGAAAAAAAAAATTACTGGATGGAATGTCTTAGTGTTGAGGAAGACAGACAATACTGATCAAAGCAACAAGAGTCTTATGTGGACTTCTGAAGTACCTTTATCATTTCATGTTTTCCTTGGTATTTTGTTGACTGCAGGCATAGCAACATGATACTTTTTTCTGACAGTTCATGTCGATTAGGATTTTCAGATATCTAAAAGGAAAACGTCAACTTATTTCCTGTAGTTCAGTGTCTAAAACTGGACAAAAACCTGAAGCTGATGAACAGGAGAACATGGTTCATGTTTTTTTAAAAGATGATGTTCCTGTTCCTACATCCTAGAAACCGCCTGATGTTTTGACTTGCAATGAGCAATTCTGTGACACTTCTCTCCTTTGTTATTATTAGAATCATGACTTTTGCATTCTTTCAGTTTTCTTAAATCAAATTTCTTCTACAATTTTTTTCAAGTGTAGCTGCAATTTGCTTTGAGGTTACTTTAGCTAATGCCCTGGGTCTGTTTTTATCCAAATTGGGATTTTGGGGGAATTTCTTTTAAAAAGTCAGAGTCAGCTGTGCATTGATGCTCTGTCACATGCATTAATTATATTCAAAATACAAAATGTTTAAATACTGAAATAAAAGAAGTAATTAAACAATTTGGCTTTGGTGGTCTCATCCACTCAAAGCTTTTCTTCCCTTTTGAGTAAGGAACAAGTCCATATTAGGTATACTTATCAGTATACTTATGGAGTGATTTTTTTTCTTTCTTTGCCAGTTAGATCTCATTCTGAGTACTGATGTGATTATTTTGTCCTTAAGCAATTGTCTATATTCATCCTTACTAATTCTCTCCAAAGACTGTGGTTTCTGCTTTTCTTTTCTGAATTTCAAGTCATAGAGGTCTTTGTGAATTAATCAAGTTGATTTCTTACTACTTTTTCTGTACTTTCTCTGCATTGAGATAATGGGACTTCATTACTTTTATATTGCATTGTTAAAACGTGCCAATAATTTTGAGTCCGCTCTTTCCTAGTATTTCTTGCTGTAGGAACTTTCTTCTGTGCAAAAAATAATGTGGGCAGTGTTTACAATAAAGCTAATAAAACCTGGTTTTATATCTCCTGTTTTAAAGCATTTCTTTTGAGGATATAAACTGTTTTTAGCATTAATCTAAATTGGAATATTGGTGTTCCAATCAATTTATATTAATAAGCAGCAGTAAGTAATAATTTCCCTATTGAAAAGTGAGCCAAGTGCTATATCCAGTGACTTGAAAATTTATTTTTTCAGAAGAAAAATATGTTCTTCTGAAAAAAATTATTTAATTTCTTAATTGCAATCAAAAAAATTGAATAAGTAGGTTTTCCGACACCAATTTTAGATTTTTCGAGTATTTCAAAATCTATTTTCGCATAAGATTTCTACTTGATAAATTTTCTCATTTCCCATATCAAGTGGCTAAGATAGGTATCTGTTCATACCAATCTGTTTGGCCTTCAGCTAGACCAGAATTGAAGGTAGATAGTAAACTGAATTTTTTTTTAATATATCAAATGGGAAAAGTGATAAAAATTTGTGTTTCTGGTGGCATTTGGGAAATGCAGAACATTTCAGATTGAGTCTGAGGCCATTTTAGTTAATGATTAATGTGAACACCAAAAATACTAATCTCTCTTTGATTTTGATATATTATAAGACTATCTTTGTCATGAAAAATTTAATTTACTTATTGAATATAGTGTAGAATTTCCCTATCCATATGTTTTTCCTACCTTTCTATACTTATTGTTCCGTGTATTCTAGAATACTTGCAGTAGGTTGATGGAGGGAGGTTGTTTGCCAGGGTTTTTTTCCTGAGCTGTGTGTAATCCTCTAATGTTAGAGAAGAAGTCTAGTGGTGTAAAATTGGCCTCACTGTTAGTACAAAGAGCTTTTATGAATAGCTACACCATATTTTCATTAGAGATGAAGATGTAATATTTTTCATTGAAGTTAGCTTATGAGGGTTTGATAAATGAGCAATTAACCATCTTCACCCTAATCCTAACCCTGATGCTGACCAGCACTGACAGTGTGATTTTCATCTTCACTGGGTGGAAGATGATACTAGCATTCAGGAGAAAGTCTGTACCTATAATTTTGTCAGATAAATATTTCAGATATTTAAAAGAATATAAAAGCAGTTCTGAGAATAACTTCTGCCGTGGAATTAAATGGCTCTGTTGCCAAAGAGATTACATAGATGCATTGTAGATGGCACATTTGTGATGTATGGTTCACAATCTGTTATGAGGCAAAAGAATCCTCTTCAAGGATTGTGATGCCAACATGTAATTGGGAAGAAAAGCAGCCAGATGACAAACTAAATGGACCTAATATCACATCCATCAAATTAGAATTGCTTTCTACTTGCTAAAAGCTAATAGCTGGAAAAAACCTGTAGAAGGTTTTTTTCAGCAGCAGCCTGGGTTGGGAGATACTGAATACAACCTGAATTTGAGAAGATTAATATAAACTTAACTAGACAGATAGGAATATGTTAAATACAATAAAACTTGTTTGCTCATTTAGAAGGTTTTTATATTTGAACAAAAGAAGTTTGCTTTGTTATTTTAGGAAAGTTAAAAATGAATTTTCGAAGAACTCTGTTATCTTTTATTTTCCTTTTTGTTGACTCAGCATCATTTATAGACATTTTTTCATGTCTTTGTCCTTTTTCCCATTATAATATGTAAATATTACTTTTGAATCCTTGTAATGCACTTGATAAATCTTTTTTGCTTCGAATAAATTAGTTAAAAGGTGAACTGCCTTTTTGCAACTGAGTTTTGACTGACAGCTGGGATTTTGCAAAGTCACTGTTTCTAAGTATTGCTGTAGGCTATTAACAGAACTTGTATTGGCATTAATACTTTTACTAAAGCCTGTTGAGTCAAGAAATCTGGAAGTAATGTATAATATGCATAATATCTGCATGCGTATAAAATGTCTATAGACATCATCATTTTTATATGTATTTAAAAATTATATATTTGTTAGAATCAGGCATTAAGTTTTTTAATAGTACCAAAATTTGGGCATTCAGGATGCTAGTAATGAAAAATATTCTCTGTAATAGTTGTTGTTCAATGTAGATATGGGTTCTGTTGCTTATATTTTTTCAACTTAAGGGAAACAGTTTGTTTTCCTTATACAGTACATTAAAAAAATTGTAAAATTTTCCACTTTTCTACCTAAATCACTTGCTAGAATTCATAGGAGGTCAGTTACGTCTGCAGTTCATTGACTTTCAATTGACCTGGATAGAATAACATGTTTAATAGAAAACTGTTTTACAAAGAATTTCTACCATCAAACAATATTTCGGATAACAGTTGTTGTCTTTTCTTTTTTTTACAAAAAAGGAAGTGATAAAGAAAATGAAGCTTTTTAATGACATGCTACCATAATATCTAGAAAGTAGTTGTGTATTACGAAAACAATCCTATTACTGATTAATATTTATTATCATTCATATTTGTGATTCAGATTTTTCTTAAGCTCATTTTTATGCATATTTACAGTGCTAGTTCATTTTCAAGCACTAATCATATTTTGAGCTTTGAATATCAGTTTCTTCTTGTGACAGTTTTACCAGAAGAGAAACCCAGTTTGCAAGGTCTAATTACAGTGAAATTCCTATTCTCTTAGCCTTGTTATTGGCAACAATTTTGGCCATAGTGGAATTATGCTGGTGGTAAAATTGTATCAAAAAACCTACAAACCCAAAAACTTTCAGTTTTGGGTTTTAGGGTTTTTAAGGTAAAATCATATATTAAGCATTGCCAGATTATTTTTTAGCCAATGCAGAAACAGTCTGAATTATTACTGTGTGAACTTCTAGCTATTTACTATAAGAATGTAAATAAAGTGGCACAGAGCCATATTTATAATGACTAATGAAAGCTGTTACACTGCAATCAGAGTGATGCAGAGCAACAGGGCAATTCATTAGGAGAAAAGCAGTTAACAAACAGCTAAAGCATGCCAGTTTGGACCTTTTCCTTTCAACTTCAAAACATATACTCTGCTCTTGGTTTGTTATGCTAAATTATTATTTCTAAGGTAAAGTAGATAAGGACAAGTAAGGTTATTCCTGCCTGCTGATTCTTGCTAACTCACAAAAATGTAAAGAGAAGGTGTAATTTTTGACTTTGTTATGAGCAGATAAATATGCTTGCCGTGTTATGCTTGTTAAACATACTGTATTTGTGATTTGTTGCAATGGGATGTTGATTCAGCACAGCATATAAGCACATACATAAGTCCCTCCTGACTTCAAGCACCTCTATTTAAATTCAGTGTTCAACTAAACTAGATCAGGGAGTCAGTAAAGTAAATCAGGCAATCTGGACTTAAATTGTATGCTTATAAATTACAGGTTCTGTAGTATTAACTATTTGTATCTCAAAAGACACTGCTGACATTTGTGATTGATTATTCTTTCCATTTTCTGTCTTTAAGACACCATTACAAGAAATAGAAATTATAAAAGCTGTATTTAATTTCAATATCTCTTTTATATAAGCAAGATATATAGGGAAAAGGCAATTGTCACAGGTGCTAAATTATAAACTTTATAGTTTTTAAGACCAGCTTCATCTGATATTTTATTTTTTAAATAGTGTAAACCCAAAATTTAGACAGAAATGAGTACTTAAAAAACACCTTGCTATATTTATTTTAGAAATAGTATTTTGTACAAAGTAATTTTACCAAATGCAATTGACAAAAGTATGTGTCCTTATCTTTAAACATTAGCAATATTACATACTGAAATATTATTGTGATTTTAATTGTATTTGCTCATCAATCACCATTTCCCATATATTTTTATTGAATAGCATTTCAGGAAATTAATTTATTAAAAGAGGAAACATTTAGGCAGTAAAACTATAGTTTGCTGGTACAGGAGAAGGAATTTTAAAAAAGCATCAAATTACCTGACTGCCATAGTTCCATCTCTTCTCTTCTTACACTTATATGATGCAGTTCAAGAAAAGGCCCCCTTCATGCTGACACCTTAACTGAAAATTCAAATCTCATTTGCAAGTACAGTTATTTATAATCTTGATTTATTTCTGTGATATACAAGTAGGTATATTTATGAAATATGTGTCAAACTTCTTTCTCTGTAATAGTCAAAGCTGTTTTTGTTAAATCTGCTCAAATTCTGCTCCAGCTGAATTTTATGTATAGCACAAAGGATACAAACTTTATGTATAACATAAATTTACTTAAAATAACTTTGATTTCCACAACTTGCAAGTACCTCAGATTTGTTACAGTTTGCCAGTAAGAAGTTCCCTGCTAGTGTATGGTAAGGTAGAGTTTCTTTAAGTCCAGTTTGACAGATTTGTGGTCTGTCACATGCATGTCAGCCTGCTAAGAGCAGAGGTGCTTATGCTTTCACAGAAGCAATGTTTTCTATTAAGTTGTTCTCACATTTGGACTTAAATAAGAAATCCATATTCCCAGAATCATGCTGAAAGTTGTGAAGCATTAAATGAATAGCTAATTGTAGAATCATAGAATAGTTTGAGTTTGAAGGGACCTTCAAGATCATCAAGTCCCAGTGCCTCTGCCATGGACATGGATGCCAGTCACTAGGATGAAGTTGGTCAGGACACTATCCAGTCTGGCCTTGAATATTTCAGGGATGTACGTGCACAATCTCTCTAGACAATCTGTTCATTATTCACCACCCTAAAGTGGTGAAAGAAGTGAGTAAAGAAGTTCTTCCTAACATCTAATCTAAATCTGCTGTCTTTCAGTTTAAAGCCATTGCCTAATGTCCTGTCACTATCTGCTTGCATAGAAAGTCCCTCTCCTCGTTTTTATAAGCCCCCTTTAGGTACTGGAATTCTGCTTTAAGGTCTCCCCTACGCTTTCTCTTCTCCAAATTGAATAACCCCAGCTCTCTCAGTCTGTCTTCACAGGAGAGATACTCTAGCCCTCTCTTTGTGTTTGATACATTTACTGATTTTCTGTAATTTTTTCCAAAATATAAAACTAGCTTTTATAATAAGTAGGGGGGGTTTTGTTCTAGTATAATTTTAAAGGAAAGTTTAGATGTTTGAAAATTTGTAATCAACATTGTACAAAGCAGTGTTGGAGACCAGAACTGAAATTGTAGACTTGAACATGAGCAGCTTGTGCAAAGAATGATAGTATTTGAAGTAAGTTGGGGTGCTAAATTAGTTTGCTTCTTTGGTTGTGTTTCTGAAGCAACTACAAGTTGGGATGAAATTATTTTTAGCACCATTTAGAAGATTGACCACTAGTTATCTAAACAAACATTTTTCTTGCTAAGGGGTTGCATTAACTATTAAGAAAGTAATCTTAGAAAATGACAGGTATGCAGCAGATTTTCCTTTTTCTTAGCCCCAGTAAAGCAAAATGATCAATTTTCTGTAGAAACCTTTTGTATAATATTTTCTTAAATTTGGTAGGGAATTAAATAACATTTAGACCTGCAATCAACATGGTTCTTCTAAACAATCAGTGATAGATTGCTTCTAAGTGATGACCATAACTAGCACATTTTCAAGCAACTCCAGAACTAACTTCTTATGACTCTGTAATCTTTTAAAATTATCATCTTTACATCCCAAGCTTTCATTTATGTTGCAGAATCTATTCAATTTATTCAGCAACACCAAAATTTAATAGGTTTTCTTCAACTGAATCAATAAGAATTCTAGAATTTAATTCCTAAGCCTTTTTTTCTTTTGAAAATGGCAACAGAAAAACTGCACATTCAAAAAAAAAGAAATAAGTCATATATGGAAAAAAAGCGTGAAAGATTTTGCTCTGTGAGCTTTATTGTTCATGAAGCTTTGTTACTATACATTGGTGTTCATTAGTTGATAGGCTGTTTAGGTGAACTTTACTTGCTGCTCTGCTTAGACTAAACATGCTGTCCTACACAGAATGGATGAGCATTTTTGCTGTTATCTTTGACTGCTTAATTCAGCTGATGTGATTAAATGTCACCAAGGTTAAATTATGAAGTTTGAATCTTTAGCAGTCTATCCTTTGAAAAATTTTAGGATCTGACTTAACAAATGTATCTCACTTTGAAGCTGGGTTTGAACCAGATGACCTCTATAGGTTTTCACCAGCCTAAGCTTTTTTATTATCTGAGAGAGAGCTGTATCTCTTTATTAAATTTTGTGAATTAAAACACATAAGTAAATTTTGAAATTACTACATATGCAAATGTCTTGAATATATAGGACTTGTTTCCACCAGGATCCATGTTGAAGTTCTGATCATTAATTTTTAGAAATATTTTCACATCCATATAAAAAAATTAGAAGCTCCTTGATGAACATAAAAAGGCGTTTGTCTTGCTTTCCTCAGATTCAGGTTTTAGGGAGGCACCAGACATTTCAGATAAGTGTCAGAAATTTTTGGGCACCTATTCTACAGTAGCTAAGTCTTCCATACTTGTGCTTCATGTCAGCAACAGCCCTGGTATTTTTCCACCCTCTTTATCAGGGAAATCTGAGGCTTAAAAGGTTTTATTATTTGATTTCTGGCTTCGTTTTTAGGCTGATAAGCTGAAGTATACATTCTTTGGACTTTTATTACTCTGATTTCATTGGTCATGTAACTAAACAACTATCTTTACATGTTTCCCTAAAATCCCACTGGAAAGTTACTTATTAGGAAATCACCTAATCCTAAATTTTATTTTGTGATGTTTAAGGAGAATCTGTTTACCTTCATGGCAAGCAGTTCTGGAAGCAGTACTACTGTTTTATCTCCTGAGGATTCACTTGCACAGCTTCAACAGATCACAGATTTGATAACAAAATTTAGTGACTCTACCTACTTTGACCACTAAGAGATTTTCCCCTGAAGTACATATTGCAATAGTTACAAGTTTTATCCATAACTTCTTTTCTTCATAACAATAATAGGCATCTCAATAAAGATGGAAAATGTTTTGCATTGATAGAATTAAGCTTACTGTAAATGCAGTAGCCTACCTTGTCACATTCAAATTGGAAAAACTAAAAAAAACACTGTCAAAAATTCAATTTAGCATTACAGAGATTACTGCAGTATAACAGCTTTTTATCTGTAGTAGTGTAAAAAAGCACTTCTAACAGTGCATCAATTTTCACAGCCATTTAGTAGATTAGAAAGCAATTGTAAACAGAGTAAAACCCACATTAACTCCTGTCAGCAGCCTGCCTTTTTCTCAGTTATGGATTTTTTTTGAAATAACAGTGAAGTCTAAAGTGATGCATCAACATCACAGGTTGTATTATAAATATGAATGAACCCATTGTAATGGACTGCATAGTAATAGATGGCAAGAATTTGTCCCCTCTCCTCAAAATAACAGCTTTTGTAAGGGAAGAATAGCTGTGGCATAAGGAAACATGTCACTCTACAAGAAATTACTGCTCGTGTTGTGAAACAATAACTGCACCAAGTGACGGATTTCTAAACTTCCCCTATTTTAATATTTTAGCGATGCACCATTAATAAGTGTCTGGTATTTCTTTTAACTGAAATCAGCTGAAAGTTACATATATCTAAAAAACCCTAAATCAAATATTTTTAAATGAACAGTTATATAAACAACATTACTGGGAGTGTTTTTTGGAGTGCGGAGAAAGAAAGTAGCCATGCATGGGTTTGTTTATTTTTAGAAAATTGTCTTTATTTTAACTGCTTAAAAGCAGTAAATGCAGTGAAAATGAGAAGAATACTTTTTTCTCCTCATCATCAGGTAGCACAGTGGTATTTTTTTCATTTCTCCAGAATATGCCTGATGTCTCTAACAAACACTGGTCACTAGATATTTCCTAACACCTGTTTCCAAAACGTTTTCTACTGCATATCTTGTTAATTGCTGCTGTCCATTTAGCTATTCCTTGTAGACTTAAATAAAGTCTACTATTCAATTGCTTTTGTTAGAAAGCTCTGGCTAACAGTGCATTGTGATAAATGTACCACAGTCATAATGCTAGGCACTATGCTATAAAATAATGCTTCTCTGAAGTAAAAGGGACAATACTGTATATTTGAGTTCCAGTTTATCACACACAGGATATTATACAATGAAGACCAAATCTGGAAATGAGGACAAATGTAATATTTTTTATTTATGGGAATAAAACCTGTTTGTAAAGTAGCTACAAAGATAAAAATACCATTTCCTCCAAATCGTAAGAATGAAATGTGACAATATTTATTCTCTCTCAGCTGTTGCATTTCATTGTTATTTTGTGAAATATTATGGCAATTACTCAATGAAACATTTTGTGCAAAGACTTCATTTAAAAAGTCTTTAAATTTTGGCTAAGAAAGCGAGTGGTTTTCTCCATGGAGATTGTATATTTCTTTGATAACCCATGTATAATTGTAGCTTTTAACCTTCAAATTTTTACATTTAAGCAAAAACAGTTTCAGGAATAGTGATTTCACATCAGTGAATTTTCTGCTTTACTATGTTTTAGCTACTTTTTATATTTCAATTTTTTTTGTAAATATAGCAAGAAAATGTAATCAATGATTTTGAGAATAAAATGCTTAACCAATGCTATATCCAGATTTATATTGTTTAATCCAATAAAGAAAATTTCATGGTTTGGTAATAAAAGGACATTTAATGAAACTTAAAGAGAAATTATCATCAGTAAAAACATACAAAACATCAAAGAGTTATTTTATAGTTGTGTGATTTCTTAATTTATATTTTTTTTAAAAATTCAAACATGTTTTCAACATTTTTTTGTCTTTTCTTTTTCAGAAAGTGCAGGTGAATGCATAGTTTCTTAAATTGGACCCAGCATTCTAATATAACTTCCTGTTGTTAAGTGTTCCTATTTAGTGGATTTCATTATTCCAAGTCACATAAGTGCACAGAATTCAAGAGCTGTTCTGTGCCCTAGACTTACACGATCATAAATTTGATTATCTTGTCTTTCCCTAGCCTTCATTTACCTAAACACTCTTGGGTACAGCTGAAAATGTTTTTCCAAAACTCTCTCATCCATCATGAGTGCTCAGTTCTTTCTAAGATGCTTTCTCATCTAATGCAGATTCACATGTAGTCAATGCTTTATATAAATAGATAAAATTACTGTATCTTGCAGTAATGGTAATTTTATTACCATTAGTTTACTAATCTGTCTTCTTAAAGAAGACTTAAATGCCATTTAAAAGCAAGTGAAACTACAGAGGAAACCAGTTTGTAGAAACTAGAACTGGTGAAGGTCCTAGGGCTAGAGAGTAAGCTATCATCTCATTAGGACCTGCTTTAGAATGAAACCCTCAAGAAGGAATTGCAGTTGAAACTACGCTGTTGTTACTGAACTCAGACAAGAAGTACAGGCTCCTCCTCCTGATGGTCACATCACCCCTAAAGCAGTCAAGAGTCGCTGTTCTCAGAACAGCAGATTTGTCTTCACAAGGCAGATGAGGACTCCCAGTCCAAGATTTACCAGTCAGTGAACCCTCTGCAGTCAGCCAGCTGCCCACAGTGCTGCTCTTACAGATGTCTGTCTCTCATATACTCTATTTAGCTACTTCAGCCCACTTCTCTTTCCAAGTTACATCATTTCTGTTTGGAGAAAAACATCTTTTAAAGACTATTGGTGGGAAATTACTGTTCAAAGCTGGCAGTTCTCAGACAGATATAGACACATGTAAAGCAGGTAAATAAACTTTATGTTCGGGTGTAGATATATTCCATTTAATTACATGGGATCTGTTTTGCTTGCCTTCACTATCTATTTAAAACTAATCTAAGCTAGGCTCTGTCTCTAATCGAAAGAAGCCAATAGATACCTAAAGTATGTGCTTTTAATTGTGCTCTGAAGATTGCCTTTTTCCCTTGACTAGTCCCTTGACAGTGCAATCTCTTTGCCATTATTGTTCTGCAGAGTCAGGCATAATGATTCTGCACCGGGACTACCATGCTCTACAATGATTTCATTATAGTGAAATACAGCAGTAGTGGGTACGTAGGATCCATAAATAACATTCCACACTTTGTATTGCTCTCAGAAATTCTGTATTTTGTGTTATTAGTACATTACAAAACAACCTCAGCCACCCACAAATAGATTTTCCTATAAATGAGTTGTCTCCTAAATTTGAAATACCCTTCAGCTCAATCTTTGTGTATTACAGTCCTTCCTGTATGCACCAGTGACTATGGAGCTGTGCATAATCTGATGAGGAAAATGGCATTTCTATTTTAATTCTGATGGGCATAGGTCATTTGGATTAGTTTCTGAATGAATGATGAAATATATATTAAAGTCTGTTAAACAATTAAAAGATTGATGAAAATAGTATTTTCAAATGATTGAGTCTCAAGTAACGGCATGTTTTTGTTTCATACCAAAAATAGCTTTGTGTGTTGGCATTTTATTATTATTATAATAAAATACCTTTTAATTTTTTCACCATGTTGAAACCTTAATGCTTTTCTTTTCTAGTTCTTTAGCTTTATGCTTTATGGAATAATTTAAATTTAGCATAATATTTACTATGTTGTACACGTAAGAGACAAATATTCTGTAATATATGCATAAAATATGATGATAAGGCCCAAACAAAATATTTTGTTTACTTCTTATTTTGAATGGCAATGAAACTATATGAATTAAAGTAGGTGCTGTTATAGTTTTTGTCACGGCATACAATTTTTATCCCTATTTTTAAAGCTTGGTTCATACTCTGCAAAAGCAGAGTTATGGGTGTTTTGATTTTTTTTTTGTTTTCTTGTTTTTTTAGAAAGAGAGTTCATTTTTCTGGAACTCAAATCACTGTTACTTTAATTATTTCACCTACAAATCTATCTTAATTAACAAAAGTGTACACTCAGAACTAATATCTATAATCACAGGGCTGCCTTCCCATTTGAAGTATCATTTCTAAAGACTAAACTTGAACACTTAGTCCTCTGTGGATGTGAAATTCTTAAATTTAGGTGTACACAACTAGAGTTCTCTACGTTTTGCGTGGCCAGGACTAAATCTAAGCCAATTTCAGTTTAAAGCAGTGATGATTTTCACCTGATGGGTAGGATTCCATGTACAAATGCAAAAGTAGAAATCATTATTTTATAGGCTGATTTTTAAATTCAGAATATGTTTCAAGCTTGTCAGAAACTTGCAAAGCTACACAAAAGTTTGGGTATCACAAATCTGTCAGAGAGAAGAGCCCAAACAACTATAAGAACTATGTCTACTGGAGGTAAAGGTTAGTAAACATGAAGGATATTTTAAAAGGAAAAAAAATGGTGATAGGTAATGGCTGGGAAGTGTATTTAGTAATGATGTCTTTCACATCTACAGTTCTTGTCAACAGAGTTCCCCTGCTTATATCCAAACTGTTCAAAACTAATTTGTTTTAATTATATTCTTCGTGTAGCCAGAAAAAGCTTTGTGAAATTTTACAGTTTCTGTTAAGTAAATGGTGAGATGTATGCTTAATAGTCTATCAGGCCTTAAAATCACCGAAACTGTACCCTTTCCTTCCTCATAGAGGTGGTGTCATCTCAACAACCCCTTGTCTCTGTCCAGACTAGGAAATCCACCTTTTATGCAAACTTTGCTGCAGTCAAAAGTCTAAAGCTTCCGGATTACAGAAGTTACTTTTAGATATCTGCAGTATGGGCTCTCTTTCTTTACCTGTTTAAAGTATGCACATTAGGGTGAAATGAAGCACAGTTTAGAAGTGCTTGTTTCTCCTCACTGAATATGAAGGGAGCCTGAGGCAACCAGCACAAATTCATTCAACCAGCACTTAATCTCACACTGGGATCAAGGGCTTTTGGTCAGGCACAAGGACGCAGAAGAAGAGTTAGGTTTGTTTCTGTACCCATAATACATATGTATCCATAGTCAATGAGTTTTATCAATTTCATAGTTGTAGTTATAATAAGGCCAGTTAAATTTGCAGTTTATTGTTTTAAATGTAACTGAGAATATTTCAAAGTATTCATTACCACAAAAAAAAAAAGGAAATGCACCTAGAAAAATGGAATTGAAATTTTTGCTTTAAGCTGTATTCTGTTATATAACCAAAGAGTTATAAATTTATGCATCTGCTTCAGCTTATTGAAACTGTCGTGATTTAAAGCTTAATTTCTGGAAAAAAATCTGTTTGGCTAGTATGCTCAGGACAGGCAAAGGTTTCTAAGAGATATAAGATAAATTATCGAATGCCATAACTAAATTCTTAGACATAGGGGATATTCTCCCTTCGCATTCCCTTCCCCAAAGTCTTCCTCAATTATGTTTCTGAAATAAAAATACATAAATATCTAGCCTACTATTTTTGCTGCAAAATTTTTATAAATCTCCTTGGAGTAAGCTGAATTGTTATTCTTAACGCTGCTGGCTAAGATTGAGAATCTACATAATAATACTAATTGTATGTGGTATTATTCTATTACACAAAATTGAAAATTATGTTTATTCTATAACATGTTGCTTTGAAACTAATAGTAACACGCATGAAATTTACATTTTAATAAATTTTCCTTAGATCACAGTGAACTGCTGAACATTGTGAGATTTTTCAATAGCATTTGTTTTTTCCATAGCATTTAAAGCTGCTCAGGTGTAGCATTTCTCTGGAAATGAGCACTAATGAAGGTGCTAGAAAAGATTTGAGAATATATCTCTAATGTGTTTAGTATGAGGTACTAACCTAATTGATGAGCTAGCAATGAGTTTACACAATATAGTTGTTCTAGAAAGAAGTGTTATTTTAATAGTTATTAGGTATATTGTGTTTCCTTAAAGGTGTTTTTATCATCTCTTTAGAACATGGTGGGAGAAGAAGAATTTTCTTTATAAGAACTGTGTGGCGATTGTGCCTGTGTATGACTGAGAATAACCTATAGACATTCTAGCCTGAATGAATTTATGTGCATGTAAAACTGTGTACCTTGTGTCCTAAAAATATATTTTCAAGTTTTTTGAGTGGTCTTAATTATTTTAAGAGTATCCATGGAACTTCTCCTGGCTGTCTTCTAGTTTCTTCAGTTACATATGGAATATTGGAGGGGGGAAACTTAAGGAGATTTCTGAGCAGTCAAGTGATTTCCATCACAGACTAACTGGGATCTAGAAATAAATTGTTTTATGGGTTGGTGTGTTTTTTGTCTACACCAAGTTGGCATCTATAGTCAGTACAGTTACAAATAGTAAACATCAGTGATTTCACACAATTAGCAAAGCTCACCCCTAAACAAGACTGGCAATGGCTGGTTTAAATGCAAGGAACATTTGAGAAGGAATTGTCATTGCTTAGATGTGATCACATACGGGCTTGGAACTAAAGTCTAGGCTTGTAGTGGAGTGCATGCCAACATAAACCCATACAGTAAACAAGGGAACAAAAGCCTAAACAGGAAAAAATGGAATTGTGTAAAAGTTTGCCTTTAAAGTCTGAAATCTGTCATGTGAACAAATTCCGTGAAATTCGTATATGCAATGGCATAGAGTTGTTACACTATCTCCAATTTTACTGGGAGTACCAGGGTTGAGCCTCATGTTCTCCATGGCAGCCCATAATCTGCTGTGCTTTATCTCAGTGACTGGTGATGCCACCAGACCAGTGTTTGGCTGTTGCTGAGCTGTGCTTGCACGGTGTCATGGCTTTCTGTCTGTTCACCCACAAAACACAGAGCTAGGAGGCTCAGGGTGGGAAAGAGTTTGGAAGGGGATAACCAGCACAGCTGACCCAGGCTGATGCTCTACCATATGATGTCATGCTCACAATAGCATCTCAGGGAAAGGAGCAAAAGTTCTTTTTGAACATGTTCCCTTACAACCTGAAGCATATTTTAAAAGGACTACATTTTTCCCAACTTCCTTCAGAAAACCCCTTCACAGATTTTATGCTTTTATGTGCCATAGTAGGAATAATATTTAGTTGAATGCCCGTAGTAATTGAAGAAAGAAATGTATTCATGCTAATTCAGATAAACTTCAGTGGTCTTTGCTGTAATATGTTGTTCTCTGAATTCTTGCATTGTTCAAGCATTTACATTTAACATGAGAATGTATTTGACCATGAATGCTACAGAGAAATAAGTTAAGCATATGTTTTTTTCTTTGTGAGTGACTGAACTTGTGTATTATTATTTTAATTACCCCTCAGGCAATCTTCTGATGTGTGATCAAGTGCAGGTCAATGTTCTGAGAGTCCTTCAACATGACAGTTCACAGAATAATTATCCTGTCATCTCACCTTGATTCATTGTTTCATCGTTTCTTGGACTTTTTCCTCTTTCTCACATTTGCTTAGCAACCAGATCACAAGTCTCATACTTATTATTCAAGTAATCACCCACTGCAGCACATAGATGCATCAATTAAAGCTTTACAATGAAGTATATTGTTCTGTGTGGAATCATCAGGTGTCAGGAATTAAAAATTGATTTTAAATGTTGCAGGCTGCGTTCAAATGGCTCATCTGTGTTTATATTAAACAAACAAGCATGCTAACAATTCCAAACAAAAGAGATAGGTCAAAATCATTAGGAAATGAATGACAAAATATATTCTTAAAGCACTTAGTCTTTTAGAGATTTACCAATTAAATGCAGCTCTGAAATGTCTGAATGCCAAACATTTATTTTAGCTCTGTTTTTTCAGATGCAAATCAATTTGATATCTGCTTTATATGTTCTTACCTATAGTCTTTGTAAACATTTTCTGGCTAATTTTCCGATTTGTGTAAATTTCACAGCAATTTATTATTCGAATGAAATTCAAGTACCCAGAAGCTGTCAAGATGGTTCAGTGATTTAATGTTGGCGTCCTGCAGCTTTGACTTTAATCAGCAGATGCTCTGGCATTACCATAAATGTTTTCTTAACCGTCTCTGTCAAAAAAAAAAAAAAAAAGAGAGAGAATTTTTCCTGTTTGGAGTCTCCTGTTTCTGATTAAATTTGGTTTGGGTTCTTTTGCATAATTAATATACCATGATGCTCTCTCACCATTTGTTTTTAATATCACCTTTTGAGCTAAACACATTTGCAAGACTGCTTCATAAGTCAAAACAGACGAAGGAAAAACAAGTCTATGTTTAAGAATCCTCTGTTTCTGTGGCTTGGGAGGTCTTACTGCCTTCTGCCTTGTTTTCTCAATGAGTATAGAGGCTTCAGGTTTTAAGTCACTCAGTTTTTCATATTCTGTGTAATATTTTAAGTTCCTCCATGAGAGAGAGGTTTTTTGTCTGTGCGTGCAAATGTGTTTTGCATTTTAGATTTTTGGAAATTTAAAAAAAAACCCTCCTACACCGTAAGATTAACTTTTGTTAGCTGATGATTGCTAAATAGTATTTGAGTGCAACTGATTAAGAATAGAAGGAGGAAGTACTACAGTTAGCTTCTGTTATTTTAACACACCAAAGTGGCTGCTAAGAGTTTAACTGGTCAAATATAGGGCAGTAAATATGTTCATTTGGTGAAAAATGCATACCATTAGTGATGTTAAACACAGCATTTTGAATTCACAATGGCTGGATTAATTACCCATGATAATGTAGCTTGAATTTGTCTTGTGATAATTCAGTGGTATTTGGAGGAGTCAGTAAAAGCCATTTTTAAATAATAAAATGGTCTCCTCTCTCAGAGACTGTTGACATCAGCATCCCTTTTCAGAGCAGTTTATCACACTTGCAGAGTACAGTTGTTGGTGTCAAATACACATATGGCTGGATCATGTGCAGAGTAGAAACATTTTTGTATATCTCATCTCTCTCCACACATGAACAAGGCCAAATTACAGTCCATCCCAAAGAGAAGGAATAATTAAGTGAAAGCACATAGCATTAATTAGAGCATAAGACAAAGAGAGAGAAGAATTGTCAAAGGAATATATTTATGCAATCTTGTAGAGTGAGGGAGAGATAAATCACTTTGCCTTTATTTCTCAATATTTACTTTTGCACCAGGATCTTCTTGAATACGTACTATTTCCTGCTCCACGGTTTCAGTCTGCTCATTAGCACGCTATCAATTATTTTCTGAAGAGCTTTGTCAGAGGAAAGTAAGGACCATAATAATAATATGAAAGTTACATGAACTAAGATGGTTCAGCTTCATTCCTCTTCTGTCCAGTGTATTCATGAAGGCAATCTTGGATGTTAGTTTACACAAGTTAAACTGCACAGTCAGGTCTGCTTCTGTCGTCTTAAAAAGCACCCATGCTATAAAGAAGCACAGATTAGAATTCAAAGTTCTCATAAATACTTGTCCAGGTTAGTAAATCCCTACACTCGTCCCTGTCATACCGTTAACAGCATGTAGTGCTCTCTGTTGCTATTCTTCCAGAGACCTCTTTTAAAAATGTTTAAAATTGGAGGAGCCTGAGAGCCATATACTATTTTTGCAATCTTTTGAATAATAGTGAATGACAGCCCACTATGACTGTGACCTGTGTGGGCAAGAGCTGCCCCAGGGCATTGCTCCTGTGCCTCTTACAGCAATGTAAGGAGATTGTGTTTCTATTCAACTGTTAAAACTAATACCCACCTAATTTACTTTCAGCTCTAGCCTCTCTTCTTTATACTGTTCCCAAAAGTATTTCTAAGACTCTGTAGATCTCCCTTTTGCTTAGAAGTAGTTTGATTTCTTAGGAGAGAAGAGCAACAGATGATGAAAGATAGTTTTTCTCGTTAGTTTGATCTGATATTACAAATTATTTGTATTCAAACTTAAAGGAGTTCAACCTACCAGTACTCTGATTGCTGATATACACCTGGGAATGGAAGTTTGGGATAAAAATAAGAAATAAAAAATTATATGGATTTGTAGCAGCAACTGGAATAGCTAGGGAATATCTTGTAAACATTTGATATCAAGAGTAGTGGATAAGAAATAATAATAGTGCTAAACTTTTAAGGCAATTACCAGACATAGATACATATCCTGGTTAAGGGCAAATTTGGGAGGAAACCTCCCAAGGGATCCCTCTAGAAAGCAAATTCAAGCAGCCCCTACCCCTACCGGTTTAAGAGACATAAATCTCCTTTGAGAAAAGTGGAAAGAACTGTTTATTTAGCAAGCAAAGTACTCACAAACATGGAAAAATGAATAATATTAAACAATGGAACCTCTCTCTGTTCTGAAGAGATGGCAAATTCAGAGAGTCCTTGTCATGGGGGCTAGCTCAGCTCGCTCAGTCTCTCTCAGTCCCTCCTGTGCTGGAAAGTGCCGTGTCCCAGCCCCAGTGGGCCACAGGTGTGAGCTCCCGGTGTTCTTCTGGGTTTTCAGTCCAGAGCAGGGCTGATCAGTTCCAAGAAAAAGAAAAACCACACTCTGGGGAGCTTCTGTGCCTCAGAGAAAACTAACTAAAAGCTAAAAACTAACTAAAAGCAAAGGAGAGCTCTCTCCTGCTGTCCATGCTGCAAACACAGTCCGTGAGAAGGAATGCAGGGGAGCAAGTGCATTTTCTGCAAACCAGCTGTGTTCTTCTCCCCCACTTTGCTCCCAAAACCAGTCTTAGAGGTGCAGAACTTAATACCCAGCATAAACAGAACAGACGATTGGGGATACAAGGATAATAAAGTCACCCCAGGACAATACATAAAATCATAGAATGGTTTGTCAGAATTGGCCTTAAAGGTCATCTAATTCCAACACCCACACCGTGGACATGGACAGCACCCACTAGATCAGGTTGCTCAGAACCCCATCCAGCCTGGCCTTGAACCTTTCCAGGGATGGGGCATGGTTTTTGTGCAGGTTTGTGGGTTTTACTTGTTTGTCTGAGTTTTTTTTCTTTGTGTATGCTAAATAATAAATACTGAACAGAAGCAACAACAACATTTAGAACTGCAGTGAGTAAAATCTCTTAAACATAAGGTCAGTCTTTAAGATTTGCTTTGTTGTTTGGGTTTGTTGTGGGTTTTATTTTCCAGAGGTAGGAGGCTTCCTACTGTATTTTTCCTCAACAGTTGCTAAAAGAAGACAAAATTGTGTGTTTCTTTTTCATTTTAGTTATTTTCATCAGCATGTTGCTTATCATTCCCCATTGCATCTGCTAGTGGCTTTCCTTTGATGGCAGCAGTCTTTATGCATATTGCTGAAGTTTTTTATCAAAGTGCACCTTGAAAGCAGTACTCATCTATAGGTAGCTGGTTTGCAGACAGGTTTGGAGACTAAATGTGTCTACTGCTTGAAGGCAGTTTAGTATGTGTGATCTACATTAATTATGATCAGCTGAGAGGGTAGCTTTAGACTATGGACCTCTGTGTAACAAGTCACAGGTCACTAACTTAGACAGTCATCATTTTTGACTGTTAACTCTAAAGATGATTTGGAATGCAAGCTATAGTATACTCGTGAACAAAATAAAAGAAGTGATAAACCACATTCCAGAAACTTAAAATGCTTTAAAATATATTAACTTCCAGTTTTATTATTGTCATTTCCCATTTTTCCTTTGACTTAAAGAAGAGAAAAAGTTGATATTTGTCCTATTTGTACTTTAAGAGAAATCCCAAAAACACCTAGGCTGTGGATTGTTTCTGCCCACTGGGGCCTGAAGACCCCATGCCACTGGTATTCATGTAGATCAATATTTACCTTTTAACTCTCTTTGCATGACATAAATAAGAAGATTAATTTATTAGTTATTAATACTAAAGTTATGACTTGTGATTTAACAATTTTTAAATTAAGAGACTTAGAATTTAGTTTTTCAAGAATGTTTCAAACCACGTGCTCTAAAAATCATTAATGACCACAAAGCAGATTTCTGTTTTGGAAATTTCCATTTTGCAGTTTTCCTAGAAACTGCCAAATGTGCCTCCTTTTGGGGAAAAATGCATTAAAAAAACACAGGAAATCAAATGTAATTCCGGGTGAATTAGGAAGGATGCCAAACTCCTAAGTCTGAAATAGTCATCTTAGAAGACACCTGCAGAGGTTTCGTCTCTCACTGACCTTGGGTGATTTCAGCAGCTTGATCCACACTCTTGTTCTCTTATCATCTTGACAGGTACTCTAGACTTTTGTTAAAATACCAGTAAGTAAAAGTTGCATTGCTTGTAAAAAAAAAAAAAAAGTCAGTGTCTTATCACAGGTGGGAATATATTAGTTTAAACAGAGAAATTGGTTCCAACTCATTGCAATTGCAAAGTGTCTTTGGAAAAGATAGGTAAAAGTTTGAATGGAGTGATCAGCAGGAACTTAAAGTAGTCTTTGAGAAGATACAGATAGGAAGGGGATTAAAAGAATTTTTAAAGGTTTTACTTTAGGGCCAAGTCAAAGGGAGCTGGTCCAGCACAGTTCCTGTTGTCAAAAATGAGTTTGCTCACAGTTTGTAATTGACTGTCTTTGAAATTTAGTTTCTATAAATTCTCTGTATTAGTCACACTGTGTGCTGATATACTCACTTCTTGCCTTTGAAATGCACATAAACCTCCTATATTCACAATTTCTGAAAACTGTGCTTACTGATAGTGTTTCTTCCTTGTGTTTCACACCTTTTTAATGCAACACTCAAGAACAGCCGCAACTATTAAATTAAATGTGCATAGTTTCAAAAAGAAATGTTCCAAATATCAGTAACACTTTTACATATCTCGTGAGTTATTGTCTGCTTAAGATTAGTAGAGTTGTGAGCATTTAGTATGAAATACAAAGGTGTAAGAAATTACTTATCAAGCAAAGGTCTTTTGAGTACAACTCACACTCCTTTATGTGTTAGGGCTGGAGCTGCAGATTCAAACTGAAATAAGTTGTAACAACACACAGTGCTCCTTATACCAGGGACATTCTTCAAGCCTACCCTTGTCAGTCAGAAATATTGTTGAAAAACAATGAAAACAATTAAAAGTATTTAAAATATTTTCCATCAAACCATCCAGAAAGGAGCTGTCCCATTTTTTTAATGAATGATATTAGGTGATACAGATGGACCTTCTAGCTATAGCAGTCTTTCATATTGTGTCTAAATTCTGGTTCTGAAGGATAAAGCGGGCTTTGAGAAGGATAATGAAGTCTTGGTATATTCTCACACTGGGGCTAAGGTCTGGGGATAGATTTCAGAAGGCTGTCTTTGGGCTGTAAAAATTAAAGGAAATTGGGTGCCTGAAAAATCTGGGGCCTTGCAACTGTCTGGTGTCTGGGGCTCTAATAGGGGTTGGTGCAGGAAACGAGACTGTCCTTTCAAAACTGAGAGGAAAACATTAATCAATTATTTTCTTCATGACATTTCTGATAGTAAGAAGCCAAGAGTTTGTAATCTGTTTATTTAGATGGAACATATGAGGATATACCCCGATATCCTCATGACGTCCATGGTATGTTATCACTGTCTAAGTACAAATTCACAGGTTAAGGTTGCACTGGGACATGCATGGTGATGTGGTCAGTGAACTTTGTGAGAAGTCAACAGGACTTCAGGTAGAGAATGGGTTGTGTCAAGCATTTCAGCTTGTGGGAATGCTATACAGCTGCATCCAAAATTAGCACATGGCACTGCTGTCAAAAATGCATGTTCTTTTTCCCTGATGTTTTGCTGGGAAAATACATGAGCACAGCATCAGCAGGTGGTAGCTTTTTGAGAATTTCAGTTCCGTGCATCAGGAATGAGGAACCAGAGACAAACTATGGCACCAAACTGGGGAGCCAGTGGTAAGAGTTATGGCTAGGGCTGTTACTTTTTCCAAGATAACGTCCTTTGGCATGGAGGCATTCCTTCATTGTCTAGGACATGACTTAAATGACAAGTCATGACTTAAAATGTAGAAGTAATTTGCATTGCCAGCAATGCCAGTATGGGTGGGCTTTAGAAAATGTTGGCATAGACATAGATTCAGGAATATGATGTAGCATGTGAAGCACAAGTCAGCGAGATCAGAAATATTCCACTGGGTTTTTGAGCATTTTTCCCTGTTAACTTGGCAAGAGATGTAATGAGGTTGTAACTGCAATTGTTCTTTTTATGTTACAGTTTCTCGTGCCCTACATTGAGATGTATGACTGTAATATGAGCATGTAATGCCACACAATGCTGTTCTCTTTATTGTATTTGCGACTTTATTTTTCAATCAGTCTAGAAGTATTTACATAAAACCAAAATATGTCCTTAGTATCAAGACTTTTACTCAGAAACTGTGTGATGAAATGAAGCTTTTCAACATCCTTTTTAATATTAAATATTTATTAGTTGTTTTAAAAAAACTACCTCGACTATAGTGAGTCTCTTGTAATCATTTTTGTTCTCTGTTAAAGGTAATATATAACACTATTGTGTAGAATTTTAAAATCTCCAACTGATTATTTTTTTCCCCCAAGTTCACAGCAGACAGGTCTAATACTACTGATATTTTTTTCGTTCAGATGCTAGTGCACAATTTCCTTTTTCTGAATGTGATGTATCCTTTAATAGATTATAAGCATACTGTTATACATTGTTCTGTGTTACGACATCATTTAAACTGTGGACAGCTATATTAAGCACAGTTTTCTGTCAACTGAATTTCCTGAGCACTGCTGCTAGAAGGCTTGTATCTAGATGATCATATTTGGCTCTAGGTTTTGCAAGTATGGCTTTGGAATGCTTTTGATTAACAGCAATGTTCAAGCACTTAATATCTGCAAAAACTGCATTTGAATAGGTCTAGAGGACTGACAAAAGTTCAATATTGAACAAGGGAAAGAAAAGATTTAAGTATCATGGAATTTGGACACTGAGACTTTCATAGTGTATAATGTGATCTCTGCCTAAACTGCAGCCTGCAAGCATTCACTAGCAGTAAAGTCAAAACTGTTATGGGTTATCACCAGAGCACTTAGAAAACTTAAAACTTAATAATGAATTCAAAATTACTGCCTTTTTTTTTCTTTTTTATTCTATCTGCATAGTGATTGTTATGATATGGGCAAATGACAAATTTTGATTGTTGAAAGTGACCAAATAGTAGAAACTTGTCTCATCTACTTCCAGTATATACAGGAAATTAATATGTTCTGTCTTTATCCAGTGATTTTTCATGTCTGATTTCTTTTTGTCTTGCTACTTGCGGAAGGTGCACCTTTCTACAGTAGGTGGACAAATAGTGCATCTCCAGAAATGTAAGCTTTCTTCTTAACAAGAAGTGCCTTTCCATGAGTAGTTTTTTGTTTAACCGTCTGTGTGCTTAATTATATTCAGTTCTTTAGATTATAGTAGTATTTGAACCAATGCATGTGTGTAAACACATAATTTGTTTCAAATATAGTTCGTTATCAAAAGAACAAAACCAATATGTGTATGTCTATGATATAATGGTTCAAAGTATTTTAGGGAAAGTCTGTTAATACCTGTATGGTTTGTGGATTTTTTGTGTATTCCCTTTTTCTGGAAACATAGGTGGCCAATGTCACTATGCCATGTCCTGCTGTTTGGGCAGCTATATCAAATACTGTCTTCAGAAACAGATCAAATTCCGGCTTATGACTGGTTATGGTTTCTTGCTTTTGCATGTATATATGTGAATTCCAGAACTTCATTACTCTGGTGGTTCAAGGTTTTAATGTCTAATAGGGAGTAAATTAATGGCTATTTATTCTTGTACTTACTTTGTCAGTTAATCTTGACTTCTGGCTTTTTTTGCAAATAAATAACTATATGCTTTCCAGCCTTTACCATACCAAACTAGGGAAATCTGTTTTTTCCACACTTGTGGTTAAAGCTGCATGCAACATTGACAGGTTGAAAATTAACTTCTTTGATTTCACCACTATAGCACAGGATTTGAGGGAGGTGAGGTTACAATCCCAAGTCAAGGCAGTGGAAACGGATGGTACCAAATCACCAATGCATGCGAATTTTGAATCAGTGTGTGAAGCAGTAATAGGGAGTGCTTAAGAGTTTGGATTTAACGCAAATTAATTTCTGTTGTCTTAAAATAAAAAACTGAGGAATTTGTGAGACTTTTTACTTTGATAGTGCCTAACTAATCTTACGCTTTGATTTAAAGAGAAGTCATCTTTCACTCTGATAAGAATGCCATGAGCAGCACATATACCTGAAGTAATACAGCCGTTAATTCTTTGCATGCACATTTACTAAAGTGAAATCTAAGGCTCTAAGTAAATTTGTATGTTTTCTGAGACAGGCCTAGCAAAGCTCAGTATTTCTGAATGAAATTCACAGCAGCCAATTTCCTTAGCAGGGAGCTATCTACCTCCACATCTGCAAATACCGGACTTGCACTTAGGCATAGCAATCCTCTGTGGAGAAGTTCCTTCTTGACTGAAGAACATAAGTGGTAAAGATGCCACCTGATTTAGAAAGCAGCTGAAATATCAACTTTGAGATTATAATACTGGATTTAGATAAAATATGTGTCCAAGTACTATTTTTTAAATGTAATCTAGCTGCTCAGTACTATTTGTAACATGGTTGAGACCAAAGTCTTCTCATTATTAAGGAATGCTGCTAATCACTAGAATGAGACGTTGTGATCTAGTGAATCTTGACATCATCATTGCAAAGGAGATGAAACAAGAACTACTCACATAAACTCAAAACTGTTTAGGGCACTTTCCTAATGCCATGTTTCATTGTTCCCTTCAGAGTGGAGGAAAAGGCTAGTCATCTGAATTAAATATTGCGCTTATTAGTCTACGCCTAGAAATTCACAATTGCTGTTGTTTTGAGGGGAAAGAAAAAACACAGCTATCTTCACCTTTAATCTGTCCTATCCCTATGCAACAATTCCAGATTATATGAAGAAATTTATGGGACAAGCTGAAGTGAAAGCCTCAATTAGTTACTGAGTTTCAAAGTGTTAAAAGAGTTTGGATAGATCCCATGAGCTACGACTTATTAATAGCTAGCTTGTAGCAGTTCCCTGCTTAGGCTGCAGTTGTGAGTCTCACTCTAAGGCACCTCTACTCTGCCCTATGTACACTATGAGAAACTGCGGGATTTTATGGCTGGATTTTACTTTGAGGCTCAGTTCATAAAGAGTTCCCCATCTCTGTTATATCAGTCTAGCTCACCACACCTAATTCATCCTCACATTTTGGGGTGAAGACTGCTGAAGTGTGAAGTAGTTAAAATTTGGTTGTTGACACATTTGAGAAGCTTAATTTCTTTTGAGTGACTAATTTCTTTTAGACTTTTTAAAAATCCAACAGCTATGCTTCCTCTCTGGTGATATGACAATGTGTTTTCTTACACTTCAAAGTGTTGGTTTCTAAACACCAACTATTTTTCCGGCTGCCCCTAGATTGAATGTAAACAGAAAGGTCTGTGGGGCAGCTGGTAGTTTGTATATTGACACAGGTAGCATGCTTTTATCAGCTTGCAAATATGTGTTCAGAATCAATAAGTGTAAACATTTAAGTAGAATGGGATATTTAAGAGTGCATATAGAAAGGATATTTTAATTATATATGACGGGTTTATTACATGTAATTATGAAGATATGTTCATAACCAGTCATTGGCCTCCTGTGATTCAGGAACACTGTGCTGCTGCATATTCAAGGTCAAATTATTTTCTGTAGTGTAAAAAAAGATAAGTTTTTCAGCTAAGTGTCAAATTTGTCTTAAGAAATTTTAATTAAGAATTGTTTATCTGATTTAGAAGATGATGGAAAGAGAGTATTTATTTTCCTCCACTTCCCTAAAGGTGATCGTACTTACAAAATTTGCTGAGATTGTCCAAGAAAGTGTGTAAAATCCTCATCCATCACTGAGAGCCCCTGGTCAGGGAATGACAGTGCAGTAAATATCTTCAGCAGCTGCCTTTTAATGTACAAGCTGTTTTCGGTAGGAATTTTCAGCACTCACATAAAACACACTGTCATGAGTGACTGCCTGTGCTCCAAAGTCATTACTATTGGGATGATGGAACATCTTTCAGCGAATAACCAAAAAACTTTAAATGTCATGTCAAGTGTGTTGAAGGCATTTTCAAGCCTTGCTCAAGGTTACATGAATATTGAGTAGGCCTGTTTTTAAAAAGTTTGATATCTGTGAGAGAAACCACTCATATGCTGGTTGGAAAAATAGTCACTTGATCTGGAAGGGGGGTGGGGAACGACAGGAAAAGAAATCTACCTATTAATCATGCCAAACCTGAAAAACTCCTGCCTGGATATTAACTGAGTGCAACTTTGTGTGACAGGCAATGCCAGTGATGTTTAGCAAAAGAATAGTGAATTTCTGGAATATGCAATTATTTAATTATTTATTTATTCTGAAATATAAAATTTCTGGAAATTACTTAGCTGCCTAAAAGTTCACAAAGGAAAGAAAAGGTATTATAATGGATAGTTAAATTAAAATAGATTTTTCTAATACATTTTAAAATTTGAACAATTAAAAAATATGTAGGAAATGTAATTAATGAGGTAAAACCTAGGAAGACACTAAGAGGTAGGTACCTCTTTGACTCCAGTAGGAAAGGAAGGTCCTGTCAGGCTATATCTGTGATTTTGTAAGAAATATGGATGTTATTCTAATGAAGACATGTAAAGTCTGGATCACTTTCAGGGGACCGAGTCAACTGCTTTGGAAGTGATATTTTGTCTTGCCTCCTTGGCAATCATTACTCCGTGTAGTACATCATCTGATTTGTCTGATCAAGAGGTCTTTTTATATTACAGAATATTGAAGCTGAGTATTTTAATAGTGAAACAAGGTTTCCTTGATTTTTCTTCTGCAGAGAACCAGAAAGGACAGCCAGAGAAGCCGTGTTCGCACCACAGCATCAGTTTAAACTCGACAAGAAGCCCAGTCACCAAAGAAGTTACATATGATGTGGAAACAAGTTCTAAGGTGTTAAACAAGGCTGTTGGGAGAAAGGAAACCTGTCATGGAGAAGGTGGCAAAGAAAAGAAAATAGATCGTATTGGGTCCCCTTCTAAGAGAGAAGCCATTCCAGAAGTAGAAGCTCTCTTGGCAAGACTGCGAGCACTATAGAATAATCATATAACAGATTAAATAAAAGTTAAAAACAATAGCCTACACTACATCTTTAAAGAAACAGTAATTTTCTATCTTTGACGTTACATACTTCTGAGCTCCTAACTTGTCTGTTGATGAATGATCTGTTTCTAAACTTTACTTGCAAGACTATACAAAACGATACTTTTGTTTTGCATGACTGCAAGATGATTTTTTATTATATGTTTTTACTTTAAAAGCATATGAAAAGTATCAGAAGTGTCTTTTAAGTATTGTTAAATCATCATGCCTGGGAATAAGGTCAATAAATAACAGAAAAGGTATTCTTATATTTTCTACTGTAATTTCTATATTTAGGAGGCTAAAGCACCAAAAATGTATCATTAGAGTGTCCTTTACAATTACCGTAATATACAGTATCAGCCATATTCCAATTTGAGCTCATCAAAGAGCACCAAAGCTTGCTAAATTATAGATGTATTTACCACATGGTAATTCATGGGCAGTAAACAAAAAATCTATGCAAATAATATAGTTTATGTGTAATTAATATATCACTACTTTTAAGGTTATTATCATTATTATGTCAAAATAATATATACAGTTGCTTTGATTGCAAGGCTTTTCAATTGTGTCTTTAGTGGGGGAAAATGCCTTCACTGGTGTAATATTTTATCTTTTCACATGAGAATTAATATGTTTCTAGAAAAGGAATATGTAACGGGGAAGATCTTTTCAATTGGTTTTTCACAAACTCATTTTCCAGTAGCCCATAAAGTCTTACTTGCTGGCACAACAGGAGTCTTGCAAGTGATTGCATCTCTTTTATCCCACTGTCACTGTACAGTGTTGTGTGTTCATATTTATTAATTGCACATCAGAAAGAGTTGCTACCAATGTTACCAAGTAGGGAGCTATTGTTAGTCTCTTTGCTCCGTTATTTAAAGCTTCCTTATTCTAAGATTGTATTAAGAATCAAATATCTTTCCTCTAAATTATTTTTTTTCTTTGCAAAATGCTGAAAAATATGTCTTTCAATAAGAGTCAGTTACATGAAACTGTTTCAATGCTCCAGTGCTTTTTATATCCTTGTTTAAGTTGCCTTTGTACTTCCTGCACTAAACATTAATAAAGTTAATTAGAACTTGAAAACTGGGCCTGATTACACACACGGCATAGGGGGGTTTTCAGCCATCATGGGAATCAATCTCCTGTTTCTGGGACTGTTGTAGCTGTCATTATACACTAATTACATATCCCGCCTTTGATGAAAAAAGAGAGGTATAAACACAAGTCAGGGAAGGATTCTGAGCAGGCCTGTCAGACAGACATTTCTTCAGCTTCCCTTGCAAACAATGGGCACAGCTGTCATACAGAGACACCTTTGGTAACTTGAAATATATCTTGAATATATAACTCAGAATACAGTGACTGATAGTTGTTCCACTAAGGTCTTCTGCACCTCCAGTATTACGACTTACTACCCCTATTTACAGGGTGCAGTAAAAATTACTATCTAAAAAGGCCAATATGACTGACTACATAAAGTGACATTTCAAACACAAAGAAAATGCCTGTTCAAGGGGAATAAAAGTGAGCAGTTCACTGGATTTCTTCAGTTGCCAGGGATGCTAAAATAAAAGGGCTAAAAGTAGAGAGCCATCTCTTAAATATTAGGAGGATGATCTACCAAGTGTAGGTGGAAGTACAAATTATTTTCATGAACACTATAAACTTGTTCATTTGAATTAATGGATGATACTCTACCTGAGAAAACTGACAGTTCAGGACACTGCTGCACAGCTGATCAAGCAAAGAAAAGTTACAAAACTGTCTACTGAATTTTGCAATGAACAAAATGCTGCTAGAAGCCTAGCATCTCCTGAGTTTAAAATAAATATTTATCTTTAAATTACAGAATTGAAACTACTTTTTTTTTACAGTTTGGGAAGGTTTTAGAAATATATTCCGGGGCTTTTAGTCCTAAGATATTATGTTTCTGAATTAATCCTTTCAAGCAGCCGTCAAGATAATTTGCAGAGGTGTTTTTTCTGTAACAAGGCAAATAAAAGGCTATGGAACTTCTTAGAATCCATGTACATACAGTGTGAGATTTTTTCCTCCTTTTTTCCTGCTTCTTTGTACCATGATAACTTAATCTCAGAGTTAAAGTACATGGTTGAGTTGAAGTACACAGTAGGTTTTCTTTCTACCTTTTCTCTTTCTTTAATTTCTGTTAGACACAAAGTCATACACAGGATGTTTTTGATATGAAAAATGCTAGTATTGCCTTATGAGTTCAGGAAAATCATAACTTTGAAAGTATTGCAGCTGTATTTATTTCTATGATTTTATGTTTTTATTAAAGTATAAAACTCAGCTTGTAAATTATGTAAATAGCTTTAATTAAAATTTTAAAATTAATTCATATATTCAGTTTAAAATTCAAAGTTAATTCAACCTTAAAATACTTAGGGTAGACCTTTATTGGTATGTGCTAGTCATTTTTAGTAGGTATTGATTCTACTCCTACAAGTGAGGGATTGAGCCATGAACCACTTCCGCTAGATATGGACAAAGGTTTCACATACTATGCCACACCTATTCCACACCCTCTCTATAATTCATACCTGAAAATTAAGTCCTTATACAAGAGCTTTCTGATTTAGTCAAACATGACTGTTCAGATAAAAGCATTTGAAGTAATCTTTTAAGGCTCTTTCCCTACCTGAGCAGCAGACAGAAGGCACAAACATCCATGACTTTTCTTGCTGGTACAACTGTAAAGGTCTAACACATCTTTTTGATTCTTCATATGCATTTTGGATGACTTTTTATTTCACTCAGTAAAAGAATTTTGATTACTACATCAATTTTTACTTCCTGTAGACACCATACTTTTTGTGATGGTGGTCTATATTTGTATGAAATATTCTAATGTTTTGACCTTAGCAAGGCAGGAATGTTTGGACCAATCTCTTTAAGCTGCTCACAGCCAAGCTTGACACCTGACTCACAGGCTCTAGGTAATGCCCCAGTGTGTGTAAGCCCAGAAGGAAAAGTGGAGGAAGTGCCTTCATTATAAAAAAGTCCAACACTGCCAGCACCTGGTGGCTGCCACGAGATGTGATCCTGCTCTGGATCGGGCACTTCATTGAAGAAGCATGGACCAGCAACCTGAAAATATTTATTTTTAGTTCCCAATTATTATGGCAACACTACTGCTTAAGAGACTGACAGGACCACATGTAGGAAAAAAAAGTCTCAAACGCAATTGTTACAAACAGTTTTTCTCCAACACCGTTTTCTTTGTTTTCTCTCATACAACCATTCCTCAGCCTGGTCATTCAAAAAGTCACACTCTCCAGAACTGCAGGAGTTAATGCTGACCAGCTGGAGGTGTTGCAGCCCTTCAAGCTTTTATAATGAAAGCTGAGAAGGACGACATTTACTGCTAACACTTTTGCCACCTCCATTTCCAATGAGCAGGACCAAATTATAATTTTTTTACTAATCCTTCCAAGCCTTACAATACTCAGTAACTGTAAAACAAATGGGCAACAAACCGGGGTCAATAAACCCCAAGCTATGGCACCTAAAACATTTTAATAAGCAAGCAGGGTCAAGTGAAAGAGCTCAGCAAAAAAAGCAATTGCATGACCACATTGCTTCCTCCAGAACAAAATAAAGCATTACTATACCATTTTCTATTTTTTTTTTAATGTGACGTATGGAATTTGCACAACTGAACTGCAGCAGAAAAATAACTTCTTTTGAGTATGAGGAACTGTTTGTGTAGTTCATGAAATAAAAAGAATTAGACAAATTCCACTTTATCAATTTTTTATCTAATTTTATTACTATTCCTGTATCTAAGAAATTCTAAAATTACCATCTGCTATTAAATTAACTACGGCACCAACTAATGAACTTGGTTTACATTTTCTTAACACATGAAGCAATAACATTTTCTTCCTTTTCATATACACTTTCTCCATTGCACTATTGTGTGTTTCAGCTGAAGTATAGTATTTAGAACAGGGCTCTACATCTCACTGTAAAAGCATGTTTGATAAAGCATGCTGGTCACTCTGACAATGAAAAATAAACAAGAGGTGTTCACACACAATTTTTCTCCCTCCCAGCTGCAGAGATAGCCATTAAGTTTCATATGTTAGCTGAGTACATTTAAAGTCCTCTGTGCTTCTTCTTTCATAATTCAGCTTTTTCTTTTTGTGATCCATGTGATGGCATACACTGAAGAATGGTTAAGGGAAATATTTTCAGCATACCAAAAGGAAACTAAGCAGACGACTTGCATGCAACATCAGCCCTATATGCCGTAGGAGGCAGAACACTTGAAATGTAACCCAAAAAGGCAGATAAGGTATTTCATTCCACAGAAGGAAAATGGCTCCTTTCATCTAAATGAGCTTATTCCACTGCTGATACCAGAATTGTATGTATTTTGGGAGGATAATGTACCCCTATTTTTAAATCTGTGTTACATTAGCCAGAAAAAATAAACTATGGAAAGACAGAAGTGCAGAGGCTGGGAAGCAGAGTTGATTAATGTGCTGCCTGATTTCACTTCTGGGACCTGAAATTGCATCCAGTGCAGAATGAAGGAACTAGGGGAGAAAAAAAACAGTTTCATCTGACATCTGTAAAGGTCATGAAGGAAATGATGGTGGGTGATCCAGAGTTGGTGTGGCCACAGGTGTCTTGTCTTTTCAAAGACATATATCAGAATATCCTCGGAATAAGCAATGCTGTTGGGCTGTTAGTTCTTGAAGCCCTCAAATGAATCAAAGGAAGGAAAAGTCTGGCAGAGATAAATATGAGCTGCCATAAAACCTGAGAATATTTTCGTCTTAAATCCAAGCACCAGCCCTGCTCCTCTTCACTTTGGTAGCTAAAAGAGGAGAGAGAGTAGTCCACATGGTGGCCATACCTTCCCTATGGCTGTGCCAGACACAGCTGCTCTTGGCAGCTGCCCTGGCTGGCACAGTGAAGGCAGCACAGATGCCACTCTGCCCTCCTAGTGTTTCAGAATGTGGAAAGAGACAGGAGCCATGGCCAGCAGACATGGCCTCAAATCATGGCATCACCATAAAAATACCCCATGGTTCTAGAGCCACACATTAAGTACAATAAAAAAAGATAGTCTTCTAAATTATTCAGGTGTCAAAACAGCACCAGAACGTGCACATATTCCTTATGCCTCCTAAAGACAACTGTTACACCCACTCTCTGATCACTCCATTCAAGCTGCACAGAAGGAGCTTAAATTCTCAATTATTTTGGCTTCTTATATATAGTTCTGCCCTTAATTGAAATTTTCAGTCCAAAGCAAGACACTTTAAACTTTGCAGTCTATAACTGTTAGTTAAAAAAGAGGCTTTTGTAAAAGCTCTGTTTAATTTGTTGCATTTTAATATGAGGGTTGTTAGTTGAAAACATGGAGTGCAACACAACTCTTTCCATTAACTAAGACAGAAACGGCAATTATGTAGTCTGTTGATCGAATTCCTTACTAACGAAGGGTACTTTCTGCTAATGGATAGAAAAACAGAGCAGTCCAGTTAAACAAGTCACCTTGATAGTGGAATGCAAGATCCATCAATTTTACTCATGACTTCTTCACTAATGAATCTCGGGGCACATCCCATCAGCACTGCTCCTGAAAGACAACCACTGAGGTAGAGGAACCACAAAAAGTGGTTTGAAATGAAAAATGGGGTGAGAGATTTCCAGCCCTTGAGAAGGGGAATTGGTTATGACAAATTTATCTCCAAGGTGCCTGGACATTGCATTAAAAATGCTAAGACAGAAAAAGCTACAGTCCTGCCATGTAGTTGGTGGCATCTTGCCTTTTTGTACTGCAGCATTATGACAAGATAACCAGACCCCCGTCTTCATCTCTACCTTGGAACCCACTGACATTGTGGAGAATCAGAAGGAGCAGTAACCACAGCAGTATGAGAATTTTTTTTCACTTGGGATGTAATGGATTCCAGCCTGCAACTCCACACCACAGATTAATTGCTTAAGCCTCTGTATGGTGATTGGGAAGAGCCAGCTTTCTCCTTGTCCCCTCAGCAGGGGACATGGGGCACTCTTGTCCAGAAGGAACAGAATGAGTTCTCATTAACTTTGGCTCCAGAATACAATTTTCTATTCTTTGATTACCAAATCCCCAAGGAGACATTAGGTGTTTTTCTTTTTCTCAGAAGGACTGCACTACAGTAAATCTTTCCATTATCTAATAAACAGTTAAAATTCAATAGCACCTAGGTAGAGCATCAAAATCAGCAGGCAAGAACAAATTAAGTCCTTCATGAAAGAGGCTGTGCAGGATCATTTCTTCCACTTCCATCTCCAATATCTTTAATACTAAATACACAAGCCTATATTAAAGTTAAAATTGCTTTTAATTAGATAAAACCAAGAAGACTCGCTGTTCATCTTATACCTTTTTCACCGGTGCTTTGATTAGCACAGTTTCATCACCTTGTCTCAAATTATTAACCTGTCCCATTTTCAACTCAGAAGTCCAATATATGAACGCAGGTGCCCAAAACCTAATCCTGTGAGGTCCCTGGTACATCCTTGTAAGTACTCCTCATCCTCAGACTGCATGAAATTACTCTGATCAAAGGGTGACTGTAGCCTTTCAGGTTCACGCCCTAATGAATAAAATATACAAAGGTGACTTGAGTGAAATCCTCTCCAATGTGCTGACAAAGGTAAAATAAAATATTCCCCTTAGGACATTTTCCTGGCAGAACAACTTGACCCCTGTGTGACTGGACTTCAGAAAGAAATGGATAATGTTCTAACTAACTAATTCACTCACTGAACTTTTGGGCAATTTTTTGCCAAATGATTGGCGTTTTCCACCATATATACAGGAGATACATCTCAAAGCATCATAAAGTTTTAGATGGGTCTATAATACATCTTTAACTTCAAGCCCCTTGCATGTAAACTGCACTATTAATTGCTGTGGTTTTTATTTCTAAATGTTGCCTATTTTCCAACCATGGATTTTGTTTTTTACAAACCTCTCCCATGATTCACACCAAGTATTACTCCAGAAATTCAGCTTTGTCCTTGCTTGCTGATGAAATTTTACTATTATGCAGTAATTGCAGTGCCCTGAACTCTCATCCTCCTGCAAATTTTATGTTCCTCCAAGGAGAATGTTTCTTCTTAAAGTGATATTATTTCATCGGTACAATGTGGCTCACTAAGCTTGCCTTTTGCCCCCTTGTTCTTAGACTTTAAAAGGAGACTGTAACAGTCTGATCCAGCACCTACTGAGAAGAAATCAAAGGCTCCTGTTGACTTCAGTGTGTGCTGGAGACAGCTCCTAAATAGGATGACTCAAAGTGCAGCTCTAGCCTGGAGGCAGCTATACAGCTGATACTGTGGGGCTTTATTGTTTCATTGCTTCCAGCTCCAATCTGCACAGTTTTTTAGTATAATTATAATTTTCTTGTTGCCAGCCCAATAAATATCATGCTGGATAGGAGAGTTGAATTACTGCCCGAAATTTTAACCAGCAAAAATGATCCTGTAATCAGATTTCTTATGTCATGCAGGACTCAGGATTGTATACAATTCTAATTTTCCTTAAATGAGCCACAATCATAAAGACCACTCAACAGAAAACACATGTTCTACAAGGCAGCATTCCAGTCAGTGGCTGAGCCAACTGGGGAACAAAGCAATGGGCAAGCAATATTGAAGGCCATGTCCCAGGACACACGGTCTCTGTGTTGTCTGTTGTGTCACCCCACAAACTGTGCATGGGTGTATTGCCAATGCCTCAGCCCGTGCTATGACTCCTTGTAGAGTACTATTATACACAGAGACTTTGTGAACTTGAAACCCACAATCTAGTATTCTTAGAAAAACAAAGTATGTTAGCACACTTCTCCTGTCCATCCACAGCTAACTCAGGCATGCATTACTGACCAAAAGCAGAAAATTTCCCTGCATCATTGAGATCAGTCACGGCAGACAGAAACAACTCTTACCTTACCAGTAGGTTGTTAGTGCTCAGCACAGTGCACCTCACTGAGACCCCTGCCAGATTTGTGTACAAGCAACAGCCACCACCAGTAGTTTCTGCCTTTGGTCACCACTAACAAGTGAAAAAGAGTTAATCATGGTAAAGTTAAATTAACATGAAACGCCTGACTTGTCTCATTCACATTATTTTGACAGTAGCATATGTTCCTGCTTTACACATGAAAGCTTAATTACAGCATTTTAGGTGGCAAACCAGTTAATTATATAAAAATGGGGCCCAGAAGTCTGTGATATGACACCTTTCCATGTTTCCCTGGGAGATGTCATGAACAAAAGAAGATGTTTATTGTTAGCAGCATCAGGCTGAGGGCTACAGGGGAGCATTGCCACTGAAGCCTGGGGTCCCTGTGCACAATCCAGCTATAATGGAGAGCAAAATGCATTTTATACAAATTGCTCTTGCTAATAACAAAAGTCAAAGTCAAAGGAAAGCTCTTTTTTGCCTGGAACAATGCACAATCTCTTGTGCAGGCTTCATATCGCCTCACTTCAGATGTTGCTGATGTAAAAATCCCCAACAGAGATCATCATTCATCTTGGCTTTTCTTTATCACTCATCACGGCTTTCCTCCTACACAGAACAGGCCAATTTGAACTCTTTCAACTGCATATGTCAGGAAGAGAGAAGGCAGTCTGCAGCCATGCCTAGGCCCTCCTTCGACTAGAAAGAGAGCCTGAGGGGACCAGCTCGGGTGTGGGCAGATGAAACTGAACATTTGAAAATGATTAGAGAAACCAGTGTGCTACCTAAATCTAGAATAAAGGGAAGATGGAGCCCCTGCTCAGCATCATGTCACGAACTCCATGTGCTTTGTTCTTTCTTGCCAGGAGCCCTCTTGGCGGAAAATTCTCTCTTTGAATGGTATTAGCACAGGTTTTTTTTCCTTTCAGAGCCCAATACAACTACCTGGACAATTCTTTTCCCTGAGGGCCTTCTGTCTGCCTTTCAACCATTGGTATGCTGGAGGCTACCATACCTAAAGCATGATCCCACAGACTGTGTGTTTGAACCTGGACCTTAGTCCTGTGGTGTTGCCTGTTGTCCCATGGAATTTCTGCTCAGTCTGGACCTTGAAATTAAATTCCTACTCTTGACCCACCCACCAACAGTCACCCACTAAGCCTATGGCAAAACAATTATTCACTTAAAACCAACCCACCATCAAAGCAGCGGGCACTGCAGGTCAAAAAACCCAGCAGCACAAATTTGTAGCACTCACCTGACAAGAAGGTGTCTTGTTTTGTTCTTCCTCCTGTGTGATTTTGTGCTTTGCATCAGACTTTGACCGGTACAACAGCTGTTCATATCCTATGTATAGTAGGATATAATATTTGAAATAATCAGCTTCCACAAATGTCCTGGCATTGCACTTGTATACAGTCACCTGTTTTCCATCTCATATTCTGCAGCTATGAAAATTCTCTCTTAAAATAATCTATATAAAATATACAATGGAAGGCTTTATTTTCACCTCAGGCTCTTGATGACAAGAATAACTCCTTGAACTTCATTTTGCAGGTTTATATTATGACTAGGATTTTTATAAAAGCAAAAAGACGGTACAACTGAACTGTTACATAGCAAAGGACTCATTATATGTGTTTTTAGAGACTTTATCTCAGAAAGCCCTGTGAACATAATAGGATAAATTACTTAAGCTTGCAAAAACAGGGACATCTCACAATGCTGACCTCCTAGTTTCACCTTTATCTCACCTAATTATATCGACATGCAGAACTGGATAATGTTCTGCTGCAGCATTCCAAGATGCTTTGTAGATCATAGATGCAGCAGCACTCTGAAAGCCTCTGGCTTTATAGCAGATTTGCACTGTTTCAGGGAAGGCAGAGGGGGATTCTCTAGTGTCATGTTCCAAAAGGGTGAAGAGTGCTACTTTTGCACAGAGGGCTTCTGAAAGGCACAGCTGCTATCACATAGCAAAATACCTAGTGTTGATACGTTTGCTTTTTTTTTTTTTTTTAAGTAATGGGAAAAGCAAAACACACAATCTTCCAAGACTGCTGCAGACGTGGTGTCAAGAATAAAAGTAGTGAGATTTTATTCTTAAGCAAAGATCGCTGCGTTACTGAAGGCAGAGAAAGCTTTATGCCAGCAGCTCACAAAAGAAACCATGAGATTTTCTAAAGGTAATTGAATACTGGTAAAGGAATATAGCAACTAAAACAAACCATCTCTGATCCCTGAAGGGGAATGCAGGGACTTACCTGTGTCTAGCAGTTGGAAGCTATGTGCTATGGAAAGGATTCAGTCCTGTAAACATGTCTAGTACCCAGCTGATCTCTCTTTCTGCTGTTTTTCCAGTCATGTAAACATCTCTTGTCCTTTGGCAAGGAACTCAACTCTCTTACTCCCCCCTCAGCATCTCCTTTTGTTTATTTTGAACCTGACTCCTGCTGACACCATGTGCTGGCGCTAATCCTCATGTTGCAGGTATAACGCCAGTCTCACTGGCAGTTTAGGAAAAGCTGTGTGCTCCAAAGGCTCCGCAATTCATCATAATTTCCAGGAAGAAGCAAAAGAGCAGTGGTGGTGATTGCTGCCTCTTTCCTAAGGGCAACAGAGGAATGTATCTGTCAACCTGACATGGCATCCAGTGAAAGCTAACCGCAAGAGCTCCTGTGCTGCTCATCCCTGTGGTATTAATAATACTGACAGGAATGACCATGGCAGAACAAAAGTGACTACAAGGAGTTGAAGCGTGGGTGGGAACCCTTGCATGTGCCAATTGTTCCTAACAAGAACCATATTTTGGCTAACAGCAGAAACAGGCTTCTGGGGGTGGCACTGGAGTACTGGCTTCTCATCTGTGGGCCTGTTGCTTAATGGGCAGCTGGGTAAGGATTAAGGTAACTTAATGAGTGTGTTTGCATTTAATAGAGGATCCTGGAGGATGGCATCCAAGCCTGCGGTCCTCAGTACAGTGACCTGTTGGAGTGGGCTCAGAGTAGGGGCATGAAGGCGAGCACAGGGCAGGAACACCTCTCCTGAGAGGACAGGCTGAGAGCTGGGTCTGTTCAGCCTGGAGAAGAGAAGGCTGTGGGGAGGACTTATTGCAGCCTCTCAGCAATTAAGGGTGGCTTATAAAATGGAGAGAAACATTTCAGCAGGGCCTGTTGCACCAGGACAAGGGTAATAATTTTAAACTGAAAGAGGGTAGATTCAGACTAGATATAAGGAAGAATTTTTTTAAATGAAAAGCCTGGTGAAACACTGGGGCTAATTTCCCTGAGATGTGGTAGACAACCCATCCCAGGAAACATTCAAGGTGAGGTAGGTCAGGGCTCTGAGTAACCTGATGTAGTGGAAGGTGTCCCTGCTCATTGCAGGGGGGTTTGAACTTCCAACCCAAACCATTCTATGATTCTATAAATAGACTGCCCTAAAAATGAGGGGAAATCAGGATACGCCATAGGGCTCAAGAGGAGGATGCTAAGCTGGCCAGAGCAGTTCAGTTCCTGTATTCTTCTACAAGTACCCGAACAGGAGATGAAGGAAAGGTAGATACAAGATCAAATCTGCAATTGAATCAGTGCAACACATTCAGATGGGTAATGCTTACCAGAAGAAGGAGAATACCAAAACAACCTTTAGGTTTCTAGATGGAGACTTTAATGAATCCAGAGGCTTGCATAGTAAAATCATCTGTAATTCTGATCCAAAGTAAATAAGTGCTAAAGATAGCATTTCCTAAGAAAATATCCCACTAAAATGAAACAAAGAAAACATGGGAAGAGGTACCTATCTGTAGAGGAAAATGTTAGCAGATACAAATACGAGTAAATTGGATTTGAGAGTCAGAGAGGTTTCACAATGGGACAAACATGACTAGGGTTTCAAATGACAAAAAAAAAAAAATTCAAAGACACAGAAGAAAAAGAAAAGAAAAGCAGCAATGTAACATGATATTCAATTAATAGAGCAATGGAAGATGGCAAGACATTGGTTTGTAAGAATACTGACATTATGACCAGGATTAACAAAATTTATTGGTCTGATACTCAATGGAGAAGGAATGCAATCAAGAGACAGCTTCAGGAAAGCTCTTTAACTTTCTTGCATGCCGTGGATGGAAAGGGAAACTGATCATGTAGCTGCTGTTTCCTAGGTGTGAGTAAGGGACAATGCCACATTTTTTTAGCAGGGAAATATGGGCTAGGAAGCATTTAAGGCATAAAGAAGTTAAATCCTTTTGCATCCATTTGGTCACAGGAGTTTTATTCCAGTTCATACAATGACCATCCTTGAGAACTCCTAAGCGTTCAGTAGGGATCAGAGATCAAGATAGGAAGAAGTAATCATGATGCCTAACAGAAAAGAGAGTTACAGCATCACCTTAGAATGTCATATACCCTGGATTCCATGTGGTGGAATCCATTTCACACCATGCTCTGCAGATTTCTTTCAGGAAAACATGACTATGCAAAACCAGTTCCAAATGGTTACAAAGCTGATTAGAAAAATATACTTTGTTGTAGGCAGAAAGAATCTGGTGTGCAAACAGAGAAAAAAGAAACTACTCTAAGTAGCTACATGTAGTCTCCATGATAGACGCCATGAAAATCATGGTGAGAGTTTTGTAGATCCAAAGCAGGCACAAGTGAACTTGAGTCATCACACTGCCTCAGTAAAAAAGTAATCACCCTGTTGGGGCTTATAAATCCTTCTACAGCATGGTGCACCTTTGAAGTAACCAACTCATTTTGTCCAGTCCTGTCAAAATATCCTGGAAAAGCTGTGTCCAGTTTTCCAGCACTGCAATTCAATAATAAATCTGGGCACAAGTCTTAAGAGCAAAGACAATAATCAGAGATCTAGCAAAGCCTACCTAAAAGGAAAGATTGAAAATTTTGGGGTTGTTTACCTAAATAAAAATGAGGAGGAATGCAAAATAATGTAGGGAAAATGATCACAAAGATGACTATTCTGTACTTCAAACCTTTAATGGTTAGGACAAAAGTCACAAACTGAAGTGACAGTACTTCAGATAGACAATAAAAAAGAATTCCTAGCCATATGGAGAAGGGCAGTGATTCCACCATACATCCTGGTATCATCACACCCACCTCTCACTGCAGAGGGTATGCAGCCCCCACATTGGATGCTTTTTTAACTGCTTACTCAGTCATCTATAAGGATTTCCATAATTAGAGTTGAACTTGACATATGGCAGGGTGATGGATTAAGTAAACAATCTCTCTTGCCCTCTTGTTTTTTTTGTCCATCTAAGAAAACAGGGCTTTCATCCTCCTCCTCCATGATACGGTAGTCAGAATAATCCTCTGACATCTAAGCTGATCTACTGGTGCAGATCACCCCCAGATGTGTGTCCCTCATTGCCATTCTTTCTCTGGAACCAAACCGCAATATTTGACTACCCTGTGCTCAGCAGATGTGATGCTAATGCAGAGCCCTCTCCCTGGGAGGTGGGAGGGAAATGGGAACAGAGGTCTGTTCCTGTCACAAGAGGCAGCACATGGTGCTACTCCCCAAATAAGGCAAAAGCTTTTACTGAATTCAGTTCAAATAGGTGAAGGTGAGGGTGGAGATTTCAATTTCCATACCAAAGTTTTGCCTGCTAGAACTCCTTTCCTTTTCTTTCCTAAGCTCAGTATGAGCAGAAGGCTGCATGAAAAGGGTTTGTGTGAAACAAAAGAGACAAAGGATAAGACAGCAATAGAGCTCTGAACACCACCTAATCCTGCTCAAACAAATCTGTTATTTTGGATATTTAAAGAAAGAAGCCTGTCTACTTGACAAACCAGAGTGGTTCCAAAGAAACGATTACAACCTGTCGCATCAGGTCATACTGAAAAGAGTTTCTATACAGCCCATGATTCTATAAATTGCATTTACAGTCACTTCACTTCACAGCCTGAAGCAGTGCAGACCAGGGCAAAATGAACAGTGACAAAATTGTGCAGGTTCTACACAGTGGGATTGTAAAGAATAATATGGAGATGGGAATGAACTTGATCGAATCGCAATGAAAGATTAATTGTGAGACGTGTGAGTAATTGGTTAATGGGACTAGGTCAGCACCTGGTGTCTGATGGTTTGAAAGGAGGATAAGAATGCAGCTTCAGCTATTTGAAAAAGGTTTTTCAGGCCAAAATGTTCCCAGTTCTGTAACTTGCAGACTCTGGGAAATTAAATAAATCTAAATGTAAATTACAGAGTTGTCTGAGGCAGAAAAATTTGCTTTGAGACTGATATTCATATTGCCAGGGTCTGAGGTACAAAGAGGCCAGAATGAGCATCCAGAAGGGAAAAAACACGGCCTGGGCAAATGAACCTGAATGAAACGTGATGCATTAACCTGGAAGTAATTATAAAGAAAGGGCAGGGGGTAGCCTTGTTAGCGACTCCTCGGTGTATAACAGAGAGCCATTATGGTAATATGAGACTGTAAAAAATGAGGCCTTGTCTGCTCTGCAAGGATATTAAAGAATGAGTGACACTTCTCTCATGAAAAGAAGGATTGTCCCATTGTCCTTCACCAACATTTTCTCTGTTTTGTCAACAGCCTGCCTGGCTATTGCCCTTCCCTGCAGGTTGGCTACATCTCAGCTGTTCTATACCTGTGTGTTTTGGAAAGGTAACCAACTCACAGCAGCTCTAAGAAAATGATAATGCAATGATTATTTCAGTTGGTATTTAAATAGGAAACTTTTCAAGATTATTCATGAAAGTTCTTCTTTCTCCCGCTCTACTACAACATGGCAAGTTCACACTGTACTCGTAGGAAATAAAAAAACTCCATGTGGTCCAAACCAATTTTCTTTAAGCATTAAAGACCACACTAATCGTGATGTTCAGAGAAAATGTCAGCACTGACAATTCCATTTCAACATCTCTCAGAGATCGGACTTTGGATCTGGACTTCCATGTTTGCCTACAGAAATAAGTAACACTCTAGTTCTAGAACTACAGGCAAGAGCCTACCACTTTATTTGTTCATACCAGTATTAAGGAAGCAGAAAGCCATGCAGGGATAAAATCAGAAAAAGACATTTTACAAGGAGCAAAGGACATAAAAGGAAACTAGAAAAAGATTAGAAATAAAATAGAAGTGTGAAAAAAGACAACAGAATACACAGGCTGATTATTCAAATCAGAGGACAGCAATAATTAATGGCACAAAGTTGTATGAAAAATCTCTTGCAACAGTCTTCATAAAAACGATTATGTGTGATGAGCTGCCTAGAACAATGGTTTTAGAAGGAGAGAGAAACATAAGCTAGGAGAGGGATAGAATAGAGAAATAACACTTAAATAGTCTACATGAATTCTTGTCAGTATTCCTCAAAGAAATGCCTGCTAAGGTACTGAAGAATTGAGAGAAAACAGACTCTGTAATCCTCATGGTCTTCAAGAACTTGTGTATTCAAGGCAAGTTGAAGTGATCAAGAGAAAGTAAAATATATCCCCTGTCTGATTAAACAAAAAGTGCCTGGACAACCAAGAATAATTAATTAGTTTCATCCATGATGAGACACAGGAACAAATGACTACAGAGCAACTGACAAGCACTGGAATAGCACTCCTGACCCTTGTTATCTCCTTAGACATGGTCACAGAGCAGAGCAGGTGGGTCTGAGGTGAGACCCATCAGGCTGGATGCCGGGAAGAGGACAACAAAAAATGTGGCCCCTTAAGGACCAGATGCCAATCATGGACCAGCTCCATCCCACTTAAAGTGGTGTCCTGGACTGAGAGCAGTTTGACAGCCTAAAGGTTGAGGCTGGGATGGACAATTAACAGAGAGCTGTGAAGGATAAACTGTGACAGACTTGTCATTTCTCTGACAGGATGTAGTAGATCAGAAGGGGTATGTCTTTTGAGATACTCTGACTCTACTAGGGTTTCTGATGTTAATCTAAATTACTTTTTTATAACTAAAACCCGTGTAATTTTTTCTAAGTGAAATTGCCATGTGGTACTTCATAGCTGCTCAAAAAAGGCTGCCTCACAAGTGAGTTGCTCCAAGTAATACTCTGCTAAAACGAGGAGAACATTTCTCAGGAGAACCACATCCTGAGAGATTGACCATGGATCCACTTCTATGCCAAATTTACTTTGAACTGGTTGCATTACAGGAATGGTTACATTTGGAAAATATACGGATGGTACCTGACCATCATGAGACCTTGCAAGCATTTGGAATAATAGGATTAAAGTCTTAAATTATTCTATAAATTGCGGACATAGTATAAAATAAGCACGATGATATTCAGTAAGAAACAAAGAGCAATACTTAAAATGATTAATAGAGCAATAAAAATATGGAAAGCTTGATTAATACAGTAGTGTACTGTTAAAAAATCTTATTTTGAGACAACAAATTACCATTGTAATTTGCCCTTTTTTTTTGCACTTTGGGATGCATTTATTTATATATTCACTCAGATACATACTTATTGTGTATGCATATACTTTATGATTATCTTATGCCTACCCTCATGCACACACATGAAGGGAATAAAGCCAGTCATTGTCCAAACTCACTAAAAGAAAAGATGGGGTCGGATTCACTCAGGTCACAACACTGCAAAAGTGGATTAGAATACCACCAAATTACTGGGTATGACAGAATGCTGTTGTCTCACTGTGCCCCAACACCAGAGTAGCTAAAGGAACAGCCTGACCTTAGAGATAATCCATGAGACAACATCTGTTCCTGTGATACCTTTTTAATAATAAAAAAAATGAGACTATGTTGTAGGGCACGGACACAATCAAACATATGTACAACCAACACTTTTGCAATACACCATGCATGGAGTGCTGTAAATCTAAGAGGTTTTAAAGACACATATGACTCCTCTGTGGAGAGAAGTAGCTAATCCTGAAGCCTGGAGTTCTTCTGCTAAAAAGAGGAGAAACAGGAGGCAGTCTGCATCTCAGGCCAGTAGTGAAACAAGGGATGTATTCCACTGTTAAGATGAATTTTACTTCACTTATAATCTTGTTTCTTTCAGCCTGTGTATCTATTCCTTTGATATATGACAACTGGATAATTACACTTGTAATTTGTTTCATTACAAAGACAGCCTAGTTTCACCTGATGAGCCAAATGTCATGGGATGAACCAGGGTGGAGATGATAAACTGGGAAGCACTGCCTCTGTGGAAATGATCATCCTAAGGCAGAGTGTAGAGATCTGAGTCTTCAAGAGGTTCAGTGGCTGGTGAATACACTTTACAGGGAGCCAGCACAGGATGATTGTGATGCAAGTTGTCATTCTTGGGGATGAAAAATATCATAAAATGTATAGTTAACTGCTCCCGCTTCTCCCCCAGGCATGACACTAATCATCAATGGTTTTCAAGGAAAAGGTTAGATAAACACTAGTGCAAGGTACTCTAGGGAGGGTGGGCTTTTCCAGAGCAGGAGGATGAATGCACTTCCTGACTTACATTTATCTCATTAATTTACCATGCTACAGTGTGCAGGACAGACAAAAAACACCTCCAGGGGTTTGTACCAGCCCAATCCTTCCAACAATCCCCCAGCTTCCTCTGTGGTCCTGCCTATCCAATTTATTACATTTTGTAGCCTGAGAGGGTCCTTGTTAAATGAAGGAACTCACAGTCAATTAACAATAATGTGTTTTTATTCCTAAGTGCCATCCACTCAACCACACTAAGGAAGTGATATCCTGTTTCCTAGCGAGTCTAAATTGGTCTTTAGGTCAGTTTTACTCCGAGGGCAAAAATAATTGGTCTTGTGGTTAGATCTCCTCCTGGATAGACACTCTACATTTTACACCCAGTGAGATCCATAACTCTGCTTGAGCAAGTGATTGATCTGGCACTGACTGTTTTCACACTGCGAGTGCAAACAGGATGCCAGTTCAATTCTCATTCTGGCAACCAATCTCTGCCTTGTAATATGCTTTTATTTTCCCTTTTTTATTGCTCAGTGGAAAGCATGTATCACTAGGTTTCCTAACATATATGCAAAGAGTGGAATTTTCAGTCCTGCTCTGCACTGGTACAGTGCATCTTCACAGATCATATCAGCTCACATCTGCTGTGGAGGTCGTTCAGCTCCACTGGCACATGGTATGCATCACTTCCATCCTTTCTGAGCAATGCAACATGTGCACTTCATTTTCCTCAGGGCCATCTGATTTATCCCTCTTCCAACCCCATCAAAAAACTGTTTGACAGGGGCTTTTTGCCTTTTTTTTCCCCTTTCATACCCCCCTGCCCCCAAGGTGTTCAATTTTTAGTCATTTTGACCATTAATATTGTTTTCAATCTACAGTTGATGATGTCTTCAGAAGCATGAATTCTTGTCAGAAAGTCTTCCCATTTTGTCTATTTGCATCAATTTGACATGCTGTGAACAGACATTGTAAAATTGTGTTCCAGTCCTGCCTCCATTCTAGTGTTGCTACCAAAGTAGAACTGCTCAGATCACATTCCCTTCCAGCAACTACTGTGCAAGAATATTCTTATTTTGAATAATCTAGATGAGTCTATTTTACGGTATTTCCTTTATGCCAGTGATTGATTTTCACACAGCTTTTCCCTGTAGACCACCATGTCTCTGGTGAGGTCTGCTCAGCACAGTATCATACACCTCCAAGTGAAGCTTGCATAGTGCAGCAAGAACTCACATGCTGTAGGAGGATCCTGAACATAATTTTACAGAAGAAAAGATCTCCCCGAAATTCTCTGAATGCCACAGCCACCATAATGTAGAGACTGTCACAATCTAGGCTATTACCATTTCTGTATTTTCCAAGTCTTGTTGGAGATTCCCCTGCTACCATTGGTAGTGGAGCCCCACCTCTCGTTCTCAGTCATAGAACCATAGGATAATTCAGGTCTCTAAGGCCTCTAAGGTCATTGAGCCCAATTGTTACCCTTACACTGCTGAAGTCCTCACAGCACCCTCCAGCCCAGCAGCTCTGCTGCCTGCTGTGGTGTGTCAGCCACAGAAAGTCAAGGACAGAGACACAGAGAGAGACAAAGTCCTGTCACCCACTGCCCAGCCCACAGCAACTACAGGAAAAGATAGCAGGATGGGAGAGGGAAGAAGAGATGCTGGTGACAAACTGGCTGTCAGTCCAGTGCAGACTGAGTGCTCCTCCCTTCATTGGTCAGGATTTGGTGTCAGGAGTCTGCAGAAAGGGAGGAGAGCATTGTGACAGGAGTACTGCATAAAGGTCTCACTTCAAAAAGATGGGGAGGTCCTCATACTCAACAGAAAGAAATGTAACTTCTCCCAGAGATTCAGTCACTAGAGGGGTGTTCTCAGGGCATTACACTAACAGGGAGATGTTGGAGTCTGCTCCTCATTTCATGGTATGACATAAGTGTAATACATAAACCCCTAAGCTGATTTTTATCACTTTGGCTAGTGTCCTAGGCACAAGGCTAAAGAATAGCTTCCTATTTTTTTCCTTGATTTTTTTTCATTGTTGTTTTGGTTTGAGTCTTTTGTTGGTTTTTTTTTGTTTGGTTGGTTTTTTGTTTTGTTTTGGGTTTTTTTTTTTTTTGGTTTTGTGTTTTTATTATTGTTGCTGTTGTTGCTTTTGGGTTTTGTTTCTTCTGTTGGGTGGTAGGTTTTTTCCAGCTATGCAAAAAAGCTCTTGCATGCCTGGCTATACATTTAACAGAGAAATTTTAAGTCTTTTTATATCAAATGCTCCAACAAATGAAGAGCATTCTCATAGTTTATCAGAGATTGGTGTTCAACCTATTTTAGGCTGGATTAAGGTTAGAATGAGGATTACCTATTTCTTCTGTATGTTCTAGTCACTGATTTCTGAAAGCATAAATTGTGCTCCACCTCTTCGGAAGAAGTTAGCTGTAATATCAGCCACGCCTAGATTTTAGAGTTGTTTTTATTTTTCAGGTAGCTTGGTTGAGGTGTTTATCCCTTTTCCCCTGAACTCAGGATGATAAATGACAACTGCATACTTGTATTCCCAGAAAAATTAATGCTGAGAATTTACATCACAGAGAGTGACATTTTATTACTCTACTCTGGACAGAGTTTCAGGGCTACACAGTCCTGAAACACTTATGGTAATTTTTCATTGCTTGAGCCCTAACTTGAGTTGAGAGTAGGTTCACAATTGCTGTATAGGAAGGTAAATTTGAGTCATGTCCTAAACACTCCAAAAGCTATAAAGAAATAGAAATACACCAAAACAAAATTTTATTTGTAAAGTAGTTTTAAAATGAAGTTTTATTTTGTGTACTATTTATATGAATACAACCACATAGTACTGCTTCAGTACTGTAGCCACACTAACACTTTTGTATATCAGATTAGATCCAACACAATATGAATCCCTCCTTCACCTTCTTCACTCACACTGCTTATTTGAACTACAGCTGGCTTGTGGTGGAACATCTGGTCTCTATGACCTTTGTTGGTTATTTCATGATTCCTAATCCTTAAATCCTTAAAGCTTAAATACTCTTTTGTGTGTGTGTGTGTGTGTATGTGTGTGTGTGTGTGTGTGTGTGTGTTGAACAATCCTTAATGCAGCAGCACTTTACTCCTTTAAGTGTCGCCTATCTCCAAACTGTGTCCTCAGCCAGGATCCACCTACCTTAAAACAGCTCCTCACACATATGCTGCAAGGCATCTCATGAAAGGGTTTCTATCAATCAACTTTCAAACCACAGAAGTTCCATTCATACCTATTTCCTTAGACCACCTGTGGTGTTTGGAAGCCAGCAGGGGTCTTGCAAATAGAACCAAACCTACCAATTTAAGCAGGTCAACAAAGCCTTGGACAAACACAGCCTGGATCCAGGTCTCTGTAAACAACTGCAGTGTTGTCATTATCATGAATTCTTAAATGAGAAGGAAGGTATCTGATTTTCCATAGTAAAAAATGCCCAGCAGCTTGCAGGACTTCTAGTGCAATTCCAGCCTTGCACTCCAAAATCTACATTTGGTAGTTTTCATAGGTAGTTTGATGTACAACAGGTTTTTTTCCTCCTGTTTAAATTCTTGTCCCCTGTTACAAATTAAGGAGCTTTTTTGAAAGCAGATTCTATTCAAAACCACTGCAGTTTAGAAAGTTCAGATAAGAATTGGGGAAGTGCCACTTTACATTACAGAAATGGCAATCTTCAAAGAGTCCCACAGACATAACTGAACTCTACAATATAACTATTTCTTACAAGAAAATGTGGATCAAGTGCAAAATGAAGGTCTAAATACTGCAGAATCAACCATTTATTTCAATACTGCATCAACCACAGATAACACCGTGTGAGTCTCATTAGATGCTCAAATTGAAAATTACTATTTGCCTCAAAATGACTCAAGGTAATATTTCAGCAAGGTTTCAACAAGTTTGTCATTTAAGATGAATTCCCACCTCCCTTGTAAACAGGAAATGTGAGGTCAATGAAGTACCTTGCCACCACTATGAAGCAGAGAATTCTTGCTACCATCATCTGCAGGGGTGAGCTTAAATATGTATTCTTAATATTTCTCAAAGAGTGTGGGATACCACAATCAAACTACTGGCACAGAAAGCACTGGAGAGAACAAGCACATGGGAGGTAATTGCTGACAATTGTGGAAAGAAAACGAGGGAAACAATGACTGCTAGCTGTGCTGGGGAAGCAAAATCGCTGTCTGGACTGAGAGGAAATCTGAAATTTCATCCTCCAAGAGGACCCAGCACACAATGCCATGCTCTGTACAGGGAAGCATACAGACTGCAGATCCAAATTTGGCAGTAAAGACTAGGCTACAAATGATCTAATTTATCTCAATTCCTATCAGCTTAGCAAATTTGGAAGAGTTTATATGAAAATAGGTTACAAGGGAGTCACAAAAGCACGGATTTAAAAGTCTTTAAGCAATAATGACTTTTCATAATGCCTGATCTTTTTAATTGATGTCCCTCCGGTAAACAACCAGGAAATAATGAAGAACAGAATGGAATTTTTGCTTAGGAAAGGTAAGAAATACCAAAAAACAGGCAAACGGGTTTTGTAATGCTTTAACAAAGGAAAATAGCCTACAATTTCACTGTCAGAGTGAAATATGAAGAATATCTCGGTGCATGTTTACACAGAAAACAGTAATCTGTCAATCATCAGATATTACTGATTATATACTTTGATATACAAGCATTAAGCATAAAGCTAAAATGCCATAAAATTACTCTGCTGACATCATTTGCAGAAACAAAGTCCTTATGACAACAAGAATGATTAATATATGGGAAAAAAAATCTCAAAAAGAAAATAGTATTTTTAATGCAAAAGCATTTAAATCACAAGGGAGGCAAGAAACAATAAGGAATGTAAATAATGAATAGTAGAGAGGAAAATAATTGCTATCTTCTTCATTCTTTTCTCTATAAGACTGAAAGGACATCCTGATACACTAGAAGACAACAACTCCAAATTTGAATAAAGAACAGTTTGATTGAGTAGGCAAACAGAAAAGTGTGACCATCCTGTTAAACGGACTGTCACAGGGCACTCTTGAGATTAATAAACCAGCAAAATTAAAGGAAGTCTACCCATAATCCTATTAATAAAATTGTCCAGCTATAACATCAAGCAGCAACGGTAAACAAAAATAAAGAGGTGGAATTTAGAGTTTCAGGGCTGATCTGTAAGGAGAAAACATCTTAGGAATCATATGATATCCTACGATGATATCCTACCATCATTTGCTATTCTACAAGCATTTGGTAGTAGCTGCTATGTGGTGCAGACTACTCTTTAAATATACTCATAGCCCAAAATCAATGAATGTCAATACCCTCAGTATGACAATTCCTAAATTCATATGCTGCATCTACATTCCATTGCAGTTCACGAGTTATTGTTCCTGATAGTTGCATAAAATGTAACGCTTCTTAAAGGCTTGTCAAAAAAAGGGTAGGGGTTTTGTTTGTTTGTTTGGTTGGTTGGTTGCTGTGTGTGTGTGTGCTTTGGTTGTTTTTTATTTTGTTTTTTGGTTAGAAGGAAATCAAGGAAGGCCCTTTTGGCAAGAAGAACACTGGCAGGAGATGAAGGGAGGTGATCCTTCTCCTCAGTCCAGTCCTGATGAGACACATCTGGAATGCTGGGTCCAGTTCTGGGCTCCCCAGTGCAGTTGTGACACAGACATGCTGGAGTGAGCCTAGTGAAGTGCTGTGGATGTGATAATGCACTAGACAGACCTGAAGATGGTTTGTTTGGAGAAAACCAATGGCAAAACTTTAAGCAAAAGAAATGTCAAAAAATTGTTGATATAGACTTTTGAAATACGAATAAGTCTTTTTATAGCCTAGTGTTGGTTAGGATACACAGCTGCCATAAGAAAACACATATCATTAGTTATAAAACTCTGTCTGGAAAACTGAAAATATGATTATTTCGTTTCTATGAATAATTTGTGAGAAACTGTTTTTCTTATAGTGTTCATTCATTTTAGACTTTCTACTATATTTTGTAATTTTAAGGAAGCTCCCCCCTATCATTATTTCTAATTGAGACAAAAACACTGCTTGGACTTTAATTAATCTCCTGGAAAAACTGAGTTTAGAAATTACAAACTGCACACAGACAGCTGCCTGATCAAACCGTGTGTTTGAGTTATTCCCAAATCAAAGCATCCCAGGGACCTCATTCATTAAATGTTTTCTCTCATTCCACCAATGTTTCTACTGCAGCCTCACTATTTCCACAGTATAAACCTCTGAGTGGAACCTGAAGATATTTCAAAAATTAGAATCTTCTCCAGAACACAGAAAAAGAAAAAAAAAAGGTTATGCTATTATTTATGCACTCAAAATTCATTGAATCTGTAGCAAAACAGGGATAAATAAGAAAAGACATAGGCCCACAATACCAACTACCTAAAATAAAGATCAGAGGGTTGTTTAGGGTCTTATTTCTCTGTGGGGCTTTTTTTTGCCACATATGATGAAATGCAGTGTGTGGCCTTGGACTGCCACTCACTGCTTTCTATTATCTTCAGATTTATTGCTTGTTTTGCACTTAGACACTTCTCTCATTTTTCTGTCTGAGTATGTTTGTAACATGGCTAAAGTTGTATGGAGAAATTCTCATTTTGTCCTTATTTTTCTGAACACCTTCCCTCTAAATAGCAACTCATATCCTGCCTTTCACCATTCATTACTGTTACATCGTAGATAACTGGCCTATGTGAACTGACTTACTGATCTCAGCCCCAGCCTAGCAAGGTGCAGAAATGCTGTCACAACTGCTGTTGGTTGGCACCTTATTTATAGACTCAATAGCATATTAATCAGTGTCTCATGGAAAACTGCACCACGACTTTCCCTTTAAAAAATGTCAGTAGTTTTCCAGTAATGTGGTGGCACCACATAATATGTTGTCAAAGAGTCATCTGATACTGCTTCAGTGGTTTTATGTTGTACTCCATAAAATATAAAAGGGACCTCCCAGGTTATTGCCCTGCTCATGGATAAGAATAAGATTTTAATTACCTCCAAGATAATTGGATCTTTTACTTGGAGCTTTTCTGTAAATGAAGGCTGATTTATGGAATACAAGCAAAAATCAGGAGTATTATATGCTTTCAGAAAATTAATATTCTTCACTCTCTTGACAAAGCTAATCTGTGTCTCCATTGATCCCAAGGTCATTTGACCAAATCTTTCCCAAATCTATGGCAAACCATCAACCAACATGTACTGAAACTTAGGAACACACGCAGCAGTTTGCAGTATCTGGCCAGACCTGGTGCGCACTGTGAGCAATGTGGGCATCACAGGGCTGTAAACCACACTGGCTGCGTGGGCTGACAGGGTGCCAGCCCCCTTCGCCACCTGTAGCTGTTCTCTCAGACCTCCATGCTGCTGTCTGTGTCTCTCTTGGTATCACTGAGCGTGTCTGAGTGGCCATGCTGCATGGAGGTCTGGAGAAAGGCCCACTGCGATTTTAAAAAGTCCCCAGTCCATGCTGGGTGGTTTCTCTTTAGCCTGATGGTTTTGATGCTTTAGGTTGCAGTGCAACCCCAGTAAAAGTAATGTTTGCAAAGCTGGTGGTCTAGTGAGATGTAGAACAAGTACCTGGGGACAGAGGTTCCTTCAGCTGTCTTTGTTACCAGCTAAAAATTGTCACTGAAGAGCACCGAGCATTATTGTCTTTGGGAGATGTTCCCTTTGGACTGTTTCCATCTTTCTTCCATGTACTCTGTGACCAGGCCACTCTCTCAAAAGATGAAATCTGAAATGGATCACTGGCCAGACATTCCCATTTCTCCAGCTCTGGTAGCATGACAAGTGCATCTGGCATCTGTGAGCCCTTCTTCCTTCAGGGATTTGTGACTGCTGAGCTGACTGCAGTTTTTTCAGAATGTTTTTTTCAGAACAAAGGACTCTCTTTTTCAAAGGTACACACATGCAGAGCAGAGAGCTAAAAATAAAATAACCTTTTCTGCATATTTCCTTCCTCCCTCAAAGAAAATTTTTACTGAAGCTGTGATGCATTTCAGTCAGCTCAATACACTTCCTTCAGTTTATACACCCCTTTCTTGGTCAGAGCCTCTTATCCACCTATTGATAAGTGCTTCATTCATCTTCATTCCCATTAAACCCTGCCATCATTAGGGCTTCATTATCTCCTCGAAATTTAGGTCTAGTAAGGCAGACTAAAATTTCTCAGCCTAGTTAAACTACTCTCAAAAACTAACTTGTCCAGAGAAAAACCCCAATAGCATAATACTGATTATTTTTTCCATCTCCCATAGCTTTCCCTGTTCTCCGGTTCTACCTCTTAAAATCTTTAACTCTGTCTGGGCAGTCAGGATGATATCTACCTGTAAATGGAGGTTCACAGAGAACTGAATACTAATCACATCGGTATTGTTACATCTTCTGCCAAGTAACATTGATATAAAATACCTTTCAGACACATTTTTGAAGTAATTGGGAGCAGAGATCCAATTTACTAACAGGACCCCAGTTATTACAAATTAAGCACCTGTGATATGTGAAAAGAAGTCATAAGGAGGTATCCAGAAGAATACAATTTTCTTTGTTCTCAGGAGAGCTCAATTACAGTAAGTATGTGCATATATCCCTTTCTGCTCATACCTCGTGGGGAGTGCACTTATTGAGGTCATGTTTAGTCTCTGGTTAAATTCCTTCGATTTGAAAGGAATAGAAAGGGTTTGAAGACAGTGCTGATACCTAAAAAAAAAAAAAAAAAAAAAAAAATTCTAGTGAGGAAAAGCGCAAGATTATGATAACAGACAGTAGGACATCTCAGCATGTGAATCCTTGCATCTAAGTCTTTGCTCTTGTTCATGCTCAATTAAAAAAAAAATGCAAAATGGACCTGTTTGGGAAATGAGAGTTTGAGTCCATCCAAGCCAAGGAAGATACTGAGCCAGGTTTTCTCCTTTTGAGAATGTGTCTTTAACTCCTGCTTTACTTTAGAGAAGGCTGCTGGTTACTTTCAACCTTATGAATATCAGCTGCTGGAAAATCCATTACTGCTAAAATCCTAATTGTAATATAGGGATCATGTTGGGCCACAGTGCTGAAATCTGGATTTTATTTTGCCAAAGTTCCTCATGCATGAAGAAGGTAATTTCTCCATAAGAGAAATACAAAGTTCAGTTTGTTCTTGATAATAAAGGATGTACTCCTGAACAGGACTGGGGGATTTGGTTCATAAATGATGATGAGTTTTGTCTTGAGATGCTGATAATAAATCTGCTGTTGATGGACATGTACTGATCTCATGTGATTTTTTTTTTTAATTAATCTAACCTAAAGCTAAGTGAGAATATTTACCAATCTCACTGATAAATTTTCATTCAGAATCTTCATGTGAATCACATTACGTAAACAATGGCCTTTTGTAGGTAATATATTAATATATGGGAATTACATTTAGCAAGCGCATATCTTTTAACATGATCAAACACAGAGCTTAGCCACATTAATATAAATGAAAACCTGATTGTATTACTGTTTGCAGTCGCACAGTGCACTGCACTGATAACAGACGTGCCAGTGCACGCACTACAGGTTATGCAGGACAAAGAAGGATTTTGCTTTGCGAGTCTTTGCTGCTGAATATGTTATGAAGGACAGAGATTTTGGTTGCTAATACTGTTCTTCTAGTAGAAAGTCTGAAAAAATTTTGGAAAGTGTTGGCAAGTATACAGAGAAGATGAAGAGATATATCTCTCTCGCCCTGTATTTATACAAAGCCTTAGAGTTAAGAGAAATGAACTAAAATAATAATTTTTTTGCCTCCCTTAAAAAAGTCTTCTTGGTAACAGGTGGTGTTATTTCCATAGGCTCTGGGTGTGCATCATTTTGATAGCCACAGTAAAAACACATATACAGCAGAGAAAGGAACAAACTAATTGCTGATAAATATTTTCAGTATCAGATTACTTTCCCTTACAGCATTTAGGGGTCCTAAGCACGGATTAATAAATTTATGAACACTTACTTTCTGTATTTTTCAAGAAACGAAAGCATTTCCACAGCTGTAAGAAAAACTAAACCACTTTTTGATATCTGCTATACATATTTATCAAAATATACATATTACAGTCTTTATAATCTTTCTCAAAAAAGCCTTGTATTCTGCCCAGTTATACTTCCTAAAACTGGCAGATTTTGAAGCTAAAGCTCATTTTCAGAAGAGGGAGACATTTTGCATCATAAGTTTCTTTGACAGTTAATGTCATTTTGCTACTAAATTACTTCCAAGAACAGGATTTAGAAGTGCAAATCAATGGGATTTTACAAGGGTTTTTTTCCTGTGGCCTGCAGGAGGAATCTGAAAATTTTGAAAAGAAATAGAAATACTAAATAACTTATTCTGGTTGCTTGCAAGATTCTATGGATTTTATCAGTCTGCATGCCTGGTTCAAGACTTCTCACCTTTGTAGGCAAAGCTGAATTTCGCCACCTTCGTGCTCTCAAAAAAATACTTTAAGAAGTATTTCATGGAAAGGTCACTAAGATGCTACAGTCTGTACCTTTCTTTTCTTCCTCTCAGGAGCATACACAAAAGTTCCAGCTAATGGAGTGAAATAAAAATAGAGGAATGAAAAAAGGTTCAAAGAGCAAGGCACATCAGTGGGCTCCTCATCATTCTACTCTTGGCTCATGCCATAATTCCACCTTGCACTTCTTCATCTAGGTCTCACCGAGGCAACCCTGTGATGGAAAGGACTAGAGACCCCCCACATATAACTAACCTCAGAGTCAGCTCTGGGTCCTACACTGAGAGAGAGAGCAGTGAGAGCCAGTTTTTGCACCTCCCAGCTTGCTTTGTCACACTGCCTGAGTTGCACCTCAAACCTTGGGGCTGGTAGGCTGCAGTGGGGCAGGTGGACACAGGGCTGGACTTGGTACAAGAAGCTCATGTAGCCCAGCCGTGAGGAAGGGGTGCTGATGGGAGAGGGGTGTGGTGACTCCCAGGTCCATTAGGGTAGTCCACACGATCTCTGGAGAACCACTGGTTAAGCCAAAATACCTGGCCTAATAACTCCAATAACTCCACAAGCATAGCTTGCAAATTTGGGTGGTGCCTGCCTGAGCACTCTACTTGTCACGCTAAACTGGTGGACAGTGCTAGAAAATAGAAGCTCAGTCCTCAAGCAGAAAACTAAATATTGTTTCCTCTAAAACCTGTGTTTGATAATGCACATTGACATCTACTCGTGTGCTGGAATGCAGCCAGCTTTGCCAGATATTGACAGCAGAAAAAGGAGCATCTTCTTTTAATTAGTATGTCCAGATTAATCCAAAGTTGCAGCCTTCAGTCAAGCAATGCTCTAAAGAGTCAAGCAACACTCTAAGCATGACAGAACCTGTCAAACTTTACTTCATAATAACAAACACAAGTCCTTGGATATCAATCTCCATTTTTATTTCTAGATAATTTTTTTATCTTAAAGTCACCTAAATCAGGGGATATTAATACTTGAAAAATGAAAGGTTACAGGCAAGCTTGAAAATATTTTTTCTCTCTTCTCCCTAAAGCAGTTATACTGACTGTTGCCCAGGGAAGTAGTGGAATTGCCATCCCTGGAAGTGTTCAACAGTGGGATGTGGCACTTAGGGACATGATTTAGTGAACATATTGGTGCTGGGTTAACAGTTGGAACTCAATGATCTTAGAGGTTTTCTCCAACTTAATGATTCCATGATTCTATAGCAGGCATTTTTACTTGTCAAGGCAGTACCAGAATGAAATAGTCTTCAATATAGGAAAAATAAAAATTACCAAATGATGTAAGTATTAGAGTAAATCAAATCTGCTGCTTAAAAATGGACTTGGATAAGAAAAAAAAAAATATATATATATCTTGATGGATTCTCATATTGATGAGAATATGAGCTATGCTGCTCAGCATTTGTCAATGTATGAGAAGTTATGAGTGCCCTCACCATTCTCCCTAAGGACTGGGCTTGGATGTTTAATCAACATAGAAATCTTTCCTGATTTTACTTGCAGAAAGACTGAAATTTGGTGCACTGTGTATCTTATATAAATACTGAGATCTGTCTGGAAGAAATGTCTAACAAAAAAAGAGACTAATAGAGGATAATATACATAATGAGGCTGATTTTGTGTCTATTAGCTAGAAATTAAATTTTAAATTACCTTTTGTGATCAGGATGATTGATATGACTTCCAGAATATATGATGCTGTTTGGTAACTGTCACTGAGAGATTTTGTTCTGGCATCATGTTTTGGAGTGGCAGAAGTAATCTTGTTCTCAGTTTATCACAGGGACATACTGGACTGTGAATAGCTTTATTGAATTCAATATCCTGTAAGGATATACTCGTATCATATAGAGGCAAAAAGTTGAAATAGTACTCAGCTAACTCTTTATAAATGCAAACAATTTCTTGTTACATCACTTCCCTGTTCAGAAGCACATGGTACTTTTGCTAGTGAGTATAAGAGCAAAATTAAACTGTCTCTTGCAAACTGAGTTAAATTTCACTTGAATTCCAGTATGCTTGTAACCTTTTGCTGATGCACGGGAGGGAAATATGGTCATAGAAGAACTTGATAAAAATCAGGTAGAATTCTTTCTTAACACTTTCAGAGGCTAGTAGGGAACCACTGGAGGACTGTGTTTGTTGCCTGAAGATAGAAGTCCTAAGGAAATCCTTGTAACTGAATAGTAGAACTAAATATAAAATCCTATGAATTCCAGGAAGATACTGATATACACTGCTGAAATAAATATCTGACTCAAAAAATCCACCCACACACTAGAGTTGCAAGAATATTTGGGATGTTTTCAAACCAGAACATTAAAAACCCTACAAAAATTGTATGAAAATCATGAGTGAGTTAAATTCAGTATCAGTAATCAAGTAATTTACATGGTGTGTAATTTTGTGCTGCTCGACTGGACAGGCTGAAACTCCAGTGTGAACCTGAGGTGAAAGGGCTGGGCTGTGTGAATGAGGGGACAGAGATCCACTTGCAGCTTGCAGAGGATCCCATGCTGGAGCAGGTGGATGCCTGAAGAAGAATGTGACCTGTGAGATGCCTGTGATGGAGCAGATGTGCTGGCAGGACTTGTGACCTCACAGGAGACCCATGCTGGAGCAGTTTGTGAAGAACTGCAGCCCGTGGGAAGGACACAGGTTGGAGGAGTTCAAGGAGGAGTGTCTCTTGTTGTAGGACCCCACAATGGAGCAAGGGAAGAAAAGTTTCTCTTGCAGCCTGTGGTCAAACCATGGTGAAGCAGGCTGTGCCCTTGCAGCCCATGGAGGACTGTGATAGGGACTACTAATGGTGGACTCCAGCAGGAATCCCTTGTTAGCCAGGCTGGGAACAAGAGGAAGAGTTCATTGCAATGTTAAACCAGATAATTGGGCCCAGTCTCCAGGGATGGAGATTGTAATGGGTGTGCCTTTCAGTTGTTGTGAATCATGATTTGAGTTGTGTGCTACAGGAATTAGCATAACAGGAACCTCCTGAGCCATGGGAAGCAGTGACTTAATTGCTTGTTTTGCTCTGCTTGTGTGTGCTGCTTTTGCTTTCCCTATTGAACTGCCTTTATCTCAACCTACGAGTTTTCTATCTTTTACCCTTCTAATTCTCTCCTTGACTCAGCTGGTGGGGGAGTAAGTGGGTCCGTGGGGCTTGGCTGCTGTCTGGGGTTAAACCCCAACATATGGAAAGAAGAAACATGTTTTAGGAATCCTGAGACAACTGGCGATACTTCTAAAGCTAGACTGAAGTTTACTAGTTTTTTTTAATATACAATTTTTATTTGCTGTACTTTATCAGATATGACAGGTTTGTTTTGTTTTTTGTTTTTATGGTTTTGTGTTTGATTTTTTTGTTTGGTTGGGGCTTTTTTTTTTATAATACTAAAAATAAATAATGATGTGATTTACAGACAAATGGAAAATGACAGGAACCCTGCTCTAAAAAAGTTGCATCTATTTTATTTATATATAGTTAGGAAACATGAAAGCCCAAGAGAGAATATCATTGCATTTAGGTTATTCAGAATGTGAGGTGGGGGAGAAAAACACTGTTCCTTTATTAAGCTCAAGAGAGCTGTCAGCTCTTGGGACTCTGAGGTATGCATTTGCTTTCAATGTGCAGAAAACAGAGAAAGAATACAGACAAGGGACAATCTAAATAGCTAGAACAAATGAAACAACTGAAATAAACACTCCCTAGAGGATTCAACAATTCCCACAACTACTCCGACATACTGGCACTTGTGATTATAATGGATTTCATAATGGTGCTGACTTCTCCTACAAGAGTTTGCAAAAGCAAAGTAGAGTAATGACAAACTTTTACACTTATTACCTCTGAAAAATACCTGGTAAATTGGGTTAGGAATGGGGTTTAAAGTGCAAGAACGCTTACAGCTTCAGGGAAAATGGGGCTAGAAAAGTCATTCCGAGTGGATCACAGCAAGGCAGTAAGATTGCTGCCTCCATACCTTTCTAATGTGGGCCACCCATGGTGACGGAATGAGGGGAAGCCATACAAGAAGCAAATGAGATCATTTGGTCTGTTCAGCCTGGAGGAATCTGAGGGGAGCCCTCACTGCAGTGACAACTTCCTTGGGAAGAACAGCAGGAACTCATCTCCTCACTCTTGAGACCAGTGACAGGACTTGAGGAAATGGCCTGAGGCTGAGTTGGGTGTGACTTAGGTTGGATATAAGGAAAAGGTTCTTCACAGAAGATGGTTGGTAGGGCACTGGAATGGCTCTCCAGGGAAGTAGTCACAACACCAACCTACCAGAGGTCAAGAAGCACCTGGGCAATGCTCTCAGGCACTTGTTGGTGTAGCACTGCAGAGGGCCAGAAAGTGGATTTCAATGATCCTTGTGGGTTCCTTTCAACTTAGGATATGTTAGGATACGATGATTCTAGAATTCTAGGAAATTTTCTTTTCTGTGGTCTTATTTTTTCTCTCAAGGCAAAGAAGCACAAAGGAAGATGGAAGCATTTCCTATCTTCACACCAACTTAAAGGTTTTCAGCAGAGATTGCAAAAAACATTTAAGGCATAGTGACTTCAAAATGACCTTATTGTTGCTTTAGAACCCTTCTTACTAGTGCTGCAAGTGTTGGAGTTTTATTTGTTGATTTGTTTGCTTAATTTTAATGCTTTTTGTTTAAATTTCAGCCTTGATTCATTCGGTCTCAGCTTAAGATCAAAATACGTACAAGTGCTGGTATGCATGCACATCTATCTGTCCTTTCCCTTACAATTTTTGAAAATGGAGATGTATTTTAGAAAATCTTGCTTACATAAATGGGCAACTAAGTAAAGAAGGTTCTCCATTACTACCCTCTCTTCTCCAAGGGACAAGCAGATATTACTCAACAACAAATTATTTTCTGTGGTCAAAAATGCATGTTAGGAACTTTTCAGCTAGCAAAAAACTTCAGCTGAATTAGATCAAAGAATTCAATCAGATGAGCAAATCCCTTCGGATACCAGGCTTCCTTATCTCTGCTTCTGATATAGCTACCTTTTGTCTTCGTTTGCTTTGAAATACACTGATCTTTAAGTGTTCTTGACTCCTAGCATGCCTCATTTTTGCAGATTAGGGCAAATTCCTGGGAACTCTACACCTCTCTGATAAATTCTACAAATGTAGGAGAGTGCAAGGTTTTATGACAATTAATAGGAAATCACTAGTTGCATTCCAAGAGACATTGCTGAGAGTACTTATAAACAGTTATATTCAATAAACAGTTTAAAGTTAATACTGTAAATATTGCTTATCACCTTTCAAATAAGTCAGTGATTATTCAATACGACCTGTGAACTTGGTGGATGACCTACTAACTTATTCCCACAAGGTGCTGACCTCATCAGTTAGAAGACACACCAAGGCCACAGAGTCAAACTCATTGCTGCAGGAGTTATAGCTAGAAGACCATATGGGTACATGCAAACATGCACACTTATATCAATGTGGATGGTTGGAAAAGGTTTTGGTTAATAAATTATGATTATTTCTTCAAAGTACTGCACTTAAATCAAAGGTAATTTTTCAAAAATAGACATGGTGCAGTGAAAACAATGCAAGATTAATAGCTTCCTCTAGTTGCCAGCCTCTCTCAACATCATGCAGATATGATGAAAAAGCCTCTGATAAAACAGTCCAAGGCTAATTTACATATTCTCTGCCCTGATGTGAAATCCCTTTTGGTTGATAAGGTCTAATTTTCCCTCTAATGCTGTGCAAACTCTAAAAAAATGAAGAGTTCATTCACAGAGCCTAATGAAGACCTTCCCCTTAAAATATCTGCCTTATTTTTCAAAGAATTCCTGTGGGGTATATTAGTTTTCATTTGCGTTGAGGTAACACCAAGGGAATGTACTCAGAAACAGAAGCTAGTAGGAAGGCAGAGGACAAAGTCAAGTCTTTATGAGACTCACTTCTGTTATTCCTGCAATCTAAACTCATGATGGCAAAGCCAAAGAGAGAGAATCACTGAACAACTTCCTATTTGAACCTTACTCACAAAATGGAGCAGGAAGATCCCACCCAACAAAGGTGATACCTGATGACTTGAGAAAGGAGATGACTCAAGAGGAACAGACACCTCAACTGTACATCTTGAGGTCATGTTTCCAAACAGTGATTTTGTCTGAAGTATGGCTAGATATGGACTGAAGATACTTCAATCTTTAAGTACCCAGACCTAAACATTAACTAGTTGACCCTTATAATCTGACATTTTACCTCCATGCTGGGAAGTTAGCAAAATAAATATAAATAACTCCTTCCAGACCTCTAATATACAATAGGTATTATGTAACCCACTTATGGAGATCCTTAAACACTCCATAAAAGTAACTTTTCTCTAGGGAAAAGAAATCAATGACTTCCTAGCAAAAAAAGGCTCTCTCCACATAAAAAAAAGAAACAGAACATTAGACAGTGCTGCCAGACAAGCTTTCACAAAAAATCAGTTAAAAGGGATTAATAGGGACCAAAACAGGGATAGGGCACTTGCACCTCAGCCATGCTTACTTCTGTAATTTGCACTTTGAGAGATCCTTTTATCTAAACATGTCAAAGTACCTGACAAACATTAAATTTTTCAATCAAAAGTTTCTAAAATATTAACTTCCTTGTACCTGAAAGGAAACTGAGGCACAGTATGATTAAACAAAGTTTTCACAAAAATTAAAAAAAAAAAAAAAAAGGAAGACATATAAAAAACCTCCAACACTACAGAGATAGAAACATGTTTTTAGGTAACTGACTTTCAGTCCTGTCCTAAAATCATCAGTCAAAAAGTTCCTTTGCAGATGAGATATATTTGCCTTCCTAATGAACAGACGAAAGGCAGCAATCGGGATTATCACAGCACAACAATTACTTTTGTGTTATGCTGGCATTTCTGCAGAGCTGCTAAGACGAAAAGACACACAGGAAGCCAGGCTAACACTTTAACAACCTCTCCTGCACCCTGCTATCACACATTAGAAAATAAGCAGGTTATTGAGCTAATGGGGCCTATGGAGATTAGCATCAGTTTCTGCTACTATTACTTTAGTTTTGATTTTTAATTTAGTCCAAAATTCCAGCTGTGAGAAAAATATATATCTATGAAGGAACAATAGAGGAAGCTGATGCTGTCAAACTACAGAGCTTTAAAGGTGCTGGGGGTAGGGAACTTCAATCCACACCACTCCTATCAGTTTGATGCCAGGGCCAGTGAGAAATGCCCAGAGGCTGGAGAGGGATTGCAAGTCAGGAGAGCACCTGAAGTGCAGCATAAAGGAATTTCGGCCACTTCAGCCAGCAAATCAGTTTCATTGTCAGCCAGTTAAATGTCCCTATGCCAACACATATATCAGGGGGAATAAACAAAAAGAGTCAGAGATGGAGTCAGCTCTCCATGCCTGAAGGGCTGTGATCCTACAGACATCATGGAGATGTGGTGGGATGGCAAGTGTTGGAATGGAAGGATAAAGGCTCTTGAAGAAGGACAGGGTGGTGAAACCAGGAGGGAGTGCCATGCTCAGTGTCAGTGGCCTGCTGTAGTTCATGGATTTCCACCTGGGGATGGATGAGGAGCCATTGAAAGCAGGGGCAAGGTAGCATTATAGTGAGGGTCCAAAAGGCTGGTTAATATCAAGAAACATCTCTTTCAAGCTCAGGAGTGACACATCCTGAGGAATTCAGACAAAACTATCCGTAGGCCTGTATGGATGAACATGGACCTGTTGGAAAGAGTCCAGAGGAAAATCACAAAGACCATCAGGTGAATGGAGCACCTCTCCTAAGAAGATCTGTCCTTGAAAGAGTTTGGGTTTTTCATGCTGAAGAAGAAAGGCTTCAAAGAGACCTTGGAATATCTTCCAGTACCTGAAGGGAGCTACAAGAGAACTGGAGAGTGACTTTTGACAAAAGCATGTAGTAATAGGACAGGAAGAGAGGCTTCAAACTGAAAGATGGTAGATTTAGATTAGAAATTATGAAAAAAATTCTTTACTATGAGTGAAACACTGGAACATGTTTCCCAGAGAAGATGTAGATGTCCCAGCTCTAGAAGTGTTCAAGGTCAAGTTGGATGGGGCTTTCAACAATCTGATCTAGAGGAGGGTGTCCCTGCATGTGACACGGGAGGTGGAACTAGATGATCTTCAATATTTCTTCCAACCCAAACCTTTCTATGTTTCAATGAAAATTTTCCCTAACCACTTTCCTCTTTTCCCTACCCACTTTCCTCAGGGAACATTCATAGAAAATTTCTTCACGAGGATCTTGCAGTTGTGGTCCAGCTTGGCCAGAACAGGCACACCAGCAGGTGTAAGTGCCACATGACTTCCACACTATGTGCGAAACTTCTCTGCAACAAAAGGCTGCTGGGAAAAACCCCAACTAGTTAGCATATTTCTGTGAACTGAGCACTTATATATCCTTGAAGGAAGCAAAGTGTCTCTGATTGGCTCCCACAAAAGCTCTCTTGCTGGATTCAACCCTTTATCATTAGGTTGAGGTCAGAAAGGCTGGAATAATATTTAATTACTTGGGCAAAAATGAAACTGCTTTCTGCCATCATTCTGCCATGATCAGGCAGTAAAAAAAGATTTATATGAAGCTTTAAGGTCACTGATGCTTTCTTTACTCTTTTCAGAAAACTATTTTAAAATGCAGACATTTTGTGGTTTCTGAAAAATCCTAAAGAGTCTGAAAAGAAGTGACGGCTGTGAAGTTGCATCACTGAGATAGTATAATCCTTTATTACATTCTATCATTTTTAGATTAATTTAATCTGTGCTGGATCCTGAAATACTTCAGAAAGTATATTCTTGAAGAAAAGCAGAGAAATCAACTTTGTTATTAGGAAATGATAAATTCTTGTCTCTGACTTCAAGGAGATGTGCTCAGGATCTGTCCCCATTCCAGGAAAGATCATGGCAAATACCTTGTATAGGAATATACTGTGAAGACTTTATGTGAAAACTAAGATAGGAATCACCACCTAAAAAGTTTTGGTCTGTGTCTTTGACTCACTGATTTTAACCGTAGAGGGATGGGTAAGGGAGAAAATACAATGCTGGCAGAATGTGCATGAATGTACAGCTATATAAGAGATAACATGCTCTGTGACCAGGCTTTTCAAGCCTGCCCTTAATCTCTTTCCTCATAGACCCACTCGGATTTCCAGCAAAATCTTTCAAATATAGAACACTAGAAGCAAGTTTTCCTGTCCAGTTCCTTCCACACCTCTCTTTCCCTCAGTAGTGTATTTCTTTGCAGGGAGGTGGAGAAGGTCAGGGCTAGTCACTCCTCTCCTACATCAGAGGCCATATCAGAGAAGCATCACATTTTTGTGCCATGTTCCCCAGCTGTGGAAGTGTAAAGGGCGGTCTGGCTCTCAGTCACTGTCGTGGCAAAAAAGAACAACTCGTACTCAATGGCTGTGAGAGACAAGAGCTCTGTTTAACTCTGGCTTAAAGTCTGATGATCTCAGGCTGCAAAATAGTAAGACCAAATCTGGAAGGTTTCAAGCAAGCACTGTCTCAGGATTATTGCACTTCACTCAACATCTGTCATTCCCTATATCTTTGCCTGCCCAGAAGTCATGTGTGGGACAAAATAGCTCTTCCCTGGATTAAAATATCTGGTGTAGTCCGAGAGAGATGAGTTACTATCTGCATATTGTAGACTTCAACTATTCAGAAACTTTCATACTATGTCTCTCAGTACTTCAGAGAGAGAGAGAGATTTCTAGTAGCTGTAAGTGGGTAATTTTGCCAATAATCCTAATAATATGAGTCCTATTTCCACCTAGTCAATAGAGTCATGCTTGTGAAAACAGAACACTGACAGAAGACACTAGAGGGTTAGCTGTATCCAAATGTGAATGACATTTTTAATCTAAATAATATCAGAATGTATTAAGAGAGATTTCAGAAGGGAGCATAGAGACCCACAGTGTTAAAAAGTCAGGTGAAAATCTGAACTGAACCTTTCTTTTCCTTCATGTTGAAATTCAGAGATGACCTGTCTGTCACTACACAGTTTGCATTTGTCCGCCACCATCCAGGAAAGAACAGTTCTAATGTCTGCTGATCATATCAGCTCTGTTAAATCTTGCCCATTTTTGCCCTCATTAGGCTAATGAGATGGTTTCGGATTGATGATGGCAGTATGAGATAGAGCCTTCCTTGGTCAGAGCCAGTGTTTTTACAAGCAGCAGTAAAAAGACAGACTGGCATTCTCACAAAGAGAATATTTTCAGTTCATTTTTCAGGGAGTATTTTGAAGTCAGACCAATATTCTCTATTTCTGTCACAGCTGTATGGATGTAGGCACTTGCATAATACTATTTCCTTCCAAGAAAATAGGACAGAAAAAGAAGTGTTCTGAACTAGTATTTATCAGAAAAAAAAATTGCTGTTGTACAGATTGTGAAATATTAGACTATAATAGTAGGAGAGCTGTCTGAACAGATGTAAATAAGAGAGTGCATATAAAATACAAGTGTGCTAAATCAACGGGCCAAGCAGCAGACTGATGAAGGCCTAGAGTTACTTAATTTGTGTTTCCTTTAAATTTGAGCAACTGGGATGAGAAACTTACCTTCTATACATGTAGCATAGGTATATGTTCTATCTTATGGATGGAGGAAAATATTGATACTTCAGAAACATGATAGCTCTTTAATATTTTCAATTACCTAATGACATTTTGCTTTCATTATAACAGTTGTCTCAGCCATTTTTATTTCCTTCCTTTTGTCTTTCATATGAGACCCTTTATTACACAATCACATTCTATATTGTATTGAATTATGAACAAAAAATGGCCTACAAAATGTTATTTGAGCAAAGCAGAGTAGGATAAAGTGACCTATTTAAAAAGCAACCATTTTACTTCACAGAACAGCTACAATTGATATTGCAGCAGCACTCTCGTGTTGAAAAATGCTCTACTCCCAGGTATTGTACACAATGAACACAGCACTGCTTCTGCCCAAAGATCTTATGAGAAAGCTTAAACAACACGTTTCAGAAATTAAATGGCAAAAAACTTCACGCTATTTTCTGTAGGAAAAAAAATCCTATTTGCTTCTAATTCCACAGTTAAGCTTCTAAAGCTAACAGTTATGTGACTGTACAAATACATGAGATTAGAATTTCAAGAAATTCAGGCTTTGAAAGATCTTGAATATTGTGTGGTTTATACCAAGCCAAGTAACATAACACAATACCATGAAAAAGGAAAAATCAAATCTTCTCTAAATATATGAGACACTTTTCCATCAAACATGTCTATTTTAATATACTTAAGCCAGATGAATCCTGCACAGATGAATCCAGCTTTCCATTAACAGGCATGAAATGTAAAAGATACCAGGTTTGCAGAATTACTCCATAGAAGGTGAAATAAATCAGAAATTAAGTTTAAGAAAAAAAGCACAATTTTTGAAAAAAGTCCATTACAATCAGCATTAACTGTATTGGTGGGTCTATAACACTGTACCATTTACTGATGAAGTCTAAAACATCTGCTGTTCTCTAACTGCTTATTTATGTGGAAGTTTATGAGCTTTCTATGCTAAGTGTCTCTCTTTAAATCACTTTTCTTGCAAGATGCTGAATGAAAGAATACCTTTATCTTTTAATTAGTATCATGGCCAGAAAACATCAACAAAATGGCAATAACAAAGTTTTAAAGGGAAGTATGTTGTGATAAAAAGATGTCTCACCCCAAGACAAAGGAGAAGGGAGTACTATTAAAATTGCTAATTGTAATCAAATAGTTCAACTATTTAAAGACATTTCAAAAATGTCTGCAGTTGTTAAGCGGGTTATATTAGCTGTTATGTTAACATAACATAGGGTCCTAACTAGAAAATGTCATACTGTATATATTGCTCTGTATCACTGAAGTTCCTGAGTTGGACATCTACACTTATAGGTAAATCCATTTTCTCTACTTGAAGGTCTGTGCTTGAACAAAAAAAGATTAGAGTTAAAAAAATATCATTGTCTAAACAGGAGACAACCTCTTTTTCTCCTGAAGAGAACAAACCACAAATAGTAAGTGTGAGGAAATGGTGGAGACTGCATTTTACACAGCCTTATTTGTCAAGATGTGTTTTCAAAGTAATCACTTGATTTCAGTTCTTGTAAAAGCATAAATTGGGCAATCACCCCCATAGAAATCAGGGAATCCATCATAGAAATCAAATGGACTACAGCATCCTTTCATTCCTCTAATTTCTGCTCTCACCCCCCACTCTAGAGAGAGCCATTTTTATTTCTTATCATTAAAGAAATTCACTACAACTGAGCAGACAGATCATGGTCAAGGAAAGAGGGCTATCTAAATGTACACAAAAGTTTGTGCAAGGTCAGAATGGGAACGAAATGGACAGGATAGTTCTTTATTCAATGTGGAATCAAATGAATTGCATTTTAAAACATTTGATTAACAGCCAGTCTCTAAAGCAACAGTGATCAGTGTCCATCTCCATCCAAGATAGTGGACACTGACTGCCTGAGGACCCATGGGTAAGAATAAGGAAGAAATAAATTTTTTATCCAGAAATATAATAAAGAAATAGTCATGAAGACAGAGCAGAATGTCAACTTTTTTTCAATTTTTTTAGCATACATTATCCAGGAAGACCAGCTGCTTCTTAAAGGGTTGTGACCACAGAAATGTGAACAATCAGACATGAATTAAAAATAAGAAATGAAGCAACTTCTGAGTAAATATGCTTACAAGTTAAAAGAGTAATGAAAAGAGTCAAACTTGTCCAAATGCAACTGTTAACAAGTAAAAAATATATAGGCGATTGGAGAGGTAATTTTAAAACATGAATGTCAAGTCTAGTTCACATCTGACTATAACTGAGCAGGGTTACCAAACAGTGAATTCAGTTTGAATACCAGGGTGATACCGTGGACACCAGGAAAGCTGGATTAGTACCTATGTTTTCAAAACAATTTGGACTGATAACATCTCGTAAATTGAGTTTCTTCACACCTTGCACTTCTGATGACAGTACTGTAACAAAATCTGACTACTTTTTCACTTTTTTCTATATTTTTACTTTTAAATTTATTTTTTAATTGCCACATCTTTGGAATGTCCTTAATACTGATTTAACATCAAACAATGAGATCTGCATCTTTTAAACACTTATTCAGTCAGACCAGAGCAATGCTTGTATCTGTCCTATGTATCCAAATCAAGAAAAAATCTCAATCTTTCTTTTCCTATAGGTGAAAAGAAGAAAAAAATTACAGCTATATTTTTTCGTCTGTTGTGTTCACAGCTCTTCCTATGACATTTTGCATTTAGACTTAACTGACAAAGCAGTGCCCACTTTATCAAAACTTGTACTGACTTTTGCTCTTCCTAGTATGAATTCCTGCCAGGCAACCACTCAATTCTCCTACTCAAAATGCACGACAATGTGTGCTGGATAGTAATCTCAGGGCTCAGAGAGTGCCTGTGTTACCTAGGGTGACTTCAGAGAAAGCTGCACAGAGCATCTCCCCACTGGAACCACTCAGGCTGTGTGGGGGGGGAGAGCAGGGGTGCAGCAAGAGCATTTCTGGTAAACTCTTTTGCTGAGCAAAGGGGTGTTGGTGTCATCAGCCATTGCTGCTGAAGCCTTAGTAGGAGCTATGGAAGAGGAGAGCTGTACCATAATGCACGTACAGTGGAACAGGGAGATGTCTGCTAGGGGAGAACTCCACTTTTCCTTTAGTAACTGTGGGAAGAGGAACTTGGTGGACATCTGTGACTAAGCAATTTAGAAAGACTCCACACAAGGAAAGCCTCTTATTCTGGGACTAGACACCTAAAAAGAGTAAACAACACAGAAATTTGCCAGTGGGACATGCTGCTGATCTTTTTTTAAATGTAATTAGAAGTCAAAACTGGTATCCATTTGCTGCTAAACTCTGCACAGCACAAGTACCCTCTTTTATGATCACATGCTAAATGTGAAATAAAATTTTTGGTTTTAAGCCTCTATTCTTTGGAAGCTGAAGAAGAATATGCAAAGGACCACAGTAGCAATCATCTCAGAGAAAGAACCTGAATGATTTGCATTTTTGTTTCTATAATCTCAGAAACAGAGCTTGGAAATTTTGAAAGCAAATGAGTTGGAGAAGAGGGGGAAAAATATCCAAAGAAAGAAAAGAGGGCATAAAGAAGAGATCAGTGCAACTAAGCAGGTACCTTCAAAAAAGAGTGCTGGAAAAAAGAGAGAAGTTGAAAGGACAGAAATTAATTTGCTCAACAATCCTTCATAAGGCAAGACTGTAGGGAAGGCCCAGAAAGTAAAAGTTGCCTCACAATTTTGTCTAAATCCTGAATTCAGTCTCTGCTTTGTTTGCATGTGGAAGCAATTTTAGTTCCATTATTCTTAGTTTCAGAGGACTGATTCTTACTTAACCCAATCTCTATTTAGGCAGGACTGTTAAAGACTTCAAACAGCACTTAGCCTAAACAAAAATCTGAGCAAGGGGACAATGATGTGATCTTCTGTTTATTTACATCCTCTGATTAGTTACAAGCTGGTAGTATCTAGCTGGCAGAAGGAAGGTTATGGAGCAGAATGACCAGTCATTAGTGGAGACATGTGAGTTGGCCAGCATTGACTCAAGATTCTGGCAGCTCCTCAGAGAAACAACCCATATTAAACTCCCCAGCAGCCCCTGCTACCAAACCCTCACCATGCGAATTCAATTAGTATCAGGTTGTAAGCTGGGTGAAGCAAGTAGAAACCCCTAAAGTTAAAAAAATCTTGTGACATTGTGGATTACTTTATTTTAAAAACAAACAAGGAACTCAGATTTTAAATAAAAGTTCTTCACAGTGGCATCTTCAGATGAAAAAAAATAGAGCTAAAAAACTCATATTAGCACCATATAAAATATGAATTGAATGTAACCTGCTGGGCCACTGATCCATGTGGTGTTGCTGGCAATTACATCACATAGCTCCCTCTGTGAAATGATTGTATCATCTCTGCTGGATGCTTATGAAATATGACATCATCCTCAGAAATTAGATCATGCATAACCCTAGTTATCAGACCATTACAATGACATTTTATGCAGAAGCGAATCTGCAAAAAATTACTTTCTTTGCTTCATCTATTCATCTTCACCCAAAATATACTTAGACCAGGTTCTTGAAGTGATTGAAGGAAGGCAAACCTGGGTCATGACCAGTTCTCTATGCAAATTGTTCTAAATCAACCTAAAATACTCGTCAAACTTGTATTTTCCCCTAATCTATTTTATCAAATATACCTCATTTAAAGCCGTTGAATCATAATGTCTACAACATTATTTCTACATGTTAAGTGAAGCATTTTTGCTCCTCCTGGTTAAAATGTAGCAGACAGCACCTATGTCCTTTCTACCCTATCTCTAATTTGTTTAGAAGTTCTATTTGGTGAAGTAAAAGGCCCAGTTGCAACACTTTCGGTTCAATGACTGTTGTCACTGTTCATGCTAGCAAGGTGTTCTATGATATTAATAGAGGCTTGATTAAGATTATGCTTAGATTGGTATGTGCAATGTTTTCAGATCATTATTTTCACTGTAATACAGCCATTACCTAGTTATTTAGATTTTTTGTTTATTCAGCACAGAAAAATCCCAGCTCACAGCACAACTTTCATTCACTAAATTATTATCAAGGGCTGAATTTTTTGATGGTGTAAGTGCCATTGAATCATCCAGTCCAAATAAAGCTTAGTTCATAACTACCAAAGAGAGGATATCCAGGATTTTAACATATCAGGAATAAACTGGACTGTAGCCTTTTGTGCCAGATTGTTCTAACCCATCACACCCTTATTGTATAATGACACTTCTTCTGAACCCAAGTAATTAATTTGGTTCTGGAAATATCAGCTTCCCAAGCTCTGTAGAATGAAAGACTGAACAAATGAGCTGGAGAAAGGAAAAACTGAAAGATAGATTCAAGAATCAAATAGGAAAACATCAATAAATATATTAGAATATGTTATAAATACAGAGAAGAGAGAAAATAAGAGCTAAAATTAAAAAAAAATTTAATACTTAAATGGCAAGAGAAAAATAAGCAAATGAAAGAATGCACAATAGGTCAAGGGGTGGACGCCTTTTGGATTTCCCAGTTCATCCTCCCAAAGAAGAGGTTGAAAAACGGTTCATAACAACTGATTAAACTCACTGAATTGTGTTGCAAATTCCACATACTGAGCAGGTTCATAAGAGCACAGAGTGAACTAGTCAGGGGACACACAGAGAATTAGGTAGGAGAAGCTGGAGAGCTATCACTCACAAAGCTTGTGTTAAGCAATGGAAATCCTTTTCAAACATCAACAGTTCACTCTTAGCATATGTCACATATCTAATGTATGTGTCTCAAGACTCCGAGACAGCAAGAGTGACATGCAGCAACCAACATATGCCTGGCACTTTTCAAGTACTGACATACTGAGCGAAACAGCGAGTACAAGGTGAAGAACAGCATGAGAGTATTAGCATCTTCCATTTTCCTGGAAGCTGGGAGTGAGAGACATTCTGTAGTTGCCAAAGGCAATATCAGCTTTACACAGAGGCTCTAAGGCACACAGGATGTGCACTGTGTGTGTGGAGAAACCACTGCATATGCAAAGCTGGATGTCTAGCCAGGTACCAAAATACTTAATTGACCACCTTCACCACCACATATTTTATTTGTTTGAATGTGAAATTGTAGAGGTGTTGGCTGAGTCCTGAAGCCTCTTTTTACAAGCAGTTATTGTGCCAACATACAGGTGGATTAACTCCACCTATAGAAATGGTACTAGAGGAGATCCTGAGAGCTACAGACTAGACTTGGAATTCTGGCTTCCACTTGTTAAGATGGTAGTGTTTATAATAGAGAATAACATCACTGGGAGCCCAAATGGATGGGGAGTGTTGCAAAAAGAGTCAGCGCAGCTTCTGTGAAATGAAATCTTTCAACACTAATCTGCTTTAGCTTGAACAGGAGGTACCTGGATAAAGATAATATCAGCCTTAATAATTTATTTGTTTGGTTTTTTTAAAAGTCTTTGACAAGATTCTACGTCAAAGATTATGAAAGAAATTAAGCAGCCACTGGATGTGGTGAAAATGCTCTTTTGTAGACTGGAAGCTACACAAAGATTAAAGATTAGGTGCTACACAGAGAGGTTACTGGTGTTTTTTCTAAATTAGAAGGAATCTTCAGTGGTCTCCCAGAGATCATCAGTGTTTTAGCAAAGGAAATAAACAATAACATTTCCCAGTCTGCATACACAAGGCCACCTAAGGCAAAAAGGTTGGCAGGTGAACTTCAGTGTAGACAGACATGAAGTAATGCACCTAGGAGAAAAAGAATCTGAACCCTGTCTACATGGTGCTGACATCAGAACTGATATTAAATCTAGTGAAAGGGATTTTATAGCAGCAGAGTTGACAGTTCTCTGACTCATTGAGTCAGTGTTTAGGGGCAGCCAAAAAATCTTGGTCACCACCAGGATGGATGCTGTGGACAAGAAAGGATGTCACTTTGCTTCTGCACAAAAGCTCTGCTGTGCACACACTGAGTCCCATGTGTCATCCTGTTCTCTGCATCTCAAAGAAGGGCGTAGTGGAGTTGGAAAGGGTACAGAAAAGGACAGTGAAAATAGCCTATGATGGAGAGCAGCTACTTTATAAGGAGTAGAGGCTATATTGCAGAGGCTAAGCAGGAGAGAGGATATGAACAAGGTTTGCAAAATACTGAAGGCAATAGATTAGCTGAATGCAGAACTGTTATTTGCTAAATATTGCATAATAAACTGGATTGAACTGTAGGAGTTAAGTTTAAACTGAATAAAAGAAGGTATTTCTTTTGTGCAGCAGATAGTGTCCTGAGCACAGAGACTGTGGAATCAGACAGTATCAGCAGGATTTAAACGAGGTTAGATAAATTCAAAGACAGCACATCTGTTAAGGGCTACTAAAAGGACTAGACAGGAATACAACAACTTTAACTACTCTAATACAACACTTCTAGATGCCATGTATAAGGAGAAAGATCATAGAAAGAAGTCAAGCCCATGTGATCTCCCTGGAAAATATTCTCTTTTGCCACTATCAGAAATAGAATACTGGTCTTAGCATTTTCTTGGCACCTAGAAGTTAGATACAACTCAGCATTACCATGCCTTGGGAGACAGATACCCAGCCCTTGCCAAAGTCCCAAAGCCCCAGGCAGAGATGGTTAGGTTTCACACAGATTCATAGTTGCCCAAGCTGAAAAATATTTAAGAGATGCTGACAGAATTAATTAAAAACAAATACAGCAAACGCTGATTATACCAGCACAGAACTGAGTTAAAGCACAGCATGGCTTTTATACTGACACTGTCCCACACTTGTCTGACTCAGACTAGAAATTAAACTGTGCTGTGTCTGTCTACAAATGATCATATAAAGTCCATCTTGGACTCAAAGGGAGTAGAGCAATGCACAGGAAAGTAAAAATCTAATAATGATACAATGACAGTCAAGGTCCAGTGCTGAAGTTCCTAGTTCCACTTCTGTGTAGCAACACACTTGTGTTCACTGGTGCTGGATTGTTCCACCATACACACTGAAATGGGGCTGGAGCCAAGAATGACTTTTCCCTGGTCACTATACTCTTAACTACAAACTGAAGAGTGTTCCTCATCCTGATGTAGCACAGGCTGCTTTAACATTAGTGAAGTTGGATCCTGCTAGCAGTGTCATGAGGGCAGATGGGAGCCCAGCAGGGTTATGTTTCCTAGTTACATGCCTGAGGTCTGGACAAACTTCTGCAAGCTTTAAGCTTTGTGTTGTTTTTACTACATTTTGTTGTAGCAGAGCTGGCAGCCTACAGGAGCTGTGCTGCATTTTTGGCTTCAGCGTAGGCAAATTTGAAGCAGAAAAGGAGATAAAACCCCTGTGATTACTCACTATACAGGTAATTTATTTGTAGTTTACTTTTCCATGCACACACTTAAAAATATAAATAGGAAAGGGAAAATATCACTTTTTCATTTCAGTCAGGAGAGAAACTTTCCCCCAAAGTTCTTTGATGGTGTTTTTCTTTGCACAAATTTTTACCATGTTTGCTGGCATCTGATTTGCTAAGAACTCGAAGCTGTCATATGTAGAAGGAATGGACTCACTCCATCTCATGACCAGCAGACATTGATTCTGGCCTTCTTTAAAAATCATTCTAATCTTACAGAACTGTACAGTGAGCACTAACTGTCATCAATGAATGTGAGTGCCTAAATATTCAGAAGGACCTGTTGCAGTATGTTTCTGTATATTTTAATTTCCTTCACCTGGCATGACAACAGCAGCAACTTACAAACTGCAGTTCTACGAGGTTCAAAGAAAACCTTTTATTTAAAAGTAAAACAAAGAAAACTTAACAAGCTGTTGTATAAGAAATACAGAGAATTGTTTTTGGCAAGGAAAATCTCACTGTATATGGGGAAATGAAATGAGTTTACAAGACATCCATCCCCAAATTAATCAAGTTGCACAGAACAAGCCTATAGATAGGGGGCTCTGCAGGACAGGAAATAGAAGAGATACTTTCTCAAGCAGACTCATAACTCTAACTCGATTTTTTGTGCTCATATCCCAAGTACAGTAGACCTTGTCCCTCTGTTCAGATGATAAATGATGAGAGATGTCCTTCTAATGCATTTATAGATTTTTTCCCCTCCTAAACAGAGAATAAACAGAAAAAACCTGTAGGTAGTTTAAATAAGACAACAGTTTAACTGATTAACAGAAGAACTATGCCATATAACCAACAATCCTGATGTTGCCATAGTTTATAGCATATGAACACCTCAATATTTTTATAGTAGTTTTTTTTCATCACAAACTTTGCAACTCTATACCCTGCAGTTCTACTATTCTGTATCTTATGGTGTGAAGTCAGGAACCTTAATGGTGCTCTGTGATGCACCAGTGCAGAGATAACTGCAAATCTAGGACACTAAATGTTTAAAATTGCTTTCCCTCTCAGAGTGCAGCAAACACTCTTTAAACTTGCCTAGCTAATGGTGATATGGCTTGTTTGGCTCTTATTAGTAAATCTCCTTCTCTAACATTCAGAGGGCAAAGTGTGCTGGCAGCAAGCCTCTCAGTGGCCACAAGACACAGCAGCATCATCCCTGCCTCAGCTGAGCACACTCACTCCATGGACAGTGCTCAGTTCCACCACTTGGCCCTGCAAGTAACCAGATACCTGAATGAAAATAAACCTCCATAAATCCTCCACTCATTTCCATTCCTGATACCACCTCAGCCTACTTTTCAGATTTGTAACTGTCCCATGCTGTTTCTGACTCCACAAAGAACCTCTCCATCATCCTTCACAAACAGCTCCTGCTTCCTGCCTCTCCCACTGTCCTCCACTTACTCAACATCATGGCACCTTTTTTCCTACAGCCATTCAAACAGCCTGGCTTCTTACTGACCACTCAGTGAGTGACTTCTTTGACTCTTAACACACACACACACACACACACACACACACACACACACACACCTCTTTCACACAAATATTTGGAATTGTCCTCACCCAAGCTTCTCTTTAGACTTTCTGACAAACTCAAAGCATTCTCATCTGCCATCCCCTCAGTGACAGCTATCCACATGTTGCTTTTCCTCTATGGCTTCTATCATGTCACATCAAATTCTTAGGATCATGCTGTCTTTGCCTCGTTTCCTAGTATTTCCTCTCCAGCATTTTTTCCAGCTAATGTTTAAGCTTCCTGTTACTCTGCCTGATGGACATCCCTTTCTATCTCTCTCAAAACATGAAAAAAAATTATCAGCTCTGCAGAAACTAGGAAGATTTGAATGGTTCATTGGGTGGGACGGTGCCACATACCCACCTGAGCTACAACCTGATGCTCTCTGTGGCTGTCAAACTCTCACTCATGTCATGCACAAGCAGGGTTTCTGGGCAACAGACCAAGCTTCCCCATCTGGATATCCTTCCCACAAGTAACTGACTTCTGATGAAGTAGCAAGAGACTCTTTCATTCCTTATTCCAAGCACTTGATTCTGCCCTGCTCCTCCTGCAGAAGGAATTGCACCAGAAATGCACAGCGGGTCTGAGGAGAGATAAACACGAGTCAACTTGGATGGTAAAAAATCCGTTAATGATATAAGACTTTTACTTGTAATTGTTCTGAAAATAATCTATTGGTATGCTCTTTACTTGTAAAGGGACAGATTTCTTGTGTAGCAAATTTATTTAAATATATATAATTTAGTGTGATACTCTTTCCTCCCTCTGTGTAGTGTGCATGCATCTCTCATAACATTCCATGGTAATTCTTCTGTTTTTATCTTGAAATCTGAGTACTCTATCACATAGAGATTAATCCATTTTATTTGCCTCCTGGTAATAGCTTTCATTTCCCTTTGTCTTCTAGGAAAAATGTACTTCAAATAACATAAGTAAAACATGAAATAGATAAGACAATCAACACCACCCATTGGAAGGAGGGGGGGAAAAAAACACCCCAAAACCTGAGACAAGCAATTGAGCAGTCCCACAGGAAAGAAAAATTTAATACCTGGAATACTGAGGAGAAATAGTCCACTACCTGCAGTTTGAAGATGACTATCCAGCAATTTATTTGTGAATTGTCTGGTCACAGAGTAGGGTGGTATTTTAGTAAAAACTTAATAAAGTATAAAGATTACTTAACATATTAAAATAAATATTTATTGAAAGGAAAAAGATAAGATAAAGTCCATTTCTTGCCTAAGACGTTGGCTACTTAGAGACAAGAAACAGTTTAAGAGGGGATGCTTTTTTGCTGGCATTTTTCTCCCTAACATGCACAAAAATTGCAATGAAATATTTTGATCGCCTGCTATGTTTGTAGAAACTTTTGACTACAACATTGCCTTTGCAGACATAATTGTCCAAACACTGACTAGTTTCCAGTTATTTGTTGGTCTATCAAGCATTACCTTGAAAAACATTCTTTTTTGTTTGATGAAAAATCGAGTTTCCTACCAATATAAAAAAGTGTTCCTTTAAAAACACTTTACATTTAAACCCATCCTTTGAAAGAATGGCAGTCACTGGTTTTTAAGGTGTGCAGTGAGAACATCCATTCGTTTGTTCAACAGACTTCTGAAAACTGTTTCTGATGACATTACCAAGCTGACAACCTAAAATGTGAACTATTATCGAATTTGCTGCCAGAAGTTTTAGTTACAATTGGTTTGCATCCAGTGTAACAAGGTGCTTTCTGTTCCGAAAAAGCATTATCTCAGTGCACTGCTGCATTTCTGTTATTGTCACAAACAGATAGTGCAGGGGGAATTCTGGACAGGATTACACCTACTAGTAAGACCTGCGCTGTTCCCTGTACAAATGTGCCTTGTCTCAAAATAAAGAGACAGAAAGAAGCTTTTCAGATGCACATTAATTAAGCCTTGTTATCTGTCAGGCAGGCTATATTACCTGGAAAGTAGAAGCTGATTTGCAACTCATGATACAGTTCAACAGAAATCAAATACCCATTCGGATGAGTTGATACACACATTCACTGTAGTGGAAAGACCTCTCTCCTCTGGCTTACTATGGATGTGACTTACATATGTTCAGGAATAAGCTTTTTATATCTGCTTGCTGTCCATAGGCAAGCATAGCTATGAAGAGCACTGTGAAACTTTATTTCTGATTACATTGGCTCCCTTCCCTATAGTCTTAGATAGTACAGATTTGATCTGAAGAGCAGATCAGACAGAGGTGCCTAGATAAGCAGTAGGAAGAGGAGGTGTGTGCAATTTCTGCTATGGTTCTGATATCTATCATACCTTTTTGACTCCATATAAGAAGACCGAGATTAGTTAATGATGGAAATTTCCCAAGAAACATTAGTGTTGAAAAGCATAGGGAATTATTGCTTTCTCATTTCTGGCTGTTCCAAACTGGTACATCAGAGCAGATCTCACTGGTGTGTGTCAAAGGTTACTCCAGCTGACCTACCACTGCCATCTTTCAACCTTCACCTTGATTATGCAGGAGACAAAATCAACTTCCAGCTTGCAGGAAAAGATGACATATAGGATGAAATTGGAACAATTGGATTATGAAGTAAAACTGCGCACATATTAATAGATTTGAGACTTGGATGTTCTTTGGGAGATTTGTGCAGTCAAGTCAGTAATCTGTCTTTACATCTCATCTCTGAAATGTTGACCCTGGTTTGAATCAGTGTTTCTAGAAAAAGGATTCACTCTTCCTTAGTTTCAATCTGATTATTTGGCTTAGAAAATAACTGCTTTAAACAGGAGGCTTTATACTTGTCTGGGTAAATTTTGTTCCAATTTTTATTTTGGCCACAAGTCAAAGATAACAGCTGTACACTTGTGGGTTCACTGAACTTTACGTGCTTGTTGGCTGCATCACCAACTAGAGGGAATAACCAATAATTAGAACATTTCGGGTCATCTTGAGAAGAACAGAGTTTTCCCGTGTTTGGAAAGGTCATGTGACCTCTTTTTCAGATGTTCCCAAATGTGGAGCTGTCAGCCATAAAGCACAGAGCTGCATAAACAAATAAAACAGCCGTCACTGTTCAGAGGCCAAAAGAAAAAAACACAAAGATCTATATCGAATGATGAATATGGGGCAGAGACCTTCAACAACAAAAAACAGTTTTAACTCTGTAAATTCATAGCAGACTTAAGGAATATCAGAAGAACTCAGTCAGGTATTCTTTACACATAAGCAGCCCTGGTCATAATGATTTTCAGCACAGCATTGAAAGCCTTGGTTTCTTTGTCTTCTTCTGTTTCCCTTTTTTTTTTTCAAGTTTAATCAATACTGGTTTACATAAATATATGTTCCTGTTTTCCAATTGTTCCTGCAACAGCGTTTATGTCTATCCATTGGCAAGAAAAACAACAATAAATGTAGTAGGATGAAAGCAGAAAGGAGAAGAAAATAGACATGACTCAGATTAAATGGCTTTAGGCGTGCACAAATTTTTTATTTCTGTTGGAAGTGTAAATATTTTTTGGCACTTTGAGATTATCTTCAAGAAAAATAAAAAGTACCAAGCTTCAGAAAAACTAGCTAACAAAACTGTGCTTTTCTTGCTGCTAACAGCATAGATCCCTCCTAATATGGGACGGAATGAAAATAGTTTTTGCATCACATCTTTTAGTCTCCAGTTATCCTAAATCTGTCTGTAGAACTTCTACTTAGTAATTAATGAGTTCATGCTGTAGATGGGTAATTTATTTGACAGTACTGGAGACCTTAAGCATGTTAGCACATATTTAAAGGATTGAATGAGATGAGAATTCTTGCAAGGCTACTACAGTTATCTTTTTTATCATTGCAGAATATGCCCTGGGAGTTGTTGGTTACAATTGGTGTACCATTGGAGAAAAGAAATTGCTTAAACATCACTTGATACAACCAAAGGTGGGTACCACTGAGAAGGTGGCACATTCTGCCCTGCTATGGATATGTACTGTGGGGTCAAGTGCAGAGTGAGGAAAATGCAGAGTGCTTTGAGTTCCTTATGCTTTGTGATATTTCCCAGTACACATGAGGTTGATCTAAGACCATGAAATATGGGGATCCTCATACATTCATATTTGTGTGTTCTTCTAAGATAGGAAAGTTCTTATTCCATGTGATTAAGTCCAGCAATTGAAATTTCAGCCTGAAATTCCAGATGAATGTCTAGCCCACCAGGCTACTATGTATTTAAGGAAATTCAAGGGTTTTCTACTATCTCTTATTGGAGCTGCTACTTGCTATATGTATAAATAAATATCCTTCAGAAAAAGTATCTGATCTTTCATCTCCTGTACCCAAAAGCACTGCTGAAACTAATATCTTTTATTCTTTCTCAATGGATTTTTAATACAAAGTGGAACCCTCTGAAAGGAAAGATATATCCAGAGTAGTTGAAATGTGTGATGATCAGGCCACTCATCTAACAATGAAAAGTCTGCAGATTAAATTCTTCTGAATCCCACAGAAGAGCGTCTTCATACTGATCTTCACCTAATTCTTAAAACTTCAGGCTACCAACTATTCTTGTGGCTAAAGAGCTTTCCTGTTTTGATCATAAATTTTGCTATTTTGGAAATTAACTGTAAATACTTGCAAATTAAGAATTATTACCTACAAAAATCTTTTTCCATTAAATAAAATTTCCCATTGGAAAAATGCTAGCCAGTTCAATTTATGCAACTATAACCTCACTGCTTCATATTTTAAACAGACTATCACTCTGCTGACAAATCATACACATTACCCATAAGTGAAAAGTCAAGTCCATTGTTTACAAGATGCTACTAAAATGCACTGCTGAGACTATTGGATATGCATTCTGTGCTCACGTTATTCCACAAATGCCTTCTGTATTCTTTTGTGAAACTGCCATTGAGTATATCCTTGTGGATAATTGGACAATTACAGTAGTCTCAAAAGACTGAGTGCATGAAGGAACCAAAAATACCATAAAATACATAGAATTGTGATAACAAGTGCCCCAAAGTCACACCTCCAATCTGTGTTTTTGACAGTTAAATCTCAGATTAACACTGGCAAGACACTGCCCATCTCTTGATTAGAGTGCCAAATCTTCAACAGTGAAGAACTGATTTGGTAGTCTACTGTGGAAAACTTGAGCAATAAAATTCCTCCTAATGCCTCTCAGGTGAGCTTTCATCTTCTTTGCTGGCTTCTTTTTCAGCCAATTGAAAGTGAATAACTATTCACTAAGACTCCAGGGGAAGAGAAGAGGGAGAATGAACCTGGATAGAAATAGGCAAAATAACAAATAAATATACCTGAGGCAGCCAATTCCATTTACAAGCATTAGCCTGCACAGTTCAGCTTTTAAACCAGTTTCTAGGTGCCTGCTTGTCTACAAATCCTTGATAAGAGGATGGGAAAATTAGTTTTGAAGAAGTCTGTCAGTCTTTCAATAATATTTATGCCTAAGACTACAGCCCTTTTGAAAGCCCTCTTGAACAGCAAGGCAGGGGGACAGTTGTTCACTAACCTCTGCACAGATCAGAATGTGGAGAGCATGAGATTTATGGGAATTAATTTTATATCCTGAGACAAGTCTAAAAAGCTCAACTTACATAATTAAATTTGATATTGAGGTTACTGAAGAAAAGACATGCAACAGGATGCCATCAGAATATATTGCCAATTTTTATCAGATGCTGGAGTCTGTGTCTCAGGAAAATTCTTTATTACTCCTGCCAGCAGCCTGTTAGTAAAACAGGAGAAATGTTGCTGCTGTACTGGAGGTGAAACAGTTTTGCTGAGATGCTGCTGACTGGTATTTAAAATGCAACAGTTGGAAATACTGGGTTGGATGCAAGATGAACTTGTACTTGTTATACAGCAAATAAAAGTCACTTTTGATCCAGTCTAGATCAATGCTGTAACCCACTAATTATTACCTGAGCCACATGTGTAGTCATACACTGCCTTTCTTTGTCCAAACTACATCCTTAGAAGATACATATACTGATCAAAGAAAGAACTGTCATTAAAACAGATAGCTCTTCCAGTTTCTGGAGACAGTGGGAAGGATTGTAAATACAACTCCACGTTTATCAAGAGAACAACATTATTCCCTCATTCATCTCTCCTTCGGTTTAAATATTTGGTTGAATTTTTTAAAAGTATTGCCTCATTTCCCAGTAGTGTAATATCCATAGAACATTTGTGGAGCTTTAACATTTTGTTATAATTAAAGGGATTTATTTTGCTCACAAAATGTCGAGATGAGTCCACGACTCCTAAATCTGCTGAAAAGTAGAGCTAAAATATTGGCCTCGCTGAAGTCAACACTCAAACTACCATAAAGAGAAACACGTTTCTACCTAATGAGAGGGGAACCATGCATCTTTTAAAAGGGCAAAGTACGGAATTACCAAAACAGAATATCATTCATCAGTGATTTATACTTTTTTATTATGTGCAAGTTATTATCTAGAACACAGTAAATTATTCTGGTCATTTGCAATAAAAAAACAATGCAGCTGTTTCAGACAAAAGATGTTAGGGTAAAGATTAAAAAGGCAAACCCTTCCAAAGAAGTCTGGCTTTCTTTAGCCCAGCAAGATGAAAGTTGTGAGGTGAAGTCACCTATTTCTGAAAGTGCATTACAAAAATGGGAAGGCAAGACTAGTTAAATTAAAGGATAAGCTGGGCACAGAAACTAACTGTGTAAACACAATTAAGCTGTGGATTAGGGAAGGGTTTCTAACTTTGATAGAAATGACATTTTGAACAGCCATCCAGTAGTAGCAATGAGATTAAAATCCTGGTTTCTAATATGGAATTTGATAAATTTATCATCATGTGTATGGTTGCTTGAAAAAGTAGAAGTCTTGATTTATGATGAAGGAATTCCTTTCAGACCTATGTAAAACATGTATCTCATGACTATAAAAATATGTTCCTGATGGACAAATTTTCTGGGGTTTTGATATTCTGGTGCATTTGTGTGTATGTTTATTAATTCAGGAACTAGCACAGATTTAATAGTCCTGTAAGTATCAAAACAGGTATAGCAGTTCTAAAACTAGTATTTTTTTATGATAAGATAATAAAAAAAAGAAGCCTGAGAAAAAACGCAGAATGCAACATTTTTTCGTGGGTACTGAAAACCCTTCATGCTTTAGCCACTGAGTAAACATTTTGTACAATACTAGTATCAGTCCAGTTCAAACCTACGTATGTCCCATCTTATCATGCTTGGGTATATGCAATGAATTTTTAATGTGTTGTTTGCTTTTGACCATATAAGGTTTAGTGTAAGGCTTTTCTCAGTCAAATGACAAACCTCTGCAAACCAGGAAAAACTCCTTTCAGTGATCTTACTAATGGCAGCTCATTAAGACTGTGGAAAATCTCCCCATACAATGCTCTGCCACAGCATTGTTTGATCCTGGGGACTGAAATAGGGTCCTGAGTATTGGGCAGATTTTGGGGGAGCCAGGTGGGGTGGGCAGAGACAGGCAGGTCCCCAGGACTCAGGCACTGTGTAATTTCTCATTCTTTTTCTGCCAATGAACATCTGAATGCAAGTGAATGAACGGGAAAACAGAAAGCTACACCTCAAATTCTTTTTGTGCACTGGTGTGAGTAATCAACAGTGAGGAATTACTGGGAAAAGCCTTGTTTTCCTCTTTTGTTTGCATACAGCAGCAAAGAATGCCAGTCTGATGTTGTGTTTGTCCCCCATAGTCTCCTATCTTCTAGTTCCACCTTGGCCCTTGGAGATATTTTTTCCACAACTTTGATGGCCTGGCCTGCTAGGACCTTCCCAACTGCATAAAATCTTTATATTCTTCTGATCAGAGCAGAAGAGCAGTGCTTGCTTAGCTTGAATGAGACAGGTGTTTCCTCTTTGTTTCTTGGAGAAAAAAAAGAATCTCATCAGTCTCCTCTCCAGTTATGAACTACTCCTTCTCCAAAATTTTTGCAGTTTTTTATTTAAAAATGATTTTCAGAAACTGGTAATAAAAACTTATTTCTCTGCACTTCAGTGGGAGTCTTTCTATGAGCACTCTTTTGTTTACCTGCTCCTCTTGCATTGTCAGATTCCCTCTCCTGTCGTCAGACCAGGGCATTAAGCAGCAGATCACATTTAATGGATTTTGACAGGCCTCAGTAGCTGGCACCTCCTACAGTGACAGCCCCAGAGACAAACACAAGGCTATGACAAGGTTTAACATCTCTGTGTTTAATCACTAGAGCTCACATAATTCCTCTGCCTACTTGACATGAAACCACTTGTGTGATAAATAATATGCTTAGTTAAAGATTGAGAAGAAAAATATAAACTCTCTCCAGAGTAATTTTGGAAAATGCTTTTACATATTATATCTTATACATTTCACTTGGTCATCATAGGATTCTGTTCACCCACAATTTGCTTAAACTTTGGCATTCTACATCCCTGGTTTCAGAGAAGCTAGACAAGGATTTTTGCATCTTTTAAGTCAAGTTTCTACAGTCCCACCCCACCTTGGTGCTGTGAAGCAGAGTAACAGGAGAAAAAAGTAAACTTTCGTGAGATACTTATGCAGAAATTTTGAAACCAATTGTACAGCTGAAACTTTAGAATTTCCATGTTCTCGGCAACCTCTTTGGGGTTGAGCCACTTTGTTGGCCATTATCAAGAGCCTGTCCCAGTCAGTAGCTTTGGACAGCAGGTCAGTTAGAGGCACATTCCATTAACTCTTAACACAGCAGAGGCACACAGGTCAGTTAATAAATAGTAGGGCAAGAAGATCTGTGAAGCACTGAGCCTGATTACATGTCAACAAAGAAAAAGAAGTCTATGGGCATTTAATTTCTTTAATGAAAAAAAGAGTATTTCCCACTCATTCAGGATAGGACCTCCAAGTATGACATTTACTTTTACATGGCTAAGTGTCCTTTGCTAGCAACACTGGGCATCTTCCCACTATTATCTTTTAGTCAGCAGTAAAAGATTGTATTTTGAAAGAGATTAAAAACCTGCTATTAGAATTTCTGGTTTCTAGTTGTTTAAAATACATTATTTAACACTAACACTCTCCTGGAAGTGCACTGTAGTAGTAAAAAAACCCTCCATATATCTAGATATATATGATAGCTGGAAAAAGCTATTTATAAATTTGACACTTTTATGAAGCCATAGCCACCTATTTTGGCAATTATGATGTCCGGTGAAAAGAAATGCACTTCTTTTCATATAAAAGAGAACAGAATTGAAGTCCTGCAGATTGGGGACTGCACAGTGAAAGAAATCATTGCAGCTGTTCAAGTAACATCACGATTCTTCAAAGATTTTATTAATATATTTGTCACTGGCATAATGATTTTTCTCCTGCTCAAGTGAAAATTAAATTTCTGAGCAAGTTACAGCACTATTTAAAAAGAGACAGGGAGATATGCAAAGTTTCAGGGATAAAATGTCCACCCGAGCTAGCTGCAAATACAAGCTTTCTGCAGATCATTAATAAAAGTAATAGTTGTTCATACATGATTGCCTCATTATAATAGTGACATTCCAATTAATTGTTTCAGCACCTTTCAAATTGAACAAATTTTCTTTTGACATTTTTTATTGTGCCCTTTCTATTCTCTTGTAAAAGAGAAAAGCCCTGATTTACTTGAAAAGAATACAAGTACAAAGTTTGCAGGTCCTATTTTTTCAAGTAAGGTAGTGGATTTTCTCTTTCAGAAGAAGTCATAAAGAGTATAAATCATTTTTTACTCAACTAAGAGCAATCATGTATTTTTCAGCATCTGAACACATTCCAGATTTGTGCATTTCCCTTATCAAGTGCAGTTCTTTAATAACTGTTTGGTACCTGACTTCTGTAGGAAAATATAAAGCTATGCAACATGCATTAAAGATGTATCATTACAAGGCTGTACCTTTACACCTATGCCATGTGATTTGGTGTTCCTTTTCAGATAGGATTTGCAAATTGTTAGAAAATAAAATAATAATTAGATGTAATAAAATACAAGTCACAATAGTTTATTTGGCTCCCAGTTTCAGCCTAGTTCTTGGATGCACACATTTTTGTGTGCAGGACACTAACACACTAACTGTTTTAAAGGGAATTACCTAAAGTGTCTTAAGCATGGCTTTCTTCACATAATTCCCTTGGCAGACAGAACAAATAAATATTTGAATTGTCAATGTACAATATCAGCAGTCCATTTGAATATCCAGATATTTCTACAATAACCAAAGGTACGTTTAGTATTGGTTTCAGTAAAATCTCTGATTAAAGACAGATGCAGATTTGAAATGTGGTTCAAATCCCTGGAGAGCCAATATGCAAAATGGTGAGCACATTGATCAGCATCAGCATACAAATATTGAAAAAGATGACTATATATTAATATATATACTTAAATACATATATATATATATATATATATATATATATATATATAATAACTCTTGTTATATATATATAAAATAACTCTTGTAGATTAATAAATTGTAGTTCACTCAATTTCTCCACGGAATATGAAAATCAGCACAGCTAGTTCTCTTCAGCCATATTCTTCTTGTTCCTCAGCATAACTGAATTTCTTCCTCTTATGATGTAGAAATGATCAGCTAAGGTGAAGACTGTTCAGAGCAGTAGTTTCATAGAATGACAGTAGTAAGACTATGCTTCAAGATACAGCTTTTTCATTCATTTCAATTACATGCATGCATTGCAGATTACAATGAAAATACATTTCTAAAATAAGAAATATTGGATTGAGTTTCCTTGCCCACATCAGTAACTGATCAGTGGTTATTTTTCCTGATCACATGATCACTGAGATTTTTCACTGAATCCTTACTCCTTTCAACACAAAAGACAGATAATGCTCAAAGAGTAAGCAGATGCTAGTTTTTTTCCTTTATCCGTAGAATTAGATGTGTGGCCCCAGGCCCTATTTGCTGCACACTATTCAAATGTCATTCTGAAGCCTGAATTATTACTTTCTGCATGGTATTCCCTATGGCATCTATTATTATTGTATCTGAATACTTCAGAAAGGAGCAGTTAACTATTCTCCGCTTTACCTCTGTGAGCTTTCTATACAGCTGAGCCGCTAGTGAACTCCTCAGCAGTGTTTAATATCTTCATCAGTGGCTTGGACAATGGGGCAGAAGCATCTTTGTCAGCTTCTCAGGTGACACCAGACAAGGTAAAGCAGTTGAAGCTCTGGAGGGCAGGACTGTGATACCTCTACAGCCTGGAGGATGAGCAAGCAGGAACCTCGGCACATTAGGCAAAAATGAATTAAAATCATTCTCCTGGGATGGAATAAACCCATGTATGCTGGGCCTGAGTAGACAGGTGGCAGCTCTCTGGAATAGCACTGGTGGAGGGGGTGTAGTCTTTGTGAACAAGTAGAGTGCAAATCAGCACAAGGCCTCCTGGAGATGAAGGATAGCCACATACTCGGATGCATTAGCAATAAGATAGCCAGCAGGTCAAGGGAAGGGATTGTTTCCTCAGATTAAAACTCAGCTGAGGTTTGGAGTATTTTGTCCAGCTTTGAGCTCCTTGGCACAAAACCAGCATTGAGAAAGGATCCGTTCCAAAGTTACTAAGATGCCTGTCTAGGTCACCTAGTGACTAGGGGTGCAGAACACTTCATATACAGAAAGAGCCACACGAAGATTTGTTTGCTTAGCCTGGAGAAGTGAATGCTAAGTATGAATCCAATTCCTGCTTTTAGTTTCTAAAAGGGCAGTTATAGAGAAGCAAAAGAGCACAGTAAAGGACAAGAGGCAATAGTCACAATCTTCAGCAAAGGGAATTCTGGCTTCATAAGCTGGATAATATTCTTCAGTGTGAGGTCTGTTGAGCACTGCAAAATGTGACTGGAAAAGCTGTTGGAAACTGTCTCTTGAAAGATTTTCAAATCGGAATTGTTTTATAATTCTGTGATTTTCAAATAATTTTCCATCACTACTGCCTAGAAAAGAATGCGCTTTAGGGAGACATAAAGGAAGAGACTTGTCTTTGCAGCCCTGTAATGAGACTGCTCTCTGGAGGAGAAAATACCTGATTTTACTTCTCATGAAGATTGCTCTACTATGTATGATATTACTGGAAATTACATAAACCTCAATATCCTTGGATAGAACTTGCAGAAAATTAATGTGGAGGGTATACAAAATAAAATGAAGGTAAATTTCTGTATTAAAATTCCTTTATTTTAAACAGTTTTTATTTGGATAAGAGCTGCTACCTCTTGCAAGGCAAATAAGTTTTTGACAAGTCCCCTCCAAAGTAATTTTTTTCTTTTTGTGTTACAGATAATTTTTGACTAGTTGAATTTTGTGAACGTCAGTCTCAAAGTCATCTGTTCTGTGAAGTTCACAAGTTGATAAAACATTTATTAGGATTACGCCAGAGATATTTTTATTAAGGTTAGAAGTATTTAAAGAGCAATCAGTGCAGAACTCTAAACAGTAATAAATTATTTTTTAAAGGTATGAAAGAGATGCTTTCTTTAGAGCAAACACAGTAAATCAGTCTTTGCCATCTTGTATGGTATTTTAAACTCATAAAACAATGAAATAATATTCACTTTGCCATCTTGTATGGTATTTTAAACTCATAAAACAATGAAATAATATTCATTTTCTAAGATAATTTTGAAGTGGCTAACACAAATATATATAAAGATTATATAGCAATATATGATGTGTCATGGGGTCAGCTGTAGCAGGCCTGCAGAGAGGATGCTGGTGAATAAATTCCATTCCCAGGTTATCCATACTGTCTCCCCTATGATGCTCAACAGATGAAAGAGCAACATTGTGCACCTGGGAAAGAACAACCCCAGGCACCAATACATGCTGGTGGCTGCTCATCTGGAAAGCTTCTTTGCAGAACAGGACCTATGGGTCCTGGGGAATACCACGTTGAACATGAGTCAGTAGTGTGATCTCACAGTAATGATAGGTGCCAGTATTCTGGGTTGCATAAAAGGAGCATCACCAGCAGGAGAAGGGAAGTGATCCTTTCCCTCTGTTCAGCCCTGGTTAGGACACAGCTGGGAGTCTGAATGAAGGTTATGAACTATGGCTGACCTCACTTGTTCTGTTCAGACTGGAGAAGAGGAAACTGAGGACTGAGGACATTGCAGCTGCAACTTCCTCATGAGGGGAAGAGGAGGAGCAGACACTAATTTCTGCTCTGTGGTGACCACTGACAGGACCCAAGGGAATGGCCTGAAGTTGTATCAAGGGAGGTTTAGGTTGGATATTACAAAAGGGTTCTACAGCTAGAGGGCAGTTGGACTCTGGAAAGGCTCTCCAGGGAAGTGGTCACAGCACCAAGATAGACAGAGTTCAAGAAGCATTTGAGCAATGCTCTCAGGCACATGGAATGATTTTTGGAGTTGTTCTGTGCAAGAACAGAAGCTGGACTTGATACTTGTGGGTCTCTTCCAAGTCAGTACATTCTATGATTCTATGATTCTATGATTCTATGATTCTATGATTCTATGATTCTATGATTCTATGATTCTATGATTCTATGATTCTATGACTCTGTGATTCTATGATTCTCTGATACAGTCTCATTCTGGGCTTCCCAATCCAAGAAAAACATGGACATACAGGAGAGAATCCAGCAGAGAGTGACAAGGATGATTAAAGGACTGGAGTATCACTCTTATGATGAAAGGTTGAGGAAGCTGGGACTGATTAGTTTAAAGAAGGCTCAGAGGAATCTTAACAATGCATACAAATACATGAGGGCAGTCTGTAAGGAGGACAGAACCGGGCTCTTTTCCGAAGACAGGATCACAGGCAAGAAACACAAAACTGAAACACTGGAAGCTCTGTCAGAACACCAGGAAACATATTTTTAAAATGTGATGTTGATTGATCACTAACACATGTAATTCAGGGAGGTTATGGAGTCTCCTCAGAGACAGTAAAAAGCCACCTTGACATAGTCCTAGGGAGTCTCCCTTAAGCGGCCCTGCTTGAGTATAGGGTCTGGACCAGCTGGTCTCCAGAGGTACTTCCACCCTCTGTGTTATTCTGTGATTCCATTATAATAAGCAAAGTTAGAATTGGTCTTACCATTAGCATGTCGTGGAAGTATTTAAACATTACACTAATAACTTTGCAATCACATTAAAATAGTTCTGCTGCATAGCTCAAATGCAAGGTCAATCATGTCATATGTTAAGATCTGAGTGTGTATGTAAGTCTGGATGTGAACAATCATATCTAACAGCTGAGGCTCAGTGACAGCCAGGGGTTGGATCTAGATCCGTGGACCTAGGGATCAGGGGAAGACGATCCAGAATCTGGAAAATCCAAAGCCCCTGGCAAGACCCTAATGTAGTAAAAAAGTCTGTTGAAGATAAGCAGCAAGATCTTAAGGCAGAATTCAGAAGGCAGGAAAAAAGAGCAAGATGAGTAAGCAGTAAGCACTGCTTCCATCAAATGGCTCTGTCAGACATCAAAGAGCTGATAGGTGGGTGCCACCATGCAAGCTCACACCTCTTATGTCTGGAGTCTGCTTGAACTTGACTGCTAAGGCAAAGCCTTTCTCTGTGGGAGCTTTGTTGGAATAGTTTTGGTGCTTCTTTGATTTCAAATCAACATAATGTATTTCTTTATGAACCAAGGTACCGTGACATTCAAAAGCAATAAATTCAGTTCTTTATCTATTTCAGCTAGTAATTTCAGTCTCTCCAAATAAAAAAAATTAAACCCACCTTCAAACTGAGCTTAGCCATGCATTATCCAGTTTCCTTTCTACCCTCATTCTTCTAATTCACTTCTTTTATCTAATTCACTGCATTTACCAAATTTGAAGCACATCTCAACAAACATCTATGCAGAAACTCAATTTATATTTCTTGTGTCTGTAGTAATGGAAAATACTCTGCTAGACAAACAAAAGTGGATCCATATCTACATTTTATAATGTGCTTATGAATTATAGGAATATGTAAAATTTGCCTCCATCACAATGGAAAGACAAATTTGTCCTCCAAGGTATCCGTGTTACTTAGTATTTCATGAAAATATAAAAAGAAAAGTCACAAGGGAATTGAAAAAGTCCTGAAGTTTTTTCCTGCTGGCATATTTTTAAAATCACTTTTGAATTTCCTTAGCTTCAAAAGGACAGTCCAATCTGGCCTTTTATTCTGCTGAGTAACCAGACATATTAGCCTTCACAATCTGACCTTTTATCTCCAGAGACCTGTTTCTTGCAAGTGTAAAGGTGTTAAAAGAAACCTTCAAGGAACTCACAAATTTCCTTTGGTTCATATTTCATAGCTCCAATACAATTCTTAATTGGTAAAGTAGATTTTTTTTATTGTTTCTTTCTCTGTCTGAAGTTGTAAGCTAGCAGCATCTGAGCTTTATTATTTCCTTTGAGAAAGTGCTGTTTTAGCCCTTCGAAGTCTGTCAGGTTCTGCTTGCAGCCCCCTGAGTTTAGAAAAGAAAATCTTTTCCTGAACCAGCTGGGAGAAAACCTATTTAAATCTGCTTTCTAAAGGAACTCCTTTAGAAGTTTCCTCCCAAATTTGCCCTAAACCAAAACAAATATTTAACGGGATTATTCTAATTTTAGATGTCTCTCAAGTTGGTGACCAGTAGGTCCTTTTGCTCCTCCCTTCCCTCAGTCCAACCCAAAGCTGTATTAACAATCTCCATTTATGCAGTTTCAGATGTTTTCTGGGAAATATCTGATTTTCCACCACGTATAGCTTTTGCATTTTCCCTCTGTCTCCTCTCTCAAAAAGTATCCAGTCTCATTAAGGTGCTGTTTATTCTGTAGACAGATTTCAGTACCATCCTGCCAGGTTATCTAGACAGGGAGTGGGTTCAAGGGAATCCTACAAGTAGAAGGGAAATCCACTGAGAACCATGAAGGCTTCAGCCGCTGCATGGGACTACACAGACCTTTGGTTTGCTCTAGTATAACTCTGATTAGGATCACACTAAATTAAAGTTAATTAATTCAAAGTGCTTTATGTGACGTGCCATCAAAGGATGCAGAATTGCACTGAATTTAGAGAGCTGGGGGTGAGTTTAGGTTTCACCTTTGAAGATCACATAAGGAACTGGACCACAGCAGTATAAGAACAAGTGTTTAATCATGCTGTATGTGAGAAGCTGACCTGTCTTTCACACAGGGTAGTATACACAGCTTCCATTGTTTCTTTTCTCGCTGGAAAAATTGAAGTTTTGTTTTGGTTTCCTAGGTTTTAGTCCTCAGACAGAGGGCAGAGGCACAGATGATGAAGGAGCTCCTGGAGGAGGTCTGGGTTGGCCAGAGCTGCCACCTGTCCCACAGTGTCTGGGGGACAGCCCATTGGGGTTCTGCAGCTTTTTCCTCTCCTCCACAGCAAAACTGGGCCAGTAAAGGGGACAGGAATATAAAAGACTGCTCTTGTCTTTCTGCTTCTCACTGGCTCACTCCAGCTCTGAGGAAAGGGACTGGAGGATGAGAGAATGGAACTCTACAGGCCAGGGGCTGCTGAGGTGTAACGCTAAGAGAAGGACAATTATGCCCTGTGCAAGGGGCTTGCAGAGAGGGCTGGTAGAAGCCAGGAGGGCTGATTCTGTCACTGTTCGGGCTACCCAGGCAGTTCCCTGGGCGTGGCTGTGGGTCCAGGTGGGCCCAGCCCGGGCTGCTCTATGCTGTGCCCCGTGTCTGAGGAGAGCCTCGCTGGCGGCTGTTCAGCCTTGGCTGGTTTGGCCTGCAGTGAAAGCAAGGTGCTGAGTCCAAGTCTGATGAGACAGCAAAAATTCAATCCTTAAGGCTGCATTGAGGGTCTTATTATCAGGGAGGTTTTTTTCAGGGGTTTGACAACCCGGTGAGCTGGTTTTGGTTGCTGATGAAGTGTTTCCTTCCTCTCACACGAGGCAGTACTCTTGCACGTGTCACAGAGTGCTGAAAGCACTAGACTGATGACACCAGCGAGTAACATTTGTCGATATTACCTTAGGAGGGATTAATTTAAGCTTCCTCATATCACTAAATCTCCTTCTATCACATCTCAATTTAGCTATAATTGATCTCTTCTGTCTCTAAAGAGAATGCTGTAGAGTAATCTATATTTTATCTGTTAAAATACACACCTCTTTTAGTCCTAAGCCCTCCCCCCTAGTTCTCAAAATGTCTTTGTTTACTTCACTGGAGCAGACGTTGAAAAACCTGCATTTCAGTCCAGCTGTGGGACTGCTCTCTTTACTACAAGGACCTTAGTCCTAGCATAAAACAAAAGAATTATTTGTTCCATAATCAGTAACAGAGGATATATAACACCCCTTATCATCCTGCTATATTACATTCATGACTGCCATGGGTCAAAGTCTCCAAAGGGTATTTTCTTGTGCAACTGCACTAAAATAGAGGTATTTCTACTTGCATCAAGCTACATTTTACACCTCTCAAGTTCTCTCTTGGCATGTACACATGGCAGAATTTATATAACAACATGACTAAGAGAGCCAGCATTTTATCCTACAGAGTTATCTTCAACACTAGTCCCTAATCAAGCATACTGTGTCAACAGCACTGCAAATTAAAAAGATACATACTATGTAGGAGGAGACATGAGACCTGGAGCTCTAGCAATAAGCTCCATTTCACAGTGCTGTTCTACACAGAACAGCAGTTGTAAATTGTCTGAACTACTGACATAAAATAAAGCTAGAAAGGTAAAGAATGTTTCATAAATGTCTTCAGTATTATCCAGTGCTGGCCCACATGACCACCAACAATAAATATAATAGTGGTAAATCATGCTTCTAGAAGCATACTATAAAGCTGCTTCCAACCTTCGGTTCTAAGCAAAATATAATCCTGCACATTGTGTTAGCTTTGTTTGGTATATGAGCCACTTTCAGGATGCGCCGCCTGGCCAGCACTTTTGCCTCATTGCCAAGAACAGCAACCATGCAAAATCATTTTCTGCAACTTGCATTTCTGTCATTGGAACTTTTATGTGAAAATACCACTACTGCAGTGACAGTGGTCCGGGATTTTTACAATCTGGATTGTATTGCCTGCAAATTCAGGTAATACAACACTCACATTGAAACCTCTAAGGATGTTTACTTTTTAAAAAAGTGAAGTGGGGCAGTAGGACAGACTTCAAAATTTAAAGAGGCCCAGGAGTGAATACATTGAATCCAGGGGCTTTAACTTTTGGCTGTGTGAAGAAAAAATTCATTGATTTGAAAGATTCAATGGAATTTGCTTTTTTGGACATTGCATTATAATACAAGTTGAATATTTCAACTGGTTCAACTATTTCTAGCAGAAATAGAACTATTACTGCTGTTTTACTCTGCATCTGTAAATACTAAACTCTTAGCCTCTAAAAAAGGCTTTGCATTTTCTCCTTATTTGCTGGGATTGACAGTAATCCCAGACAGAATATTCCTGTTTAAACATGACTGATTAAAATCCTGATAAACTTTGAGGTATTTTAAAACACTCACTATACACATTTTTGTTTCATGTCAATTTTTAAAAACTTGTTTCTGTAGTGCTATTGTGAGTTACCATTTTTAATCTTTTTCTTACTAGTGCTGGCAGTCATGTATAAATAGACATGTTTTGGACTCAGTCAATCTGTGTCACTGCCTTGGAAAGCAAATTTAATGATAGAATGTTTCTGTTAATTTCTTTTATCTCAAAACTTTTATTGCCTTTCTTGCTTACTTTTTACTATTATTTTTCTTTCAGAAAGAAATATGATCAAAATTGCATTAGGCTTAGTCCTAAATGATTTTGAACACCTATAATTTTAATTTAATTTAGCAGAACCTGACAATGCTTGGCACAATTTATCATGCTCATCAAAAAAGAGACAGAGAGGTTTGGCAGAGCAGTTGATTGAGTTTTCTTTTGTTAATGAAAACAATACTGCTGACAGTCCATTAAAAACATTCCATTTCTTTTTAATATTCCTGGAGTAGCAAGAATAAAGCCAGAGGGAAATCTGAAATGTGAAGAATTGTTTTAGACTTCACTTCTCTCATTTGTGTTTAGACTTAGAAGGTACTGGGTCCTCCTTGGTTTTTTTTTTTTTGTTTGTTTGGGTTTTTTTGTTTGTTTGTTTTGTTTCTTTTTTGTTTGTTTGTTTTTTTGTTGTTGTTGTTGTTTGGTTTTTTTTAATATCTGTGACAGTAGATTAGAGGAGAAATGGAAATGCCCCAGAAACTTGATTTGGACATTCAAAAGCAACTGCACCCAATTTGTTCTGTATAAATTTCTAATGCACATTAAAAGATACTTTTTGGGTTTTATTCCTACTGAAAAACAAATCTGAGTGTCCAGACTTACCTACCACACAAGTGTTCAAAAAGTACTTAGACTTTAATTATGTGATGAACTGAATTCTGAGTCATCATGATAATTCATTTTTATTTTTGGGAGGGTGTTCTGCCATTGCAAAGAATGGCAATATTTTTTTTTTTCGCATTGGAAAACTATTATTAATATAGCCTGAACATGCAACTTGAGATCAGGTTTCTGCAGCTAAAGTGCATAGCTAGAAATTAGCTTTTTGTTTCACATACCCTCCATTCTCCTCAAAGCATTTCAGCAAAAATAGGAGAAGCAGCTATATCTTGCTGCTCCGTTTGCCAGTGATATTCTGAAATTTAATCCAAAAAGAAATTAGGTACTAATTTTGATTTGCTTCACTGTTTTGCTTTTAAAACAAAGGTGTAATATGTACTCTATAGAATAGTCTAAATTATGCCTGTCCAATTTAAAAGAAAATTGTATGTACAGATGTAACTCTCAGCCCTATTTTCTCTCAGTCCTCCAGCCATATGAATCCCAGAGTACATAAAGATGATGTTCTGCCCTGCTCTCTCTGACTCTGTTTCTCGCAGTCCTAATTCAGTCTTTCCATCTGTGATGGGTACCCAAAACTAATTCACAGCTGAGTGGTAACATTTGCTAAAAAGATAACCTTGAACTCTACTTACCTGACAAACAGTATCCAACAAATCTGTTCCATATCCTCTCCTTTAGTTTTTATTGTCTCTGAATCTTTGCATTTGTGTAATGATTGGACAAAATAGGGAAAGAGGTTTAATTAGTATAAACAAAACTTATTTAAATTATTCATGGAAATTCACCATTTTCAGTTGCCAAAGCCTCACTCTAGGTTTATTTAAACTTTTTTAATAGCAATAATAAGATTTCAATGCAAATGAAGCTATTCTAAATTAAGGCTCACTTCTCAAATACTTAATGCAAATAAGAAGCACACACCCTATCCTCTTACTGGGCTGAATAATAATTTGAAAACAAAGGTAGAACAGGCAAATCAACTCAGATTTAATTTATTCATTAAATATCACATATGTCCACATATGATTCTTATTTGTGTTAAAAAGTGTAAACAAAGACACCATAAAATTAACACAATAACAGCAGGTTACAATGAAAATCAAACATAACTGAAATTGCTAAATTGATTATTTTTTTTTTCTCTAGGAAGCAGTAAAAAATACTCCAATTTCTTCCAGGTTTTAGAAAATTAAATAGCGGTTGTTATTTGGGTTCTGTTGTTTGGAGGCTTTACTTTTTACTTTTCCACCCAGTGAGAAATTGTGTCAAAATCAGAGACTACAGAGCTACTATCTAGTGATTCAGCAGGACTGTTTATTCTCCTTTATTTCTGTGGCACAGAATACTTGTTACATTTTTTTTCCTCAAAAAACTTCTTTCTTTTTCCTTGAATTAATAACCTAACATGAAGACTGTGAATCTGTTGGCTTTTTTTTTTGTTGTTGTTGTTGTTGTTTTGGTTTTTTTTTTTTTTTTTTTTGTTTTGTTTTGTTTTGTTTTGTTTTTAATTTATTTGCAGGCCTGGAATCCCTCCTTTTGGGAGTTTCAGTGATACAACTTGTGGGCACAAAGAACCATACCAAAAGTCAGGGTGTTTTAATTCTAGAGAAGAATTCAATTTTAAACACCACAGAGTACAGTATTAATGTAAAGGAGCAGGATATATCAAACAGAACTCCATCAGAGACTGCAGATGAAAAAACTATGGAAGAAAAATCCCTATAATTGTATGATGGAGTTGATTGGTTTAAAAGATCTGACTGATAATGGAGAATATCACTACAGCAGAAAAAAAAAACCCTGTACTGAAAGAGGGAAATCTGTTCATGATAAATGTTCACACTGAGATTTTGCCATCTTGATTATGAGTGGTGCAGGACATGAAGATACATTCACAGTGCAATGTCTGGGGGAAAAATATATACTCTATTAAAATGCTGACACTAACTGTATCCTTTAAGGCTGTTCTTAAAATAATTCCTTAGGTTTATTGAATGAAAGCAAAAGGAAATATTTTTTATTTATACGAAATTTTGTTTCACCCGAATGTGAACCTAAAGACAAAATCCCAACTTTATGAAGGCTCTGGTTTCCCTGGACTTATTTAAAATTTATGCCAATGTGAATTTCTCTGAAATAAATATTTTAAGTAGAAAATGTATCATCTTTCCATGAGCACTAGCATTATTCTCTTCATCTCTGTCTCAGCAAACTGAAACTCTAACACTTATCAGCAGAACTGTCTTCTAGTTTTCCTGACATATTTCGTCTTTCAGAAATAAAAAATACTGCTTTTCTTCATACAGAAAGCCTTTTTTATTCTGTCTTGTTTTTTTTTTTTTTTTGTAGAAGTGTACACATGCAAATGCACACACGTATATTGTTACAGACAATTATTGCTTGAAGAAAAGTGTCACATACAGACAGGATAGGCAACAGTCAAAGTTATTAGTCTCTTATACCTAATTTTTCTTACAAAAATTTTGCCTGCTACTGGCAAGACCAGGTTCCTTTTTTGCTCCCTTATATTTCTTTATTTCCTTTCTTCTGACAATATCGAATTTTCTATCAGCTATTTTTAAAGCATGGAATTTTTCCAGCATTTCTCTGCCATTTATGATAAGGAGAAGGTGAATTTATAAATATTTCTTTTCTTTTTTTTAATTTTTATTTTCATTATCTAATTTTGCTTAGTTTTGCTTGTATAGCACTGGAGAATTCTGTATTGCTGTATTTTAAATTTTAACTTTAGTGCTATTTTGAATAATTCTTCAGATTTCTCTCTTAAAATTTATTTTCATTCCTTAGCATCTACAGCAAACAATTTTTCAGAGGTTACGGTATTAACAGTATTCCCTTTTTTTCAATTATTGTCAATCTCTTGCAGTATATAAATTTTTAAGTATAGGAAATTTTAAAGTTACAGACTGAACCAATGGAATTTAAAAACTTTTAAGGCTGTTTTTTAAAACCATGAAGTGTCTTGGAAATATCAAAATCTGTACGCAGACTTTAAGTTTCCAGTAGCACCTTAAAATTTAACTTGGCACAAGTTTGGTGAAGTTTTAATGACTCAGTGACTCCATTATGATATTAACAAAACTTTAACTGAAATTTGTCCTTACAAGCATCTACACAAGATGTATCCCCAAGGACAATTATATAGTTCGCTTGGATTCACCTTACATGAAAAATTTGAAACCTAAAGAAGAAAAAAGGAACATAGCACTGGAAGGATGTGTGTATCACATATGCCCTGAGAAAGGAGTGGAACCTAGAACTAAATGTACTGTAGTTTCACAGAAACTTTTAAATAGAGTTTTAACAACAAATCTGTTGAAATTATTGGACACCAATTTGTGAAGAAATCAACCATCTCTAGGAGAAGTGAGTATTATTAAAATCTGGGCTAACTTTACAGAAAGCTCTTATTAATTGCTATTCAAATTGAATTTGATATGGCAGAGTCTGAAATATTAGCTCAAGAAACTACAGAGCATGTCCGTCTATTAATTCATTAGGAGTGCAATTTCCTAAACACTGGCAGAACACTGGAAGAAAAATCGTGGTTAACAGCATACAGCTCACTGGAGCTACTCAGCACCAGCTTTACAGCATCTCCTTCGCATTAAAACAAAGCAATGCTTCATGATGCAGGTCATCAGATCTTCTGAATTCCTTGTGAAATATTTTTAGGGATATAAGTGTAAAAAAATGGATATTTAGTGACGTCTTTTTTGTTTATTTTTACTACTATCAAGATTACCACAACACAAAAAGCCAGAGAGTGTTATTAATCTGCCTGGAGGCTGATCTCTACAGTATCGATGAACCAGTTGCCAAGGACCTTTATGACCAGTAGAGAGACATAGGTGTACATAGGACATGCACTCCCATCCTCAACATTAACATGTACATTAATTTCTCCTCAATAACAAAATCTAGGGTCGTTAGATCAAGGGTGGGTTTCCTAAGCAGAAACACTTCATATTAAATGACATAATTGCATTTTACTGTTTATATACATTTGTTTGCATAACTTTTGTCTTCTTGGCAGACATTTGCACCCCTGTTTTACAATTATAGTCTAATCAGGTAAAACTGTGTAGAAATCCAGGGGCCACTGGCTTCTTTATTTTGAATGTTCTTGAATGTTTCTCCAGTTACAGAAAGCAGAATATATTTAGTGACTCATACTGGGATAGCCTGATTCTGAAATGTACAGAAGATACATGTGAATAGTTTTGATATAAGCAAGAATTACATAATGCTAGTGAGAAATATTAACAATTGTCTAAATGCAATTTCCCTGCCCCTTTGTAGTGCATTTCACTTACCAAAATGTATATGTCTTCAAAAAAGTACTTTTGTATGGAATAAAACACAGAGGGAATTGCTTATTGTTTATGTTTTTCTATTTCCAAGGCATTTCTGGTGGGTTGACCTTGGCTGGACACTGGGTGGCCACCAGAATTGCTTTCTTCAGGTGGACAAGGGAGAGAAAAAGCAATGAAAGTTTCGTGGGTTGAGATAAGGATCACTCACCAATCACCATAATGGACAAAACTGACTTGACTTGAGGAAATTAATTTAATTCAAGTCAATTAGATCAATTCAAAACTGGAGTAGGTTAATGAGAATAAATCCTTTTCCCCCTACCCCTCCCTTCTTCCCTGTCCCAAATTCACTTCTGAATTCTTTACCTCCTCACCTTCAGAATCTCAGGGGGGTGGGGAATGGGGCTGGGGACGTTGTCTCTGCCGCTCCTTCATCCTCGGGGGGAGACTCCTCACACTCATCCCCTGTTCCAGTGTGGGATCCCTTTCATAGGAAACAGTCCTCCATGAACATCTCCAACATAAGTCATTCCTATAGGCTGTAGTTCACAAACTGTTCCATTGAGTTCACAAACCTTTCCATAGGGTGCAGTCGTTCAGGAACAGCCTGCTCCAGGATGAGTCTCTCACTGAGTCACAGCTTCTGCCAGAATCCTCTTTCAGGGTGAACTTCCCATGGGATCATAGCCTACTTCTGGCACCCACATGCTCCAGTGTGGGCTCCTCCACAGGCTATAGGCAGATATTTGCTCTACCCCAAACTTCTAAGGGCTTCAGGGTCACAGCCTGTTTCACCGCGGTCTTCACCCCAGGCTGTGGGGGAATCGCTCCAGTGCCTGGATCACCTGCTCTCTGTTTTTCTTCAATGACCTGGGTGTCTGCAGGGCTGTTTCTCTCATGCATTCTCAGGCAGCTGTTTTTATGCAGTTTCCTGCTCTTCTTAACTCTGCTATTTCAGGTGTTACCACCATTACTGATAGGCTTGGTCTTGGCTAAGGGAGTTCATCTTGGAGTCAGCTGGCATTGACTCTCTCAGATGTAGGGGGGAAGATTTTAGCTCCTTCTCACAGAAGCCACCCTGGTGGACCCTGCTAACAAAAACTTGCCATGTAAACCCAACACAGCATTTCATCATGGCATAAGGAGGGAAGGTTTCTGTGCTAATGATCTTGTAATCCATATGCATTTATAGATTAAATATGATTTTACTTCTGCTCTGGTTTTGGATGGGATAGAGTTAATTTTCTCCATAGAAGTTTACATAGGGCTATGCTTTGGATTTGTTCTGAAAACTGTTGGTGGAGATAGAGATGTTTTAGCTCTTGCTGAGCAGCACTCAGACAGGACCAAGGCCTTTTCTGCTTCTCGCTCCACTCACCATTGAGAAGGCTAGGGATGAACAAGGTGTTGGGAGGGCACACAGCCAGGATACCTGATCCCAATTCCAGACCATATCACATCATGCTCAGCATATAAAGCTGGGGGAAGGAGAGGGGGACATTCGGGATGGTTGTCTTTCCATGCCACTATTACATGTTATGGAGCCTTGCTTTCCTGAAAATGGCTGAACACCTGCCTGCACATGGGAAATGGTGCAGCTTTTTTACCTATTAAACTGTCTTTATGTGAACCTATGAATTTTCTTGCTTTTCTGATACTTTTCTGCTGGTAGAGGAGTGAATGAGTGATGCGTAGTTACCAGCTGGAGTTAAACCACGACAACCTGCAAGACAAAAATGATTCAAATGTTTCATTTGCTGTGTAAGAGATTACATGTGTCATGTATTCTGTAAGGCTAAGTTGTGGCTAACATGAACTATTCCTTGGCTGAATAAAGTAAGATATTAGCACAGCAGTACTGCAAACTAAAATACTGGAGATCCACCATGACTTTTTTCCAAATTATTTTAGTCCTTTCTCTGAATATAACTTAAAAATTACAGTCTAAATCCAACAGAAGATACTACATATGAATTTTCAAGTGGAAAGCTATAAAAAAGTATATTATTACACATTTATATTAGGAACGGAGATTTCATGTTTCTGGTTCTATTGATGGAACCATGCCAAATTCATGAAAGTGTGATAATTTCCAAGGTGGCAGAAGAAGCATAACATATGAATGAATCTGAAATTACCCTTATAGAAAAAGATCTGTAGAATTAAATAGAGAATAATCACCTTTCTCCAGGAACTGTAAGTGTCTCTATAGCAAGGATGTAATTCTCTATTAAATTCTATAGACTAGATTAAACCTTGAACAGAAAGAATCTAATTTCTTGTTAAATTTCTTAACTTTATAAAGGAATTTTTTATAACTGCATTTCGTTCTACAGAACCTATAGAAATGGATTTTCCACTTCACTAGGTCTTCTGCAAACCGTATTTCCCAACTTTAAAAGATAGCAAAGAAAGATCATCCTTTGTGAAAAGGAGCATTTATGCTTACACTGACCAAGCTAGTCTCTCTTCCTAGTGTCAAAGGTGAAAGGAGTAGATGTCACTATGCTGAGATCTTCTGCAGAGAGAGGAAAGAGTACTCACACAGTGGAACCAAAGCCCTTTATACATCATCTCTGCAAGAGAAAGCAGGTAAGTCACAAAGTGGACTAAAATTTCTGCTGTTAGGATCATGGTTTCCATTAATAATATATATCTAGCTGTGCTTGACTCTAATGGGTGTTTCTGGTGAAAGACTTCAGTCTGCAGCTACCTTTTGACACACAAGTTTAACCTACACCATTTTGTGTGCATTTTGTCATCTGGATGGTTCTCCAGACTCCTCTGACTGTACTGATGAGAACAGGATAAATACCTCCATCCTTGAGGGTGCCTAGGGCAACTTATGAGATGCAAGACCTATAGTTGTCACGTGTCCTTCCAAAAGGCCAGGAAAAAAAAACATAGAGAAGCTTAAATGACACTGGTCCTTATCTATGTATCGTTGAATGAAGCCATAGATTTCCACTGAGTACAGTTCGGCTATTTCACATATTCATATCTCTGGTGATAGACAGCTAAATCTGGTCTTCTCAACCTGTAAGCTCAATTCCACTACTTTGTCTCATTAGGAACTGTTCAATTGCCTAAAATTTAGTGTTGAGTGCCTTTTAAAATTTTCTAGAATATCCGGTAGGTAATTGAGGTTGGGAGATTTGGATCAAAAGAAACAGAAGATCTATGCTCTTCTGATCCAGCATCTAGAAACCCAAGGGTATACCCCAGTCTGTGTTTAGCTCACTGCCAGTGGCAGTGAGGCAGATGTGTTGAAACTATATAATAAAAATTTATGTAATAGTCTAAGTATATTTTGAGTTTTATTTTCTATGTGCGTGGAAGAATTTTACAGTACATGGCAAAAGAATATGTAAAAGAGATTTTTAGTAAAGTCTTCTGGAGCAACCATCACTTGTCTGAGAATAAATTCAGAAGTTCACGTGGCCCTCCTGTGTTCCTAGCTAAAGAAATTATTTATTATTCATTTAAAGATTTGTGGTTTTTAATATAACAAATATCGATCAAGCTCTCCTATCAGTCCTTTGGCTAGCAGGTATACATGGCTAAGTTAGCAGTCTTTTGCTTTCCAAAAATCTAAATCAGCTATGTTCATATAGCTTTCCCAATATTTTTCTTATCTGATCACTTTTGAAGCGTCAATTCTTCATGCCAAAAATTCCATACTAAGACTTATACTAAGAAATCAGTCCTATCTCAAATTTCCATGTGTGTGTGTGTTTGTAAATGCTTTGGGGCCTCAGGCCAGTCCTACAAACCAGCTTCCGAAATCCCTGAGGAACCATTATAGTTGTGGGGTGCAGTGTCAGTGCAAAAGTACTCTGGCCATGTTGCTTCAAAAAGCCTGAGAAGATGGGCAATGCACGCAGGAAAATGTCTGAATAACATGTTAAGCCAGCTGGTGTGAGGCTTGGTGATGCATTTCATTTTGGCAACAAGCATTATATAGACTTTATTAAAAATAATAAGAGCAAACAGATGGTCACTCTTCATGGAAGACATTTGTGAAATTTTTTTCTTTGAATGAATTGCAACTAACTAGCTAACATGTTTAAAAATCATGCAATGTCTTAAAAAGTGAAGAAATTTTAATGATGTTCTTGTCAGTTTGTTTAGTAAGAAATTTTCACCTAAAAAATTAAAGAAACGGAAGCACAAACATGCTTCCAAATATTTTGGACATCATGTACAACTAACATTGGTTTAAATTGTGTGTGAAAAAACGGTGTAATAAAACATATTAATAGTGTTTGAAAGATTATTTTTTTTTCAGGAATAAAACCACATTGTCCAGTAAGGAAATGTGCAGACACATTTAAAAGCTTTAATCTCATGAAAAGCTTTATCTGGACAGAGTACATTAGTCTTAAGTTGTTTTTAGGGTAAGTAACCTCTATAAATACAAATATTTTTAATCATGATGAAGGGCAAGCTGGTAACAAAGGCTTATTGAGAAAGACCCGGGAAAAATCCCATTTTATGCTGCAATCTTGAGCATCCCATGAGAAGGTCTCTTCACTTATTTCCCTACAGTGTGCCATTAATGCCTCATCATGAATTTCTCTGTCAAGTTGAATCCTATTGACGTCAGTTTTGTCTGATTGAAGAGTGTAATGCATGGTTTTTACTTATATGAACAGTAAATAAGTTTTAAAGGAGACTTTCCTCTCTAAATTATTTACGATGTTGTACTGTCAGCTAATTTCTGTGAAACCTCACATGGAGTTGTGTGAAAGCACACCAGATGTGTTCTTTCTTCCCTCCAGAAATGTGTCCCAAACAGAGAATGGCTGTGTGGGGCAGCATCTGTGGTTAGTCCATTAGCTCGAGGGGCAAAGAACTACGCTGTGGAGCTACAGATTCCTCCTCTCCTGATGGCTCCTCTGAGTGCTCTGTGAATTTCTCTGTAGCCGAAAATAGACCTTACTTTCAGTTTTATTCTGCTAAAAAATGGAGATCATGGATTGGAAATTCAGATCATACAGTGCTGTTTTTACATTTTTTATGTTATTAAACTACCAGAATATTAGTGCTGCGAAGTCAAGCACTTAAATTATCAAATGCATTATTTAAGGTCCCTAAACAATCTTAAATCTGCCTCTCTTTCTGTATACCCTTTTGATGTGAGACCATGTTATATTTTTCAGGTTGCTCCCTTGCTTCATTTGTTATAAAGCTAGATATTGTTGAGACTACCTAGAAGAATTGTAAAACTGTAGAATGGCTTAAATTGGAAGGGACCTTAAAGATCATCTAGTTCCAGCACCCCTGCCATTCAATAGACCAGGCTGCTCAGGGCAAAACTGACCTGGCCTTGAACAGTTCCAGGGATGGGGCATCCACTTCTCTGGGCAGTTTCTCAGATTGGTAAAATTCAAGGGGTTTTGCCTGTAAGAACCTCTGCCTGGTTTGTGTGTCTGTAGTGAATTTGTCAGGGAACTGAGGAGATAAGCGATTTTTTCTTGTGCTTAATGCAGTAAAATGTCACCCTGGATATATGTCTGCCACAAATGCCCTCAACTGAAAAATTATGCAATAAATGTTTATCATTCACTGCCTATTCCATTAGAAGAATTAAATACTTCTAATTTGCTTTGAATGACTGAAATAATCTTCCTTTACAGACAATGGAAATGAATAGATATTACTAGATTGCCATCACCTTGACGTCTGTGTTTTCCATCTTGAAAATTACCAGAGAAATCCTAATAGCAACAGATTTCAAGTGAAATTGAAAGAAGCTGCCTTTTGATCAATGAAAACCAGCTTCCAGATGTTTCTTATGTAGCACAAATATTAACATTGAGTTGTGTTGTGCCATGTGAATATATCAGCCTAGTTCTGGAAACTGGCAGGCAAAAAGAGAAGTCTTTCCAATTTCAAGCCTTCATACACTCTTCATTAACATGAGCACTCTTTGGCTTGGACTGGCATCAGCTTAAGAGTCTCTGCACAAGGTGATATTCCCAGTATTACAGTGTAGGATATGTGCTGGCAAGTTGAAAATCTCATTTACATTTAGTGGTGAAGTTGGACAATAGCAAAATTTTTATTTTAGAGAATGTTATTTCAAATTTCTGAAACACAAGAACAATGTCCAAAAGAAGACTGAAGAGACTCATGCATGATAAATTTGATTTGGGGATATGTACATAAGGACTCAAATAAAAATGACATTCTGTAGTGATGAGTTTAGAATTAAATCCCATGTCCAGAAGAAGTCACATTGTGGATTTTTGAAAGTATTTATTCAGCCAATTCCTTGTGTTCTTCTGGTTAATTGAAGGATGTAGGAGTTAAATAAGAATAAAACAAAAATCTGTATGTACAAGCACATAAATAACTGATGTTACTTAATCTATGTTTATCAGAGATTTAGCATATGGTAACATGATTTTGATAGCTTGAATATCTGGGGTTAGAAAAAAAGGGAGAAAGTTCCTAAGTTGTTATGTATAGCTTGGCTCTAATGGTTGCAACTATTTTTATCAGCTGAGGATTTATTTGCTCTTATTACTCTATTATCATATGCCATAAATCCTACAGACCAAACTATGCGATTATACATATTGCTTATGCTATGTACTTATTTGAAAGAATAAAAAAAAAAGAAAGAATGTTTTAGAAATATTTCAGCTCATTTCTTTTTTTATTATTACTATTTTTCATACCCTTCTACTTTGAGTCAGGTTGGCTTCTTTACCATGCCCTCCAGATCATGGGATATGCAAGGAGAGGAAAATGGTAGCTAATAAATTTTTGAAACCTCTAAAAATTACCTTCTGTAAAATAGCTTTTCTATATATTATAATGTCACTATTTTATGGCCTGATGTTGCCTGACCTTCCATTATGAGAAGCTGAGGCCCCTCTTCAATGGCGTGAAGCTCACATTTATAGCCTTGTGTGGCTGTAAGATATTGGCCCTCAAACATGTTACTTATGGCTAGGACAGAATTGCCTGTTCTGGTGCTCAGTATTATTTGAATTCATAGAAAGGAAAATAGGGGAAACATGATTTTGGTATTTGTGTCTGACAATATATACTTCAGAAATAGATTTAAAACTAAATATAAAATCCTGATGCTAAAAGCCCCAACGTATCATTTACTACCAAGATTTTATTCCATAACGTGGATACTTACCCATGTCTCTGTGTGGAAATACAGGACTTTCTAGAGTAGAAGTCACTTTCAAACAATCTTAAAGAATTTATTCCAACATCTATAATGACTTAATAAAGATTTTAATGAAATAGAGTGAGAGAAGTAGCAAACCTTAATGAGGTAATTTTGTAAAGTGATGTGTACTTAAGGTTGTTAACAAATTAGATTTACTTTAGGAAAAAAGTCACTAGGTTTCCAAAATCCACAAAGATGTAGTAATGTTCATCAGAAAAGTGTCCAGTTCACTGTGTTTTTATTGTATGCATAAAATTATTTGGTTTTGATATTTGGAAGATATATTTCTTCAAAATATTTCAGTGGCAGAACTGGAAACGTTCAATTTTGAATGTCTGTGGGTTTTTTAAAAGGATTTGCCATGCTTGTTTATTAACCTTCAGTGTTTATAAACTCAGGAGAGCAAACACCTGCTACTGCTTCCAGTTTAGCCCTTTACCAGTCTCCAACTTTACACTGTTCGAAGAGGAATTTAATATTTCAGTGCAAAAATTATGCACATCTTTTATTTGGTTTAAAAAAAAAAAAGGATTCCCCTAGCTTTATTGAAATTCTGCTTGCAGTTTGAAAACCTGATTTTTATGTTCACAGTTCAGAGAAGATGATGAATAAATATAATATGGGCAGGATTGGAAAAAGGGTTAGAGACTAAAGATTTCTTTTGTTTGGTACTTTATTTGCAACCATAAAATTTGTACTGTGCCTTTGAACCATACAAAGATGCAAGTTCATGTTTACCATATCTGTGTGGGGAAGATACTATGAACACTCTCTGCACGTTGGATTCTCAGACCACAGATTTCTAAACTCAGTGACATTAGATTGAATGTTTTGAAGTGTTTACTTTAGCTCGAAAATCTTTTCTTACTTAGTAAAATCTTGTGTTTTAAAGTGCTGCTGGAGCTGCACAGGAGTTTTATCTGCAATAAATCATGAAAGATCACAATATTGAGTCTCAGACGTTTTAGATATATTGACATTCCAATAGAATGCTAAAGATCTTGTTTTACTAGTTCTTTTACAAGAACTTGATGTAACTTGACCTTATAATAGGAAAATAGGATTTTTCTATTCAGGATTTCTGAATGCAGTATCAGGGCAGATGTGGGAAAAGACCCCATCATAATGTTTTAAAAGTCTCTTATGGTAACTGCATTTGCAGTGTTAGAAAGAAGTTGTATTTTAGTATTTCTTTTAGGAAATCCAAATTAAGTACTCCTATTTCTGTCTCCTCATCATATCTCTCACGGCTACATTGTATTAGGCTGTTCCTTTAGAAATATTGCAGAGGAATGAACATTTTGTGAAGGAATGCCTGAGTGCTTCAGTGCAGTTAATTTAAGGAAAGATTAATAGAAATTTCAGCTGAACACAAAGGCAGCCCAGAAACCTTGAGACAGTTGCTTAAAAATTGCTTTTTCATGATTGCTGAAGACTGCATTGCTATTTTTTGAAGAAAAATCCAGTATGTTGCTCTAGTATGATAAATCTTCTTGTACAGTCTAAGTATTTTAATATTGCCTATATATATATTGCAGTTTAAACCTTGGATTGTTATTCGCATTCAGATTTTGATGAAAGTAAAAAAGGAATCTTAGTAAACAATAACAGATTAGCTGGATAGAGCCTAACACAGGGGGTGGGGAAACTGCAAAGCAGTAGTGGTTCTCAGGTTACAGACTACCTAAAGAACAACCTTCATGTACAAAGAGAAGAAATAAATTACTGATACACCAGAAGGCTAAAGCTATGTCAGACACTAAAATAGAAATTATGAAATGGTATTGCTAAAAATTTGAAAGCTCGCTTTAAGCATCCTTCTACCTCAAAAACACTCCAACGTTTTGGAAAGCAAAAAGTTTTTATGTACTGCTTTAATTTGTTTCTTTTCCTTTTTCTTCCTCTTCTGTCACAAGGGCAAGAACAGCTGACTCTCAGGGTCATGGCAAATTGATTTTGTGTTGTATACTTGAAAGGATATTTCTAAAGTTTTGCTTTACTATTACTTGTTCTCAAACATTTCAATTTTTATTATTGATTCTAATGTTTTTTCTTTGCTGTGAAATGCTGTAGGAACAAAAGACATCATTTTCATGGAGCAAAATTCCTGTATGGAATACCTGTGAGCATTTTCGAGTCATACACCAAATTCAAAACAAACTAGCCTAAAAACTCCAATGCTTTAGAAAAGAGCTACAATGACTATTGTGTGTGTTTTTTTGTTAACTGTAACAGATTTTGTGCTTTAAAGGGCATGACCCTCGATAGAGGAGGTGGAGACTAGAGGACAGAGAGCTAATCGTGGGATTAATGTAGATTTTATTTATAATCCCTCCTGTGTTTATATGCTTTTATCCACTGTTAGTGTGGAAACAAGACAAATCCCCTTTTAATTCTTGTTATTAATGAAGATTTGTCCAAAAGCTTTATTGTATCTTCAGTGAAAGCCTCATGCTTGGGAAATTCATAAGCTTACCATTGCAGCTGGAGGACTTAGAGGTATTATTCCTCAGGGGCTTGCAGTACCATCTCAGGTTCAAGAGAGGCGTTGTGGGAGCACATCTGGTTCATCACATCTGCATTCCGTTGTGACACAGGAGGACCACTGCTGTGTGGAGAGCAGTGCTTGCCACCAGCTCTATCCTGCCGTTCCCTCCTGGATCCTGACCATTGTTACAGAGTTATGCTGAGCAGCACCAGCTTGCTCTGAAGAGTGTAGAAATCCTGAGTAGGCATATGTAGGCTCAGGGCTATTTACACAGGACATCAAGCATTAGTCCCACTATCTTTTGGGTCATTTAAGGTTTTCATTCAGAGTTAACATGATAATGCCTGAACTCAGAAGAGAGGAATGTTATGAATAGCTGTTGTGAACGGCATGAGGAAAGGGATGGTTAATGAGTGCAATAATTTCACAAAATTTAACCAGTCCGGTTTTGTACCTTCTTGGCCAGAGCTGAATTGCAGAAGTATCCTTTCTCAAATACTTAAAAAACCCACCCTCTCAAACTCAGTTGAATGTTATGCAAAGTTCCTCGCCATACTTTATGGTTGGAAATATTTGATTCAAGGGCTCACAAGATTTGGTTCAAGATTCACACCATCTTTACTTTTGGAATTCCTTAGAAGGTAATTTTGAGCATTTTTTTTTGGTTATCCATACTTTTGGAACATGTTTTTTTTCTTTGCTGAATATAGAGATGCTGTATACTCTGTGAGACTCTTTTGCAAAGGTGAAGGTTTGGTATGAGCTGTTCAAATTTTAGTGCTCTATAAGAGACATAGTTAATATAAACTGAATGGCTTTTGGGTTTTGTTCTTTATTGACAACCTCAGTACAGGATTTTTTTGTTAGAAACATCTGTCTCTGAGTCCTAAGTAATCCATTTAGAAGGCTAAGTTATAATCAAATGTTTTATTATCTTTGTGTCTGTTGATGTTCTAGCAGGTAATATGCTGTTGGGAGCTTGTGCCTGACCAAAATACAACATTAATAAATAGACTACCTATGCTTTCCTGTGGTTTGAGCCAGCACCATGGAGTGTGCAGGCTGCGCTAAAAAAGGAATGTGGGAAATAAAAATGCACCCAAATGCTCACAAGATTATAACAGGAATGATTGAAATTATGAGGGAGAGAAATGTTAACGAAGGTTTTTTTTATGAAATTACTTTCTTCACTGCATGAAAATTAGAGAATCCCTAGATCCAAGCCCCTTTAATACCCCAAAAAAGACTCCTGCCACCACAGGAAGTCAATTATCTCCATGGTAACTAAAACAAACACTGAATATTGCTTTAGCAGCCACAAAGAATAAAAATTGCATCTAAAATTAATTTATGTCTTGGGATCAGACACTTGAGATGAGAGAACTGGTCCATAAAGTACCCCAGAAGAGCTAGTAAAAGGAAAAGAAAGTCACTCCCTTTGAAGAGCACAGAGAGATGTGCTTGGAGTGCATAAATTTGCTTTCCTGCTTTTTAAGAGAATATTGTCAATGTGTCCATATTTGCATGGATATTCCCTTAACTTCCCTCTATAAATCTTATTTTTGGCAAAGGTTTGGCAATAGTTGTCTAAAAAGACAACTACCACGTAATCTCTTTCCCTGTGCAGAAGAATCTCTTCTTCATTGCATTAATTAATTTGGGATTAATTAATTTATTCTTATTTCCTTCCTTGTCTAAAAAAGTGCATAGAATTTGTTTTATAAATATTTTGGTAGAATAAAGAAAACGAGAATTAAAACTTGGAACTGTATAAAATTTCCTTCACATTTATAGTGTGAAGACAAGCTCAATATAATAACTACTAAGGTGAATCAAAATAGGGAAAAGGCCACAAAACCCATAGGATTTCTATGTAACAGTGCAGCTAATCTAGATATTTGTGCATTTGCAGCCAAAACTAATAGTGTATTTCTCTTTAGAATCCTTCTTTTCTGCTACTGCAGGACAAAGTGCTCTGGCTTTAAAAACAATTGTATCGATAAATCTGAGATATGGTCTGTATAGCTGGGCTTTGGTTCATACTACAGAGCCTAGGGGATAGCATCCTTATCAGAAGTGCCTTCAGTCATTGACATTTAGGAAGACCTAGCTAAGATGAGATCATTCATCACAGATACCCTGTTTCTGTCATTAGTCACTAAGCAGCTGTGTTAGCCAAAGCCAGAGAGAGTAGGAGTGAACCTCTGGTCTGCTCGGGCATGTCTCATGTTCTTACAGTAAGCATAAATATTGCCCAGAGTCTCAAAATGCTTCAAATCTGGCATCTCCTACTACAACACCTCAATAAGTGAACTTTCAGAAAGCTTTTTCTCTGGTCGATCTACTGTGTATTGAATGCCTTGACAGTCTGGCCCTTTGCCTGAATTTTTGTGTCATTTTTCTTATTTGTGAATTATGAGAAGTCTAATTTAGTTTTGTCTTAAAAGTGTGTTTTCCCCAACACCCTACCCCTCTTCCCCCTCTCCTCCACCCTTTGAAAATGTAGCATTATGACATTTTTATCAGCAAAATACCATCACAAAAATCTTTGTACTATTACTAAGACATAGCAAAAAGAGCCTGGAAAAATACACAGACAGGGGAGAATTGCTGTTATTTAATTAAATAAGTCCTACCACATCTCTCAGGTTTTGCTATGAATCGTCATACTTCTATAGTGTAATGCAAAGAAAAAAGCTAGTGAAGAATTTTGATCCATATGCTTACCACAGGCGATGACATTTTCTCCAATTGTACAAAACAAGAAACTGGAAGAGGATTTCTTGCCATTTGAATATTATTGCCAATTATTAAATGATGAAAGAACATTACAGCCAACTTTAAAATGTCCCCAGAGGGAAGAGCCTGTGCTTGGTCCATTTTTTCCTTTTGTTAATTTATTAAAAATTGAAAAGAAAACTGCCATATTAGAAATATTTTGAAATTATGGTCTGTGGGCTAAAGTTGATTGCAGTCACTAAAAATAACTCAGAACACCTTTTCCTGCTAGCTGTAGAGATTCATCTTCTGGCCTGGCTGGCTGGTTAATAAGTGCAGCCAGACATGACAAATCTGAGCCTTGGCTCCTGTTTTCATTCATTAAATTTCATTAAAGAAAATGCAGACATTTAAAATAAAATTCTGCTGTCACTTTAGCAATTTCTTTCATGGAAAAGGGTTTCTGTGTGACTGCAAAACGTGCCCATGAGATAATACTTTTCCCAAGTAATTTGAAGTTTAGACATCCAGTCTGTATTTGTCAGAACACTCTCTGGGACTGACAAAGCAGGGCAGGCTGGTGGCCACTGTTTTGTGACCAAAATCATGTGGCCATATGTGACTAGTTGTGAATAGTTCCTAGTACATTCTACTTCCCAGATTGTGCCCAGGAGCTCTTTCAAAAAGTGGGAATCAGCATTGTCAAAAATCTTGCTAGGCAAAGTCTGAATAAATGCCACCAATGGTCTGGCTCAAAAGGGATTCTGTGCATTTCTTACCTTGTTAGCACATATCCATGATGGGGCATGGACACCTATCCCTGTGGGGAAATTAATGTATTTTTCTACTGTAATTAAAGAAGGAGTAAAACTGACCGGTCAGGATCACTTGCTTATATTTTAGAGGGCTGAATCCAGAGGAGGTAAAAATAATTCCTGTAGATACTTATTGTGTTCAAAGCATTTTCTTCAGATGTTATTTTATACTTATTTAAAAACATCCCCACAGGACATCAAAAAGGAGGAGAAAAATATTTTAAAAAACTGATGTTAAAACCTCTTGCAATATACTCCGTCTTGGGTCAGCCAGGAAACCTAGAATAGAATCAAATAATATGTAATATTATTTGTAATATTTATAATATGTAGTAAGAGAACAAAAATGAAGGAAAACTCTTATATAATAATTTCATTTATTGAATAAGGACAGCGTTTTAAAAAAATCTAGAATATGGATCATGTTAGTAACTGTACTGTAAATATTATTTCAGTGATTTAAAGAGGAGCTTTACACTTAATCAGACCTTGAACAATGTTCTGTTCTAGAACCTTAAGTATTTCAAAAGTTATTGATAAAAATCTGCTCAAATCATCTACATGCTCAATGTAATTCGACCTTTTTGTAACACTGCAGGACTCTTGTTCAGTGTTATCTAATAAGATTTGGAAAATTTTTAAATATAAAATGCAAAACAGGGAAAGGGGAAAATAAAACAAGGGAAAATACAACATCGTAAATAGGGGGGGAAAAAGAGAAATTTAGAACATGGGCACATGTCTTTCTTTACACTAGGAAGGGTTAAAATCTAGATGATATGACAAGACACAGCAAACAAACCAGGAAAATTAGGAAATATGGACAGAATTAATGTATTTCAAAAAAGATGAATGAACGAGTAGAATAAATTACCAGTAAAGGCAATTGAAACAAAGATTATAAATAAAATATGAAATATAAAGTATAAATGAGGTTGGAAGACTTAGATTTATTTCCTAAAAAAGAGTAAAGTGAATGATCACACAGGGAAAAGAGAGAAAAGTGGGAAGGTGAGACTAATATGTTAGGAATGAAAGGTTGCAATTTCATTAAATAATTTACTTTTCATACTCCATTGAAGTAATTATTAAAGATAATTTATAATATGTAATTAAGAAATAGTAGTCAAGATGAATTTCTTTTCCCTCGCAATTTGGAAAGACCCCTTGATAAAATGGAAAATCATCAAGGAGAGCAGCAGCACAAATAAAGACCATTATGTATAAGCTAAGCATGTGGTACTTTACCCGGAGAAGTTACAATGTAAATATTTAAAGAGAACAGATGAATGTGAGAACTCCGAACATAAAATAAAAGAGGAATAATAAATACCCTGCAAGTTTGAAAGGTCAAAAGTCTCTCAGACACAGATTAAATTTTCATGGTGTTTTTGCTAGAAATATGACTGTCTTCCCTTAACAGAACCATGACCTCAATTAATTTGTGTTCTAAATAGAGGAAAAGCAATACAGAACAGGCTTTTTATTGTTGCAAAATAAAAATAAGTATGCTAAAAATCTTCCATACACAACCAATTTATAAAACTTTATGAATATAAAGGTTTTCCTCAATTCCTTTTGCGCATTCAGTGTCATAATCTTTAGGAGTAAAAAGGTTTGCTGTGAAGCATCTGCAAGTGTCCAGTAGAAAACCACACTAATTAAAAAAAAAAAAATAATTGTAGTTGAAGAGAACAATAGCCCTATGCAACGATATGCAGCATCATTTCAAAAAAGAGAAAACAGGGATCTAACACAGAAATAACCTGACTTTAGTGGGATGGTGCCTGTGTAAAAAGATACTTTTGTTCCTAATCCTAGTAACATTAGTGCCTTGGGCAATACGTTGCAGAAGACAAAGAATTTCACTACTGCAGTCAGTGCCACAATACTAAGACATCAAGAACACTAACCTCAGCTAAATCTTTTAAAGTTGATGTTTTTTAGCTCAGTGTTTTGGCTTTCTCAAGGGCATATCCCTTTTAATGTTAATTTATTTGCAGTCTTTTATCTCCATAGGAAGAATCAATGCCATTTAATACTCAAACCTCCTGGAGAGGAAACAGCAGAAGCTGGGTTAGGTAAAGTCCAGAATGAACTTTCAATCAGCATAGCATGAAAATATACAAAGACCCTGAATTAATTTCTGCCTCCTCACAACTGGTAGCCCGCAGCCTGAAGATTACTTTTCTCTGGCAACATTTTCCTCAAAAGAAATGTGTAAGAGTCCAGTGTCTTCCCTGCTCCTGCGCAGTCCTGTGTTTACCAGCCATTTCACTCTGACAGAGCAGTAATAGGGTAGCTCTCTTCTAAATGTGAGCGACCCAGCAGAGATCACTGGGCCGAGTTACCAAGGCAGGGGCACAACTCAGATTCCTTTACAGCAGCTGTACCATATTTCTAGCCCTGTGGTTTGAATGGAAGCCTATTACATACAGCAAGCACTACAGCAGTAAAAGGTGAAACTAGAGTTTGCAGATGACATTCCAGAACTGGAAGTGATGTGGTATAGCAGCATTGAATTACTCATGTTTTGCCATAGGTGTTCATTATGACATACATATAATGATTAAAATAATCGGAAGCAAGTTAAATAGAAATATTTCCAAATGTTAGATTCAATTTAGTGAGACAATTTTGTCAAGGCTGCCTTTACAGACAGTGGAGGGAAGCAGTTTGATAAGGCTGATTAGAAGCATCTAAAATTAGATTTTTATTCTTAATCAACTACAGAAGAAATCACTCTTTTAAATGGTTGTAAACAAAACCTACACAGGCCACTTTTGATAATGCAAAAGATAGACTTTGTGAATACTTTACACAGTCTCCTTAAGTCTCATAATTTAGATATCTTGGCTATAGCTTTGGGTTTTATTTACACTGTTGTGGCGCATTATTATTGAAGGAGAGCATGCATTGTGCTGGCGAATTCCTTGGGAATAATTTTCAATTTTAAACTCTTGACTTATAAAGGCTTTTCAGGCCAGCATGGTTTTGGTAGTGGAGGGCTACAGGGCTGAGCCCATCAGCCATGGCGGCAGCACTGCTGGGATAACAGGCTGTGGGGGAAAAACTGCAGAAATACAGCCAGAGAATATGTGAGAAGAGCAGCCCTGCAGACACCCAGGCCAGTGAAGAAGCAGAGGCAGGAGGTGCTGCAGGGGCTGGAGCTGAGATTCTCCTGCAGCTCCTGGTGCAGACCATGGTGAGTCAGGATATGCCCCTGCAGCCTGTGGAGGACCCCACATTGAAGGAGACTGCAGCTCCATGGGAAGCCTGTGCTGGAGCAGGTTCCTGGCAGGACCTGTGGGCTCATGGAGAGAAGGAGCCCACTCTGGAGCACATTTACTGGCAAGACTTGTGACTGCATGGGGGACCCACTGGAGCAGCCTGTTCCTGAAGGGCTGCACCCTGGAACTGCTGAATAGTGTCCAACGACTGTGTTAAAGGGTTTAAGATCTTTGGTAACTGTATAGTTAACTCTATAGTTATATAGAGGTAATACTCTATAATTGTTTCCTATTACCAAAAGGAAAAAAAAAGGCCATTGTAGTATGAGGAAATTCTGATTATTGTAGAGATATGCCTTAGGATAAGATGTAACATACCATTCTATTTCCATATGCCGTCAATAAAAGGAAATCTAGCTGATTAGCTCAGATGTAAATGTTTACATCTTACCACTTGAAGCAAACCCAAAAGTCCACCCGAGTATGGTGTAAGGAAGGCCTGTTAGCAGATCCCTGTCTCCGACTCTGCTTACAGGCTCATCCAGTGCTTAGTCTTACTTTAGTCTTACTCTCTTGAGACAAGACCTTTCTTCCATTCCTGGCTGGGAAACCCACGAAAATCTATGTATTTTTGGACATATATTTACATTGTTTGAAAGGTGTGTTGTAGGAGAGTCTGTACTCCCTATGCTAACAGCACTCTTGTCATGCTCACTAATCCTTTGTTTCATTGTGCCAGAAATCTTTCCTATGCAAATCAAGCCACAGGGGCACTTAACATGTAAATCACAATCTGTCTCACATGTGAGGAATTGATGGATTTTAAATTTCTTATCTGTGGGGAAGTAATGAATGGTAGTCATTCAACATAGACTACTACACTAGGAGCATCTCCAGTACTTAATAGCACTCTGTTCCAAGTCTAATGCAGTACTCATAGTTTCTTGAAAAGAGAAGGACCAAAAATCGATGATAAATGTATTTATTTTCCTCTTTTCATCAGTAGTAATCTTGATAAAACGTTTAGTGGTCTAGGAATTTTGCTGAGAATATGGTACTTTTCTTTCATTATGGAGTGAATGCTTACTCCTAGGGGAAAATATAACTGAATATTTATTTGTAACTGAATCTAAAACATTTCACATTTAAAAATGAAAAATAACAAATTTGTCAAGTCAGAAGAGGACTGATTCGCCAAATGACAATATGGTATGCACAAAATCAGAAGCAGAAAAAGTTAGACAAGCTAAATTTGTGACATTTAAGCATGTAGAAATTATCAATTATGAATAATATGCAACCTGGTTTATGAAAGGAATGAGAAAAAATATATGACCCAAATTTTTTTGGTGAAAATTTAAGCGAAGTTCAGGAGAAGATGGGGGTTTGCAAGGGAAAAAACACCTGGTATTAAAACTGGTATTTGAAGATGAAGGGCTGTGGACTGTGCTTATCAGAGAAAAGTCACAGAACCTGTGATGCATGTGTCCATATCAATATGAATGTATTATGATGGAAAAGATAGATTTTTTTCTTTACCATAAAAATAGAAGGTTTGTTTCAATTTGATTTAAGTTAAAAACCGAAATTTAACCTAAAGATGTAACACATGATAAAGTGTTTGCATGCTTTGTTCTAGCCATTTTCTCTGTCTGCAGTGTGGTTTTAATAGTTAATAATTCATTTCTACCTAAATTTGTACATCATTCTGCATTCCATATCTCTTTACATTAAAGACTGACACAGGTGAATGGGGGAGGTTTTAGAAAGATAAGAGGTCTAGATGATTTTGATTGGTAAAGAACATAGTTAGGCCTAGTGGGTTTATCATACAGAGAATATAAATATCGAGGTCAATTTTATGGTGGAAAATTGTAAGTTAACATTTTTCAGCAATTAAAATGGAAAGATTTCCTTTTAAAAAATGCACACCAAAATCAGCAATGTGACTTTTCTGAAGTTTTCCTTTTATATAAAGACAAAAGTGTGGTGCAGTGCTGTTTAGGAGATCAGAAAACCAATTACAAGTGGAAAGAGTCATGCTTGGAAGGCTGGAACAATTAAAAGTATTCAACAGGTTCTGAGAAGCATTTTTCTCAAACCATCTGAGAAGGAAATTAAGTCCATGTAAAATTAAAATCCAAATCTTTGGAATTTATATATACACATGAATCATTTTACCATTTCCCCCCGTGATCCCTTCCCCCACCCAAAATATTGAGATAGTCCCTCTCATCTGTTAGTGATATAGTTAATTTTACAATTACTTAATTTTCAGATCTTCTCTAATTCTCCAAACTAAGAAAACATAATGAAATTTTTCAGAAACACTTTGAGGAATAAGAACCAGCTCCCTGAATGTAAGTGTAGAATATGAAGGACTACATCCAAGTAAGTAATATCCCTTTATGAAGAGAAATAGGCATTTGCAGAGCATGAATCATCTGTTTCTAAAATAGGTCAAAAGATTTGTGCCTTCAAATGAGCATTTTTCTTTTGTAACTAAAAGTGGAATTTCAGTTGAATGACTCAAGTGATTCAGACACCATACGTATCTAAAATGAGGTGAAAAGTATATTGCTCAAAACTATTTTAATGAAATTATTCATTTGAAAAATACTTTTATAAAGATGAAGTTGCATTGTCATCTCCCTTGCCATACTAGTATGCCCAAGTATATAAAACATTTTTTTTTCTGTTGGGCTAAAGCTGCAGCATATTTTAAAATTACTGTTTAAACAATAAAATTTCAAATTATTAGGTTGGATAGATTATTGTATTAATCATTCTCTAAAGTCTTCTCTGCTACAAAAGCTTTTTCCCTTATTTGGATAAAATCCAAATGTAGACCTTGCTCCTTTCTCTCTCTCTCTCTCTCACACACACACACAGATAGTACTCTTTCTGAAATTGTTTGAACTTGCACAGACAGCTGACAGGTTATTCCTGTTTCTTTGCTTTTATAGGAAACATGCTTGAGATTTTTACCTCCTCCCTATTTTCTCCATGTAGCAGCTTTACATAGATGAGTGTGAGCAACTCACACCTCAAAGACCACCTTTGCTTTTGTGGTCTAGTGGCTACAGAGGTCAGATTTATCTCAGATAACTCAGGTCAATTTTCTGTAGCTTAATTAGTTGCTACAGCCTTCTTTTGTAATGAGTAGTAAGAAATGGGCGTTTTAAGGCATTATCAAATTAAATATTAAATTCCTGTAGACAATTCAGTCCTGAAAAGTACCTTCTCATTAATTGGAAAGAAACTTATATGCCAATCTCAGTTATAAGACAACTGTACATTTCTCACCAAAAATGATCCAAGGAGCAAACTTTTGAACAGGAATTAGTGCTGTCTATGTTCTTGGCTCTGTGTTCCAGTCGGGTGTCTCTTGCCAGAGAAACAGAACATGTATAGGACTGAATAGCAGCTGGGCAATGTCAATTAGTCCTGGGGGCCAGGACCTGTTTTCTTACTTTGGCATACACATAAATGTTTCCTTAGCAGATTGTCTCCATTTAGTCAAAAAGAATCCCACCTAGGGCCTTTCCTTGTATTTATAGCATCCTGGACAACAAGGCAATGTCAAAATTGCTTAGTTTCCCAGAGCAAAAACAAGCAAACAAAAAAAATCCATTCACTCTGTCCAGCCTGTAGGGAAATTTTTTTGGTGTGTTATACATAATTCATACAACACAACTGGCATTATTACTACCCTAGATGAAGCCTATCTGAAAATATAGCATCCATAAGAAAGAGACCTTTCTTTAACTGCCTCAGTAATTGCAAGCATGGGGAAAACCTGAAGAAAATGCAATACAGAAGTAAAACAGAAGACATTTAGTGGCATGGAATGGTTGTTGCACAATGTGTGATTAGGAAATAATTTTGAATTTATTTGTACCCTAACAGTAATTTTTCCCAGTTGCCAAGTTTTGGCTGCTCCTAGCATGACATTTTCCCCTCTCTTTAATGTGCCAGTACATACAGAGCTGTGATTAAGTAATAAAATGCATAACATCTTCAAATAAACAGCTCAAGGACAATCCAGTGGCATCCAGTGGAAATTTAAGCTTTGGTGGTGATGCAGTAGTTAGAAATGTTAGAGAATCATACCTTAGTACATTACATTGCTGTAGATAGTAATCTTAAATTTGTTTTTCTCTTTATGTGCCATCCAACTCTTGTGATGTATGTCAATTTCTTAATTTAACGTTTTTGCAGTACTTCTCTGGTGCTGGCTGATTCTGTTTAGTTAGATGCTTCTTAAAAGCACAATAAGATGATATTTTGTGCCCTTTTCCCTAACATTTATGGCAAAGTTATAATGTTAGTAATTCACTGTTTTTCCACAGTTAGTGGTTTTTCCCTTTTGCTGTAAAACAGAACTGCAAAAGATTTAATAATCCCTCTGAGAAGGGTTTTTTTGCCTTCCATTAGAATTCTTCAGAGTTTGAATTTATTAGGATACCTGTTTCATGTTAAACCCATTATGCTTTTTGAAAGTAATTTGAAAAAAGGCCTATCCACATTTTTAATTTTCTTTCAGAAATGTTCACACTCCTATGTATCCAAAATGAAAGTGAAAAATAAAGTGGTGAATTTTCATTCCATTCTCTTCTAGGCAAATCCTAACTGCATGCAAAAGAACCTAAAAGAAAATCTGTAGCTTTAGAAACCATTTAAAGGATCTTTTGTAGGTCAATTGTAGTGTATGAAAAGGTGGTGACAGTACAAAGAAGTGACCTTTATTTATGATCTTTAAATGCTCTTGATATTTTCAAAATAAGTTTCACAGGTTCAGTGATCTTGTGGAAGGGGTTTGTTTTGTTTTCTTTTGTTTTGTTTTGCTTTGTTTGCTAGTGTTTGAAGGTTTAGACGATATAAGGTCAATAAGGGACTTGTTCTGACTCTGTACTCCTTCATTTCTGCTGATATGAGCAGTATTGAGACTTCTGCCCTTTATAGTAAATAGAGTCGGGTTTTTAAGAGCACAGTATAGCATGCACAAAATTTTTGAGGCTGTGTTTTTCATGTTTACATCTTTAAAAAAGAATATGCTGTATACTCTCTAGAAGATGCAAAGAGGGCAAAGAAAATGCCACCCAAATAAATGCGTGCCAAGATATATTTCCATGATCCTTCAAAAACATGCTCTAGTTTTTTTCATCTCTTCTTTAGATTAATTCTCTTTGTGTCTGCTTATATACACATATGAGTTGCTAAGTAAAAGAAGTGTGTAAGAAGAGGAGTTTTTTTCTGCTGTCACAGATTGATGTCTATTCATCAGTCCTTTAATTTGTCTAGTTTTGGTTTTATTTTTTTGGATTCTAAAAAAACATTGTACAATGAGAATATGTGTGTTTGTACATATTTACTTACCTGTGTATATTTTAGTAAGGGGCTTATTTTGCCTGGGCTGGCCAAAGGACACCTGCTTGTCAACATGAAAATGTCTCTGCACCTCTTTGCTGCCAGCATGGGGTTAGAGTGTATTTCTGTGAAAATTAGCTCCTTACTATTTATATTTGCCAGGTCTCAAATGATTCAATAATAGTATCACCTTATGCAGTTTGGAACAACTCTACCATTTTGGGTGAAAAAAGTGCTATTGCATTAATAAAAATAGCAAAAGTACTGTTCATTATATTTTAACAAATGAGGAATTTAAAATCCATCAGATTGTCATGTGTGAGACAATAACATGATTTACATATTAAAATGCCCCTGTGGGTGGATTACCATAGAAAAGATCATTACATAGCAGGGCTGTTTTTCTCCTTCATCAAAATCTCTTTTAAAACGTCTCTTAGAGAAACAAGTGAAGTGAAAACTGTCTTGATTATATATCTCATTTCATTTCTCTTGTCTTTAAAAATCAGAGAAGTTGAAAGCATAATGAAAAAGAAAAAAAAAAGAAACCTTAAGAAATAAGAGTAAAAATCCTTGACAGACTGAAAACAGCTATGGAAGGAGGAGGGAAAAGGTGGAGCAGAGGAAGAGCGGAATGTATTATGAGTTTATCAATACATGACTTGAGTTTGCACAAGCAGAATAGGCCTAAAAAAATTTATGTCAAAACCCAAACTGGAATGATTGTATGAAGATCAGCTACTGTCATGTGTACAAGGTCAACAAACAAGAATCTATTTATTCTACAAAAAAAATAAATTCTATGAGTGCATTTTTCTTCTCTGCTTATCTATTAACAGTACAAGAACAATAAAATTGCATGGGTAGACAAAAAAGGACTAAAGTATGTAGACTGCAGTCTTACTATATATCATTCATAAGACTTTGATTGAAAGAAGTTTTTGGTGTAGCAATCAGTATGCATCTCAGATTTTGTACTCTCCTAATTCCAGAATGACTGCTTTTGCCTGGCAGATAAACACTAACACTGATAGTTCTTGGAGTTAGAATTTCCGTCTGTAAAACATATCCACATATATGGATTTCTGCATGCAAATTTAGTCCTTTGACCTCCATAGAACTGATGCTACAAAAGCATCTAGACAAGTGTACATGTATGACTTTTAGACAAAAAAAGAGAATAATTTGCAAATTAGGCAGTGAAGACCTAAATTTCATCACAGACTTATTTTGTGGCAAAACTGTTCACACTGGTGATTTTTGATTGTCAGTATGGTTGCAATATTTTGTTTGATGTGGGCTTTTTTGTGTTGTTGTTTTTTTTCTCCTTTCACAGAACACGCTGCAGTGCCTTTTCTGTGATTTGCACCTACCTCCTCGGATGAAGCAATGCAATTACGTTTTGTAGACTGAAACTTGGACAGTTTCCTAAACTGTAGCCTGTGGAATCCCTATGACTTGCAGAAAAGTCATGCTTTTTCTATATAGATTGCTGCTGATGACATAATCTAGCCCTCTTGTTTTTCTTTTCTCCTTAAAAATCATACTAAAAAGAAAAAAAAACCATCAAATTTGAGAGATCAATTTCCTAACTTTATAGTCTGATGAAAACGATGGCTACTGTCTCTAATCATTAGTTAGTCTTCGTGGTCAATGTGAACAGGGGGTGGTCCATGAGACAGATTCAATGTTTAAACACATTCTAAAAAGAAGTTTCTGGAAACCTTATCTTTTAAAAATTAAATTGAAGCTGACAAAATGTGTCTGTGCTGGCGGCCACAAATTCCTAAAACCTCTAGCTGCTGATATAGAGATTTTTTTGAGATTGTATATTCTTGAGGCAAGTTTAATAAAAACATTCTGGTTTTGTATAATCAATCTTTTTGTCTGTGTGTTTGCTCTGATCCAAAACCTATTAAAGTCAATTAGAGTGACTGTGTAAATGAAATGATGCAATGATAATGTAGGAGTCATTGTGCTGTGACTTGCATTAAGCTCTAAGCCAACTTCTTGTAACTCAGCTATTTCCATAAACCTCAGCAGATTTGGACTGACCGAGTGATCATTCAGTTAATGAAAATGTCATACTCTATCTGTTGATAAACCTCTCTGTGAAATAATTTCTAATGTTACAGAAGATTTTCCATGTCTTTGCCTCTAAAATTCCTTTTGTTTGTTGATTGTTAGTGGTCTATATCAAGTAGCACTGATATTCTTTGACTCCTTATCCATGAAAATTATAGTTAATATTAATGATAATTATTGATGTAATATTGATGACGTAAGAAATGAATAAATCTTTATTATACTGCTTTGGCTTAGTACATATAAACTCTGTCTAGTATACGCTCAGGAAAAAAATGGAGGTTTTTTTACTCCCATTTTAAAGAAAATAATACTTAATTTAAACTGTTTCTCCCATGCTTTTTTTTATTATGAAATCTGACATGGATGGGGAAAGAAAAAATAGCAGAAGACAAGAAGAAAGTGGATTATGAAGACAGATGTCAATTAATTTGCTAAAAGACTGCAAGGATGTGTGACAAGATCACTGCTACAATTACAGGGTCTCTAGGCTTTTAAAATATTTGGGTTTTGTTTTTTTTTAATTTTGTTTTTTTCCAGCATGAAATACGTTCCAGTGTTTTATTTTTTCCTTTTTTCCAGTTACAGTCAAATTTTTTTGTGTTGGTTCAGCATTGATTTTAACATGAAATCGAAGTGTTAAGAAAGTAGAAGAGGAAAAGGCAAAACTGGAACACAGAAGATTGATAGAGCAATAGAAAAAAAGATAGGGAGTACTAGAAAGAAGGATGTTTCCATTTGTTTTTTAGGGAACATGCTGAAAGAAATTCTGTTATTTGGTTTCCGCTATTAGTTTATTCTATAGGTATTCTTTAGTGACCAAGAAAGGAGCAAGAACCAAAAAGCAGAAAACAGCATTGTTATCTTGGGATGCTAATGAGGACTGAAGTTCCCCAAAAGGTAAGAATGAGAAATAAGATGCCAAATTAATTAAGAAATGCTTTTTTAAAATAGACACACAACTTTTCTCTCAGAACTATCCATCAGATCAGTAATGCAACAGTGTAAGAGTGGTGTAAATGCATACACCCATCCCACTGTAACAGCACTGTGTCTTGGTGCTCCAGCAGTCCTGTAAACTTGCCTGGAGATGTGTCCATATAGTTAACAGTCCCAATCCAATCACCATCCTTTTTATTTTTTTCATCCAAGTATTCTGGATTTTCTTTCAATGATAGTTTTATTTCTATCATGTAATTTTCTAATATGGATGTTATTGTCACAACTGTGATTTTTTTTTTGAAAGCAAAAGGGCTTTAATTTACTTTCATGAAAGTAAAGTTAGCCCCAAGCTTCATATAAACAGAACTTGAAAATCATAATATTTTAAAATCTTTCTGTGATCTTCAGCCTCACTACAGTTCACTTCAACCTGCTTAGGACTTTTAGCTCAATGTTCTTCAGATACAAAGATCAAAAGTCTTGCAAGAAGCTATTACTCATGTCACATACTTCAGATAAGGAAAAGTTAAACATTTGGTCTGAGCTAGATGCCAACACACTTGATCTCTAAAGTGTCTTCTCTCATTCCAAAAGGTTTACCCAATTTTTCTGAATGTAATTTTTAATGGGGAGTTTAATCTCTTTAATAAGGATTATTTCTTTTCTCTAATTCTGAAATCAAACTTCAGGTAGATGTGTGTTTCTTAGGTAGTTACATATAAGTGAGAAATCTCATTGCTCAAGAAGTATTTGATTTTGAGCATAAATCTACCATAAAGCATCAATATTGCCCTGAATAAGATTCCTCATAATTTCCCAGTCAGGAGATATTGTCTCAGTGTTACAATTGCCACAGGAAAAAATTTCCTCAGGTTTATCAACCAGAGGCAGAATGCTAAAGAGCACCTTGCAGCACCTTAGAGTCCTATTTCTTGTCAATGGAAAGTGCAAGCTTCAGTGTCTTTAGAATATTTTTGTAAAACACATTCAAGAGATTCTAAGGTACCATTGAAAGTACTGCAAAAAGTATTAGAGCAAGACAGCAATCTGTATATTTCTTTCAGTAATAATCTTCATGTCACACGGGGTAAGATAGAGTGCTGCTAGCAGAAATTCTGCCTTTATTATGACAGACCATCTTCTGCTTGTCTAGTACTGCTGATGTGCTAATACTAAGGGGGTCACTCATTCATTCCTTTAATAAACATCCTGTCTGAGCATGAAAGACTAGGACCACAGCACATATTCTATATTATGTAAATTTATCTTTACAATCTTACTTACATTTGCCTGTTATCAAGAATATAGCAAGAAAACGAAGACACAAGCAAAATATGCCAAAGCTTCAAAATTTGAGTCAGGACATTTTTCGGCAACGTAGCAAATTTGCACTAATTATTGTGCAGTGCCAAAGGCATTCTCGTCAAAAACATGTTGAAATACTTTCCACCCACATTCCCATTAATTTACTTTTACCTCTGTGTAGTTTCTGCTAATGTCACTGTGACTCTTTTTTAATAGAATCTGAAAAAAAAAAAATCCCTGACCCACACCACCTCAGGAGAAATTCTTGAAGTTTTTCTGCAAAACTCTTCAAAATTTTCAGTATATGCATAGAATATGTGGTTGGAACTGCAACATCTTTGAAAGTGACTGTTGCCTTCACTGAGATAAGATTCATTTTTGTGAGGGGAGTTGGGTATATCCCCATCTTCTTCATATCTCTTCCTGTAGGAGCACTGGGTGTCCTGGGAGAGCAAAGGAGGGACATTCCATATATCTAATGATTCTGGTTGGATTTTATTTACGTGGAGTATTCAGAGAACCATAGAATACCAGGTTAAAAGTCACAGCAATGATCATCAGTGGTCCAAGTCTTCTTGGCAAAAGCGTGACCCAGTATGCTGTCCAGCTGAAGATTAAAAGTGTTCAATGTTGAGGAATCTTCCACTTCCAAGGAGAGTTAATTCCAATAGCTGATTGTCCTAATTGAGAAAAATTTTCCTGTTGTATTCAATCGGAATCTCCCCAGGAGGAACTTGTACCCATTACACCTCACCTTTTTCACACGACTCCTTGTGAAAAGAGACTCACACTCTTAAGATGTTTTTTCTGCTTGCTCTCTTCTTAAGAGAAAGCTAAGGAATATTTGTTACTGTTTTGATTGTCCTGGTTTGTTCCGCAGTTGCTTGCAATGGGGTTGCCAGTCTGGACCTCTACCTGGGGTCTGTTTAAAGCCCACTTCACCAAGATGGCCAGCCTTGCTACCACAGGCTCCCTTGCCATCCATCATAAGATAGGTAAAAATACAACACTATTGTTTCTGATTTTGGCATGGAAACCAAGTTTAATTTGCCCCATAAAATATTTGTCACGTATAGAAGAAAACATATAACAGTTAAGTGAGCATATTCAAATAGAGAAGAGAGAAGAAGGGAAAAAAGGAAAGGAAAATATACATACATAAAAAATACCTCTGCTGAGTTCGCATACTTTTAAGCATCACACTTAGTAATAAAGATTTTCATTTTACTTGTCTCCTAATCATCTATCAGAAGAAACTCCCAAAAGCTTTTGTGTTGACATTCAAAGGTTTTGTAGGCTGCTGAAGCTGCACATACTTCTATAGAAGACAGGAATTATATGCCTTACAAGCCAAGATTTTGCTGGTGCCAACTGGGGCAAGCTGTACAGTTGCTGTGTGAGATATCTGTAATAAAATTTTACTCACCTAAGGGGACAGCTGAACCACAGGTTTCCATCCTTCTTCTGTTGCTGTTGCAGTGTGTGTGATCTCTAGTGCATCATTTTTTCTATTGACATAAACATAGCTTACCAAAGAAGTATCTTCAGTAAATATTTTAGAGCAGTCTAATACAGTTTCTATCTCAGTGTTTCTTTAGAATTGAATTCCAGGCTTCTGAGTCACATCAAAGAAAACAAAACCATTTTGTTTCAGTGAATGAAATAAATGAAATACACTAATTCATATGAAACTCAAATAGTAGCAACTGAGGTTTCCTCACACCTCACACTCTCCTTAATTTTCTTTTGAGGGAAGACTTCACAGCAGCAATTTTAGATGCGCAGCTGAAGCACAAGGGTAATTTCATTTGACTGTTGAAATAAAACAGCACTGACACATACTTGGGTGGAAAAGCATAGAGGGAGATTGTAACCATACTGAGTCTATCTCACTTAAAATCTAGAATTCCTTTGCCAAAAACCAAGCAAACAAAAGTTTTTGATTTGCTGCACTGTAATTAAAATCAAAGCCTTTCTTGGATTTTATGGATTGAACCTCTTACATCACTGGAAGCCAGTTTTAATTTATCAAAATGGCCTCTGAACTGTAAAGAGATAGAAGATTGGATGCAATTTGTGACAGCTAAATAACTTACACAATTTCTCAGCTTTCAAAGAAAATCTACACAGACCCATATTTCAAACTATTTTCAATTTTAGGCATTCTAAAGATAGATGGAATGATAATGACTTACATGTATCACCACACTTTTTATAAATTTTCAAATGATTCAAAATATATGTCATAAAATGAACATATAAAATAGCCTGACAAAGGGTAGACACATAGTCATATCTGTATTATAAATTCAGTAAATGCTAAACACTGAGCACCACTACAAAAAATGCATAATGGAGAGTAGAGAAGATTATTGTATGTAATTGAAAAACTGCAGCAGGGAATCTGGGTTATGTTTAATTACTCACGCTGAAATTTTTTGCTCTATTCTACCCAGGTCTGATACAGCACTCACCCAGGCAATATGTGAGTATATCCCAGAAGATCATTAATTGATGTGACTAGCATTTGTCACATCTTATTCTCACTCCTTTCTTTCAAGAGGAAAATTATCTGAAGTTTTTTGGCCTAGGAAGATACATATACTTGTAAAATTCATGCCTGAGAAGCCATGGATATTTGTGATTTAAAATAAGATCAAGTGTACTCTTACTGGATTTGAAATGGCAGCTGCTGAAATTCATGTAATGATCACAGTATCTGGGAATTTCTTCTGTGCTTTGAGAGGGGACCACAGACAGCTTTATACAAACATCTTGTGTTCCAGACTGGAGTTGCTGTTTTGCTTGCTGGTTGGTTTGGCTTTGTGTTTGTTTTGTGTGTGCGTGTTGTTTTCAAGTACTGTTTCTTTATTTACAGTACCATAGGAGTTTCACTGTGCAATAATGCACTAAGATTCATTGGTATTTACCTCAGAGAAATATACGAACTATGGATAATCACAGTGGTTAGCAGAATCCAGCAATACTGTCAATTGTCAGTATAATAGAGTAATAAAAAAAATAAGGTAATAGAATGACTATATATTATTAATTTTTTTAATTTTATTTTTAGGTTCATGTTGTGATGTCCTTTATAGATCTAAGAGTTTTGGAAAAGACTTTCATATTTAACTATATTGACTTGCACTGTTTTCATAAGTAACTAAAAAACCCCAATTTACTGGCATAGAATGCTTAATTTTAAAAATTTTCTTATTGCAACAGAATATTTTATTTTTTACTTAATCTTTAGTTTGTAGTTGGATATTTGTGACTGTGAGGAATCTATCAAGAAAAGTGAAACTAATTATTACCTTTTCTCTGATAACATGGTAATTTGAGAAGCTAGTGATGAAGCACTGGAAAAGAAAATGAGAAATTGAAGAAGGCTGCTGGAGGATACAAAGAGATATCAGGCAGATCTGGAAATAAAGCCTTGAAAAATAGATTTTATGAGATAAATGGAGTAACATGAGAAGAAAAAGATCTCATTAATCTCTCATGTTTTTCTCTCTTTACAGATTGAGCACTAAAACAGAAATAATGTGGCTGTTTTGAGATCAGCAGTTTTGTTGCAAATAGAAATCTGAGGAAACAGTTCAGTGAGCACCAGAGTGTTATAGGGATAAGGATGCAGATTCTCCCTTAGCTCAGCCTTTCAAACCATTCCAGCCTACTGTGATTGTTCTTGAAAAGATAAGAGAGGCAGGACTCCCAGACCCATAAATCATTTAGGAAAGTCTGTTATATTAAATTTAAAAAGGAGGAAAAAAAACCCCCAGTCCCGCTGTTGCAGTAATCCTGCTCCATTGTTGATTTACTGTATTCTAGCTTTAGGATGAGCCTTGCCTGCTGTTTTGAATTTGACCGTTTGATGGAATGCACTGTAGGGAGGATTTTCCTTTGCATTTAAAAAAATACAAAAATTACAAAATTTTTTGTTACTTTTTACTCTAATAAAGATTAGTAGTGGTAAACCTAAAGGATACAATTCGTTTATGATCACATTTGAAATTTCCAGACTGATTTACAATTTTGCCTTTAATAGCAGTTTCAAAAGTCAAGGAGAAACTAAGGGTGGATATATACATTCTGATGATATTAGCTAAATTGTGGACATCTATTCAATTGTTATCTTGTAAGGTGGATTGAGATGTCCTTCAGAACTGGTCCCCCCTCTTTTCTACCCTTGCTCTGCAGTTATCCTGGGAGTCATCCAGACTTTAAGATTCTCAACGATAAAGCTGATCAAAACCTCCTTATCCCTCCCCACTAATTCAGTATCTGCACCGTGTGTTCATTACCTCAAAGACATGCAATACTTCTGCAATAGAGAGTACCACTGCCAGCTCTGCTCTGAGCTGTAGTACCATGATGCTGTTGACAGCTAAAGGTACATGCTTTTAGCATGCTGAGAGGATGTCTGGTTACTATGGCACAGTCTGAGCCTGCTCTAGCAGGCCAGACAAGAGATGTGATGTGCTCCTTGAGTTAACTCTTCTGTCTCTGTATTGCTGCTGTTGGAACGTCTGCAACTGCTACAGACCTGGCATGTTGATTTTGAACTGGAAAGCTTCAATCATCCTTCTTACTCGCATTTTAGCAGACTCCATCCAAGGTTCTCAAATGAAGACTCTGAATTTTGCGGTGGAGCAATTTCAAGAGCCGTGGTCCTTTTATTGTGCAAGTAAGCTCACACTTTGTGTTAGTGAGAAGCATAAGTCAGTATATTTTCTATTTAATGCTCCCCAAAGGTGTGTTACAGTGGCTTCTGAGTCAGGAGGCACATCTACAGATTGTAATTGTGAACTGGTTTTGGCTTGATCCATAAAATGCAGTATGGACCTAGATAAGACAAAGAGTAAAATCCCTTCTGGATATGAATTGTAAAGCCTATGTTGTCTCATGCAAGGAGAGGAAGAAAAAGGATAATGATGTGCAGAAAAAGTGTGAAGAAAAAAAGTCTAAAAGCCTAGGAATTAATGAAATTGTGTGAGACATAAACAAAGGAAATGAATTCTAAGAATTCTTAGATTTTGATATAGATTTTCACCAAGAAATGTAAGCTTTTTCCAACAACCAAGACATGCAAATCCTTTAAATGAAGTTATTTCACTGAAAAATTGGCTTAATCTGTTGCTTTCTAGTGAAATACTAAAACCCTCAATCCTGTACAAACTAAAGAAACACTGACCTGAATCAGGCTTTGAGACTGAGCATTCAGCCTGTGGCAGCACTGCTGTATCATATTTTATTCAGAGCATTTAATGTATGATTTTCTTTCTTGTCCACTAATTTCAGGTATTTTCTCTATAGGCATTTGAATGAATATGAAGTATGTCATTAATTTAAATCAGAGAGACACAAGAGACAACTGCTTGAATACTTTTTTTAAAAGAACAACTGTCTGATGCAGATTCTCATCTAGCAAGTATATCATCTTTATTAAATGGTGTTATCACACTCATCCTCTCCTTTCCCCTTTATATTGATCTTTACAATAGACAGAATGTTTTAACCTTTGGAATTTATCACAATGGCTTTTCTTGCCTTATCAATTCTAGTGGGTTGAGCTCTCTATCTGCATTGAAATCTTTCCTATCTTCTTGCTTTTCTCACATTTCAAGAAGTCTGTCTTGTTGCAAAACTCTTGTTAGAAGAAATATATAAATATTTTTGGCTTTCTAATCTGAAAAAGAAGTGGCTACACTCTCCAGGAATTAAAATTAGGTCTGCAAAGGAAATAACTCCTTCAGAAAATCCAGATGTCTAAAGAAAGATTATTATCTCTGACATGATCCCATCCTTACCACGCCATTTATTGTTTTTCTTCTCTCTTTGTATTTGATCATATTTCTGCCAGAACATTTAGTTTTATTTAAATGCAATGACACAAACATTGCTAATCTGGTTTCCCTTCATTTGTTTGTGTACTTGCTGTCAACAATTGTTTTATCAACCATCAAAATCTAATTGAAATGGCAGTGCTGCATGTAGTCATCCAATAATTACGAAATAAATAGACTGAACTTTCAAATGCATTTGAAAAAAAAGCCCCTAAAGTGACATAAACAGAGTAAGGTAATTAAAGAGCTCCCTCTATGATTTTTAATTCTTTTAGAATGCATATTTATCTGAAGACATCACTTTTAAGCTCCAGAGGTAGGTTGCTATGCCTTGTTTCTGTATTTCAAAAAGAAGACTGACTGGATGGAGTTAATTTGGAAAATTGTTCTAGTAAATAGTACAAAAAAGCACTTCATCGTACCACCAAACCATGCTTTGCTTTCTCTTCAGAGAACTCCTGCAGTAACACACACATGACAGTTAATAATAGATTATAAAAAGCAGTGCCCTTTATCATTTGAACACCAAATCTTTAGAGGCTTGCAAATAGAACAGTCTGTTCAGTGATTGTACAAAATGTGACGTCAAAGGCTTGCTTCTTATTTGAAATGTCTTCATGTTACTGTAGATACTTCACGCCCTATCTTAGAAAAAATCGGGGCTGTGCATTGTAGTACACAGACAACAGAGTTTTGCCTTAATGGAAACCATATAGCAGCAGCATATTTAAACTTTTGGAAGAAAGGGTAACAGAGCTCTCAAAATAAGCCCTGGCCATGAATGTATATATATATATATATATATATATATAGTCCTATGATGGGTTGGCATAGCAACTATTTCTTAGAACTCTGTTGCTGCCTAAGTAAACAGCTAAAGCACTGAGAATGTCTCAGCTAAGCCGTGCCCGTCTGTAGAACAGGCATGTACTGTACATGAACGTTTGCTTCCAAAGACAGGGATTTTCTAGTGTTGCTCATTTGTGCTGCCATTGTTGTCAGTGGTTTTTTCAAAAGCCCTAATTTTCTTACTGATTTCATGATGTAGTTTATCTAAAGATTCTATTTTTTTTTCCAATTCAGAACATAGCTTGTCATAAATAGTCTCAACCTAGACACTTTTTACGTCCTTATTTTGTAAAATTTTAATGGCATATTTTTCTGAATACCGACAAAAGCTAAATGTGAACATAAATTAGTCATGGCAATCTCTTAAATGAGCGGCACACCAGATTGTACATATCATGAAAGGCTATTCCATAATTCAGTCTTTTTATTTGTATTTGTGGCAATTTTTATTAATTGTGTCATACTAACATATTTTTTAAATGCTAATCACTTAAGCTGGTAGCCTTTCTTAACTGCAAAACATACATTTAAATGTATATCATCTGATCCTGAAAAACAATTGAAGCTTGTGATCCTTTAAATAAAGATTCATTTATAAATAGTTTCATGAGTTTACAAAAGGATTCTTTAAAATGGTTAGTCATTTATAATGAAGTCTAACTGAATCATATGTGTCTTATAATCAGCTCAAACACCTATCAACATGGTTATAATTATCTGCACCAGATGGTACTAATGTCCATAATATACTGGTAAACTATTAATAAATACTGTATAGATGGCAATAATCTGCTCATTAGAAGTTCCTATTGATAGATACAAGCTCCCTACTATTCTGTTCAAATCCTTAAAAAATGACTAACCATTTTATTTAATAAACCTTTGCAAACCATTTATCCATTTCTAATGAATGAAAGAATGTTTCAATTAGTGAATTCTAAGTGTTTGATTCCCAGCATGGAATGTTAGATTCTCTTTGATGTGGTTTCCCCGAACATTTTTCTCTGCACCTGTCTCCCTAGTGAGCTTGGCAATTCGTACCATCAAGACTTAATAGCACACTCTCCTCTCCATGTGCTTTAATTTTTCTTTCCTAGGAACCTCTTAAGGGTACTCTTGTTTCTGCTGCTTAGAAAATGTAATTCATGGAGGAAAGCCCTCATATCCCACCTGAGAGCATTTGGGCACAGAGGATGGTAGTGAACCAAAATTGTTTTGCTCCTTCTCTGATGCATTTAGATATTATACAAGATGCAATGCCTGCTAAAATACATCCCTACAGCATCAAGAGTGACTATAGTATTGTTTTGGGGTGGGATTTGTCTCACTTCACATTAGTCCTTCCTAATATCTTTCAGTAAACTGCCACTGAAGTCAGTGGGGGGAAATAAGTGTCTCTGAATAGGCACATGAGATCTTAAGAGAGGTGTCTTAGTAGGTTTGATGAGTCAGCCTCTAGAATGGTTTAGTTCTCAAGCTTCTGCTGACTATGGAAAGAAGCTGCCAATATGCTTTGGCTGTATACCAAATTCTAGAAAATTGAAATTAAGTGATGTGAATATGCCACTAGTGTGTGCTTCAGCTAGAGGTTAAAAATCCTGAATTAAGTTATGTGTAAAGTATCTATGCACCTATATGTGCACCAGGTATCTAAACTTCCATTGTAGTTGGTAGTGGCCTGTCAACACACCAGTCTGGAGACTGAAGAACAGCTACCCTCTGTAAAACAGGCAGATCTATTCCTTCAGATGAGCAGTCTTAAGGACTTCCATGGCTGCATTGGTTATATTTCCAGTGATTGCAATAGGATTTTGTGCTTCTACATTACATGTAATTGCTTACATTTTTCAAACAATAGAACTGAAAGTATCTGAATTTCATCACTCATGTCCAAATAGCATGCTTCAATGAAGAAATAATCCATGTTGACTTGCAAACAAAATGCCATATTATAGTTATAGCTGTGGTCTGTTCCAAAGCCTGCTGAGATCCTGTGTGACTTCATTGTCTTCCATCAAATATCACCATTAGAATATAAACCTTTAGCAAGCATGGTGTCCTGTAGGCTAGCTTCTGTTTCATCATAAGCATGACAAAGCCTTTTCTGAAATCTCAGATGTCTTGGCTTAGTGCAGCACTGCTGCAGAATGTGCAGTGTCACTGCATTATGGAGGAGTGGGACGCTGTTCCTGTAGGACTACAGTGTGTACCTGAGGGAATTTATTTTTCCTGACCTTGATTTTTTGATTCAGTTGACTTTATATATGATGCTATATTGGATTCTCAGCTCATCTGGGCAGTTGCAGTATTCTTGGGAAGCAAACAAGGCTTCCCCACAGCGTCTGGCTGTCCTGACAGAGTGTGACAGAATGATAGATGAAAGCACTTGTAAATCTATGTCTTGTATCATTTGTTCTTAGATATGTTGTAGCCCCTACCTTGAAACTGCACATAGCCGACTTAGCTGATGCTTCTGTCTCTCTGCATTTTCTGCATTAATATCAGGCTAGCGATTTCACATTCCTGTTAAGTTACTGTAGTTGTGCACTGCAAGGCTGCTCTGGATAAGAAATCAGTGATGTATTTGTCAGTCTCTTTCATGCTTACACTTTGCAGTTTCAGTAGCATACTCTAAAGGCTTTCTGTGACTGACTGTTTTTTAAAAAGCACTCCCAAGTGATTTACGGGCACTTCCTACTGGAATATTTTATCTATCTTTGACTATATTGTTTAAATTTTTTGCATGCAAGCACTGCTACAATAAATTCCTTTTCTATTTTGACTTTTTTGGATTTGGGTCATGCTAGTAATCCTGGGCTTGACAACTCTCTTCTGTAAGAGTACTGCCCTATGTCCTATCTCACTAGCATCACAGTGACAACAGTTTCTTTGCTCACATGCTTGTCTTGATACATTTAATGGGTATGTTTTATTGAACTATTTGTGATATGACATCTTCTTTCACCAGTAGCATCAAAGATTTGCACACACAGGTTGTTTTCCACTCCCCATAAATGCATTTTGTAATTACTATTAGTCTTTGAGTAATTAGAAACTCGGGTATAGACATTTCTCACTTTGTATTTACTTTTTTAGATTTGAGGTGTTGGAGAAAAAGGACTGTTCTATGTGACCTGTAGTGCAGTGAGTATGGCTCACCGTGAAGTCATCTTGTACTTATGCAGTTTTTGACTGATTTCCCTGATTCCTGCATCATGCAAAGCAACTTAAAATTGGGGATATCTACTATATCTACTATATCTACTATAGACATCCTCTACAATAGTGTGTCTGTCCAACATAAGCTATGATGGATTAATTTTCATTCCAGGGAACATAGTAGAATGTGGTGAGGTAGACACCTTTGCTGCTCGGGAATACTTGCCAATATCTGTCTTTTGAATTTTGGAATTTGGCACCAGGTCTTTTTCCTGTAATTTTTAATTTTTACTTTTGCCTAGGCAATATTTCATGACTCTGGATATTTGACAGTGTGCACGTTTTGTATTTTATTCAAATAGCTTGAGTCTATTCAAATGTGGTTTTTGCCTGACATTTCAGTTATCTACCACACTACATAGCCAACATGTATTCTCTGACTTTCACAAAGATGTCTTTATCTATCCCATCCTTATTGGCCCCTCTTCTTTCTATACTTTTTCTTCTAATGCACTTCATATTTTGAAAGAAAAGTGCTTTTCCAGCAACACTGCTTCAGCTCTCTTCATATGTAATGTAGAAGGAAGCCATTACAGGTTTTCTAAAACATGTTAACCTCTGCCTGCTCTCTGTGTTTGAGGTTTCTATGTTTTTAAATTTTGATTACACTGAATCACTGCTCTCAGCCTGAACTCTACTTATCTGAAAGCTTTGTTCCTGTGTTAAATAAGACACTTGAAATTCTAACCAATTTCTTTAGTTTTATGCTTGCAGTTGTTATTGAAATTATCATCATATGATTTTAAAATAGGTTAGGCTGATGGCAGGCTCTGTTGTTCATGTAATACTATGGAAATCTTCATTCAGTGAACCTTTCTATCTGCCCTTAAATTGCTCATATTTTCCATGATCTTGTCTTTGCAGTTGATGATAGTCCACACTATGTAAATAATTAATTTTTGTTAATTTCCACTGCATTACTCTAATATATATGCAAAAAAAATCCTTTATATCAATACTTGCCTTTTTTGACTTAGCAGACTGATTTCTCTTTACTGTAATAGTTCTATATGTCATCCTATGCAAAGCTTTTTCACCACTGAGCTCTCAAGTCTTCCTTGCAGCCTTCGCTCTGCACTTGTTGTGCTTAACCTTTTGGATGACATGTACCTGTTACATTCTGTAAAGCTTCCTTGGGATGCTGAACATTTACATTCAGGCTGCTCTATCTTTCATCTCTATTAGTGATTTATCACAGGTTATCTTCTTGTGCTGAGCTGATCGCAACTGGCATCCGCCCAGCCCCTCACTCACCCCAGTGGAATGGGGCCAAGAAACAGAGGATAAATGTGAGAAAAACTTGTGGGTCAAGGTAAAGACAGTTTAATAAGTGAAGGAAGAAGCACTAAGGGAAACATGAGGTGATGCAAAGGCAATCACTCACTGCCTCCCATCAGGAGGAATTTGACACCCAGTTACTGTCTCAGCAAGGGTTGCACTGGAAAAACTCCCTCCCTCAGTTTTATTGCTGACCATGACTTTGTAGGGTTTGTGATGTGTTCTTGGTCAGTTTGGGTCAGCTCTGTGCCCTTCCAGGTTCTTGTCCACACCTCACCTCACCTGTTATGTAGGTCAGAGTGAGAAGCAGTGAAGATCTTGACATTGGGCAAGAACCTTTCAGCAACAGATGAAACATTGCTGCTCTATCAACACTGCTTTTGTCACAAATCAAAAACACAGAACTGTATGGGCTGCTGTGAAGAAAATTAACTGCATTCCAACCAAACCCAGGCATTCCTAAATTTCTGAATCACACGCCAGCCATCCTGTGAAATTTAACGATATATTTTTTATTTTATTGGTCTTCATTTTAAATTATTGAGAAAACTCATGCAACATTTTTGTGTATACATAAACCTTTTGAGAGGATTTGTTTTATTATTTAGGATTTTCTCTGAGATACATAAATACCATTAAAGCTTGGACCATGCATTGCAACTTATGGAACATCATTTTGGGCTTTTCTACAGTGAGGAGTATAATAATGCTTCTCACACTCAGCCCCTGATGAATATGTCTTCTGCACTGTCATTCCAACTTCGGAATAACATTTTCTCTGCTTCTTCTTCATGCCCTTATTCTTATATGAAAGAAATCTGAATTTGAAGGAGGAGCATGATGTGCTTCAGTTTTGTCTTCCAGCTGGAGCAGTCAAGGGAAAGGACAAAGGAGGCTCAGTCTTGGCCTCCAATCTTGAAACATTCTTAGTTTACATCCTTTTAAAATGGATTACCTTTCAGTGTTTTCCTGTATGGGCTAAAGATTGCTTTCTTAGGGAATGTTCTAGTGCTTATCTTCTTATGGGCCTGAATTGTGACCTTTTCTTTTCCTAGTTCCTTTCTAAATTTTTTTTCCTTGTATTTTTTTTCCTGATTCTTTTTGTTTCTGATTTTACATTTCTATTGTAATTAATTTCTCCTACAAAGTGATCAAAGGGGGAAGAGAGACAAACAGGGGGTTGGAGTGAAGTGAAGAGGGGGGAGGAGCAGAGCAGAAAGCCAACAGTTCCTCCAGATCTTATTTCTTCCTTTATTCCAGCTGTTATTTACTACCAATATACTCCTGGAGAAAGAATGCTGTAAGGTCCTACTGATCACAGTATAGGGTCACTCTGTTAGGACGCTATTTATCTTGGCAAAAAGAAATATGAATCCTGGATTCAGAAAAGATCTGAATTCAGATGTAGCAATAATATAAATATCTGGATCAACTGGGATCTGTATTTAGTGATGATGGTGATGATGATGATGACAGCACTAATAATAATAGTAATAATAAACAATAAAAATTTAAGATCTAGTATTTGTTTCTGGTCTTGCAGTTCACAGTCCCTGCCTGTGCATTAACAGTAATTTATCTTACTGTCCTACAGAAGTGCTGAAAATTTTCATTAGTGCTTGTAAATAGGATTAATACATTTATCTGAAATGTGTACAGAAGCTGTAGTGAAGTAAATGGTTTCCTTTAATGTAGTTTTTACACCTCAAATTTTTGTGTTAAGACAAAGTGTTACCTGTAATAGACCATATGATGAATATTGGAATACTTTTATTGGAAAAGTAAATGCATTGGAAACTGAGACCTATCAAGCAGCTCTCTTGCATACAATGTGACTACATTATAAAAACGTTAATTTCTCACCTGTGCATGGTATGTGATACTGATTCTAGAATTTTTGTGATGATAGAATGCAACTGCTTTGAAGGAGGTATTTTGTTGTATAATATTGATACACTGCAGCTAAAACTTCTGTCGTTTCTCCTCAATAATACCAGATTAGAATTATTATGGTCTACTGTTCTCAACCATCTGAAGATTTCTTTTTTTTCTGTTTAACAACATACAGAATGGGGAAGCACAGGCAAAAGGATATCTGAAACCTGGGGAAAAAAACAAACTAAGAAATTCACATTTTAAGTTTCAAAACTATTGTTTCAGAAAGTGTGTATTGATTTCACAGTCCTGGGAAACAACAGTGAGACAGAGCTTTGGTAATGACATACCTACACATAATTCTTCTAGTGCAAGCAACAGCAATTTCAGAAGTGCAAGGTAAAATTTTGTCTCATTCCTGATGAAACCTTAGACAGAGGAAAAAAATGCCTCCCAGATTGTATTTTTTTGCAGGTTTACTACTAATCACCTGCTATCTTGTATCTTTCAAAAGCATAAGAAATAAGTCAAGAGGGTGTTGCAGAGTGTAGTGCAAATGTTCTGTTGAATTCTTGCTGGCTGAGGTCAGACAATACTCTGCATAGGGTTATGTGATGTGGTTACAGAATAGGAATACTGTGGGCAAGAAATAAAAGTTGTGGAGGGGAAATGCTCTAAGGGTCTTGTGTGAGATGCTGCAATGGCTTAAATGTTCAATGTCGATGCAGACTGAAGAAGCCTGGGGCTAGAAAGCTCAATCCAAAAAAAAAAAAAAGAGAGACATAAAGTTGAGCTTTACAATGCCTAACTTTTATGCCTCAGACCGTGGACTGCAGTCCAGGATTCTCTAAGGCATCTGTACTCTGTGCAATGTGCGGGAAGAGACAAACACCAGCAGAATGAATTCACAGTAAATAGCATAGTGTACAGATGCTGTCTAGAGGCAAGCTATAAAGAAACATGGAAGAAAGGGATGTTTCTGAATGCCTTCCTCTTTCTAAAGTCCAGGCATATAGACATTGTGTTTTTTACAGCTAACTCTATAAAGCAGTCAAGAAAAAAATCTAAGCATGTATTTCTATCGTTGTTTTATATGCATCATAGCTTTCAGAAAAATCAGCAATTGTGCTTTGTGTGAAAAGGCTACCAGTTAAAGATATAGTCTGCCAAGAGCTGTACACTGCAAGAAATGTAGTTTGAGGTTATGTGTGTGGTTGCCTTGAGGATAAAGCACAAGGAAACTATTGCATGGTGCAGCACATGGTAGTGACAGGGAGAGCACACTCAAGATTTCTCTAGGGTCAATTATAAAAACAGGAAACATTTCCACATGTTGGCTTTGGAGAAACCCCCTGAACAGAGCTCATGTAGCTGGTGTGTCATCCTGCAGAGCAGAGTTGTGCCAAGGAACTAGCTCAGATACCCAAAGCATTGCTGGAAGTAACAGCTGTGACTGAGCCAGCAATCCCAGTTTCTCAGCAGACTTAGATAGGTTTAAAATGTGCTCTGTTGATAGTTCTGTATCCCTTCTTGATTAGGAGATAACCTCAGTGATGAGGTTATTCGAGGATTTTCACACCACACACCTTGTGGCTTGTTGGAGGCATGCCTGCAATGTCCTGATTTTCTATTGACTGCTTTAATAGTCTGGTCTGTATTTTCATACTGACTAGAGTAAGTTGTTTGATGCTTCAGGGTAAAATACCACCTGTGGGGTTTTTATGCTCTTTGTTAGGATAAGTGGTTCTTTAAGAGCGACACAAACATAGGTAAAGATTGTTCCTATTTAGACAGATGTGTGCACTTCTGATGACATGTGTAACTGGTGTGAGGCATAGGCTTGCAGGCATGAAAGTACACAGACAAATGCTCATTACAATAATGTTACCCTTCCCCAAATCCATTAATACATAGTTTAAGGTTTGACAAAAATGGAAATTAAACTTTGTTGGGTAAATGACAACAAGCTTTCATTAAGACCTCATTGTACCCATTGTTTGGTGATAGAATAGGTAAGATCTTTCTGTGTTAACCCTACAGAATCCATTATAAAAGCATTATCCACAATCTTTAATAATAGCTGAAATAGCAGCAACAATAACAATAATATGTTGGGGTTTATTTTTGTAGAGGAACCCTTTCAATTTTTTTTATCATTGTGTTATTGATCTGCCTTTCTTTTTGTTTAAAACCTGACGGAGCCTTGGGGAGCAGTGTCTGCAACACTGATGGAGAGCTGCAAATGTGTATGGGGGTCTTTTTTTTTCCTGGTAGTTTTGAAAGGCAGGATCTTGATCACACTAGCAGGGATCTATTGATTTATACCTTTAGGCTCAGGTCCTGAGGACAAGTCATCCTACATTCTGTAGGCTGTATAAAGAAATGCTATTGCATTCCTCTGTGTTGATAAATTCTGTGAAGAAAGATACATATTATTGAAAGAACTTCAGTGATAATTCTTGTAAATTCTTAGCATGTAGGTGAGGCGTGACTTTTGTGCCACATATAGTCCCACCAATGATCCTGCAGTTATCCAATGCATATTGCTGTCCACACACTCAAACACTGTGCAATCTATCAAATCTCTTCTCTTTGATTTTAAAGCTCTGAAATTCAGGATGAAAGGTTCCACAGAAAAGCAGCCTCCTTATTTTAGCACTGGGAGGGAATTTAGAAAGAGTCTTTCATTAGCTCACTCATATTTATGCTGTTGACCAATGGCTTCTAAATGTTTCTTCCATGATGAAACAGTTAATATTCTGCTAATATTTTTTGTGAAATACTGGAATACCTGGAAACATTATCTGCTGAGTGTTAGTGCTGAGATGTTCGTCAAGCACATACTTAAGTACATCTTAAAACAGGATGGTCAGCAGAGACTTTCTTCACTCGTAGTAAAAATTATGTCTGTATTACTCCATCGTGAGTAATGTAGCTTTCATTATGTGTTGTGAGCACCTGAAAAGTGTAATGCCTACAAAAGCATTTCCCACTTAAATAAGAAAAAGGGGAGTATGAAAACTTCACACTGCTTTTTTTTCTTTTAGTCTTGTGGCTAAGTCACAACATTGCAAAAATTGCATTCTGTTTCATTCTAAGTAGAATGTTTTAGTTTTGGTCTGAGTAAAAGGAAAAGTTATGCAAATTTCTTTTCAGAAAAAAAAAATTACATGCTGAAAATGAAGGTATTTTCCTTTTCCATATATCTACATTTTACAAGTTCAACTTAACATTTTTCATTGCAATTTTAATTTCAAAATGGAAAAATACATTCAAGTATCTTAGTTTTTCTAAATTCAACATATTCACTTGAGCAATACTTGTGTAGTTTAAATTTGCTTATAACTTAATTTTTCATCTTAATTTTTTTGCCTTACAGGGTTTGCTCAGTCATAATTTGTACTTGCAAGTTTCTCTGGAGATATGAAAGTGCTATTGGCAAAACTCAGTTATCCTGTTCATATTGATAGCATGATTTCTTATTTGACTTATTCTGATTAAATTGTTCCCTTGCTGAAAGCTTCTAAGACAAGATGGCAGACAACATTCCTTATTTCCTTCTTCTAATAGAAGTTGAGAAAGTTTCACCCATTCTATCATCCTGTCTGATGAACAACAATTAATTGGAAAACTATTTAGGTGCAAAAGATGTTATGTGCTAGATTCATTTAACTTTTACATTAATTGTTGGCAGCTTGCCATTCTTATCACTTCTTTATTTGAATTTGCCCTTACATCCTTATGCAAATTTTTTTTTCTTTTACTTTAAGTTTCTTACATGAAAGACAGTTGTTTTTTTTCTAATTATACTCATAAAAAATAAATTGTCAAGATGTAATGCTTCACTGATGATATCCTTCAACTTAATTATAAGATGATCAGAGGCTGATTTCACAAGCTTTATGAATTTGAGCTATATTTTCAGATATTTTCCAACTACCACTAAAAAAATTATTGTCTAAGCTTTCAAAAAGACAGTTAAAAAATCGGAAGTAGCCCCTTTAGATCTAGATGCTGCAAATTGCTTACCCTCATGTGTATGGGTGCATCTAACTCCTCTGCAAGTTTTTTTGTTGTCTGCAAGCAAAATCCTCCTGTCCATATTTAGATGTTACTGTGTTAAGCATAGTTCGTTTGGCAGGAATGGGTACAATACACATAACCATGGAGTCATCTGTAATATCCATTTGCAAAGCTGGCTCAGGGAAATGAGACTATAAGCGTAGGAGCAATGAATTCTTTCAGTTAACATAAACAAATCTGTGCCTGGTTTGTGTTCCACGTGCAGTTCCTCCTGTCACAAATATAAGTTCTTCTTCTAGCAGGGCTTTGTTCTTTTTGCATGATGTAAACACTAATACTTACCTTAGAGATATTGTTTCCAAACACTGTCTTTTGTTTTGGTAGGCCTAAATGGTCTTAGCATATATTTTTCAACATTTTTTCCATGTGTGGTATCTTTAAAGAGTTTCACATAAATCTGAGAGCTCTGGCTTCAGATAAGACTAGTGACAGGCGATAACCATTCTAATCTTAAAAGTTAGGACCACTTTCTGCAGTTCCCCCTCCTAAGCAATTTTTCTGAGGATCACGATCTCCATACTTTCTAGGGTACTTGTTAAAAATTCAGTTTGATGTACCAGTATCTCACACTTTAATCACCTCACTCCTGTCAAATGTTCTGGAGAGTCCACAACTGTCAAATCTTTCTTAGACTTGTGTTTGATTTGCAGATCTGATCGCCATAATAAAAGATTTTTTTTTTTTATTAGGGAATGGGATCCACTTGTTACAGCCTAGTCACATTACCAGCAACTGCATTTTAGCAGCTAGTGAACAAGTTTTCTAAAAATGCATGCTTCACTTCCCTAAAGTGACTAAAAAGTAGTAGATGCTTGTGAACACCTCCAGGGGGAGATCCTGTCTGCTGGACTTTCACATGCCTAAGTGTCTCTAACAAGACATGTCTTAACAAACAATTTGTTTTCAAATGCTGTTGGTGTATTGCAATTAAAGATGTGAGCCATGCCATATCCAGTTACTAAGGCTACACAGAGCCTCCTTTTGTGCTTGACCGTACTGACATGCAGGTTTCATTCACAATTATGGCTCACTAGATGATTGGGACGAGCCTGTTCTTACCAGACTGGATGTGAATCTGGAAACAAATTAATTTCCTTTTCACTGCCAAAGCACCTTTGGACTAGGGACTGTTTTCTTAATATCTTTGAAAGTTTTTATGAAGATTTGCAAATATCTGTCTTTTACTTTCTTTCCACAGAAGCACTCCCATCCTCATTACAAATATTCTTTCATAAATTACCATTTCAAGGACTCCTTGTATTTCTTCCCTGTCATTTTGGGCTGGCATGATGATTACAGTCTTAATCATGTCAAAAACAAACTCATAACCTTTTATAACTTGCAATGTTTTCCACGTTCATTAGTCCCAGGAATCTGCATGCTTGATTGTTTAATTTGAAATCTGTTGCTCTGTTTTTCTCCAAAGCTTTACAGAGATATAGGTGATATTCTTCTGCCTTTTTTCATCTAGATCAAAACATAAGCTTTCTGACTCTTGGAACATTCTGTGCCATTGGAATCAAAATTAACTGAGGTAGGCTTTTCATTTAAAAACATCTACCAGATATCTTCTGATAGACATAAAAAAAATTTATTGGATTGTCTAAATACTTTAGTATTGTTTGCTTTTTGCTTTTCTAAAAGACACATAGTTCTTTTTGCCTATATTTCAGTAAAAACTTGTGACCTCCTTTTCTCTTCAATAATCACCTTAGTGGCCATTCTTGTGACTGTATGATCTTAGAACAATGAGTTAGATTCATTCTTGATTCATCTTTATTAAATTTGAGCTTTTCTTTGGTCCTTGATAGAGAATGTCAACCTTCTAGAATTGTTTTGGTCTCTCATACCTCTAATAAATGCAGCATTGCCATAGTGTTAGAGTTCTGCGTGAATCTTTTCAAAGTATAATTTTACATCTGCTTTTATTCAATAGCCAAAATCCGCTTTCAGTTCATTTCAGATAATTATAACCGATAGCTATGACCTTTTATGGAATCGGACAGTTGAAATAGTAGCACTCCCCACCCCAAATTCAGCCACCTGCCACTGTCCAAAGCACTGAGAGCATGTGCATGTGCCCATATGGATGAAGGAGCTTTGCTAGTTACTGTTTTTGAAGATGTGCATGTCTGTAAGAGAGATGCAACTCCAGCGAAGCAGATAGGCAAGGCTGTAATCAAGGATCAGATGTATTTTGAACAAATCCTGAGAGTGCAGCTGGAAGAAAAGGTAAGATTAAAAGCTTTTGACAAAAGTTCTGATTGAAAATAGCACTACCAACTGTGTCCAAAAGCAATGTTTAATATATTTTTAATTTCTTTATTTCTTGCTAATTTCCTACTTTGTTATGAAAAGCAGGATTCTGAACATTTTCATAAAAAACAAGATGATCAAAGAAGGGTCTGGCTCTATTACCAATTTCTCTTTGAGATAGAAACCGTAGTTACCTCTTCTTGTTTATGTGGAAGGCAGACATAAATATATATGTACATATGTGCATATCTCTCGCCTTTTAATGCTGATTTTATAAATGTAAATATAAACATTAATAAATAAACATCAGAAAACTTAGTCTGAATGGAGTCATCTGTACTCTCTAAGGCTCTGTGCTTTTTATTTACTGATTACACATTACACATTACATATTCACTCTCTGTTTCTCACTCCATTGCAAAATCAGTGTGTCAAAACATTGGTTATTGGTCTGTGCTGTTGCAGAAGAATGTGCCAGCTACAAAACATAGACAGCAGCATGTGAATTACGACAACTTATTTTTCCTATACAATCTTTTTCCATAATAAACATGAGTAAGCATAGCATTTGGTCTTCATTTGAACTTTTATTTATTACATATTATTAAGGAGTTGTCGCCTTTGAATTGGTTTTTGTATTCATTTCTGTATAAGTTTGTGCAGATATTATTTTTATTTTTGTAAAGGAGATTGAAATTGGATTGCTGTTTCAATAAATAGCTGAATACACATTTACCTTCTGAAGCATTAATTATCTATTTGTTTAAATATGTATTAGATCTTTTATGAAATATATATTACTTACTGGACTGCTGGTTCATAACATAGCTGTTGACTAACATGCAATTCTGCAATTCTAAAAAGTTTTTGTAATATCAGTAGTCTTTTTCATTTAATACTGTAATTTGAAAATTTCTACACTAAAACAATTTGGAATTTTCTGTACATTAATATCATGAAATACCTACTTAAGAGAAAAATGAAGCAGTTTTTTATTGATAAGAAAGACAAAAATTTGCCATCTAGGCTTCTCTGTTGGTATCTGAATATTGCAAAACTCAGATTTATATCCTTCCTGCTTTTCCCATGGGGTTGCTTTACTGCATTAAAACCTCACAGTAGAAATCCACCTGCTGAGTAGGCTTTTTTTCATCTTTCTTAGTTCTGGGGATATCAGTCTGTTCAGATGAGAAGTTTCCCTTAGGAAGACAGGAACAGTAAAATGGTTCTCCCCTCCTGTTTGTTATCTTCCAGCAGACAGTTCTAATAAAGCTACAGAGATATATATTTAATGTTTGCTAATAGAGGACTTGAGATTTATTGTGGTACGTTTGAACAGTCACTCTCTGGCTTGTATCCACCCTCTACATCTTGCCTTTTGTATGCAAAGGGTATGTTGTTTCCTTCTTGTTTTCCTTTCAGATCTTTGTTTGGGATGCTGAAAGTTAACCTAGGGCTTTGAAAAGTGACATCCTGGCCCTGTGCTAATAAGGGTTTTCCTTGGTTTGCTCTAATAATATAAACATGCTACTGTTAAGTTGAAGGCTTGCACCTTCACTTTCAGCCTAGAGATTCTTAATGATGTATTGATGTGAAGCCCAGTTAGATGTGTAAAATAGAGAATGTGCAATGAAGAAACCTTCAAGTTGGAATGTGGCTTCAGCATAGGTGTTACTAAAGTTCCTGTGGATGCTGCCAGCACTCTCCTCTTCACTCTTCTGCTCACTGATGAAAGATAGTGCCATCCTCCCATGGGTGCTGCATGTTGTATGCAAGAACATGGCAGGAGCTTCCTTTAGCTAGCTTTGCATGTTTGTAAAACAAATGTGAGTTGTGATTCTGCACAGACCTAGCTCTGTGACAGTCTTTTGGTATGGTGTCTTACCTCCAGTGAAAATTGGATGAATTAAATTTAAATGGATACAATTTCTTCAAAGATATATTAATATAATATATTGTTGGCATAAAAATACTTTTTATTGACTTTCTACTGGGAATTTTTCCTTTTTTTTTCCCACTAATGGGATGCTTCTCTACAATTTTATTTTATATGAGACCAGTTCTATAGAAAGCTGAAACTTATAGGGTTGCAGTCTTCATAGATCTTTGCATTCAGGCTTCAAAGATGATATTCAGCATTTTCAGAGATAAGTAGTACTGATTGGTGTTCATATGGATACCATTGCTTCCGATGGGATAATATCATCAACAGTTGTATGTGGTTGATTTGGAAAAGCTGTCATTAGTAACAGCATCTTATTTTTGGGTCCAAAATTTGCTAACAAACATCCTGCTTATGGAATTTAAGATAGGAATAGTGCTGGCTTGTGAGGGAAGGAGCTGGCTTTTCCTGTACATATGTATACACTTTCCTACTTGTCTCTGCCAATACACCACAATCTTGATTAGTGATACAGCCTAATATTCCAATCCTTCATATCTCCTGAGTCCAGATTTCCAGTCATGCAAAACTGTGCCATATTTGGAGGTTCAGTGGGGTGTGATAAACAACTCATTTGAGACTAAAATCAGGTTTTGAGTTTGGATCTCCTGAGGTAAAAGGCTAGTTCAGTTATAATTTATGTTATCTAGCTCATTCATGACAAAGATTTTCTGCACCAGAAACACCTTGACAGGTGTTAGTACAAGACACTATAGTTACCATTAATGCAACAGCTTTATTAAATTTGACGTTGACATGTGTATTAATAATCCTTGGACTGGCATAAGAAAATCAGTCTGCTATAATTTGAAGGTTTACTTATGCATGTGCATATTTGCGCGTCGTATATCACACCTAACGCCCTTTTTCCTTGTCTAATGTCTTCTGTCACATCACTATTATAAAACAGATGTTTATTATAAATTATACCTCTTTAATATATGAGTATGTAAGGATGCAAAGTGAGTTTATGACTTTTCAAGATTGTGCCTAAGAAATTAAACTACTTATTAACATTGATCCTGCAGATTCATTTACAAATAAGATTACCTGAAATGCAATATTGCATGACTGAATACTAAAACTCTCAGCAAAAGTATTTACTAACAGTTCAAGTACCGAAACATATCAAGTCTAAAAGAGAAAAGAGACAAAAGACTGCGAAAAAGTCCCCATCATATTCTGTTCTTGACATTAATATTCTTGCTATCAATCTTTGCTGCTTTTAAAAAACTGTGCAAACTTTAAAAAACAGTGCTCAAAAACTGTGATCTTTCAAGCTGTGGTCTTTTCCTAAATGCTCCACACTTCTTGTATGGAAAATGAGAAAAATTGTAACATGAATAAATTTGAAAAAGATAGGTTTTTATATGTGCTTTTTCCCTAACTGCAAGGAAAAATTTATTCTGGTAAATAAAAAATTCAAATTGTTGAGTTTGTTCGACATGGTAATTTGAAAATTTGAAAAAAAATCCTGAAGTAATTGTAATTCATTGTCATGATATTTAATCTGTAAATCTTTTAATTGCACTTCAACCCTTTCTGAGTTGATGGCTTTGAATCCAGCTATAATAGTAGTGCACAAACTTTTAACCCCTTTTCTTTTCTTCAGAATTAATGTTCGTGGGTACCTTGACATGTGTGAAAACAAATAGAATTATTTAGAACAAGTCAGAAGTAAATGGAACCAAACTAGGAAAAAGAATGCTCACAGTAATTTCAAAAATAAAGAATACTTTGAAGAGGTGTTTAACAATTATTTCAGTTTTACCTTTAGGAAAAAGGAACATTCCTCAAGTTCATATATTTGGAAATTTATTTTTATGAGGAAACTAACAGACATACCACACAGAACGAACTTGCAGTGGTGGTGAGTTAGGTGACCTTTCAGTCTAAAATTAAGGGGAAAAGATACGATGCTTCTTCTGACCTACTTCATGTAGATGAACTGAGGTATTTGAATACTTTTTGAATGACGTTTGACTTTTGTATCTTTTTTATCTTTTTAAAAAATTTTAAATTTGTTACTTAGCTTTTGAATTTTACCTTACATCTCATACTGGGGACTCTGGCATTATTTGTTCTTTTAGTCTTTTCCCCTCCTTTTCTCTCTTGGTCTTGTTTTCTTTTTTGTCTGGGATTTATTATTTTTGTCTGGGATTAAAACAAATTGCAGATGTCTCCAGTGAGGGTATGCAATGTAGATGTCCGTGTCTGAACTCCTATGGCTCACCCTAAATAAAGACAGTACTGAAGTATAGTTTGTCTCATCCTAATGCAAACATGTAAAATGGGTCAGAAGAAACACCTTAAAAATGCCTGTTCCTCACTGTGACTGCAAAAGGTGACAAGGGGGAACAACAGAAAGGGACGTGAACAATAGCATGAGTCTAAAAGTAATATATGCATCTAAAAGGAAGTGATATGAAACACATTTTGTAACCTAAACTCTTATACAGTGTTAATTTCCATGAGTTGTTCGTGCAAGCTCAATCCCTGCCATAGGGAGGGCTGCTCCTTGCAAGTCTCAGTCTGCTTTCCAGTGGCTGGATTTTTTAGAGAAGCTGCTGCATCTCCATTTTGCCAGGATGCAGGAAGGAATATCAGTATTGCCCAGTGATGAAGGAAGAGAACAAATACAGCTCATTACATATTTTTCTTCCAGTTTCTGATAGAACAGATGCATTTCAACTAAACAAATTTTGATGAGAATTGTTTCTTTTTGGCTTTGGCTCTCCACCTAGAAAGAAATAATTTTTACATTCTAACCACTTTTGTACTAAAACTCAAATAAGTTTGGAGCAATAAGGGAGAGTAAAGCTGAGCTAGGATTTCTTTTAATTTTTAAATCAGTTCTCCTTACACTGCTTGTATATTTTTCTTATCAAAAGGGTTACAAGCTAACATTTAAACATATTTTCTTACCTTTTTAAGACAATGCTACAGTAAGAAGGTTGGAAATCTAAGCAACGTTATTCCTGACATTATCTTTCCATGTCTTCATATGCCAGATTTCTTTACCATTCCTAGCAAAAGTGATCTTCTGATTTATTATTTAAGACTCTATTTCTCACCAGTCCTCTTCTTGTAGCTTAGCTCGTGGCTGTGTTTTTTTCCATCAGGATTCCTACTACACAGAAATTGTTCATGAAATATTCTAAGTTTGTTATGCTTTCCGTTTTCATTTGGGAATGCAAACAGCATGGTATTATTTGGCATAAAGGGGAGAGGACCTGTGAAAATACCCCAGTGGAACCAGATAACCAAAACAATAGCAGTAACCAGCAGGACATTTGGAATACATACCAGTGTGGATGTATTTTCTCAGGTGTTGTGTTTTTAAGGGTATGAGAATTTGTGACAGAGAAGCAAAAGGTCAGAGACGAGAGAAAAGAAATAGGTAGCAAGGAAGGAAAAGGACATGTTTTCAGTTCTTGGAAAACAAAACAGAGTAAAGTCTGAATGGATTATTTTTGAAGCTGAAAGTTACCTGCTCTTGGGAGGAGAGGGTTAAAACTGGAAGATTTATCAAAGAGGAGGGAATTGAGAAGTAGAATTCCTGTGGACAGAGAACACACTCTCACAGACATGACTGAAGCTTTTGTTACAGTGAGGTGCAGAGTGCCCCTCATCCACCTCTGCTGCCCTCCAGGATGAGCTGAGTCTAACTGAGCTTGTGTGTCCCTGTGTGTCTCTGCTGCCTGGAGTTCTCAGAGAGGTAATGAAATAAATCTACTCTTTGCCTTTCAGCTGGGGTTTGATGGTTGCCTTTGGTTACCTGTGTTTGTCGATTCACATACCTACCAAGAGCTGGAGGCACTTAGCAAGGGAAATGCTTTGTCTGATTCCAGTTGAGCTCAAGAAAACCAGTATGTGCAATTTGTTGTACATAGAGAGGGTTGAATCAAACTTACTTGAAACGTCAATATGTTTGTCTAGTTGATTTTCTCTTCCCCAAAGCAGTGTAAAATTAGATTAATTGATCAAGTCAAATAATCTAATAGTACGCTGGGGAGTAGAATTGTTGGCATTGGCCTAACTGCACAGATGAAAACAGTAGTTTCCAGCAAATACTGATTTTTTTGCATCTTCTGTCATTTTAGCACTTGAGAGGCCTGTGGGCTCTATTGTCATTCCTCTCTCTAACCACTCACTAGTTGCAGTGGTGGCAATATATTTTTTGTAAGTCGAAGTGATCCTCCACAAGTCTTCTACTGCACGAAACCTGAGGGATTCCATTTGCTCTTTTGTTTTCCCTAGCTGCTGTTCTCTTTCTTAGATTCTCCCCATTCTTCTTATCATCACAAAACTTGGGTGTTCTTCCTCATGGTATATCCCCTGATGAGGGAAATAGATGCAAACATTTTGAATGTCAAACTCTTCATTATTGAAACACTTGAAAAGCCTCATTAGTAAGAAACAAAACAGAAACACCTACATCCGTTTTAGTTATCTGTGTCATCAGTGACAGTTCAGAAAGACAAACATGTTTCCCCTCTATTACTGGCATCATTCAAGTCATAAAACTTGAAGGAAAACAAATGCAAATAAATACATGAAACTTACTGAAATATTTAATTATGGCTTTAGCCAAACATACTAACTATCAGAAGGCCAAGAATGCCAGTGGCATCCTATATTGTATCAGAAATAGTGTGGCCAGCAGGATCAGGGCAGTGACCATCTCCCTGTACTCAGACAGTGTCAAGGCCACACCTCGAGTCCCATGTTCTGGTTTTGGCTCCTCACTGCAAGAAAGGCATCGAGGAGCTGGAGTGAGTCCAGAGAAGGGCAATGCAGCTGGGGAATGGTCTGGAACACATGTCTTGGAACACAAGCTGCAAGGAGCAGCTGAGTGAGCTGAGGGTGTTTAGCCCAGAAAAAAGGGGAGGTCTTATTGCTCTTTACAAATATCTGAAAAGAGGTTGTAGCAAGGTGGGAATAGGACTCTTCTCCCAGGTAAAAAGTGAGAGGACAAAAGGAAATGCCCTCAAGTTGCACCAGAGGAGGTTTAGATTGGATATTAAGAAAAACATTTCCTCGCTGAAGGGGATGTCAAGCACTGGAACATGATTCCCAGGAAGTTGGTTAAATCAAGAATCCCTGAAGATATTTAAAGACATGTAGATGTCACTTAGGGATCTGATTTAGTGGTGGACTTGGCGCTATTAGGTTTATGGTTGAAACTGAAGATCTTAAAGGTCTTTTTCAACCTAAAAATTTCTATAATTCTGTGATTGTATTGCAATATGATTCAGTACTAAATAATGCCAGGAAATACTTGGCAACATCTATTTTTTTCGATGACATCCAGTGCTCCTTGAAGTCTGAAGCAGAATATCTGTATTATTTCCAGAGGAACTAAGATAAATAACCTTTCAAGAACATTTTAAAAGAAGAATAAAGGTTTTAATTACTTCTTGTTTTGATCTAAACCCAGAAAATAATTTGTCTAAAATTGAGTCACTGAGGAGTACATATATGAAACACTCATCTGTGTAGTGTGTGTACTATGTTACTAAAACCTTTAATTACTTCAGCTATCTATTTTTTTTTTTTTTTGCAAAGCACTGTGTACAAGCTATTGGGCAAACTGTTGTCTGCAACATGAGAAAAATACAACCAATAAATAAACTGCACAAATATATGTACTATGAGATGAAAGAAAGTACAGTGAGTGCAAAACTGCTACCACACTCCCCACAGTCCTATTTTCACTTGTTTCTCTGGTATACATGTCTGGTTGGCTGGCAAGTCACTTGATTACAATGTGGGAAGTCTCTAAGTTCAAAGTTAGAACTGCATCTCTATTTTCCCTTTGGAGATTTTTACTTCCTTACCAGTCTTTTTCTTGTTTCTACTTTTTATTTTTCGAAATGAAATGTTATAGCTCTTTATTTCAAACAAACTTTTTCATTTCACGTTTTGCTGTACATTTCCCCCCCAGAGGATTAGGAGATGGCTGAAATAACTTGAAAAAAAAGCCAAATATTAAGCTGAATTTTGTTGTTGTTTTCTCAACTGAATTAAAAAAAATAAAAATCCACAGTTCACACAATTCTACATGAAAGACTTTTGTAGTGAGTGTAGAGATGCATATGAATAAGCATATAGCACATAACTTATGCAGTAAACATTTAACTTCCCAGATGAAATGCCTATAGCATCTGGGTTAATGTAGCTCGTGCCTGCGTGCTGTCAAGGTCCTCTGAGATCTTGTGTCATGCTTTTCATTTGCTCCACCTGGGCTCATGACTTACATTCCAGTTATTCTGTCATTTACATCACTCTTTTTTTTCTTCATAGCTGCTAGTCAATGAAACTACTTGTACCCATGAGGAGACACATTTATTCTTTTCTTGAAATGTGTCCCATTTTATGTTTCAGCATTAGAAAAATGACATGGTTACTGTTTATTTTTACGTAAATGTTTTAAGTGGCAGTGTTTTATTATTTATTTTGTTGCCTTTTAAGGTCTACATGCTAATAGCAAATCAGTTCTTTCTCATAGCTTTCTTCTATTCAGATGTTTATTCAGGATTTCTAATGCAATGGAGAGTTAGAGGACGCTTTATTTTTTTTTTACACTGCATAGTGTAAGTACAAATTCTTCAAAGTGAATGTTTCTACTACAGTAGTAAAGCCTAGATTGTGAGATGTGTTTGGAAAAGTAATTCTTGCATCTGCATTTCCTATAGGTAACCCCAGCCTGATGTGTCAGCTGAGCTAATGGGGAGTAGGCTGGGAAATGTGAAATAGGCTGCAGAAAGGTTATTCCAAAATAGCTTGGAAAATGCAGCATTTTGTCATTGTGAGTCACACTGTACTGAGAGCCAGGGAAATGAGTGTTCTGTCCATCTGTAAAGCAAAACAAGTAAGATGAAACTGCATTAGTTTTATACAGGAATATTATAATTACAATAGCATCAACAGCAACAACAACAGCAATAATAATAATAACAATAATAATAATCATAGCAACAATAATAAAGGACGTAATTAAATACTTTGCAAAGCCTATGCTGGGTAAAAATAACTGTTTACCTTTATTTACAATATTTTCTTTCACATTCTCTACTTTTAGTATCACAAAACCTCAATTCTTTTAGTGGGAGGTTGCCGCTGCTGCTTTATTTTGAGCTTTTCAAAGAATTTATTTTTGATAATTAATTTTAGATAGGAAATGCAGCTCCTTTCTAGCCATCAAAAGTACCCTTATGAAATTAAGCAGCAAATAAGAATAAAATTTGACTAAATATATAACAACAAAAAAAGGTCCGTTCCTCTTATATTCACATCTATGTTTTTACTTTTAATGTTGTCTGCCTTTCTAACTGTGTTTTAATCTGCTTTTCAGCGTTGATCTCAGCAACATCACTGTGGTAGAACTTGTGCAGACAGCTATGACAGAACCCTGATAACTGGCCTCTTTTCATACTTAGCTGGTACTGTGTTCTGATGCATCTTCTACTAAGACGAGTCCACTGACTTTAGCTCAGCTTAGTTAGGCTGAGCTGCTAGTGCCTGTCATATCAGCCACTGATTTATTATTACTCTGTACTTTTTCTTTTCTTGGATGCAGCTTAGATTGGATCATCCAAATACATCCTAGACGGGATGTGTTAGCTAAAGCCCACTGCAGCACTCACAGAAGCCCTCTGGATGGGAAGGCACTTACAGGTATATCAGGGGATGGTGTCTTTGCACTGTGGAAGGTTTCAATGTTTAATTTGTATAGTTGCTTATCTGGCTCATAGCTAGTCTGAGAATCCTTAACTATTTATCCTTACAGCATCTCTGAGAGCTAGGGAATTGCTTTTCTCACTGTTTTACAGCTAGAGAGCTGAAATGTGCTGCTAACTAACTTGCCCAAGGTCACATCAGAAATCTGCAGTGCAGAAGGAAGCTGGCTAGGGCTCTAACCTTTACCAGTGTGATCCTCCCTCTACCAGATACAAAGCAAGAACAAACTAAAACCTAGGCCTCAGAGGGAGTTTTTCAGGCTGCTTTGGCAGCATGTTGTATTTCTAACTATTTCTATTAGTTAAAGTTTTTCCTTTACACCTAACCTAGATGTTCTCTGCTGTAGCATAAGCCTGTCCTCCATTAGTTCTGTCCTCATTGACTAAGGAGAATAATTTGTCCCTATCCTCTTTATAGCAACTCATTGTATTTGTAGACATGTCATACCTCCCTTCAGTGTTCTTTTCTTTAGTCTGAACATGCCCAGTTCCCTTAACCTTTTCCCACAGATCTTATTTTATCATTTTTGTTGCTCTCCTCTGAACTCTTTCCAATTTGTCTGCCTTTTTGAAATGTTGTGCCCGAAACTAAACACAGTAACCCAACAGAGGCTTAATCAGTGTCAAGAAAACTGCAATCCCCAGCAATCCCCAGGAGCAATAAATCAGGTAAGGAAGGCAAGAGACTGGCATGGCTGGGTAGGGAACTGCAGGTCAAACTAAAGGGAAAGAACAAATGCAGAGGCAGTGGAAACAAGGACAGGCAACCTAGAAACAAGGAAGAGTATAGAGATGAAATCTGGCTGTATAGGGTTGGGGTGAGGAAGGCCAAGGTGAAGCTGGAACTGAACCTGGCAAAGGAAAAAAGAAATACAAGAAGGGCTTCCACCTGTATATGAGCCAGAAAGGGAAGGTCAAAGAAGGTGTACTGCCTCTGATAAACAGTGTTGGTGAACAGGTAATAACAGATGAGCAGAAGGCTGAGCAACTCAACTGGGGTAGCACAGTCCCTCCCACTGTAAGTAAAGATTACGTTCATGGCCACCTGGGGAACCTGAATAAGTCGATGGACCCCAATGAAATCCACCCCAGAGTCCTGAGGCTGATGTAGCTGCCGACCTGCACTCTGTGATATTTGAAAAATCATGGCAGTCAGGTGAAGTCCCAGGTGACTGGAAAAAGGGAAACATTGTATCTATCTTTAAAAAGGATTGAAATGAGGACTCTGGGAACTACTGACCTTCCATCTCCCAGCTGTCCCTGTGAAGGTCATGGGACAGATCCTCCTAGAAGCTTTGCTGAGGCACATGGAGGACAGAGAGGTGACTCAGGACAGCCAGCACAGATTCACCCAAGTCCTGCCTGGCCAATCCACTGGCCTTCTGTGGTAAGGTGACTGCATCTGTGGTCAAGGGAAGGGCTACAGATATCATTTATCTGGTCTTCTTTAAAGTTTATTTACAGAGTCCCTGAGAATATCCTTCTCTCTAAATTGGAGAGAGATGGATTTTATGGGTAGACTGTTAGATAGATAAAGTTGTTACCCAGAGTGGTTAACCAGAGCCACATCATCTACTATGGTTACATCCAGGTGGTAACAGTCAGCAACTCAGAGTTCCAATGGGCATGGTGTCTCTCAGGGACCAGTGTTATTTATTAACTTCAGTAGTGACATAGAAAAGGGATCAAGTACACCCTCCGCACATTTGCAGATGACACCAAGCTGAGCAGTGCAGTTGACACACCTGAAGGACAGGATTTCATCCAGAGGGACCTGGACAAGCCCAAGAACAAGGCCAAAAGGAATCTCATGAGGTTTAACCTCCAGTGTCAACACAGGCAGAGAGGGACTTGGGGGTGCTGGTGGGTGAGAGGCTGGGCATGACCCAGCCATGGGCACTCCCAGCCCAGAAAGCCAAACCTATCCTGGACTGCATCCAAAGCAGCGTGGGCAGCAGGGCAGGGGAGGGATTCTGCCCCTCTGCTCCCATCTGGTGAGACTCTTCCTGGAACACTGCACCCAGCTCTGGGGTCCCCAGTACAGGAAGGGCATGGACCTGTTGGAGTGAGTCCAGAGGAAGGCCACCAAGTTGATCAGAGGGAAGAAGCACCTTTCTTACGAGGAAAGACTGAGAGAATTGATATTGTCCAACCTGGAGAAGGCTTTGGGGTGACCTAATTTCAGGCTTCCAGTATCTCAAGGGAGCCTACCAAAAGATTCAGACTATTTACAAGAGCATGTAGTGACAGGACAATGGGAAATGGCTTCAAAATGAAACAGAGTAGGTTTAGATTAGATATGAGGAAGAAATTCTTTATTATGAGGGTGGTAAGGCACAGGAACAGGTTGCTCAGAGAAGTTGTGGATGCTTCATGCCTGGCAGTGTCCAAGGCGAGGCTGGATAGTGCTATTAGCAGCCTGGTCTAGTGAAAAGTGTCCCTGCCCATGGCAGAGGGGGTTGGAACTAGATGATTTTGGACGTTCCTCCCAACCAAAGCCATTCTATATATCTATAACTCTATAAAAAATAAAATAATTACCTTGCTTGTTTTGCAATGTGATATGTCTATTATCACAATTCATTTGTCTTTGTCAATGTGCGCTATTGCGATTGTATTTAGTTTTTAATTTATAACAAAGGTAATACTTTTCATGTAGCATTGTTCTTGCTAACATGCTATCATTTTCCACACCCACTGACTTAGTAAATATACTTCACTTATCCCTATTAATATTACTGCTTGTTGTCTCTGACTAATCTGAATCAGAATAAGTCATGTTAATTAAGGTGGGTAGGGTCCATTCATGTTCGAGTGGACCAGAAGGCACATGAGAGTGGATGGAAAAGAGAACTATTGTGGAATTTGTTGAATTGCTACTGTTTTACTAGCATATTATTGAGTTGTGATCTCTGCTTTTAAACCCATTATAATGTTTTTCTTACAGATGTCTCTGCTAAAGAGCTCACAATTCCTTGATTTTTCTTAACAACATCCATGACTGTAAGAAGCTTTGACAAAAATGTCTTTCTCTTTTTTTCTTCATGAGCAGTAGCAGCCTTTCTGCCTAGAAATGTAGGAATAAGAAGGAAACATCAAAACAACGTTGTTTTAGATCGGGGGATTTTTGGTGGGAATCTCTCAAGGGTAACTGATATCATCCTACAATAGACTTGTCTTTATTGAATCATATTTTATTTACTTTCAACAAAAGTAATCTCTTAAACACATCAAGGTAATATATTGTAAATATACCATTCAGTGTCTATTTTATAGATACAATATCTATAAAATCTTTGCCCAGTTTTAATTACTATGGTAGCTGAGATTGTGTCATATGTCTCTGTCTTTTAACCTGTGGTTAGTCATTACACAGCTGCCAGCTCTGTCTTGTAAACATTTGTGTATTTCTATGGTGTTCCAGTCCATAATAGTTCAGGCTTGAAAGTTGCTGCATGAATTAATAGTTCCCCCTGGTGACAGCTGGTATACAGTGATTTACATTTGTCAGCATGTAGCCAGATTTTCATTTAGTTACTCAAAATATGGAAGATTAATATTTCAGTTATTAACCTAAATATGAAAGGACAGCCTGCCCAATGCTGAATGTAAATATCTTGAGTCCTGTATCAGCTATTATGAAAAAAAATCCTAATTATATATTAGAAAACTAAACTCCAAGAGAGCTGCTGAATTGATGTAACCAAAACATCTTTGAGTGACATATTTGCCTCCATTGTTCACAAAAGGCCACAGCCTCAACCAGTTTCTAATAATGCTGCACTTCAACACGAGGCACTGCAACTCAGAATAGAGGGAGAAAGCAGTTTGTTAAGAACTATAAACCAAAACACTCTGTATCACACTACAGTTGAATTAGCATTCTTTTGTTCGAGGCTGCTACCTGACGTGCATTTAGCTGGGCACTCATCAAAAGAGAATGTGTAACTGTAGTAATTATATTCCGGTTATTGCATACTGACCTTTAACATCATAGAGGAAACAGAGAAGTAATGTTTCCTTTGTCTTCAGTTAAAGTTTGCTTTGCCATCACAATGTCTCCAGTAATTACCTTGTGTTTTAGTATTTTGGAAACTGGGCAGACAGTGTGGTGCATTTGTAAAGCTGGATCTGGTGCTAAGGAAGAGCAGCTAGAGCATTTGCAGAGATCTGGGTGATAAGGACCACACAAGGCTGATTTAGATAGCATTTTAAGTGATTTATGATGTAAGAAAAGAAAGCCTGTAACAGGGTGCTGGCTTGGGTCCCCTTCACTGGCATTGCAGCAGCTTTGCTCCTAGTTCAGTTTATTCTTTATGTCTTTATCACCAGATTCAGTAAAAAGAGTAGTAACCTGCTCTGACCAAGGCTATGGAAAGCAGTGTATTGCTGTGTACACTGTGGCCCAACATCACTGTATAGTGTTGGAGTCTCTCAATGCTGCAACACAGTCCATGATTTAATAGGAGAAAATTCCATGTGAGATGCTGTGTCTGTTTCTGCTCTGCATAATTTACTGAGCAACTGAAATTATGGACTTGTTTAGCTGTCCTAACAGCGGTTTCTAGGCCAGCAACTAAATTAGTTGCAATGCTTGCAGTACTCTGCATTTGCAGGCAGGCCTTATAAGCAACAAAATTTAAAATGTTTTTTTCAAAGACATAGCTTTTATAATGGTTGCCAAGAAGGTTGTTAAAAGTACAAATACTCCTTGGTATAATGAAACCTTTTTTTTTTTTTGGTGACATATAAGCATTTCCAAGTGTTGGTAATTCATTAACAGTGAAAAGTTCTAGAGAGCTCCTCTGGCTGGTCATGGTAATACATTAGTGACTTTTCCAGCACTGCTCTGTGGCAGTGATATTTCTCGGGTAGCAATGCAGTAAGCTGCTGGCAGTTGGAGAGCAGGAACAGGGAGTGAGGACTTACACTGTCTCATTTGTAGCCTACTTTTTTTAAAATGAGGGCTGAATGAAGCAAAGTTCCCTGTTTCACCCAGATGATACTTTTCAATGCTAACTTCCAATTACATGTTTAAACGAGTTACATTTTTATCCTGGTATTTTGGTTTCTATTCAAAGCATCACAACAAATTCCAAGTTCTTTAATTAAAAAGACATATATATCAAACACTCAAGGTGACTTTTAAAGGTGACAGATTTTGTTTATGTAGGCTAATTAACCATTCTAATCTATTGACTATTGCAGTTAAGAGGAAAGAAAAACACAAATTTTAATTTCTTACTGAAATTTGGACTTTGAAAAGATAATAAAAGAAAATTCTTCAGTAACTGCAACATTTTTTGCCATAAAATTTCATTAGATATTATGAAATCTGTCATGCTTAAACTTAGTCCCCAGCTTCAGAGATCTCTGCCTTCTCATTCCTCTTCCATCAATGTTTCTTCCTCTCATTTTTTCTTAATATCTGGGGCAAAATTTCCCAAAATTTACTAGTCAGTGCTTACATCAGGAGCGCACTCCTTGTTAACAGTATAACTTCTCAGTGTAATATTTACTGACCTCCATATCAAATATTTGCTACAAGATGAATGGAGTAAAAATACTTTGATGCAATTATTCTACCCTGTTTGGTTGTAATGCAATTAAATTATTTAAGGACCCTTCAGAGAAAAGTACTTTCCAGCCTGCTTAAATCTGAGAAGTTATTCCCTCCTAATAAAGGTGTGAATATTGGCAAAATAATGAAGATATTTATTCTTTGAAATTTAAATTTAAAAAAAAAAAAAGAAAAAGGAAAAAGAAAATATTTTCCAGTGGAAATTATTTGTATTTTGAAAAACTCCACAGACCCTGTAGTCCTATTTTTCCTGAACTTGCTACTGGTTATTTATATTTGTATTACTCAGTGTAGTTGTCATCCAAGCTTTTGTTGCCTGTGTAATATGTATTAGAGAAATGTGATAAAAGTCAACTCTCTGATTTTCTCCTAAAATGCAGAAGAGTCCAATTGACCACTTAAACTTGACAAACAATAGAAAAAGTTTGAACTTCACAAACTACAGAAACTGTTTTCTTCTCCCGCAACTCCAAGACATGAAGCTCCCTGTGGCCATAACCCAGAGGCACTTGTCTTCCATTGCAGGGTACTACTCTTCCTGCTGAAGCTGCTCATATTTTTTTGTCGATCACTGTTTAAAACTTAATCACTCTTCCTCTTTAAGACAGTCACCCTAGTGTAAAAATAACCAGTCATTCCAACTCTTTAAATCAGTTTGTTTCCTACCCTATGTTTCATGTCTTCCATTGTTCCATCCCTTCTCTTCCCCACACCCAACTCCTCCAGCTTTCCCCATTACATGAATCACTTTCATGTAAATTATCACTACTGTTTGTCAGTCAGCATAACCCTGGGAGAATATTACCCCTATTAGAAATGTATGCATTTTACAGAGCTACTTGGGAAAAATGTGATAAATAAAAGAAAATAGACATGTTTTTACCACAGCCTGCCTCAGAATTCTCTTTCTATTGCAGATGTATGGCAAAAGACATTGCAATCAATGGATTTTTTCAGTCTAGTTATTCATTGCAAGTGATAAGTATTATTATTATTATTGTCATTGTTGTTTTCATTGCTATGAATATTATTAGGAAAAACAGTTTAAATATTTTTCTATGTAATTTAAGTAACAAAGCAAAAGTGTCTTGTTTCTGTCTCAGAAGACCTCCCCTTTTTTGTTGTACTGTTTTACTGTTTTGCATTATAAATATACCATAAATAGATTTTAAGGTCAAGCAGAAAGGAAGATTTTATTTTCCAAACATCTGTCAGCAACCACACGGAAGAGAAGACAGTACTGGCATAATTTAGTGTGCTTTCACTCAGTGAAAAATGTTCCTTGGACACTATGTCAGGACACGTACTTTAAGTAAAGCTTTTCCCAAGTGCTTTATCTTAACACTGTACAGCTCTGCTTCTCTTACACTAATATTTTTCATTTTCGTTATTGTTTGAGGCTACAAATATGTCAGAAAAGGTTCATAAATGTTATTTATTCTTCTGGCATGCAAACCTCATTGTGATAAGAGTGAGCAGTTGCCACTCTGCAGATGGCAAGAAAACTGTTTCCAGGTTTTGTGTACCTGGATGTCATTGATGGCTGTGCTGGAACACAGGCTAGTGAGGAAGCATTAGGTTTGGCAGACAGAGTGTGGCTTGACATGTGTCATTTTCCATCAGGGGCTGCCACAGGGCAGTAATAACCACACGTGCCCAAGGGACTGGAAAATTATTTTCAGTTCCCTTATCCCATCCCCCCTATTTACATTTAGCGTAAATGTACGATGAAGCTGTTGGTTTTGTTGAGTCAGGAAAAAAAGTCACTGAAGAATATTAAATCTGAACTGATTCAGTATAAATGCTCTTGGATCCTTCAGTAAAATATGCCTAAGCTGTGCTGGAATTATCTCCTTGGGTAGGAAAGACATGCAAATATAAGATATAAAATCATGAAATCCTATTCATTGCAAAACATCGTATCTGAAAGGAAGCAAATTTCTGCAAAGAAAGGAGGCTTTAATAGGAAAACTCTGACATTGACCATAATCTGCATAGTGTGCAGGGTTCAAAGCCATAACCCTGTCACCTGGCCAGCACGATGAGAAACCCAGGAAACCAGTGGAAACTGAAAGTATTCCGAAACCGAAATACTGTCAGATAACATCAAGGTCTGTAAAAGAACAATATATATTAAAGGGGGACCTCTATTCAGTCCAGTTTATGGGGTGAAAAACAACATAGGTAGACTTCAGGGCCCAAAGTCCACTTACTGGTTAGACATGCTTTTTCCAACTTCATTGGAAGATATGAGATATATGGCTTCTTTCAGTTAGTCTTGTTAAAGAATTCTTTCTTCTCTGATAAGGATTTTATGGTTAGATTACCATATCTGCATTACCCTCAATTGTATTTCTGAAAGTAAACAACTCCAGAGGGGAATTTGGTAGACATTTAACGTAGGTCAGAGGAATTACTTCTGGAGACCTTTTTTTTACCTTTAACTAGGAAGAAACCTGGCTAAAAACTTAAATGTTTACATTCTGTATGTTAAGATGTATGAATCCCAACCCTTGTGTCTCTTACATGCTGAAACCATTATAGCTGAAATACTGCTGCTTATATTTTTATTGTGAATAAGGCATATGAAATGATTTTGTGGGATCTGCAGAAGCCACTTCTGCTGTCTGCTTACACAACAGGTTGCACATATATCAGTGTAACTATATTGCCAATGTTTTGCTTATTGAAAAAAAAATTATATTATTATATTGCTTCATGTTTCTACTTGTCTTCGGAAAGAAAATAGGGGATTGTGGTGCCAAAGAAACTTTCTACTGATACCGAAAATTGTGAGATATCACTATCGTACAAATAGTAGTATAGGACAAATTTGAATTAATAAATAAAAAATGGCTTATGAGGCAAAGAAAGGTTGTATTTTTCTGTAGACACATGTTGATATATTATCTCTCCATAAGAAATAGGACTTACCTGGAATTGATTACAACAAATACATTTATTCTATAATAAAAGAAAAAGAGGTGATGAGAAAAGAACATTTTCAGAGCTGAATGAGAATTCTGTGCAGACAAACTTGCAATAGGAACACATAGTATGCACAGAAGTTGACGTACCCGGTTTTGGTAATTAATTGACTTTACTCCTCCTAGAGAGTATCAGCTTTATCCCCTTTTTTCAGTCATGGGGCTGCTGGCTATAGCTTTATAGCAAGGTCTGATTATCTAGAACTGCTGCATATCTAATGAAGAAAAGAAGTGTCAGGATTTTTTTAACAGCGTATCATCAATCTGAAGTGATTTCACTTGTTTAGCTGTAAATAAAAGCTTGTGTGAAAGCAGATAATTTTAAATTATTTTACTTTTAAAATTTAGAGATTATGGGGGAAATTTATGCCATGGGAGAGAATTTCCTGAATGGTCTATAGTTCTTTGCCTTTTTTCACTTGAACTGTGGAAGAGTCAGCTGCAGACTAAATCTGTTGCCAGAATTGGCTTCTCCTGCAAATATTGTTTGGGTGAATAAGGAAGTGGTCAGGGAACCAGACTGGTGCAGATTTTATTTGTTCTTGACATTGAACCAAAATATCTATACCACCGATTTCTGATTTAGTGGTTATTAAGTTGTCCTTTTTTTTTTCATAATTTTTCTATTTTGATGTAAAGATCCACAAGCAAATATTCAGCTCTCTAAAAGTTCTAATTTCTTTCTGGAAATCATTTGCTCATTATTGAGTAGCTAGATAGGTAGGTTGGATTGGTGCTTACATAAAAAGAAGTTGAATGTTTTTATGAATGCTCAACCTGGCAACAGAAGATTTCATATTGCAGAATCACAGAATCAGTCAAGTTGGAAAATATCTTTGAGGCCATCAAATGCAACCTATGACCTAACACCACCTTGTCAACTAGACCATGCCACTAAGTGCCACATCCAGTCTTTCCTTAAACACTTCCAGGGACTGTGACTCTACCACCTCTCAGGGCAGCCCATTCTAATACCTAATTACTCTTTCTGTGAAGAAATTCTTCCTAATATCCAGCCTAGACCACCCCTGGTGAAGCCTGAGGCTATATCCTCTCCTTTTTACCTGGGAGAGGAGACTGATCCCCATGTGGCTACAATCTCCTTTCAGGCATTGTAGAGAAAGATAAGGTCTCCACTGAGCCTCATTTTCTCCAGGTTAAACAACTCCAGCTGCCTCAGCTGCTCCCCACAGGACTCCCTCTCTAGACCCTTTACCAGTTTTTTCATGTTCCTTCTCTGGACTTGCTCCAGCCCCTCAATGTCCTTCCTGAATTGAGGGTCCAGAACTGAGCACAGGACTTGAGGTGTGGCCTCAGCAGTGCCAAGTACAGGTGGACAATCCCTGCCCTGCTCCTGCTGGCCACACTATTGCTGATACAGGCCAGGATGCCACTGGCCTTCTTGGCCACCTGGGCACACTGCTGGCTCATGTCCAACTGAATGTTGACCAGCACCTCCAAGTCCTTTTCTGCTGGGCAGAATTCCAGACAATTTTCTGTATATTTTATGACTTTTTCTTTTTAAGTTCCAGTTCCTTTCTAAAGCACAGCAAAAAGTAAGTAGTTGAAAATCAGCGTTTTTCATAAAAAGTTATTTTTTAGGCTTGTCAACAGCTTATATTGACTTCTATACTGTTATTTAGTTTCCTAGCCATCTACACAAGATTGGAAGCAATGAAAAGCACAAGTTCTGATAGTTTTTTTTTATTATGGTATGTAAGAAATACTTTTTAAAGAGAACTCATCTTTTATTTATCTCACCAAAAAAACAGCCAGATTTCTGAAGAGTTCAGCAGCGAATATGCTGAGCTTTGGGAAAAGAAATATGTACATCTTGCAGCTCTGGACAAAAAGTTACAATGAGTCACCCACACACTTCAAAATATGGCTTGTAATATGTTGTGGTAGACATTTAATCAGTTTGGTTAGATCAATGTCTGTTGTAATATGTTAGTTTTACCATTGAATTCTCCCAGTTGAGGACTGTACCTTGATTGGTACTGTTTTACTATATTTAAATTTTAAAAAAATTGCATTTTATACTTGTTGACGCAGAAATATTCAGTCAATAGGATATAGAGATCTTTCTTCCAGCAGATTGATTAGAAATCTTTAGTAGAGGTGGTGGGTAAACAACCCACAGTCTTTCATGCAGTAGACACACATGCTCTTAACTCATTCTCATGTCATCTTCCTCGGAGGAGGTTCCTGAAAAAACACTGATGCAAAAGATATCAATGGCAAAATGTCACTGAGAATCGAACTTATGTAAAGATCCTTAGAGTGGTGGAATATAAAGTGAAAGTGATGCTGTTACTCTGCTTTTATCTCTTTGATCCTATGTTCAAGACTAGTATGGGTCTGCAGCAGTGCTTAAACTATAGCACAAGAGCAGCTTTTGACCTCAGCAATATTGAGAACTTAATACCAATTATTGGAGTTAGGTTTTACTGACTTTGAACACTGACAAGATTTCTGTAAATACAGATCTAGTAAAGGTTTCGTTTGTATTTCTCAGGAAATTCCCCTAATTCTCAAAACAACAACAACAACAACGACAAAACCAATCAACCCACCAATCAACCACACAAATTAAAAAAAACTCACCCACAACTTTGAAGAGTATATACAGGAGTTTGTAATAGACATGACAGAAAGGGGGAAAATATTTTCTAATTTATTTCCATAACATGACTGGAAATAGCACAGATGAAAAATAGCAATTCATCTTCTGATACATGGAGATATTACTAATATCACACTGTCTGCAAATGTGCATTTTAAAAGAAAATATTCTGTTTTTAAAAATGTATGGGTTTTATTTTTCCCAAAACTCATTAAAAAGGAAAGAGACTGATTGCAGAATACATAGATTGGTCATTCCAAAGAGCTACTTTGGTCTCTGTTCTGTGATTATAAATTATGTCTGTGGTTTGGTTTTTAGGTCAGCTTCAAGTTGGTAGTACTCCTTGAGTATTAACATGCTTCCGTATCTTAAGTTCAGGAGAAACAAGCCATCAACTTTTCATTTGCAGGTTTTATCCCTTAAGTGAAATTAACTCGAAGTGAATACATCATGGTGAAGTGGTCTTACCAGGGCATAATGTAGCATCAGAATAACACATGCTGGAGCCAAGTTTTGCCTTACACAGTACTGGAATCTTAAGCCATGTGGGGAACCCAGAAAAATTTTGGACTTCTTCTCCTAACCTTGTCCTAGTTTGAAATGAAGTTTCCAGCTAAGAACTTGTGAGTTTAAATGAGTGAAGAAGCATGAATTATTTCCTGCCACAATTTTCTCTTACTTGTCTATGACCAACTTGTGATTTTATGCACCTTAAATTGCACTGAATAAGCAGAGGCAAAGAATAAGTGTCTTCCTATTCATAGGTACAGCTTTCCAAATTGTGATTATATGTCTGCTTGTACTGCATTGGAGGGGAATGTTGGTGACTTGTTTTTTATGTATAAAATATTTTTTATGTATAAAATATAAACATACAAATTGAGTGACTAAGCATGTGTTTGCTATGAGACATGGATGATCCTTTAAAAATATATGTTTGACGAAATTTCTGCTCCATACAGGGCTTGCATTTCCTACTTTCTGTGCTTTATATTGTTGAATTATAAAATTCAGTGATACTGATAAAGACTAGAACAGCGTGGGCTTGACTGAGGCAATGAAAGCTTTTGAAGATTTGTGCTATATCTCAAGTATTTCCTCCTTTTGATCCAATTTAGCATGGGGAAACACACATATCCTGAGCATACTTAATTTTTAAAAATAGATATTTTTATACATATATATATAGCAGCAAAAGAAAAAGTAGCATGGACTGTATTCTACACAGAGATGTGTATGTATTCCAGTCTGCAGTTCATACAAGTGTACTGTAAAAAGCATGACTGAAAATCACCAGTCTCTTAAAATGTCATAGTCTGCAGTATGCCTGAGTTGTGCTGTCATATGGGAAATGAATTCAAATAATAGGTGCCATTACTGTAGCATGAAACTATTAGTTAAAGTTCACAGTGCTTGACTAGATCACTTAAACCTTTATTAGAAAAAAAAAAAAGAAATTTTGAATGTTCTTCTTTTCTTCCTTAATTTGAGCAGGGGCTCAAAGTTTAACCAAAAGCATCTGGAAATAAGTTCCAGTGCTGTGCTCCTGGTTCAAGTTTGAAAGAACAGAAGGCAAAACTCCCTGAGCACGGTGCTAACTAGTATCACAGGGGTGTCAAACTTGATTTGAGGTAGATTGACGTGTCATTATTTCTCACATTCCTGCTTCCTTTTTAATGATCTGCACCTGAGCTCTGGTGTGTATTTTGTGACACTTATTAGCAATCTACAGGTCTGAGAGAACTGTTGTTTATCCATCTCTCACCTGTTAAAATGTTAACAAGACGAGACGTGCCACAGTGTCTGTGCCAACTGAAGGTCATGGATGGAGTGAAGAAGCCCCTGACATCTGTCTCTCGCAGTGGGCTTTGCACTGTGCTTCACTGAGAACAGCAGGCTGAGCGATTTCCCACCATTAATATCAATGGGACCTCAACGTCTGCTACCGGCACGCGCTCCTCCTCGGCTCCAGGAGTGAAGTGTGCAGCTATTAACACACCTCATTCACATTTGCATTAAGAATGCTGAAACAATTCCACGTGGAAGGTAAACCAAAGAAGCCATTAGGCTTATTCTTGTCCATGTGCACTCTGGTGCCTGATGGCAACTGCCTCCCACTGTTTTAAATCAAGACTGAGACTCAGGGCTCCTGAGTATCAACCAGCCTGGACTAATCTTTTCTTGCTCTTATTTTTCTGCTTCAGAAGAACTAGATCTCATTGAGTAAAACATTTATTTTGATTTCCACAGTGCAATATATTAATAATATGCTAGTATCAATGGCATTTGCATTTTGGAAAATTATCATATAATTTCAATTAGAAGTTTTTTAGCATGGAATAGATTCCTCTCATGTAAAACATCTTTAAATCATAAAATCATAGAATGGCTTGTGTTGAAAGGAACCTTAAAGATCACCTAGTCCCAAATCTGCTGCCATAGGCAGGCATGTCACACAAGACACCCCGCTGCTCAGGGTCCCATCCAACCTGGCCTTGAACACTTCCATGGATAGGCCATTCATATCTTCTCGGGACAACCTGTCCCAGTGCCTCATCACCCTCTGAGTAAAGAATTTCTCCCTAACATTTAATTGAAACCCACTCTTTGACAGCTTAAAATCATTGATCCTTGTCCTCTCACTATTTGCCTGTAACAAAAGTCCTTCTCCCTCTGTTTCATGAGCCCCTTAAGGGGGCTGGAAGGCTGTGGTGAGATCTCTCTGAAGTCTTCTCTTTCCCAGGTTTAACAACCCCAGCCCTCAGCCTGTTCTCACAGGGGAGGTGTTCCAACCCTTGGATCTTCTTTGTTGCCCAGTAGTAACCTTTCTTTTCCCTCTTTGAGTCTATGAGTTAAGGGCTGAGTGAAAATATGCAAATATTATATAAGATATATCTATATGTGTACATCAGTGAATAGAAATTGGTCTCTTACTTGGCATAAACATAAAACAGCTTTGCAGATGTACATACAGAAGTGATACCTCCTCTCCTTGCCTCTCCTCTCCTCCCTCTAAATTAACTATTCCTTTCCGCTTCCTGTGAACTTGTCTGCTCCCATCGTCCTCTTTTTCTTCCCTCTTTTTCCCCTTCTTCTTCCTTGATTTTTATCTTTTCTGTGTAGTAGCTTCTTTTGTTGTGTTTTTCTTTTGCTTATTTTTTTGTTTGTTTAGTTGGTTTGGGGTTTTCTGTTGTTTTCCTTTACTTTTATTTTTTTTTCTGCTAGTAACATTTTATTTCTTTTGAAAATCATTCAGATATTTTTGCCCATGCTGGGCTGTCACAGACGCTAACAGCTTGTTGAAAAACCCTTCCATTTCTTGTGGAGCACATGAAACAATACCGTTCAGCAGAGACTGCAGAAACAACGTGCACAGTCCTTTCGGTTTTTATTTATGGCAATGGGGAGCATATTGCTGGAGGTACTAAGAACAGGTTTACTTTCTGAAAGAGTCAAATTTCTCTCAGTTGTCTCTGGATGGAAACCCACCTATCCCAATAGCCATGGAAACAGCTCTTCTGATTCCCTGCTACTTTGTGTTCTGAAATATACGCATGTTTCGTGAATGGTTAAACAATTTCACTCTCAATCTCATTAGTACAAGGCTCTCACTCAGGACCCACTGGAAACAGTTGAACGACATTCCTGAATTTGAGTAGATTTTAGTTCTGACACTAACAAATGTCCCACTGGCTTGGCTTTTCAAAAGGCAGACAAATGAAAAATAACTTTAAGCACTTCTATCAAAAATAAATACCATTTGTTTCCAGAGGCCTGTTTCTCAGCAATTCCCATTAATGTAGGCTATAGCAGGCTTTGAATAGGACATACTTTTATTGGCTTGTTTCTTTTAAAGCAAAGTCCAAAACCGTTTTGTTTTATTCCGTTTTGTTTTGGGGGCTCATGGTCATTTAGAACAAACACCCAATGTCTTTCAAGTTACAATTGTACTCCTAAGTACAGCAGTGGGCAATAAATAGGAAAGATTAAGTATTCTGTAGCTTGGTTAGAGTGGAACAACAAGACACTGCTGCATTCTTTCAAAACAAACAAAAAACATAATTGGAAAAATTCATTTATATATTTTCTTACATTAGGTGGGGCCACTGAGTGAAACATTCACTGATGAATTGCTCCTCTAATCCGTGGAGGAAAACCAGCTACTGGTGAATTAGAGTCCTGGAACAGAGCCATGAGAACTAAATGGCTAAAAATGAAAACAGGCAAACATTTGAAGAGTATTCTACAGAACAGAGATCTTTCGACACCTCCCCATTTCTATGGCTAATTCATTGTCATGGAAACTGAATTTATCAAAATGTTCTTGTTCACTCCTAGTGACCCAGTGAGTCGACTTACAGAGCTGGTGAAAGGTAACTCAGACTGAAGCAATTTTTACAAATGATATGCAGCAGTTCATAAGTCAGTAAGTTTTGAATGGCATCACTGTACTTCCCAAATAGTTTTCCTAGTCTCAAAAGACTCTTTCTGTCTGCAAGCTGGAGGTGTCTGAAACACTTACTAATAAGTTAGCATGGGTGGTATGTATGACTATAGCTCCTTTCTTCCCCCTCTGCTCTCCTTTAATTTGTTTTTCTTTTTACCCTGTGAATTAATGCTAAAATTTTGGTTTTTGTGTCATTTCTTTACTTGATACATTTTCCACAGCATTTTCCTGTGTTGATGTGTAGCCCAAGGACACAAAAATCCTTCATCACCTCATCACAAACATCTCTTCTTATCTGTTACTGAAGATAGGTGTTGACTACCAAGTGTAATGCACAGTGACTACTGCATTCAGCCAGCTCCCCCAAATCTGAAATAGCCCTGGAACTCTGAGTGGTTTCACCATGTCTCAGAAGGTGGGGTTGCTTGTTTTTCTTCATCATATATGAAAATTGTCATATAATTATTTGGAAGGTTTTTCATCTTCCATGTCACTGCCAAATTCCGTCAAGGTTGATTTTTATTTTACTTTCTGTTAGCAATTAGTGACTTGTTGTCATGGAAACCATACTTCACATGATTCTTGAACTTAAATGGCTGAATGTGATCAGCACCCTTCATTCTTTAGCCTTAGTATTTAAAGACTCCTCTTTGTGTGTGATCTTGATTACTGAATCACATAAAATATCTATAAACACACAAAATAATAGCAGAAGGCTACATCAATTAAAATGGAGTATTGAATAATTCATTCTTTAATTAAAGTTCTTCCTTTTCCTATTGCTGTAACCTTTCAAGTGTTAAAGCAGATATAAGAGCTAATCATTTGTGTGAAGTATCTTTTCTAATTAGCAGTTTGCAAAACAATAATGAAGGAAAACAAAAAATGGATATTTAAATACTTTTGCTTTTACTCTTAATACAATGAATGGAAACAAAACTTCTTTAGAGAAAATATTTTCTAGGGGATAAGTCTGTATCTGTGTCTGTGGACAGTATGCATTTATGTACACAGAAAGGGATACACTCATTTCAGCTTTAAATTTGTAAATAGATATAAATACTTTGGAAAAAGGAAAGGATATGTCCCAATATAAGCTCAATAAGAGATAAATGCGAATTTATTCATCCAATAAATATTTTTCATCTTCAACGTCTTAAAACTTTATTTCAGAGGCTATATTTTTCAATAGAAACTACACCAAAGGATTAATACTTAGCATTTTTTTCATGTTAGTGACATCTCCACAATATTCCAGAAACATTGCTGCATCATAAAGACCTGTGTTCATTGAAGAATTTTTAGATATATTGCTCTAACAATAGTGGCAGAGTAAGCTGAAGCAAGTCAATACAAAGACCTGTGTGAAGTCTCCTGTTCTAGATCCTAATCGCCTTCCAAGCTATCTGGATATTGCTATTTGTGTGCATGTGTATGTGTGTATGTATGCACATGTTTAAGCACACTTAATTTAGGAAAACAATTCTACATGTAAGAGCTCTGCAGACATGACTACAATATTTTAAATTCACATTTTCACTGGTTCAATTTCTTTGTCTAGATACATGGTTCATGTGCTTGCATGTCCTTGTCCCTGTCTGATTCCTGAAAAATGCTGAATGGTCTTTAATCAATAAGAGTTAAAGTTATTTGAACCTTGTAGGAAATTATAAGTATCAGGCCTGGACATGTGAAATTGTAAATGTCACTAATGAATGCTAACCAGTAGACAGTGATTTTTGGAGACTTTTCTTGTGCTTGATGCATGAGAAGACTCAGCCTTGAAAGGACACTGTACTTATTAAGCTTTTCAAACGCCTCTTTGAAAAACTAGAACTAAACTAAACTATTGGTTAATATAGCTGTCAGAGAAAAGGTAGTCCAAAGGCATGTTAAGACAATTTATTCTACGTGGTAATATCTGAATTCGATGATATTTTCCCCTATATCTCCACCCATGTACTGGAGACTCATTACTTGGATTCATTAACTTTACACAGTAAAGATATTTGTTTGCTTTCAGTGGTAAAAAAACAAATATAAATGATTTTAGCATGCATTTGGTGTGCTCAGAGGTTACTTACAAAGAAGCAATTGTGAAGTCTTTTAGTAAAAAAGTGTACAAGTATTTAAACAGCATGTTATAATAACATCAAGCATTTAACAGAACACATTTTTTGCTGAAAAAAAGGGGAAGAAAAAATAGGCTAAACTGTCTATTTCTTATACTTGGCACAGTAAATATATATCTATCTGCCATAAGGCAACACGGTTATAAAATTTAACCTGTTTGCTGAATATTTTTGTAAAACTAAGAGAACAGGTACATATTTCACTATTTGCTGTCTGTCTCTGTGCTCACTCAAGTTCTAGGAAATCAAAGTAATTATTCTGAAAACCATGTGGAAAGCAATGTGAAGCCACAATTTATTTCATATTAAGATACATTCAATTCCATGCTATCACACCAAGTATGGCATTTCCTAGTAAATTGTGAATGTGGACTTCTAAGCTCTTTTTTAACTGTTCTTCCATGTTATTTCTCTTATTTCTCTGGAATTACCCTTAATGTATTTTTAATTACCAACTTCTCCAACTTCTCCTAATTTTTTTAGAAGTTTATATTTTAAACTTTTAAAATTAAAAAAAAAGTATCAATTTTATTAGCCCTGTGGTAGCTACAACCTTTTTTTTTTGAACACCTCCAGTACATATTGGTTTTCTAAAGACTTAACTAACACTTATTACTAGTTGCACAACGTATTTGTTTTCACAGATGTGTGGAATTCTACCTTTTTTTTTTCCATTAAAATTATGCAGAACAAAAAGCATCAACTTACTCTTCAAGTTTGTACTAGAGTGAAACATTTGATCTTGCATTTGTACAGGGTGAAATAGTTCCACAGAACTACTGCTATTATTACAGCAATTTTAAAGAGAAAATTATGAAAATAAAAATACAGAACATGGTTCTTCAATATGTACAATCAGGAAAAAAATTACTCCTTAAAATCAGATGTAAATGTAATTTAAAAATATGAAGATAAAAATCAGCTGATTTTCTTCATTGCCCAGGATTCCTTTGGGGTATTATTTCAGACTTGTAATATTTTAAACTTTTTTATATTTCAAAAGACAATAGAATATGACAGGTTCTTTGACAGTTTGCTAATACGAATTAACCTAATTTATAGGAAAACTGGTTGTGCATGAACACCTACTTTTGCAGTGCTTTTTAAGAGTATCTCTAAATTGCTGAATTTCTGGGAGGTCTGCTTCCTAGATTTTAAGCATTTTGCTGAGTAATAACATTTGTAATGTAACATGTATCTTATGATAGGCTTGTATATTGATAACTCTGTAATACTTGTAGAGGAAAAGGAAGACATAAAACATGCTTGATATGTTCTTTCAAACTGCTTTGCATATCAGGTAACAGAGTGGGGTATTTGACAATGGTTTATTCTTTAATTCATAAAGAACTGTTCAAAAAATCTTAGATTTGTGGTGGGAATTTGTCACACAGAAATAACATTTTCTTCTTTCTAGCCTGAAAAATGAATAAATGATTATCCCCAGGAACAAGGAGAAGAATACAGGAGAATCTGACTTAAATGTAATACCCTTACAAATACTGGTAACCAAATAACTATCAGGCTTTTCTTATTTTGCTAGATTTCATTCTTTGTGGGTGGTACCTATTTGTTAATTAGGTGAGAGGTACTATATGAGTTGCATGAAGATGATGAAGAATATCTATCAAATAAAATCCAACACTAGTGGACTTTAGAAATAAATTTATACATGAAATGAAATGCCCAAGGGTCCTGTCTATCCACTTTCTAAAATCATGTGTATTTCTCAATTCAGTTTAAGATATTCTGTTGAATAAATACACAGCTATACAGCAGAAGACAATACGAAATTTTATACAAACTGTTGTGTTTCCTCATCAATAGTTATGGGGTTTTTTTGTGCAGAACCTCTGGTGCTAAAGTAAGGACCATGAAAGTTTCTGGGAGGGTGGGGACAAATGCCATATTAAAATCTGTATACTTTCTCTGAAATGAATAATCTACAACTTTAAAGAGAAATATTAACTCTGTGGTAAATAAATAAAGAAAATAAATAAATAACTAAAAAAGCTGACTTCTTGAGTACTCTAAGCCTGAACTGAAAATTTTCACTTTAGGCTACCTTTTCTGATAGTTTTTGCTATCAGTTTTTTTTTTTTTTTGTTGACCTACATTTATAGTGGAAAAGCCTTTAATGTATAATCATATCATCATACTTTCTGTACATGCCACATATGTTAGAAATGAACTATTTTGGGTACGTGTCAAAGCATTAAAGTATGTTTATGGATTATCTCATACTGTTAAGGGAAAGTTAGATTCCCTGTTTACTGTGGATCCACTTGTGTGAAGGTTACAGAGGGAGCCTTTGAAATCTCTAAATATAGCTTAAAAGAGTTTCTCTGTATCTAAAATGTCATGACATTAACATCCAGTATCTTGGGATGCTCCAAAGTTAGAAACTGGGAAACTGATCCTTTCCAGTGGCATAGAGCTCTAATTTCTAGCCTTACAACTTTTCAAAAAATGGACCTACCTTCTGACATTTTAGATATAGAAAAGGTTTTGTGTGTCCAGCTCATCCTTTATATTAAGAAGCCATATTTTATGAGGAAGAATTGGTGATTTAAAAAGGGTTAAAATTAATGACTTGGTGTTGTATTAAATGAAAAATAATAATGAGAAAAACCTCTACTGGTTCTTTACAGTTATTCTATGGTTCTGACTTTTATAAGAGTGTGTCTAGGTTATAAAAATGATAATAATTACTCAAATATATATATAAATTGTATTATAATCAACTTCATATTTATGAAAATGGACCTACTTATGAGTCCTGAGTGAAACTAGGGTTTGAAGATGCAGACATAAGTGCTTTTTATGAGCAGAGAAAGGAGGCTTTATTTGTTGCTATTAAGAATAAGTTCAATTAAAGAGAATAATAGAGATGTAGTGTGTGCTCAGTTTTTCTTTGACCCAGTGCTCATCAGTAGTGATTGTCTGTTCTGGGCTTTTTTGGTGGTGAGACTGAATCTGTAATTAATTGCAGATATGAATATAAAAAGAAATTTACTTTTTCAGTGCTCTTCAGTAAAGCATTTCATTGAGCTGGATGACAAATCAGTGTCTGAAGTAGTGTGTCACAGCCCAACTGCTTTTCCATTTAAGGCCTATTTCACACTGACTGAAAAATGGTAGAGTGGTTCAGCTCCATTTGCTGAATAACCTGGAGGTCCTTAGGGGAAAAGGGGAAAAATCTGATGTGTTTCAGAGAGTGTTGTATCTAACTTGAATTCTTGGCGTGCAAGTAGCCTATTTCTCTTGCTTGCAATAACTTGTATTAAGCCTGGCTTGGACTAGTGTGATGGGAATATTAAGACATCTCCCCAGAGTAACATTTTGCAGTACAGCAGAAAAAAATTGCAGTTATCTGTATGTTTGCACAGAAAATTATATATACATTTCTAGCTGGATCAACAATGCTTCTTGATATTGTACATGCCAGTTTATGGAATAGAAGTCAAATCCAAAAATTTCAAAATTGCCAAATATACAGAATTGCCAAATATACTACCATTTTTTCTGCCTGGATACCTTGGAAAGGCCTTGTTTTTAAAATGTGAATTTTCACAGCATTGTGACCATCATGTCATGGATACTACGGAAAAAAATTGAGAAACGCAAGTTCTTTAGTTTAGGTTAATGCAATCCAACATAACTTCAGAAACTTATCTACCAAAGTTCATTTTTGTTTGCACTAACTTTACTAGTTCCTACATAATGTCTGCAAAAAAAGCATAGTATATGTGAATATACAGACAATATATATAAAAAATTTCACATAAATGATATAGAATTAGACACATATATTGACTGCTTTAATGTGTAACTCTTTTAAGAAGTTCTATGTTATAGCTATAGTTGATAATGTAGCAAAATAGGCCTCAGTATTTTGTTTACATGAAATCTAATTTAATACTGATCTATACAAATGATCATCACTAACAGTGATGACTCAGGAAAGGCCAACATTTGCACAGCAGAAAAGCCCGAAAAATCAAGAAAAATTTGAATTTAAGTGAGTAGGAAATACTTGCTAGATAGCGAAAGCATGCCTAGTTCATTATAACTCAGATGTCAGTTGAGCTATTTTACTTTCCTTTTATATTTTCTCTTCCTTCCTCTATTTTCTTATTTCATATTGTCTTCTTCCTAAACGTGAAGTTCTAAATCAGTTATTCTTAGTCATCTAGCAGTTCTACAAGACTTTTAGAGAGGTAAAAATGGATAAAGTTGGAAAGACTTTTTTCTCCAGCTTCTGCTTCTTGCTGACAGATGTTGAACATGATCTGAAATGAATTTTAACCCTAAAGAAGCTTTATAGAGAAATTCTGAGTTAACTTTCTTATAATGAGTTCATTGTTAACAATTCTAAGCCATATTTTCACATTATCCACCATGGCTTACGGACAAAGAATCCCTATAATTCTCTCCAGCCAATTCAGCAGATCTGACAGTTTTGTAGCTGTGGTGATGTGTTTTTGCATGTAATTGGGGCATGGAAGCATCCTTCACTGATATTTTCTGCTCCTGGGAGGCCTTGCATAAAAAGAGAATTGATCAAACAGTCTCCTACAGGGGTGCCATTGCTGCAGGCTGGACATTTAGGATGGCCAACTGAAATATAAGGAAAATAAAGGCAGATAAAAATAAAAAAAAGAACAAATAAAGGTAGCTAGAGGCAGAAAAAACTGTCAGTCCATTCTTTTGTTATAGCTGTGCTTCAAGCATCAGTGCTCATAAGAAGTTCCAAAGTGGCCCTAGGATGAAGCTCTGTAATTGGAGGCAAGCAAGGCACAGATGTTAGCTTTTATTAAATATCAACAGAATTTAACAGTGCCAACAGCCTATTTCTGAAGGAGAAAGAAGCATGGGAAGGAAATTCCTTCTTTGAGACAATTTCATGCTTACTGTACTTCAGACCTACTCATCAGACATGTCATTATGCTCTGTGTGTCTGACAGAGTCAGGTTAGATATAAATACCTTGATAGCTTTATGCACTTGAGTTCTGTATTAATAAGCTTTTGCTCATGAGATGCTGTAGGCTGTCCTCCTGGCTCCTAGCTGATGTTACTGAAAGGTGCCATTCTCTCATAAGTCCAGTGTGGTATCTGTCGTCCTTACATATACATCTTTACTTCCTTGGAGTACCTCAGAAGATATTAGATACTAAAATTTAGGCAACTGAATTCTTCCAAAAAACTTAAATGGATTCCTTGAGTGGACGAAGGCATATATTAAGATGCTGATAACTGTGCAGCAAAATGTTCCTTTCTCCTGTGTCTTCACACTGAAATGAAGAAGGTTTGTAGAAGGAAGCAAAAATATTGAGCCAGATCTTTTTGCTCATTAGTGTTCTTTTTTTTTTTTTTTTTCTTTCTTTTTTTTTTTTTTTTTTTAATGAAGAACAAGTTGTTAATTTCATTTAGGGAGAGACATTGTTGGGTTCTGATTGTTTGCCATGACATGGCTTCATCCAACTGCAGAATAGATTTGTTAAGGCAGATTTACTGGTGCTCTTGGACTTCTCTATATTTTACTCTGTGGGCACAAGTGAGGTTTAAGAACATCTCTATTCTGAGATCTCAGATCTTCTGCCCCTTCACTACATTCACTGGACCAAACTAGTAATTTAGAAGTACCAATCTTGTTCGTTTAGGTTAGGTCTCTCTTCATATAATTTAAATAGCACTGTGTTGTTCAGAACTTTGCCTGAGATAATGCAAAAAGGAATTTTATATAAAGTTATTTCACTTTTTCCAATTCAGAACGTTGCAATATTGAATTGCAAAGTGTTGATGACAATTCAGTTGGTTTTAACTTGTCAGTGCACCAATGAATCAATGTCAGTTCTTTGTTTTTTCAGATTGACCATATACAAGTTGCCTTTATGCTGAAGGATCCCACCTCAAAATGGCTACTCAAGAGCCATTATTCAAAGGTAATTGGAGAGTTGAAGGGTATTCAGTGCTAACAGCAAAATTCCTCCCACCTTTGCCTTCCCTCCAATCCCGTGAGCTGCTACAGAAAGGCTAGCAATATACATTGTCCCAGGAGACACTGCTTTGCTTTGCTATGTTCATGCTAAAAGACAGCATCATTTTAGCCTGGAGTTCTCTTTTATGACATGTACAGATCAGCATAAAGTACTCTGCAAAATTAATTGAATTCTCCAATAATTGTTCTAAAGCCAAATACCATACAGAGCCTTAAGATATATATGCATTTTCAAATGTCTTTGTAGGCTGATTCGGGCCATTTACCTACCGAAATCTCAGCTAAAGGCTGGGTGCATTAATGAAACTGTGATTCAATGTACTTTTTTTTCTTTTCTGCTTTTTTTTTTTCTGATGTGGATGCTTTTGTTTTCTGCTACAGTGAACATGTTTCTGAGGTTTACTTGATTTGTCCACCAGTTGGTGACAACATGAGCAAGGATGGGGGAATAACACTGAATAGATATGAAGAGAAAGAGAATTATGTCAAAGAAGATTAGGGAGAAGTATACAGACACAGCAAATCCAGTTTGATAGTTGTAGAAGATTTAATAGAGCAAGGAAATCAAAGTTTAGTCTTACAAATCTGTCTAAACTAGGGACAATATTTCTCTGCTGTGTACTGGCTCCCACTGCACAGGTTCTCTGATTCCATCCCACAGTGATGGGGTCTGCTGTCAAGGATATTGTGTCAAAATTAAGGAATGAATTCACTTTCATTTAGTATGAAAAATGGATATATCTCCTAGAACATACTGAGAGATGGTCAAAGCCAGTTTGGACCAATGAAGAGCACTGAGTGGAACATTGTAGCATCCAGAGGATGACAAGGAGTTCAGCTCCTGATGACACAGAAAGATCAAGAAATGTGTTTCTTCAGAGATAAATTCTAGAATGGATCTGAGATGTTAAACAGTTGATTTGGGGGCAAAAAATTAAGGGTAATTTATGCATAGTAAGAATTTTAGTTGGAACAGTCGTCGTTATATAAAACTCATCAATGGCAGGAATTTGAATGTAAAGTACCAGAAATTATGGACTAAATTTACATTAGTAAATAATTCAATCCAGTAGGCAAGGATCAGCAGATCAAAGCAGATCATGTTGGCATTTATGTCTGCCACATATAAAGTCTGGACTTTTAGCTCTACACTGGATTTAGCATGATTTCCTTAACTGAACATCTCTACTCTGTATATAGCTCAAAGCAGTCAAAAGGACCAGTCAGTGTGTCACATCCTTTTGTTGGTGGTGACATGAGAGTGCATTTAATGCATACATCAAGTCACCAGTCTTATTTAGATTTCTATTTAAAAATAAGCTTTGCAGTGTCTGAAGCTACTCTGAGCTGAATTGCATGTTTTGCTCTAGAACAAGTGACAATAGTGTAATTGTTTAATTAATTCATAAAAATATATCTGTTCTTCACATATCACAAGGTATGGCTAATTATAATTCCAACTTCAATGAATTTGAACACATAAAAAGACAGTCAGGTGTCATTTGAAGAAACTGATCACCAAGGCTGATTTACATTATATATTCAATTTCCCCCATGTGTCTATTTTATCCCATATAAAATATTAAGTATGTAATAGGTATTACACAAATGAAAACATTTATAGACTCATAGAATGATTTGGGCTTAACATGATCTATTTTCCACCCCTCTGCTGAGGCCAGAGATACCACCCTGATAGAGAAGCATTTTATAAATGTAAACTTTAACTGGGCTTATGTCAAAATATATTTTTTTTTAATTTCCCTATCTTCATCTCTTTGTGTTTTGACACACTTTTTAAAATTAGTAATTAATTACATTTTTCATTTGAAAGAAGTACTGTACTGTGTGCTGCTAGTACTCTTAAGTCACAGATGTAGTGGAAGAGTAAGTGGTAATATTATAGGTACATGCTTTTTATTTATTAATTTGGCAATTTTTTTCAATGCTGTATGTTTCTTTCATATTTTGCATTCTAGATCTTTTATTATGCCATTTTCCCCTTCTTTTTAAAGCACCACTAATTCATCTCAGTGCAGCAATAATCAGTAACTGGGAAGAAGTTTGGAAGGAGAGGGAGGGGAAAAGAGAGCTATTGAAGTAAATGAAGCATTACCCGTGACTGCTGCACATGCCAGTGTGTGTTTCTCTACCAGCGTCATATCCCCTCTTCTGAGCATTTGAATGATAACTCATTTCCCAGATCATTCCATGCCCAAGGGCAATAGTTACCTTCACCACAGAGAGAATTAGCACTGGCTGTTATAATTTTGGAAATACATAGCAATTACTTGCAGCAGAAACTCGGATCTCAGAATCCCTTAATGAAGAATGAGAGCTGAGCTCAGAGACAGTGGCCCAGAGCTGCTAGATTTGCTGTTCTACACAATTGGTTCATGGAATCCCTAGGCAGATCATCTTCCCTTTTCTTTTTCTGTCTTTCTTCCTCCTTTCCACTAGTCTTTATGATTTGATCAACTTAACATCTCAGCTGTATTACCCTTCTTGTTCATTGCATTGCATTTCCTTACCACTGTGTTTGGCTCATTTTATGGACTCGTATCTTAAAAAGGGAAAATGCTTAAATGAAGCATGTTTTACAATTGCTTTGCATCAGCATGAACTCTGCTTTTCTTGAATGTTGTCCAGATAGTTGCCTTTGGTTTGTTTTATTTCATAGAATCATATTCATAGAATGGTCTGGGTTGGAAGGCACCTAAAGATCATCTAGCTCCAACCTCACTGCTGTGGACAGGGTAATTTTTCAATTCACCAGGTTACTCAGAGCTACATATTTGACACTGTATTTCAAAATTAAACTTTATTTTACTTTGAAGGTCTTAAGGATGTATGAAAGCCATGTGTAAGTGTAGTTAACCATTTACACTGTATTTACACTGCTGGGGGTGGAATCATGTTCATTAAACCTCTTTTGGGATTATGCAATTTGTGATAAACCAAAAAAAAGACAACTTTAAAGCTCACTTCTAAGTACACATACTCTCTAATGATATTTATTTTCAAACAAATTTTCAAATCACAGAAAATCTAAAGTTTGAGCCTGATGTCTCTCTCAGGGTAAGTTTCATTTTCACATACTATTAGAAAGATAGTTGTAACTGAAAAAAAAGGGCTCAAAGGAATGTCTGAGAAATACTATAGATAAAGATCTACATTGTTTCAAATGGATGTTTGCTCGGTACGAGTATTTTTCTTTCTGAAGGAATCTTGGAGACATTTGTGTTTAAACAATTTATGATAAGAAATTATTTTATCATAAATGTGCCAGTCTCATGCATACAAATTTAATTGAGCTAGGGACACACTGCAGAATGTTTTACAACTGGCCTTTATGGCACTGACCACAGCCCTCAGAGCCTAGTGGCTCCACCAGTCTTCAGTGCACACTACTTTCCACTTATCCGTACTTCCTCATTTTGTCTATGAAGGTGATTTGGGAGAGAGTTCTTGAAAGCCTTACTAAAGTTGGAATAAGCAGCAGCCACTTCTCTCGCTGCTGCTGCTCCCCCTTTGCCCTCTGAGTTGAGCTAGTCCTTTTGCTGTGAAGGTTGATCAGGCATGACTTCTCCATTGTAAATCCATGCTGTCCAACCCAGTCACTTTTAACACATTTGGAAAAGGTTTCCAGGGCTATTTGCTCCATTGCATTCTCCAAGACGTAGGTGCAGCTGACTGAATTGTAGTTCTCTGGACCCTACTTACCTTTCTTGAAGGCAGGGGTGACCTTTGCTTTCTTCCAGCCCCTAAGGAACCTACACTGATCATCACGACCCTTCAAACATAACTGAGATTGGCATCACAATGACATCAAACAGTTTCCTCAGAATTTGTAGATGCATCCTACAGAAGCAAGGCCTCAGTGACTGGAAAAAAGGAAATATCACATCCATTTTTAAGAAAGATTAAGAGGAGGATGCTGGAATTACTGACCGGTCAGTGTCATCTCAATATGTAGTAAAATAATGGAACAGAACCTCCTGAAAGTTATGTCAAAACATATGGAAAACAAAGAGGTGATTAGAAACAGTCAGTATTGCTTTACCAAGGGCAAATTGTGCCTGATTAATCTAGGAACCTTGTACAATGAAGCAACTGCTTTTGTAAGTAAGGGAAGTCTTTAACAGATGTTATCCATGTGGACTTTTGTAAGACCTTTGATATGATCTCCCACAATATTCTTGACACTAAATTGAAAGTAAGGGTTTGATGGATGAACCGTCACATGCATAAGGAATTGGCTGGACAGTCACATGCAAAGAGTTGCAGTCATATGTTCAACGTCCAATTGAAAACCAGAAATGAGTGGTTTCCCTCAAGAGTTTGTGACGTTTCTTCCACCCTCTGCCCACCTCACCTGGGCTACCGGCTAGCTCCGGGAAGCTGCGTCGGTGAGTGGCCCCTCCCCGGCACCTCTCTGGGAGCCGCAGAAGGGGTGTAGCAACAGCTACGCCTGGGCGAGTCGTCTGGGAGGGATAAAGAGTCGCAGGAGAGACCTTTCACGGTTCTGGGGGAAGGGATTTATTGAAGGAAAGGTAACAAGTCCGAAGCTGGTGGGGAGGAACCGCAAAAGGCAGTTTGAAGGGGGTCTACACAGGCTTAAGTACGGGGGAGGAGCGAGGGGAAGGCACAGAACTCTGGCCAATAATGGTTAATGGGGGCAGGTACAGAAGGTGGGGAAAGGGGTACATTGAACCAATAAGGGAAACCGAGGGTGGGGATACATACAATATAACCAATCATGGATACAAGAGGGAATGCTTGACATAGAAACTTCTAGAACAAAGGGAGGGGCTACAAAGGATTGACATCCAGTGGGGCAGGGTTTAGGGTGAGGGACAGGGAAGGTTCCAGATAAAGGGGAGGGGTTTAGGATGACTGACTAGGACAAGGGCGGGAAAGGGAAAAACCATTATGTACTTAACTTAGGGGAAAGAAACTGGGATGAACCATCAACACAGAAGGAAAATTAACATTAAACAACATAACACAACAGGTTTGTACTGGGACAAAACTCATTTAATATCTTCATCAACAACATATGTAGCAGAGTCAAGTGCAACCTCAGCAAGTCTACAGATGACAGTAAGATGAGTGGTGCAGTTGATACATGAGGAATGCCATCCAGAGGGACTTTGACAATATTGAGGACTGGACCCAGGTGAATCTCATGGAGCTCAACAAGGCCAAGTGAAAGGTTCTGTATCTGGGTCAGGCCAGTCCCCATTACAAGCATGAACTGGGGATGCATGGATTGAGAGCAATCCTGAGGAGGACTGGTGGATGAAAAATTGGTTATGAGTTGGTAATCTGCACTTACGGCCCAGAGAACCAACCCTGTCCTGGGCTGCATCCAAAGCAGTGTGACCATCAGAGCAAGGAAGGGGACTCTTCCCCTCTGTTCCTGCTTTTGTGAAATTCCACTTGGAGTGCTGCATCCAGCTCTGGAGTCCTAACCAGATGAAAGACATTGATTTCTTAGAGTGGGTCCAGCGGGAAGAGGGTAGATTTAGATTGGACACAGGGAGGAATTTTTTTATGAAGATCATAGGCCCAGTTCTGCAGAGCGTCATCCATCCTAAGGAGTTCCACTCAGGTTGAGGTCTCCTTTGAGCTGGAATAGTTGATCCAGATTTTCTTGTCCCCATCTATACAAAATGCTGTCCCTTTGTGGTCTACTCTAGATCCAGTACTTTTGTTGGGATCTCCATCTCCCTGTTGAAATGATGTATGACCTTCACTAGCCAGAAGTCAGCTGGAACAAGAGCTCAACACCCTTTGATCAAGTTTCTGAAGAAGCTTTCTACTTTCTAAGAAGGATTGTGAAATTACTAAAACTTACATGAATAAGAAAAGTGACATATTTTATCATTGACTCCAACACTTTATCTTGGTATAAGACCACTTGTTGTCTACCTACAACAGACTAACAGAGAAATGAAAGAGAGAAAGAAGACAGGGCTGATCCACAGAAATAGTAATTGCTTTAAAAGGCTGATTTAATTGCTAATGAAAAATAATCCTATGGTGCAGAAGCACTAATATTTACAAATTTTGCCACTTAGGTTTGAATTTTAAAACTTCCCGTCCTTGGTATTATTAGTTGTTTTACATTATAATAATTTTCAAGAAATAATTTTTTTAAAATTAGGCTGATTTTGAATGCAGTTAAATAGTGCTTATTTGGTGTTTCATCTTTACACTTCTGCTCTTCCAGCTCTTTAATGTTTGTGGAGCAAATGAAGAATTTCTAAAGAGCGCCAGAGGGACATTGTGCTAATTCTTTGAGAGTGAAAATCCTTACAATTTTAGTATGCCTTAAGCACCGCTGGTTTATGATAAGGTCTTTCTGGAGGTGCAATAAAGATAATGGCTTAGTTAAAATACTATCAATATACTTGGTTAGGAAATGAAAACCCCAGTTCTTCATGCATTGTATCTAAAGGAGTGAATCTTATTCTTCCTTTAAAGAATTGCAATGTATACATGGTTACTCTATTATGATGGTTTTATTTTTGGTGTAACTGTGTTTGAATATAGAAATATGGCTTGGATTAAGTGCCATCCCTCTCTGAAAGAGTTTTTTTCTGAGAGAAGGATTAACATAGATTGGGGTGAACAAATACCACTGCAGATATCTTTTTAAAATTCAAGTGTAAATACAAATGCCTATGATACAGAACATGTAAAAGTACATTCTAATAAGTATATTAATTATTTTTGAATGGACTTAAGAATACCCAGAGCTGAATAGATTATTAAAAAAAATCAGAATAAGTAATTTAAGATTTTTGTTGCAAATTTTGTGTTCCATTACATATTTTTTGCCTATCGGTTTCAGAAATGGGTGTTAATGGCACATGGCACTAATATAGAGAAGGGACTACACAGTTTACTTTCCACTGGCTGCTTTTGGCTGCAGTAGACCATTTGAAATGTATTCAGGGAGTAACTGCAAAGGGAGTTCAAGGATTTATTGGACTGTCCAGGGAAGGGGAGTTCAATTATCTTCTTGTGGATCTCTCATCACAAGTGTAAAATATGGGTAAAAAGTAATTTGATAAAAACTGAGCAACAGCATGCCAGCAGCACTGTGACAAGAGCTTTAGATATAGCAATATGCTATGTATCACCATTTTTTCTTCCTGCTAAAACCTAACAGGATGGTATAGCTTTTGATCTCTGCTGATAAGACCTTGTACGCATCCTGTATGACAATGTGTATTTTGAGTGTGTTTTCCTTCTGGGCTATATAAATAAATATTTTGAAGGCAGATATGAGTGCTCTCACTTTAAAATTTCCTTTTTTTCCCAACCAGAACATTTTTTTTTTCACTCAGTAAGGTCCAGGGTTTATGGTAGAGATTATATAGTGAATTGGAATGTTTTCCTTACCTCTAATAATTTCAATGTAGTAAATTTGAGCTATATTCGAGTGCTTTAAAAGAATACCACTCTTGATACATCTATTACTGTAGGTTGTTATAAATTCTGCCATGCATCCCTGCAATATTTTTTGAAGTCACTAAAGTAGCCAGTTAGAGTATGAGTTGCCTGTATCCTGATGTTTTCCACAAATGATGGCTCACAGTAATCCATTTATAAGTCTATCAAGCCTTCAGACAGATGTTATGTTGCTAAAAGTTCCACTGGCTCCTCCAAATGCTGTTATTTTCCTGACCTTTCTGGTGCCACACCTTTGGCCTCCTATTGATTTGGTATATTATAATGATTCTATTCTCATGGGCAACAGTTACTGCTGTTCTCTGGATATTTTCAGGCAGAGTGTTTTTCCACATGACTGTGTGGACAGTATTTTCCTGTGGTAAGATAATTTTTTCTCCTCTTATTCAAGGGCTTTTTGTGAGCCAGAATGACAAAATTAACATCTGAAGGGCTGGTATTTTTTCCAATGTCTCATTAATCTTGTGGAATAAATGCTTGGCAGATTCCAAAGACAGAAAATGTTATAACAGAGACAGTTATGATATGACATTCATATAAAATGTAGTAAGAATTTAATTTTTAAACACATATGCAAATGCCACATTGAAGAAAGCAAGTACTATTAGGCTCAGGGAATCAGTGCAGAGAAACAGACTGTAGAAAAGTAGTAGAACTGCCTTATTTTGAGATTTTAAGGAGCACAATTCACTTTCCTAACTTTCCATGAAAAAGATAGCTTGAGGCTTAACTAGCTCTGTCACACAATCACAGAATTTCTGAGGTGGGAAGGGACCTCTGGAGTTCAAATGGTCCATCCCAGTGCTCCATCTGGGCCAGCTGCAGCAGCTTGCCCAAGAAGTTTAAACTCACTAGCCATTCTTTGAGGCTAACTAGATCTTCCTATCTGCAGTTCAGTACTTCAAAAGATTAGACTCCACTGTTAGCAATAATTTGTAGTATGCCACCTCTTCCTATTGTAGTTAGATATGGGTAGTTTTAATATTTCTTCTGTGTTTGTCATCTAGGAAAACTCAATAAGCACAGGGTAGCAATCAATTAAAAGTAAATAGGTATCTCTGACAGTTTAAAAGAGTCCCAAAGAGGATGACAAGAGATTGGTACAAGGCAATAAATAATTTATAACTGGAGAAAATTAATCAAGAACCCCCAATTCCCTCTGTCCCTACACGCAGGTGCTCAATTACAGTACCTCTAAGAAGAGGCAGGAGACCAATAACCAAACATCTGTGACATAAATGAATTTAACTATTAGGGAAGAAAGTCTTGAAGCATATAAACACACTGAAGTAACCAAACCAAATTACAATACAATGTACATTTGCTTTGTATAATGCCTTTCATTATAATATTTCCCAGAACTCTCCACATAATTAAATAATATAAATGTTATGGAGTGTAAGTGAAATACAGCAGCAATAGATTTTCTAATGGAGGTATAGAACACAGTTATAAGCTATTGCAAAAAGTAAAAAAACAAAAAATAGAAAAAGAGAAGAATTCAGACAAAGATGATGGTGAGACTCAGTTTCAGAAATCTGGTGTACTGAGTACAGATGGATTCCATTAGTCAGCCAACAGAATCTTCAGTCATAAATTTGTCAAGCTGATGAAGACAACTTTAAACTAGAGTTGCTGTGGGATGGGAATGTCAATTTATCCCATTCATACCAGTTTGATGCCAGGGCCAGCAAGAGATGCCCAGAGCCTGGAGAGGAATCACAGGTCAGCAGGAGAGCACATGAAAGGCAGCAAATAGTAATTACAGCCACTCAGGCCAGTGAGTCGTCTTCATCAGGATCCAATTTAAAAGTCTCTAAAAAAGTGCACAGAGCATGAGGAATAAACAAAAGGAGTCAGGGACTTGCACACACCTGCAGGGCACAGTGAGTGCCTATGACTGGAATGGAAAGACACAGTCTCTTTAGGAAGGAAGGCAGGCAGGAGAGGAAGGGGTGTTGTCCTCTGTATCAAGGACCAGCTGGAGTGCATGGAGCTCCACCTGGGGATGGATGAGGAGCTGACTGAGACCTTATGGATCAGGATTAAAGGGAAGGCAGGGACAGGTGACATTATAGTGGGGATCTGCTACAGCCAGCCCTATAAGGAAGAGTGAGTAGATGAATCTTAATGAACAAATAGCACCAGCCTTGCATTCACATTCCTGGTCCTCATGGGGGACTTCTGACGTCTGTTGAAGGGACAACACAGCCAGGCATAAGAAATCCATGTGGTTAGTGGAATGCATTGATGATAACTTCCTTCTCCAAGTGACAGAGAATCCAGGCAGGAGAGGTGTTATGCTGCACCTTGTTCTCTCCAAAAAGTAGGGGCTGGTGGGGAATGTGGAGCTTGAGGACAGCCTGGGCTGCAATGATCACAAAGTAGTGGAGTTTAAGATCATTTGGGCAGTGAAAAGAGTGTGCAGCAATTTCACTGCCCTGGACTTCAGGAGAAGAGACTTTGGCCTCTTCAGTGATCTGCTTGATCTACCATGGGATAAAGCCCTAGAGGAAAGAGAAGCACAATAAATCTGGTTAATATTGATAGGTCAAAGCTCACGAGAGATGCATCCCAACAATAAGAAAATTAGGAAAATCTACCAGGAGGCCAGCATGAGTGAACATGGACCTGTTAGAGTAAGTCCAGAGGAGAGCTACTAAGTTGATCACAGAGCTGGAGCACCTCTCCTACATAGACAGGTTCAAAGAGTTGGGGTTCAGGGACACGTTACAGCAGCCTTCCAGGTAACTAGAGGGATCTTACAAGAACTCTAAAGAGGGACTTTTTACAAAGGTACGTAGCAAAAAGATGACGTGTTATGGCTTTAAACTGACAGATGGTAGGTTTACATGAGGTATTAGGGAGAAAATCTTTACTGTGAGGATGGGGAGGCACTGGAACTGTTGTAGATGTCACATCTCTAGAATTTTTCAAGGCCAGGCTGGATGGGCATCTGAACAACCTGCTCTAAAGGAAAGTGTTCCTGTTCATAGTGAGGGGCTGCAGCAAGAAGAATTTTAAGGTCCATCCAAACCAAACCATTCTGTGATTCTATGAAGAATTAGTACCTTAGACCATGGCACTGGACCATTAAAATGAGTGGAAATCATTCCATTCTCCTCAATGGAAGCAATATAACTCCAGAGGATAACAAGGACTTTTCCAAAAGCTGTGGAAGCATTGATTGCAGAAAAGTAGAGCCAATGACAATGACAGTGACAGTGACAGTAGAGGGAACAGGAAGAGGAGTACATAGATATGTGAAATCCATGAAGAATTTTGGAAATAGTTGCCTACCTCATTACTTATTTTCTTCATTTTGATGCCTGTAGTGTAGATGAAATAAGTGAATTGAATTAACAAATTTACCCCAGTTTACAGCACAGGTGGGACTAAAGAGTGAAGTTCAAAATGGTTCCTAAAATGATTGTTGATCCCTATACATGTAGGAATAGTCCCTTCTATTCCATGTTTACCTCTTATATTTTATAAAGGAGTAGTGCATGAATCCTTCTGGAACATTGCTTGTGAGTTTTGAGACTCCCAGGGCTAATTCAGTGGGTTGCTCATCTGATTGCTTCAACATTAAACACACAGTTTGGCTGCTGCTGCTGCTGTTGAAGACCATTTCTGTTTGACTCCTGACAAATGAGACAGGTAATAGCTTATGTAACATAGTTGGATTTACTCACCTATTTTGATTTTTTTCTTCAAATGACTAAGGAATAAGCTAGTCAGAGACGTTTTTTGATGTATCTTGACTTTCTATAAACATACATATATGTAATTAAAGTAAAAGCCTATTTCCTAATTTCTATAAATGATGCCATTTGTGATTCTATTTTGCCAAATAATAGTTTGGCAGGTTCTTCAGAAGCGTTCCATAAGACTCACTGATCTATCATTTTTCTTTGCATGGGTATTTCTCTGTCCAAAATACTTTTTCCTACTCTTCCCTTTTTTTATCTAGTAACTACATGGAGGTGGACAATTCCCTTGTCTGGTGAGACATAATTTTTTTCATTTCTTTTTAAGGATGCCAAAATGAATCATCCCTCTTGCTTCTCCTTACAGCTTATAAAACTATTATTTTCTTTAGAGCAAAATGGGGCTTTAGTTGTTATTGAAACTTTGTTATTGTACTGATGTAGTCAAAAGATTTATTTTTATATTATTCAGTTCCTGAATCTAACATATAGTTTCATTTGAATGAAAAAGGATTATAACCTATTGCTGAAGATACAAGAACCAATTCCTTATGTTTGACACAAATGAATCAAATAAAAGCATACAGAAAAGGGATAAACTACTAACAGAACACATTATTTCTGAAGAGTGCAGGTGACCACCAGAGATGAGATTCAGCAGACACAGGTCTCCTATATTAATAGATTTTATATGCACAAGCAGATTCTAGATGACTATTAACAACGTTTCATTAAATGCACTTTCACTATGTTTCTGATTATTTTGTAATGGTATTTTAAATATATGTTTTATTTATAATAGGAATTCCAGAATTTAACTTAACAGCCTCCACATCTCCTTTACTTTTTCAGGATAATTTATTTTTACCTGTTTTAGTAATGTCAGTAACGTTTATTTTTTCGGAATGATATATACCTCCTACCATTTAGAGTGTAGGCCTGCTTATACTGCATTTGTTGCATTTAAATTATATTTTAAATACTTTTGGTCCTTTCCATTGCTCTGTGTAAAGCTGCTACATGTAATTTCACAATTTAGCCTTTTTTATCCAGTTATCAATAGATCAATTTTGCTGATTTCACATAAATATAGGAAAAATGATCTTTTAATTTTATCATTTTCAAGTAATGTTCCAATGCCATTTGTGTATTAACTTAAGAATGTATTGTGGCTTATATGTAGTTGGAGATTCTAAATGGCTGTTTAGCTACAGAATTTTTTTACATGTGAGAACCTCTCAAAATTGGTCCTCAAAATTTAATTTCAAGAGGTACTAGTCACCAGAAAAAAGACTCAGGAGTGTAAAAAAAAATTGTATACAGTTTTAAGCATAGGTCAAGACACTTTTCCAAATAGCATGGTGCCATTTTTGAGTGATTTTAAAACGCACTAGAAGGTAATGTCATGGTCCTGAATTTGTCAGTTTCAAGTCTGTCTTACATGTATATTCCAAAAGGTCCTTGGGGTGATGCTGTGTTGGAATATGAAGCAGATAAGTTGGGCTATTTTGTAGAGCTGGATACCAGATGCTGAATGTGGCTCTGATACATACGGAACTGATCAATAGATATTTTAGGACTCATTTTAAGTCATATAGAGTGTAATGGATTTAAACTGTATGGAGTGCTTGCCAAGGAACATGCATTCTCCATCCTGGGAACATTCTCTCTGCTGAACAGTGCAAATATACTCTGCAGCCATGAAAGAAATTGTTGCTTAGTGTTCACTATATGTAAAAATGTTTAAAATTCAATCTTCATGTCCAGCCTTCAAAGTCCTTATTGTTATCATTTCTTCTTTTTGTGCATACCCAGAACTGCTCAGGCTAAGATCAGCCACCTACATCTTCTTGGGATCTAGGACAAAGGAACTGAACAAAGTAGAATTAAGCATGTAATAAAATGCTGCTGAATCTTCTTTTTTTTTTTTGTTTTAAATCTGTCTGGAATAATTTCTTTTGCCTTCCCTCCTCACTTTTCTCTTCTCTGGTAGGAAGGGCAATCACTAACAGGAATAGAAGATCTCAGTCCTGATTTTTTAGTACAAAGGATATGAATTCTGGCATTCATTATCCTAGCATTCATGACATCCTAGCAGGAGTGTCACTTAAAAACTCAATTTATAGAGTGTGCAACAAAGAGTGAGTCAGGTGGAGTTGTGTGGAGACAGACCCACGCTCCTGTTGATATTGTACTACTGTTACACTGCAGAACTGTATGTGATGTGCAGGATCAGGAAGAGCATTCTAAGGAAGAATAACTCCATACTACAGTTGTTGAAGTTGTCCCCTGCTATGGGATCATAATATATTATATTCTGACAGTTTTTGTTTATGTGTGGAGGTGATATAAGCCCAGCCAGCAGCCAAGCCCCATGCAGCCTCTTGCTCACTCCTTCACCAATGGGATGGGGGAGAGAATTGGAAGAATAAAAGATAGAAGACTTGTGGGTTGAGATAAAGACAGTTTAATAGGGAAAGCAAGAGCAGCACACATAAGCAAAGTAAAACAAGCAAATAAGTCACCTGTTCCCATGGGCAGGCAGATGTTCTCCAGGAGAGCAGGGACCCATCACACATAACTGTGACTTGGGAAGACAAACACCATCACTCCAAATGTCCTCTATTTCCTCCTTTTACCTCCCTCAGCTTTATGTACTGAGCATGATGTCATATGGTCTGGAATATCCCTCTGGTCAGATGGGGTCAGCTGTCACTTTCCAAACTCCCTTGCACCCACAGTTTCCTCACCAGGGTGGCAGAAAAGGCCTTGGCTCTGCATAAGCCCTGCTCAGCAATTCTATCCTGGTCAAAAACTGCACAGTGTAATAGTCACTGGGAAAACATACAAAAGATTATGAATGATGTAAAGAGAATGCTTTAGGTTAGAAGGGTTTAACACTTCGGGTTTTTTCACAACAAGCACTATTCCTTCTTCCAAAATGTAAATGTGCCTTAAGCCCTGTCCAGGATATCACGTTCTTTGAAAAAAAAGCAGTAATTGCAGTCTAGGTCCAGGAATGGATTCAGATATTAATCCAAAATGAAGAAGAGTGTCTAGATTTTTGAGGCTCAAGTTCCAGACACAGCATTTAATTCCAGGCAAGTTTAGTGATCACCACTTCCTTGAGTCTTATTTTTGGCTTCTTGTTCATCATACGAGTTTATTTTCATTATCCTTCTGAGATGATGTTCTTTCCTCCTATATAGGCTATATGTGCTTACCTAGTTCTAAGATTAAAATTTCATTCTGGGAACCAGGCCTAAATTTACATGTTACAGTGTATCTAGGTTAGTTAGGCACTATTATTGCATCTGCTTCTCAATGGCACGGCTTACGACACAAAAGCAGTATAGAAAAGATTGTCCTCACAATGTTTTGTGGAGCTGGACAATGCCCTCTTGTTTTGCAAGGGCAATTCATAATATATAGCTTTTGAAGTTACTGAACTGCAGTTTGGCTCATCTGCTTGATGGAATAGCTGTTTCTGATCTGATTAGAATACGGGTTCTATTCTGAGAGATATTGTGCCACCTCTTCAACATTTCTCATCAGCTAATAAATTTCATTTCATGATTAAATTGCATGATTCAAGAAGACATATACATATTTATGATCTCCCCATCAAATTTCTAGAATTAGTACCAGCTACAGTTTGTTCAATTTACTTTGTATCTTTGAGTTGTCCCATATTATTGACTTACACTTTAAATCCAACTGAGACAGTACAAATTTTCTTTCTTTGGTGCTTAATTTCTGTATTTTTTTATAACGTTTTTTAGTCTAGAATCAAATTGTCTAGATTATGTCAAAATTTCTTTTGTACTTGCTTTAAGTATCTGAACAAAGAGCTTACAAAAACGATGGTGCTACCCCAGGCAACCAATGCAATGGAGTGCAACCGGTCCATTCTTTCTTTAGAGGATACTAAACATAACATAATCAATCCTTATATCTTTCAATTTTTAAAGCTGCGTTTTGTCAGAAATATAGCAAACTAAAACCACAAAAAGAAATCACACTAGATAAAAGAGTCTTGCTTTTCAGCCAGCAAAATTTAAATTGAGCAGTTTCTGAACAGTCTGGATCCTACTTATTTATCTCCACTGTAAGTTCATTCCTTTTTTTTTTTCTTGTAAGTGTTTTGGATCTATTTATATTTAAAATCATCAATTTTCTGTTTTTCTCTGTCTGTTTCACTGTTGTATTGCTTTTGCATGGTGAGGTGTTGATTGTGGGGGGAGCTATGGGTGTGTCTTCTGTGAGAAGCTGTCAGAAGCTTCTCCTATGTCCAGCAGAGCCAATGCCAACTGTGTCTAGTATGGACCCACCAAGGTCAAACCAATCAGGAATTATGGTAATAGCTCTGTGAAAACATATTTAAGAAGTGAAATGAATTTATTACATGGATGTAACTGTGGCCAGAGAAGAGTGGTATGAGAACCTGTGAGAGGAGCAAGCCAGTGGAGAAGGAGGGAGAGGAGGTGCTCCATGTGCTGGAGCAGAGATTCACCTGCAGGCCATGGTGAAGACCATGGTTATTCAGGCTGTGCCTCTGGAGCTCATGGAAGCCAATGGAACAGTGGAGATTCATCTCCAGCACTACAAGGCATGAAGGAAAACTTCCTCCCCCAGCCTCCAGCTACTTGAATTTTTAAAATGAGTAGCTATTTGGATATATTCTGCTTTCCTACTTAAGAAAATGAAAACTAAACGTTTAAAACAGCTTGACTCCAGTGTTCTCAGAAATGACATTTCTTCAAAATGCATCATCTAAAGAACAATGTCACTTAGCAGAAATTGGAAGTTTTGAAAGTCTTAGCCATGTTGGCCAAACCATGGAGTAAGGGACAAATTTAAAACTCGATTTTTTTTTAGTCTGTACTAGTTAGAGAAGCAATTTTCTGTTTTTCCCCCCCTGTGCATATATTTGCAAATATACCAGCCCAAGTGTAACACTGAGAGAGTGTTCTGGATATAGTTTGGCCACCCAGCCATGACACAATGTTGATACTAAGCCAGCAGACATTATCACCTTATATTGAAGAAAAATGGCTGTGTTATAGGTTTGCAGTGAAAATGACTGAGTAGTGTGTTGTACTCTGTGATCTATCTAGGGAAAGCAGGGTATCTGCTAATCTGAGCATTGCAGCACAGTTTCTGATCTATACTTATTTACAGACTCTTCCAGCATCAGCAAGAAGTGCTGAATAACTTTTATAGGCTTCTCATCGTGTTACTTCTCCCAGTGTTCATTTCTTCTTATCGCCAACTTCTATGTGTCCTGGCCTCTCTATAACACAGATAAATAAATTATCATTGCCTATGGCAGATTGTAGCCATTCAAGGAGAAGTATTTTCTGCCATCAAGACAGCATCTCCCTTAGATGTAACATACACACAGTAATCCTGCAGCATAAAACTACAGCTGGAAACTATTTACAGAAACTATGGAGCTGGATTAATTTTTCCTTCCTTCAAATCAGATAGAACCTCACCAGGGAGGTTATTATCTTTGAGACACATCTCTAAAAAGAAGTTTTATTACCACACCTGGCTGATTCATGCCATTCCTACCATAAATATGGTGGATCAGTGATGTTTTGTCCAGATTTTCTGACTTCTGATGGTATGATTGAAGCTCTCAAAGTTTATTTTGAGGAAAGGAATAGCAAAGGACAATTTTATTGAGTTTTGGGTAAGACTAGAATCTGAAATGTTGCTGTTAAAACATATGGATAGGCAAGATGTCAAAATGTGCTCCTGAGCATCTTAAATTTATGCAAATAAAAATATGAGGATCTTGACATGAATAACAAAGTAGGGATTTTAGAATCTGAATACATTTCCAGCTTTGCAGATGGACTCCAAACTATGATGGGACTAGCTCAAATCCCCAGAATATCTTGTATGGACTTTGTAAGGGGAACTACGCCCATATCTGGATTTTAGTTTGGCAGGTGGAGCACATCTGCATTTTGAAATCACATTTCCATGAGTATACAGGGTGTGTGTGAGAGCAGAATGCTTGATGAGGGTTGCCCTCACCCTGAAACAAAATGCATTTTATAAACCTGCCTGCTCAAGAGAAACCTGACAGTTGACACCCTAATAGGAGTTTGAACCTGCACAAATTTGCCACCTCTAACTTTCACACTGTTTGCAAAAACAAACTGACAGACATGGCTGACTTTTCCTGACATAGCTTTAAAGCAGGGCATTGTTTTAGTGTGGATTAGCATACACATGCAATGGCACAACATACTTGATTTAAGATTTTTTTGTTCCTATATTTTTGGGGTTTTTTTTGTGATATTTTTTCTTCTTTTATTTTGTCACCGATGGAGCAGAACCTGCTCCTGCTCATCATTCTTTTTTAATCTAACCCAGCGATGAAACACACAACTGGGGCAAGCTTGGCAGTTGAAGGATCCAGATGCTAAATTCCAGGATTAATTTCTCTAGCAGAGGCAACTGGGAGTCAGATCCTCTCTCTGGCTTTCCTAGCAGCTTGGTTTAACCCCCAGCAATCCAAAAGGCTCATTTTTGTGTTAGACTGGGAGTTCAGTTTTCCTGGAAGGTAAAGAACTGCCAGATTGGTTTTGTCAAATGAAGGATTTTGTATTTAAATATCAGTGCCTTGATTTTCCCAGCGATGAGAACTCAGTCACTGAAGACTTATGTATACGCTAATGATGCTTTCATTTGGCATCTTCCTCAGAATGTGACAAAAGAAGGAAGTTGACATTAGCAAGTGAGAACAATGAAGGAGAGGGGTAGAAATAAGCAGTGATACAGTGACATTAAAACAGGGAATGCAATTGTGATACATGAAGAGAGAAAATCAAAGTAGCTTAATTCATGTAGAAATGTAAAATCAGTTCAAATGCCCTCAGATTATTATCATTTAACCAGGTTTTCTTTTTTTCATTGGTTGCTTTTTTTCTTTTCTTTCATTTTCTTTTTGTTTGCTTAGTTAGTTAGTTTGTTTTGTTTTAAAGTGACCTTCTTTTATACTTGATGTCAGGGAAATGAATTGTGACAGAACTGTAGAATGAAGAAATCTTGCATTCTTCCAGTAAATGTTTTACCCTTGTTGCAGTAGTACTTAATGAAAAGTAAACCCTAAATATTAAACTTAATTCAGTCTCTAAATTGTGTATACTGTGGTTGCAGGGACGATTAGCCATCAGAAGACATAAAGCAATATAAGCACAGTTTGGATTTCCAATAATGAGTTATGCATTGTGTGTATTTTTAAAATAACTTAATTCTGTATTTATCAAGCAGTATGTGTTGAAGGTGCACTATATACTAAGTGACAAGCATGTCATTTCACAAAAAATATTATCAGGGAAAAATTAAGATGAAAGAGAATTAAAGTGCAGCTACTACAGAAAAATTCTTAACAATACAATGAATGCTCAGTTTCACATTTGAAAATAGATCTTTTTATATGACCATATGTGAATTAATAGCATACACTTTTTTCATATCATACCAAATGCTGATTAAAAAAAAAGCCTCAAATACAGTATGCATCTCAAGACCAGATAGATTTATGTTTAAATAATTTTTCTTCTTCCTGCTATTGGGTCTTTCAAATCTACTTTACAATAGGTATGGATGACTTTAAAAGAGGAAATTTGGCAAGCTCCATAGAACAGTGGGAAAAACTGGAAGTGAAAAATGAAAATTAAACTCCACAATGGACATTTTCAGCATGGAGCCAGAGGTGATCTTAAAGATTGCATTTATTTTAAAGATTTATTCTCATGGTATTCGATTTATTCCTGCATCTAATAGCATACTTGACCAAACAAGCACCAGAAATGCTTAGTGGGAGAGGACCTGGAATGAAGCTCTGCAGAGTAGAGAAAAGGCTACCTTTTGGGATTTCTCCTTTGCTTTCCTGGATGAACACATTCTACCCAGAGCATTGAAATAAATCTGTTATCCTGAAGGCAAGAAATGAGTTTATATTCATGGTTTCCATGTTTGTTCTGTGTGTACACTTCACCTAGCACAAGTCAAGGTCAGATGGAATTTATTTAACATGTGAAAAGTAAGTGTATGCAGTATAAGTAGTGTATCTGCTTATGTGTTGATCTGAAAAGTAATCTGAGAATTTTTGGCTGCAATCAAGCTCTAATATGATGCCAAGATTCATGACCTATGGTTCATAGGTGGGAGCACAGGTCTTAGAGTTGTTTGTGAGCAATCAATTACAAGCTCCTGATTAAAGAATTTCAGAGTATGGCTTTGGTCAAGGCCTTGTCAAGTGAAATAGACCCAAGAAATGATGGATCAGCAGAGGGATTAAAGTCTGGTCTAAAGAAATACATTGGGATATCTCTGGGGATAATCAGACCTTTAGTCCAATAAAGGAAAAGTCAGCAGCATTATATATGTGAAAGAAACATGCATAGTCTCTATAACCTGTGCTCATGTCGCCTTGTAAAATTAGAGTTTTCTTGCCTGGAGGAGGATTCTTTACAGCAAATAGGCTGCAAAGTTCTATTAAGTCAGCTGGCAGAATTTCTTATACCTCCTCTACCAGCACTATTTATTATGGGTGAGATCCTGACACAATTGAAAACAAAGATAAAATTCCCACTGACTCTCCTGGGGCCATGATTACAGGAGGTTACTTTTTAAAGAAATTTTAGTTGTTATGCAGTAGATCATCTGAGTCTTTTCAGATTGGGATGAGTAGAGGGGCAGCATGACCTCACTTGTACTGCTGGCTATGCTCTTCCTAATGAAGCCCAGGCTACCATTGGCCTTCTTGGCCAGAGAGCACTGCTGGCTCATGTTGTCCACCAGGACCCCCACAGATCCTTCTCCACAGAGCTGCTTTCCAGCAGATCAGCCCGTAGCTCGTACTGGTGGGTTATTCTTACCCAATGGCAGGACTCTACACTTTGCTGAATTTTGGACAGTTCTTCTCTGCCCATCTCTCCAGCCTGCTGAGTCCTTCTGAAGGGCTGCACAGCCCTTTGGGATATTAGCCACTCTTCCCAGCTTTCTGTCACCAGCAAAATTGCTGAGGAGGCATCTGCCCCTTGATGCAAGCCATTGATGGATAAGTTCAACAATTCAGGGCCCAGTATTGACTTTTGGGGATACCACTACTGGCAGGCATCCAACATCCATCCCTGTGCCAGTGATTACAGCCCTCTGGGATCTGCTGTTCAGCCAGTTCTCAATGCACTCACCGTCCTTCCTGAGTTTGCCTATGAAGATGTAATGAGAGACAGTGTTGAAAGCCCTGCTGAAATTGAGACAATATCCAGGGCTCTCTCCCCTCATCCATCCAGGTAGTTGTTTCATCATATTAAGTTATTTGATTAGTCAAGCATGATTTGCTTTTAGTCCATCTATGCTGACTACTCCTGATCACCTTCTTGTCATCCATGAGAATACAGATGACCTCCAGAATGAGGCATTCCACCACTTTTCTGGAGACTGGAGTGAGGCTGACTGGCTAGTAATTCCCTGGGTCCTCATTCTTGCCCTTTACGAAAGGCTGGGGTGATATTTGCTTTCTTCCAGTCCTCAAGCACCCTAACTGATCACCATGACCTTTCAGAGATGATTGTGAGTGGCCTGGTTATGGTGTCTGCCAGCTCTCTAGCCACTCATGAATGCATCCCATCAAGGTCCATGGACTTGAGGATGTCAAGGTTGCCTAAGTGTTCTCTGACCCAGTCCATCACTTAGTTTTGCATAAACTGTAGTTTTAGTAATTCACAGCCAGTCTTAGGTACAGGAAAAGCAGAGATAACTAGTTACAATGTTTTAGTAGGAAAGAAGCACCTTGGTTTTAAATTTTTTGGATATTTTTGGCCTTTCTTTCTAAGCTATTGCAACTCATATTGATTTTCACTTTAGAGCATCCTGTCAATAGTCTCAGAGAACTTGCAGAGAAAATAACATCTCAGAAAAAATATTACTCTTAAGGAATTCTCTTCTGCCAAATAAAACAAAAAAAAAATTCTTGCCACTCTTAAAGCAGCAGTTTTGGAGCTTGTAACAGGAGGCATGTAGGTATTGTGAATAGTTCATCATGTCAGAATAGTACTTTATTCCAGGAATTTATTCCATTTTAATCACCAAAATAACTGTTTAGCAGCAAAGTTCATAAAAAAATACATAAGTGAAAATAACACAAGAGAATTATTTAATTTACTCAGTTAATTTTTAATATAAGAATCTGAAGGTATGTTAATTTCTCATGCCATTAAGGCATATAATATCATTGTTCAATTTAGTTAGAAATAGCATGTTGTCTCTAAACAATGTTGATATTATGCTTTTTTTCATTTATATGGGTACTCTTGATATCCTTGTTTGTCAAATTACTACTGTGAGAGACTCTGTAGATCAGTGTAATTTTCAGTAAACTTTGCTACAAAAAAAGAGCTAGCATGTGATTAATCCATGGAAGACTACAAAAGCGGTAGGAACTCTTCTTGAGAGACATAAATTACTTCTTTAATTCAAATATATAAACAAATTGTTTTGAATAAAGGAATGTCCAGAACAGCAGAAAACATATCAGTAATTTTTTCATTGAAATACTGTAAAATTCTAAACCAGACATATTTATCATATCATATTCATGTCTCTTCTTAAAATATTTGGGGATGTAAAGGTTTTGAATTAGACTGTTGCAAATATGAAGCTGTGCCTTGGTGGTTGGAAAACAACTGTTCATCTTACAAAGCAGTTATCCTAGGCTGTGTTTAGGGAAGAATTGCAAGGTATGGTGGTAAAACAGAAGTAAGAAGGCCTGATTTTCCTGCAAGAAAACTTCACACAACATTCCTGTGTTTTTGGTCAGTCAAGTGCTGTTAAACCTTGTTTTGAATTCTGTAAGCTCTGAAAATTAATTTCTTCCCCAATTCTCTTGAAATATGGAATCAGACATGGAATGTGAAAGTAGAAGTACATAAGATATGTATGGCATATTTTGTCTTAGGAAAGAAACATAAGGCCAACAGATGTGACAGTAGTCAATGTGTTTTCTTTGCCTGTTCAGTCTTGACACCATCTCTCTGCACAACACACTTCTGTAAATTTGTAATTTAATCTTGAGTTGAAAACTTTGCTGCAGAGGTTGTGTCTTCATGGCTTTTTTTTTTCCCTCCAGAAATCCAATCCGAAGTGATAAGGCTAATCAAATTACTATTTATAAGTGTGTTGCTATGTTTCATATTCTATATAAATAATAATTTATGGGAAACAGTGAATAAGATCTACTCAGAAGAGAAACTGACAGCAATCCCAGTCACATATATGTTCAAACAGTGCCAAAATATTATTTTGATTTCTGTGCATAAGTTTAAGCCATTATATTATTTTTTTTTAATGTGTGTCATTATTATAGTATCTATAGTTTAATTTTGGAACTGTAAATATGTACTTGAAAAATCTGTATTGTTATTCTTCTTTTTAACAAAAGTTATCTATTATTCCACTTTTGGTTTTTCATTTGATAAAAAATACGTAGTTTTATTAAATGTTACTTTAAAATAGTATATGTTAGGTGTATGTGCCCTAAAAATCCAAAGGTAAACCTTTCAACTGACAGAGGCAGCTTTGTCCCAGTGAAAGAGTTCACATATGAATCTGCTAAAAAAAGGTGTCTTCCCCTCACTTCTGCATTTTCCTATTGCTATCCCTGTTTTGCAGCCATTTCACTTCCACGGCCCATAGTTATGCTGCTGTTGAATTAAGTTCTTTCCCTTTTGTTCTTTCAAAATGATGGAATCCTAGTTTGTTCTTTCAAAATGATAGAATCCTAGTTGATAGCTAAGAGTATTGTTACTATTCACTAATTGCAAGACCTTCTGTTCTCTATAATTATTTTTTATTTTGTATGATTTATGGTAACAAATTCTTCGTGGAGGTCTGCATTGTTCACTTTACCCTCATTTAATTTACCTTTGATTAATTTAAAATCATATGTGAAGAACATCTAGGCAGTTTATTATCCTGGCCAACACAATTTTTATGGGTTTGTAGGGTTTTTTACATTATTATCTGTTTACTTTTAAGTTTTAAATAATTCTTTTCTTCAAATTACTTTTTAATCATTAGGTAACAATAACTGTTCAAATAATACTTTTATATTCAAATCTGCAGTGGTACTATATGGACTAAACCCAGGATCTACACTCATCTGAGAGAGAGAATTACCCAAGAGATTATATAATATTTCTGATAAGGATTATAATGTTCTCAGACCTGAGTGCATTGAATATCTACTCAGATTTTTTTGTATCCTACTTATAGTAATTTACATTTGTAGACCCTGTTTTCTATAAGGCAGCTTGCTTATTCTAATATGCTTAATGCCATTAACTTTACTTAAAACTGAGGCAGAATATTAATTCAAGTTTTGGGGCCATATCTAGATTATATTTAATCTTTTTCCTTGATCTATTTTTAATTATGTGGATAAGAAACTTTTAAGCATTTGTTTAATATCCTTTGCAAGATCTAATTTATCTTGACTTTTGCAGTTCTCACTTCTTCTCTAAACAGATTGACCTGCAACACATAACTTTTACTACTTTTTTACCCTTTTTTCCTTTCTTGCAGGTCTTCTGTTTTTCTCACTTTTGAAGACACTATTTTCATCCATTTACATTTGATGCCCTTTCCCCCAAGTTTCCTCCACTTTGTTTTGAAAATTGAAGAAAATTCCCATGTTTATGGCTTAGGGAGATTCTAAATCTATGGTACATTCAATTCAACTCCTGCAAATTTTCTCTTCTGAATTTAAAACCTTCATTATGGAATTGCTTTTATTTGGCTCCCCTTCATTTCAGCTGAGTCACTCACAACCACTTGATCGGTGTTACACCACTAAAAACAACTTGATAAAGAGTTTTTAATAGTAGTGCTTCGTATAAGGCTCTAGTCTCATAGAATTCTTATTAGGAAATAAAATTCTTACAAATTCACATGAATTTATCTGAAATAGTAAGTCAGTACTTTTATACATAGTAATAACTTTGACCAAGATGCATTTCTACCCATAATGCAAAAACAAATAGCAACCAAGAAAACCTCAAAAGAAACCCAAATGAACCCCCAGAGGAAATAAGGAGTGTTAAGTTTTGGAGAATACAGTAACTGAAGGAAAACAGACATTTAATAGAGAAGAGAGTGGATTGCTTCTTCTACATTACCTCAGTCGTCCAGGCAGACTGGCACAAAAAAACAGCATGTAGTTTATTATGGCCCAGTGTAATATTTAGAAGAAAACAACACAGTTATAAAAACAAAGAAAATGTCCATGAAAGCAGAGAGTGAATTACTTAGTATCTTGGATCCTCTGTTTAAAAACTGCCAGAAGTGAAGGGTCATTCTGGGTGTTGGTTTAACCCAATGGTAATTATTCCTTAAAAAAAGTGGAATAACTTCAACATGAGAGACATGAAATATATGCAGGAGATAGATTTACAAGATGTAACTTTCATACATAATGAAAGCTCAAAAAATTGACCTGTTATTAAAACCGTAGAGATATTTCCTTCTCCGCTGGCTGAATTTTCCAAGGTAAGAAGGACTTGGAAAGGTAACAGCAGGATACAGAGTCAGGCTGCTGAATACCTTACTTTGACGTTCAATTTTTACTGAAGTGTATGAGAGCTTATCTCAGATAGAAGTGAGAGGAGTAGTCTAAAGCTAATCTTTTTGTTTCAGTATAAAATATAGAGATCATATAGCCTATTATCTTTCCATCTTAAAAAGGGAGTCAGTCTTTTCAAGTCATGTAAAAATGCTATTCTCAGCAGTACAATAGATGACATCATTAGCAATAAGAATCCCTCATAGTAGTAGAAGTTCAATTAATAAATGATACATTGACAATAAATGTATTTCTGACACTGTTTTAAAATTTGAAAATATCAGTCCCACAGAGTTTTGCTGGGGGAACTGATATTCTAGTAGTCCCAGGTGACTAGAAGTTAGAAAATCTACAAGAAGGGTCAGAAGGAAGATCCAGGGAGCTACAGGGCTGTCAGACTGACCTTGGTTCTGGGAAAGGTCATAGAGCAGATCATCTTGAGTGTCATTGTGCAATGTACAGGACAACCACGATCTGGACAGGCTGGATTAATAGACCAAAGCCAATAGTATGAAGTTCAACAAGGCCAAGCTGCATTTGGGTCACAACAGTCCCCTGCAGTGTTACAGGCTGAGGGAAGACTGTCTGGGAAGCTGCCCAGCAGAAAAGAACCCAGGGGTGCTGGTCAACAGCTGGCTGAACGCAGAGCAGTGTGCCCAGGTGGTCAAGAAGGCCAATGGCATCCTGGCCTGTATCAGCAATAGTGTGGCCAGCAGGAGCAGAGCAGCGATTGTCCCCCTGTATTCCACACTGGTGAAGTCAAACACCTCAATCCTGTGTTCAGTTTTGGGCCTCTCACTGCAAGAAAGACATTGAGGTGCTGGAACACACCCAAAGGACAGCAAAGCTGGTGAAGGGTGTGGAGCACAAGTCTGATGAGGTCTGGCTGAGGGAGCTGGGGTTGTTTGTCTTGGAGGGAAACAGGCTCTGAGGAGACCTTATTGCTCTCTACAACTACCTGAAAGGAGGTTTTAGCAAAGTGAGGGTGGGTCTCCTCCCAGACAACAAGAAATAGAGCGAGAGGAAATGGTGTTAAGTTGCTCCAGGAGGTGTTTAGGTTGGACATTAAGAAAAAGGGTAAAAGTGTGGTTAAGCATTGGAGAAGGCTGCTGAGAGAAGAGGTTGAGTAATTACCCTTGGAGGTATTTAAAAGATGTTTAGATATGACACTTAGGGACATGGTTTAGTGGTGAACTGGGCAGTGTTAGGTTTATGGTTGGACTTGATCTTAGGATTCTTTTTCAACCTAAACAATTCTATGATTCTATGATTCTACGATTCTACGATTCTACTTAATCAAATATGTAAATAAGAAGGCTAGAAAAAAAAATCTTTTGCCTTATTATGTGATAGCAGATGCATATGAGACTCTTGTCCCCATCTGCCTGTTTCATCTTACACATGAAAACACTATATTAATTGCGACTATCATAATAATTATATCTGATTGTTTAGGACATGAGTTACCGAACGTGTCTCTCGTGGTGCAGGTGGCACAGTTTTCAATGTGATGAACTATAGCAATCATGGGAAACTAGAGAATTTATTTCTAATTTACACTGAAAGAATAAAATTTCGTTTTTAGGGAAAATATGTAGATCTTTCAGTCATTAAGGAAATTATGGTCACTTTTGTTACAGTAATTTATCTTTTATAAAAACCTGGCTTGACAAAGTAAAATTACTTGACTGTAATTGATTTCTACTATATTTTATTCTTTTATGCTACACCTGTCATCTTATCTACATGTCTCTCAGATTTAAGACTACAGAAATGACTTTAGATCAAGGTAGCGTTTGTGATGTGCTATGGATTGTATTGAAATCTTTTGAACTCATTTGGCTATGGCATTCTATGGCAGATTAATTAAAATAATTCATAGTTACTTCAGCCTGGGACAGCCTCAGATGTGAAATGCACTCATCAGCTTTACTCACTGCTTGATTACTCTTGTATCCATCACGTTTGTTCTGAAGTGCGTCATCAATATTTGGCCATGAAAAAAACCGGCAGATGAACACTCCTGTAGTAAAAAGGCAAGTCTTTTCCTGCTGGAGGCACAATAATCTTTCTGTGTGCCTCCAGAAGTGACGTGAACAATGGAAAATACCACTCTGCGTCAAACACTTTATCAAAAGTTCTGTGTGATTCCCATCCTCGACCTATCTGAGCTTCCTTTCAGTGGGGAAGCCAGAAACTTGAGTCTGACTCTCTGTCTTTATCCCTCAGTCTCAGGGCACATGCTTCAGCCCATCTACAAGGCTGACCACAAACTGCTTATGGTGATGACAAGGGTTTTATTTTTCTAGATGTTTAAAATTCATCACAGGAGGTAAAAAGTCATTCAGCTATCTTACTTTACTTAATTGTGCCCTTCATAAAATGCCCAAATTAAAAGAGTTTTTTCCCACTCACCAACAGTTAGAAATCTTTTTTGCTTAGCCTGCCAACAGTCTCTGAATTTTTTCGTTTGGTTTTGCTATTTTTTTTTTTTTTGGGAGGGGCATTCTTTTGTAAACAATGAAAAATTAAAAGCGCATCTCTTGAAGCTGTTTTTGACTGTCTTGATATAGAAAATAAAGGTTTTCTCTGTGCTTAATAGTGTCATATGGCTCAGCTGGGACTTGAATTGATCTTTGTGCTCATTTTCTCATTTTCCAGCTGAAATCTTGGGCTGGGACATGTTGTTACTGTGTTTACCTTCGATGCCTCCTGCTGTTCTTCCTGAGATCTGTGATGACACGTCTTCATCTTTTCATTCCTAGTTTGGTCTGTCATATAGCCAGAATTAAAATGTGTGTTATGAGCATTTCAGATCCTTGAATGTGATAATGGCCTTCAAGTTTAAAAAGAGTACTGAAATGTCAGAACCAAGATGTGATGCCTTACATCTGGCATATGATTCATGGCAATATACAGGAAAATCTCTTAGGGAAAAGTAAAAATTAAAAAATGAATGTTTTGCAGAGACAAATAAGTTGTCTGAGCAAGTCAAACTCGTGAACCTAGGATACGTTTAATTGAATGCAGCAGAGAAAATGCTAGTGTGGCTTCTATTTGCCCTGTCTGGTACCTTGTGCAATTTCTATGAAGTAATAAGCCCAAGAGCTGAACTGTGTTTAGAGGCTACAGTGAACCTCATAGCTAATTGAAAATATATTTTCTCTGCTTTACATTCTGATTCTATTTCTTTTAGTAAGTCTAATTCATGTTTTAGATATCCATATTAAAATGTGAATCATTCTAAGGAACTCTTTATGACAGCCTGGCTGTGGAGTGGGAAGACATCATAGTAAAAAAACCATAAAAGAACACTGTACTAGAAACTGTAGTACAATTCATCTGTCCTCAGATATTTGCTAAAGATGTGAGCCCACATTTGTTCTGAGAAGAAGAAGCTAATAGGGTTTTAGTTTCCGAGCCCAGAGTACTCCAAAGTCCCTAAAAAGCATTATGCCTTTTCTAAATTTTAACTGGTATTTTGATGCACTGAACTCTAATATAGCAGAGGTAGGGACAATAATTAGGTGTTCATGCCTTTTGGCACAAATATGTTGTTATGTGATTTCAACATATAAAAAAGCCCATATCCAGGATGATATAGTGTTCCCATTAGGAAGATAAGTTCCTGATAGACAGGTATTTATTTTTGCCACCTTATTATTTACAAAAAAAGTTTGTTTTTCACTGAAAACAGGCAGGTACAGCAGTTGCAGTTGCTCAGTTGCAGGAAAATCTTTCCCCACCCTGTGCTGTCTGGCCAAACAATGCTCAGCACAGAACTACTGAGATACTTGGTTCCTTCTCCAGTTACGTGTAAAAGAAATTTGGCATGATGAGGCTTCTGCCTTCAGTCTCTCTTAGCTGCGGTGTTTTGCAAGAAATATTGCTCAGCCATTAAAATCCAAAACAGACTTAGTTGCTCCTTACTTCTTTTCCCAGTGACACAAAGCAGTTTGTTCAAGCTGTGTAATTAGCTAAGCTGTGTTACTAGGTGACTGCATTAGTGAAGGTATATATTTCTTACCCCAGGTGTGGAAACACTTTAAAGTTTCAACACTTAAATATTTTTAAGCTTCAAAATGACCTTTTTCTTCTTAATCACATTATGGATATTTTACACACTGTGATATTTTTGTCCCAGAGTGTGACTGGATTGCTCTTTTAGGCCCTGATTCAGCAAAGCACTAGGGTATTTCCTGCTTTAAAAATCAGCAAAACACTAATATATTTCCTACTTTAAAAAAAGATTAAAGGTCTTAAAGTAATCCTTGGAAATTCTGCCCCAGTTTATTGGAAATTTTATTTAAAATTCAAAGAGAGACTGCTATTCCTCAGAATGTATCATATCTTAAATGCTTCTAATGAAGGAATACAAAACTTTTCTCACTTTTTTTCCTTTTCTGTGGCTGTGTTTCATAAGGCTGTGATGGCTTATTTGTTTTATTGTATTTTTTGTTCTAAGAGACAGTATGACCTTTACATCACAAGATGTTCTCCAGTGATTTCCATACACAAAACTATGTGGATGATGTTGAAGAAATAACTATTAATACTTGCTTGTCCCTGTTAATTACTACATTTCTCTGAATAACAAGACGAAATACAAATCTCAGAAAATAATCTAATTGTCTCATGGTTTTTCAGAAAATGTAGCTCTTGAGATACGTATTTTCCCAAGATATTAGTCACTGGAAAAGTTATTTTCTGTAAAAGAGGTGTCCTATAGAATTAATGCCACCCTTGATCACAGTGCTCCCTATTGAAAAGCACATAAAAGTATTTCATAAAGCAAATTATTGTATCATGAGTTTTAACATTGGCACAATAAAGTGGTTCCCAAACCAGCAGTATGAGTCCCTGCAGAAAATTTTCCACTTCAGGGCAACATTCAATTGATGTGCATCTGGCACTGTGAGTGCAAAAGATGCATGTGGACTGAAGTAAGCTTTAAGGGATTGTCCTTTGCTGTTCCCAGCTTGCTCTTTCTATCAAAGGGCTACTGCAGTAACTGGTCAGATTTAAATAGCAAAACTCCATTTGAGTGCTTGATAGAAAAGCATCATGTTCAGGCACTGGAACAGCATCACAAGTGTTACAGCAGCACAATGGGGATCAAGAACTGTATAATAAGGAGGTTGCACACAGCCAAAGCACACACATGACGGAGAAATACAGCTAGATAAAGTGAATCTGTGTTCTTCTTTCAGCCAAAACTCTTACACTTCAGGAGAATTAGTTCACATTTAACACTTCTTTAAATGAGAATCCTCCAGATCTGTTTAACAAATGAATGTATAAAATGATTCTATGATTCTTTTATTTTGGATTATATGCTCCTGGCATAACAGCAAAGTGAGCAGACCTGAGACTTCTGAAGCCAAAATAAGCACTGAAACAACACTGTCATGATCCTGTCCTTTGTAAAGCCACAAATGAGACATTTGGGAATGGAAAACTGTTCTGAGGGAACATTAAATTGGCCAAGAACAAATTGCTGCAGAAAATGACATCCTTTTCTGAACATCCATTAGTTTCTGATAATCAGGAATTCTCGGATGCTTGAACATTCCATTAGTATGAAGCCGTGAGTTAATTGTAATAATTATCAGCCATTTTAATTGTTTTGTTATAATGCATTTTGCAATTTGTTTGACAATGTGAAATCAATATGCACCTCTAGGAAAATTATCTAGTATAATAAAATTAGGCTCCATTATGCCTCCCAACCTTGGAATTAAAACTTGCACATAAATATGTATTTCTGTTTGTGTATATGTAGAAGAATTATACTGAATGGGTGGAGATGCATAAATAAATTGGACTTTGTTTTTAAAGTGCAAGATGGAATCTCCTCTTAAGAATTCTTTCTGACTTCCAAGCCTTTACTTTTCAGGTATGCAATCAGAGAACCACTGTTATCTCTCTTAAACTTTACTGATTATTCTTTTATGCTAAAAAGAAGTACTTTATAGAGATTTCAGTAGTGGTTTCTAGAATATCTAGTATTTATGCCAGGTTAAAAAAAACGTGGTGATGTAGCTGAAAGTTAATTGTACTGAAGATCAGATGGGGATGCCATAGAACATAGAACATAAACCATAGAATTAAAAGTTGCAACATCCAAGAGAAGGTGCTACTTGCAGTTATTACATCTGGTCTAACAAAATCTGAAAATTCTAAAAAATAGTTATGCAAATTTACATAACAGTCTTCAATACAATGGAAATTAAATCCAGATGTTTGAATTCCTGTATTGCACTTTAACAGCCAAATAACATTGACTCTTTCTTTACGCTCTTGAAGCCATTACCTATATTTCCTCAATATCCTATAAGCTTCATACTATTCCTCAATATTGCAGTAGGGCAGCTGATACTGGAGAATGATTGACTTTATTGTATTTTGAAGAAGACATGAAAAAATTGGAGTGGAGCAGAAAGAAGCCACAGGAAAAAATTAATGAGTGTAGAAAGATGCACTTCATTAGGATATTCTCACAGTTTTATCTGTCAAAAGGAAGATGTACATGCAGTTTGATTACAATGTTTAAATATTGTTTTGTAAGAACACCCTGTATACTTAAGGGCTTTTTAATTTCATTTAAAAAAAGAAAAAAACCAAAACCCTGTAGTTGTAACAAGAACCAATAGCAAGATGCTGCAGTTAGAAAAAACCACAAAACAAAAACAACCCTGGAAATAAACCTTTGCGTTTAGTAATGATTTCAATGGGTGATTAACTGGTGGAACAAACTACCAAAAGAAATTAGAAATTCTACTTTTCTATATTTCTTCCAGATACCTTTTGAGAATATTTGCTTTAATCAAATATAAGTTACTGACTTTTGTAAAGGCATAAACAAGACAAAGTGTAATGGTCTAAGTTATAATGTTTTATGATACATGAAATGTCAGACAAAATAATCCAATGATTCCTTCTGGTCTTATGCTGTGATTATTACTTCACAATTTGCATCCTCCACATTGAAGTCTCTTGACAAGAGATGTAAGTTCCTGTCACTGTCTTGCAAGAGTTAAAAACTTCATTATTGTTTGTTCTATTTTATTTGCCTGTGGAAAAAGACAGAAGATGCTGTGGTCCTGGAGAGACTTGAGAGGGTCAGAAGCTTAGCTGGATTCCAAAGGAAGACACAAAGTCTTTGTCCATTCCTCTGTGAAGATAGAAGCTGGGGAAGAGAAGAAATCAGTGAGGGGAAAAGATGACACATGGGATGGGGGTGGGAAGCAGTGTTACCAGCCTGAAAAGATTTGTGATTGCTATACTAGGCAATAGATGAAATTTTGGAGCTGATTTCCTTCATTCTCGTTTACATGCTGAAACCTGAGGTAAGGGTCAGTGCATAGCCTAGCAAGGAGCAATATGAAAATGTTTTCTGATGACCTGGACCAGATCTCTATAAAGAGCATCTTCAGAATAAATTTGTTATATAGTTATCTTATTTTTATTGAAGAGGGAGTTTTTTTGTTTGTTTGTTTTTTTGAGGCTTTTTTTGTTTGGTTTTTTTTTTTGGTTTTCGCGTGAATTTTTTTAATCTTTTTAAATTTTTTTCTTTGTGTACTGTGTTTTGTTGTTGTTTAATTTGTTTGGTTTTTATTATGTTGGTGATGTTTTGTTTGTTTCATTTTTGCCTCCTGCAGGCAAGTCTGTTTCTGCTTTTGTAGATATACAGGATTGTTTCTGAGCTGGAGGGGATAGTCCTCTCTCTGCTCTCCATGGAGCAGGGCAGCTGAGAACATGTTCAGCACACCTTTGCACAGTTGCCACCCTGGGTGCATACTAACAACATCCTTGGCTAAATGCCTGTTTCACAGTTCAATTTTTAGGGACACAGTTTCAATAAATGAATGTGAATACTGCCTCCCACTGCTTCTCTGGTTTGTGATCTGTAAATAAAAAGAACTTTAACCTTTTGTAAGCTCAATGATAAGTTATTTGTTGGAGCTGCAATGTGTCAGCTCCTAGCTGATTCAGAAATGACAACTAAGGAGCAAGCAGACTATGCTTCATGTAAAATCCAATTGTAGTGCCATCATTATAAGGAAGACTTGAGAGTTCCGCTGTCTTTTCAGTAGCTGTCACTGCCTCTGTCAAGGGCTTCATCTGAATTCAGAACATATAACTTTATTTCCTTATAATGTCTAATGATAATTCATGGTTTTTGCTTTCCACTGTCTTATATTCCAACAATGCATGTTTTTATACCTGCTGTCTTAAATCCCTCTATTCACTGTTCAGGAAAACTTCTAAAGCAAGCACACTCAGCCTTCCAAAGGATATTCAATAGCTCCTGAGGATTCTTCTTTTTTTTTAATACTGCCCCATGCTGTTTCAGCTATTCTGCCATCTTCGAGATTATAATTACTATTGTCATTGCTGGAGCTAGACATCTACTTGGGGAGTGCTCCAGAGAGAAGTGATCTGCACCTCCTCCCTCCCCTGAGTCCAGAAGGACAGATCCTTCTCATCTCTGCGGGTCCCAAAGGCAGGAGGCTTCTGGCTGTTCTTTAACCCTGACCTCTTGCTTTGCAGTAGATAAAGCTGAAGTCAAATCACTGAGCTGACAGTTTATAATACATATTACCTTCTATTACCAAATTTTAAAAGCCTGAAGCAACTTTTTTGAATTTTAGCACTGATGTTAGTTTTTGTTGTAACTTTTTCTTTTACACTGTGGCTACTGATGGTTATTTCAAGTGACTTAACACATTTATTTCTATAAAGGCAACTGGTACTATCTGCTTTCTCTGTCTCTCTCTTCCAGAGAACTGAGTTAGTGCTTACTTTTAACTGTGTTGGCTTTTGCTGAAATTATTTAAGACCCTCTCCCCTTTTCAATTTTTGAAACTACTGGGATGACACATCTAATATACTCTCTTTACGTTTCTGAAAATAAGTTTATTTATTCTGAGTCTGTGGCTTTGATTTTATTTCAAGCTGTTGCTGCTTTCCTCTGATAGGGAAAAACCCACGCTGAGATGCCACATTTTTTTGGAGAAAATGGCAAAAATGCCTAGAGAAGGATGCTCAGAAGAAGGAGAGCTACGTAAATGACACATCAGAAGTTGTACTCAGAGACTGGATATGCCTCATGCGTACAAGGTGCACACTGATGGGTACAAAGGGAATAAAGGAGGGTATGCTTTGGGGGAAAACCAGTGTTTTTCACTGAGTTACTTTTGTTCCACTGATTTGTAGGGATGAATTGATTATATATTCCTTCACAAGCTAGGTCTTTGCAGGAATATCCTGTGCTGGCACCATGCAATGGCAGAACTGCTGCAGACTTGAAAGGACCTTCAGTGTTTTTTATTGCATGATTAACAAGAACAGACAAGTTTCCTCCCCAGTCCCAAGAAACAGACTACTACTTCAAAACCTTTCTCTGCAACTACACGGGAGCTGGGCGGATCTTCTTTGGTCTAGACCCGCTGAACTAGTGCAGCTCACCGAGGAGCAAGAATGAGCACCACAGGAGTTTAACAGTCTCACCAGGCTGCAGCATATCCATTTATTTTTAGACTTCCATGGCACAGCTGGAGCTGACAACTCCAGGAGTAGTAGTTCTGTCCAAGAAAAGTAGTGAGAGTAGTGTTCACAACCCATGCTCTGAAAGCCATTAATAATAAAACATAGAGCATTGTAGGAAAAAATTATTTAAGGGATTTTTTTTCAAGATGGTTTGTGTACTGTCAGACTGGATGCAGAGTAAAATGTGTGAGCAAGTTTCACTAACAAGGTATAAAATGCTCAGAATGACATGTGAGTAATATCCAACCCGCCATTTCCAAGGGTGGCTTAAGTATGAGAAAAACAAAATGCAGATGTGCCTTTCCAATTTCTTTTTGCTGTATTAAGAGTCCCTGTGGTATTTTAAAGTGCATTTTCTGCATATTTTTGCATTAAAAATATTAGGTTATCACATCCTTGTATATGCTTAAAGGTGAACAATTTAGGAGACTTCACAGGAGGCTGAATTTTTTGTACTCTTAATAAATCATCTGGGAGGGAAAAAGAACTCTTTCTGTGTGAAAGAAAAAGATCTTTATACTTTCATAAAAGGGAGAGGCGGTTCTCAGTCTTCTTACCTAGGAGATCCTAAATAAAACTGAGACTGCTATATCTCAAAGTTAAAAAGATCAAACCACTTCATCCTAATTGGGAAAACTACAGCTTTTTGCTGCATCTCCACAATCAGGCACAACATTCCTTTCCCCGATTTTATCTTTTTAGCAATTTTCCCTTTTTAACGTTCTCCCTTATACCACTATCAAGCGTTCTACCAACACACTATAGAATAGAATTTGAAAACAGCTGTAAACATTACTTTCATGTGAATAAACAATAAAAGAGATTCTAATTCATATCACAGGCTAATTCTCCTTATCACGACTCTGATCCTGCTCTGCAAAATCTGCTTCATTAATGTTGTTAGAAAGTTAAAAAGCTTTTCTACAGGTTTCGCCTGCTGGATGCAGTTCTCTCATGCACAGTAGTTAAGTAGTGACCAATGTGATAATGCATAAAAAAAATTGTCAAATTTAATTTTCAAAAGACCAGTTGTGGAACAAAAAAACATGTGAAATTGGAGACTGAGGCTAGAGATTTCACAATTTCTGACTAGTAACAGATAAACTCCTAGTTTGCTGAGGCATGCAAAACACTGAAATATCATTCATTGCACATGTGAAATTGTTATTTTTTCTTTCAATTCTCAGAGTAGAAGAGATAAGATGAAAAATTTAAGTTAGTTTTGTTTATTCATTTATAAAGGAACATACTGATACCAAAGACATTTTAGAAATTAACTTAATACTTTCCTAAATCATATTTTTCAAGACAATTTCAACTCAAATAACTAAAATCGCCTTTTCTTTCAAACCATATATATACTTTTCAACACTTCAAACTTTGCTAACTACAAACTTTTGTCATAATATAATTGCATCATAAAAGCTGTGTATTTCTAAAGTTCCTAAAAGCTGTCTAATTTGCGGTTTGGTGTTCCTCCTCTTCTTGTTTTGAAACCAAGAAAGAGGGATTATGGGTGGATAAAAGAAAAATGGAAATATATGGAAGAAGTTTTTATTGTGGTGAACTAATCTCAAGAATTATATTTTTCAGATACACTAATTATGTATTAAGCTCTTGGTAAAAGGTTAAGAATATATTAGTATTCCTGATGTTTCATGTTTGTAATGAGCTGCAGCTGTTTTCCCACTGTAGCTTGTGCATTCTGTGCCCTCATAAAATGAAAATAAGAGAAATATGATGTATTTTAATGTATATGTCTATAATTGTTTTTCTTTTATAGAGATTTTTCTAGCCCATTGCTGTTACTGTCATGTTTTACCACCTCTGAAGATTTTTTTAAAAAGTCTACTACAGCATTTGCTATCAGTATGGATTCTTCTCCCAGTTTGCCAGGAGAGAATATACTAAATACTAGTCTTTATGTGTCCGTTTTCCACAAATGCTGAATTCATGTCCTTAAAACCAAAGAAAAAAAAATTTAAAAAATGGGGTTTGCCTCTGAACCTCATATCTGTAAGTTCTGTGATTTTTCTTGGCTTTTCTAGAAATTAATTCCAAAGGCAGTATTATCTTGCTGAGTAAGCACAGCAGTCACCCTTGAGGTAAATTAGCTTCTACATCCACAGGAAGCTAGCAAGAAAAAATAAGATTCTCAAGAAAAACAGTGAGACGATCAGAAGAAAACTACTTACATGGTGAGCTTAAACAAAGCCTAACAAATCAAGTTTCAGCATCAGTACAAACTAATGAAACCAACATTCTGGAAGCACAGTAATGTTTTAATCAAGGTGTGCATGGAAGCAGGTATTTCAGCCCAACAACCATCATGGTTTTCAGATGCATAGAAGAGAAAAAGTAGATTAGGAGAGAAAGGGGGGGAGGAAAGGACAGAGAAAGAGAGAGAGAGAGATCCCTGCTGTTAGCAGGTTACTGACTTCTTCCAGATCATCCATGTGATGTGTGATGCTTCATGCTGCTTTATACCTGCAAGTGTTATTGTTGTGGTAAAATGGGTGGCTTCTTAAAGTTGAATCTTTCTATGATCAGTCTAAACCTGGTGGAATTGTAGCTTCATTGGACAAACCATGCTGTTTGCAAACATTTTGGAGCTGAGAGAGAGAACAGAGCTAGCCTGAATTTGTTTCAACAGAGGTAAATTGGAGGACTTTGAGTAACAGGACCATTGAAGGACCAAGAGCAATAACAAGATGGAGTCAGGGCAAGGTTTTAAAATTTTCTTTAGGCTTCTGTCTTCCATATACTAGCAAACTGATCTATATGGTTCTATTGCTGCAGGTGTGATGACCTCTGAGAAAAAAAGATGTTAAATCTATATGAGAATCTGCAGAAAGTCACCATGGAAGAGAGATGGAACAATAAGAGACGTCCTTGTATCCCACTTTTATGAAGAAGAATGGAAAGAGAGATATATTGAAGAAGCATGACAGAAAATATGGAAAAAAAAAAAAAGAAGAAAAAAGAAAGCCTTAAATGTTTTTGAATTTAACAGAATAGTTTCCAAAAAGATAACAGCAATCTGGTGAAAATTCATCATGGGGACATTACCTGGTCTGTGCAACAAAACAGATGTATTAATAATCAATGATGGGACATTCGAATGAAATGATGCAATAAGGTATTAGTGATATGATCCCTACAAAAGGAAAGTAAATTCTTGGCTTAATCATTCCTCTCCACAAGATTCAAAACTAAGTTTTTATCCGATTGTAAGTATGATTATTTAAAGAGTGGCTGTATAGAAAACAGATTCTATATTTTATAGAGAATATAGATCTAAGTCTGTGAAAAAAGGTTTCTTTCTGTTTTTCAGTATGCTGGTTAATCTTCATTACAGCTAGTGATAGTAGAGAAAGACAAGGTAGTGCTGGATTTGGGAGCAGATGAATTAAAAAGTGCACTATCTCTTTTCAATATTTTAATTACCATTTCAAAGCTGCTATTTTACATATGCCTGAACTTACAAAATAGGCATAAATATGATTTGTTGAAGTCAGTGATGTCTACTTTTCTCAATAGGGTACTTGACTGGAAAAGATGTCTCTGAAAAGATGACTCTACTTTTTCCCTTACAAAATACCCATCAGTCAGGGGTTCTCTTTATTTACATTTGGTGCATAATGTAGTTGTTGGCCAAAATTAGTCAAAATTGTAATTTCAGAGCATAAGTCCATTAATACATGTAGAAGTAAAGAAACCAAACTGTAGATGGAACTGACTGATGTATAAAAAAATTCCCAGGATCTTTTTAGCTTTTGAGATTGTACCAATACCACAGATGTTTCTGTAGCAAACACATTGCTGAGATTTCTTTTCTTTTGTTCTTGGGAGGTCAGCATATTGTCAGTCAGAGGTTCCATGTCAGCCACCTTGGGAAGGAAGCAGCAACAGCAGATAGATACACTGAAAATCACCTTCTTTTCTGGTAAGAAAACTGTAGTTCTACTACTATTCCCAGCCATAAATTTTCTCTTTGTCTCTGAAACTAGAGAGAATGCTTGAGACCAACAGCAATTTACAAAGTGTGCCTGCTGGAGAAACATATCCACTGCTGGCTCTTCAGAGCCAGCACAGTTGGAATAAAAAAGGTATGCAGTTGTGTTTGTGGCAGAACTTGAGAAAGCATAGCCAGTAATAGTGAAATAGTAAATGAGTAAACAAACATTTAAAAAAAAAAAGGCACTTAGTAGAAGAGAAATACAAACAGATATATCTGACAAAATAAGAACTCGTGTTAACAATCTCTCCTGGAGATCGGATGCTAGGAATACATGGATCACTGTCTCATCCAGTGTAACACTTCCTCTGTTCCTTTTTTTAAATGTTATTTTAAAAACTAAGATAAACTCTATTTAAATACAGGAAGTATAGACCACAGAGAAACAGTCTTGTAAGAGATTAACAAATTTCCTTTTTTTTTTTTTTTTTTTTATGAATATGCCTTTTTCTGTTTAAGAAGAGTCCTTTTGGTGACCAAAATGCATTTTATCCCTTTCAAGTTGAATCTTGACTCTGTTCTAATAAGTTTAAAAAACTTTAATTTATTATAATTTGTTAAGGTCATCAGGATATGTTCCATAGAAAAGGAATAATTTAGTCAAATAAATTAAATAAGAAATGTGTTCTCACTTAAGATGTAGGCGTATGCCTGTACTTCTGCTTCCTTCAGATAGTCTGTGTTTTCTATTTCAGTCTAAAGGTACTTTTACCACCACTGTGGCTGCACAGGTCTGTGGACAGGCCTAGCAATCAAATTTCTTTTAGCTCCTCTGTAGGCAATGTCAGAAGAAAAATACTGGGCACTGAGTGTTCTCTAATTTATTTGCATTTTGCCTATGTTGAAACACTTGCAATTGAGTCATGGGTGACATTGACTATTCTGCATCATGATTTAGGATTCAGCGTATTAATCAAATTGCTATTCTTTGAAAGGGGAGCTCTGTAATGAAGTCACAATTAAAATCCAACGTCTTTTGTAAGTCAGTGGGAATTACATACCCAAATGTCTTCTGTGCCTTTGAAAATCTCTGCATAAGTTTATAAATTTGATCACAACAGTCCCTTCTGGCCCACTAATCTATGAATCTCCTCAACTTCCTACCTTGGGAATTAAACTAATTTTCAGCTCATAGATTGGTAATGCTGAGATCCACTTCATTTACTTACTGATGGGATTTATTTTTCCCTGTTTTATACTGAAGGAAATATAAAACCCTCTTATAATTCACAGTGGCTGTTGCTAAATTTGTTTATTTGCCAGGAGTTTATTTTTGGAGGTAGATGACCATTTCTGTATATGTTGTTTAAAGCAAACAACATGGTTTAAAGTAAATAAAGTTTTTATTATGTGTTTTTAATATTATTTCAACAGTAAAGAGAGCATGTAATCAGCAAAAAGAGAAAGTAAGCACACTTCAGGGCTGGAAGAGAGAGCTTACTTTGATTTTTTTCTTTCCCAGTGATGCATGGATGAGAAGACATTATGGATTCATACACGATTTCTATATCCCAGGAGGACTGCAAAGTGACTTTCTTCTTTCTCTGTAAGACTTTCTCATGAAACAACAATGTGAGATGGGTAACTCAAAATTTTTATGTACATCTCTTCATTTGTCCTTTAAAAGAACCATGAAAAATATTATTTTTTTTCCCTAAAAGCTTAGGGTCTCCATGAAGAATGAATCTTACTTCTTAATGTAACATCGAAAAATGTTTTCCAGCAGTATAGGTTGGACTAACAAGACTAATCCCTCAAAACCCTGCACTGCACATATGTTCAGCTCACCTCCATTGTGGCAATATTACAAGACATGGTGATGAAAAAGAGTTGGATGTATCTGAAATATAAGAAGCTGTTTATTGGTTTTGATTCCTCACTCTGCTTCCTCCTAACAGCCCTTGCTTTGAACATTTGTACATCATGAGAATAACATATTCTGAGATGCCTGTGAGTTCACTCATTTGGTGAGATTACCATCCTCTTATTGATAATCACCTCTTTCTCCAAATGAATCTTTGCAAGAATCTTTACAATTCACAAGAATATATTTTTACTGATGAAAGAAAATGCTTTTTTATTCTGGGAACCTGCTTCCCTATAAATATAAACATCAGTAAGTCCATTAGAAGACATTTGATTGTTTTCAGAATTTCACTGTTATAAAAATGTCAATGCAAACTCCTGTGCATCTTGTTTGTCCAAATTCTAGACTAGTTTTTATTTTGCTCTGCCTAGAAAGATCTGGCAACGTTGCCAGGCTCTCAGAGGGGTGCTATGGGCCCAATTCAGTTGCCTAAACACATCCACCTGCAATTCCACTCACCATGTTAAAGTCTGAGAAGGCAGGAAAATATAGAAAGATGATTTAGAGGCAGGTAGAAACAAAATAGATATATATTTTTTTATTAATCAAAATTAGAAAAAGTATTATAAATTAATTCCCATGAAAATTAAAATTGAGACCTGATAGTATTTCTTCCTTCAGGTCTTCAATTTCCTAGATTTTAGCTGAGACTTTGCTACTTAAAGGAAAGCCTGGTTGAATGACAAGTTCTCAGAATCTTAGAAGGCTTAAGTCATGTTTAAAAAAATATATATAAATAAAAATGGAATTATTTTTCATTTTCCCCATCACTTATATGTAATTCCCAAGTAAAGAAATGCTCTATGTACCAGTGGCTTAAACACACACATTTGGTGCTGTTTCAGGTTTTCTGTGTCTCATACATTCATGTGAGGCTGACAAATCTGACACAGTGGGGTTCAATGCCTTTCTTCTGGAGTGACAGTTGATCTGGTGCATTTTGAAAGCATGCCAAAAGTAATATTGTTTAACTCCAGTTAGGCAACCACACCTTTTTTAAGATTGAGACAATGTGTGAAGTCTGAAGCAAAAACTTTCAGTGATTTCCATGAAACAGGATTTATACCCTGTGGATATGATAGCTGCAAAATATTAATCACAACCTCTTGTAAGAGGTTCACAAGAGTCTCATTGATATGGAACTTTTCCTTCTCCAAATATTAGCAATACAAGATATTTTGCTGACTTTTAAGGAAGTTGAAGAAGGACATACATGTCAGTCTTAAGAATATCTGTTACCCGTGTAAGACATAACTAAGATATATTAAGATCCTTGTGTACTCAAAAGACATGTGCTTTAAACTCTGCTTGCATGACAAAAGCAATCAAATTTACCTGCAGAAAAATAAAGTTGCATCTGCATTTGTTCAAGTTTGATTAGTTGTCTTAGGAAGTTTTCTATTTCAATAATTTTCATAGTGGTAAAAAAGTAGCTAGTAAAATCACATCCTTAGTTAAGCAGAACTATCTTTTTGATCATTTAAACACTAATTAAAGTCACTACTTTAATTATTCATAAAACTTTCTTAAGAAATGGCACACTTAAGAATGACTGCCAATGAACATAATTGTTTTAGCGAATTGTTAAACTTTTTTTGCCTGACATCTTGGCGAAAGGAATTCATACTACCACACACAAATTTATTTTGCTATGATGTGATAGGAGTTTGAGCATCGTTTTGCTTATATGAAATGACATTTGATTCAGTCTGCCCTGGCATGGTCCAGTAACACTCTAGTTAAAAGTTAATATATAAGACAATTTCAACTGGATTGCTTGATATTAGTAAGTATTTTTTAGTACTAGAATTATCCTGATGAAAAAGATGGGAAATGTGGCATAATAAGAACAATGACGAAGTAGATCATTTGCTTCCTTCAAAGGTAAAGACAGAGGCTTGGAATAGCTGGCTGCCAATAAACTACGGCTTTCTTTTAAGAAATTTCTCTGCTAATAAAATGTCAATCCGTTCTGCGAATTAATTTCAACATAGGCATTAGGAACTCCTAAAAATCTTTTAAAGTTCCTTAGGAAACATCACTGAGGCAGCTACAGGAGAAGTATACTGCAGTGGTTAGGATGGCATCAAATAAAAGAGAAGGGTGAAAAGAGGAAACACACGAACTTTCAGTACAGAATTTGTGATGCTGAGAACAAAATTAATCAAGACACCAAAGGACGAGGAGAGAAGAAATTCTTTAATCTTTAATTGCCTATACACCAATGATAGGAGCTTGGGTAATAAACAAGCATAATTGGAATTGCTTATTTATGAGCATAAACACAACCTCGTTGGTATAACAGAAACCTGAGGGGATGGTTCATATGACTGGAATTTTAAAATTAGCATTTATGCATCTTTTAGGAAATATCATTTAGGCAAAATAGTAAGGGGAAGGGCACTTTTTCTAATAAAAGCTGAAAAGAGAGTTCAATCTTTTCTTGAGTTAGAAATAACTTTGGGAAGGGAAAACAAAAAAAAGGAAGTATGATAACTAGTGTTTATATTAATAAACTTGGGAAAGAATAGCATCTACAAATACACACTCCTTGGCAGTTATGCAGAGAGAGGAAATTTGCAAACACCAGATCATCAAATCACACAGTAAAATGGATAGCTGGTACCTTAACTACTTATAAAATTCAAGAAAAATTAAAAATCTGAAGTGGTTCTCTGTAGTCTGGGGTAGTTCATTCTTCATGGAATAAACTAGAAACCAGGACTACCATTGATAAAATATTTCTGAAATTTCTTGTTATTATGTAAGTCAATTGTCAAACGTCCTCTCAAAAAAGCCTCGAAGATAAAAAAGAGGGGAGTCAGGGAAGTGCCACTGAGCTGAATAAATACAGTTAAAGGCCACTGCAAAGTGAAAACCTCCTGATATTAAGTTTATTTATCTTACCAAATTGAAGATTAAGAATTACTCTATGATGGTTTATTAAAAAAAAAAGAAGACATTAAGAGATAGCTTATCAATACATAAGGACAGTTTATGTTCAAGTGTTCAATGCCTGTTTTGGGTGAAATATGTTTTATCTACTGCGTTTAAGTAGTTCCTGGAAGATCATAGCACAGATCCCTCTGCTACGAGCTAAGTAGTTGTGAATTTAGATTGTTAATGGAAGACTGTGACCCCAGAAGTGGAGCAGCTGGGAAACTACTGTGTTACATTTCATGCACTTTGTCACGGTGCCATGACAACACTGGTCATTGCTCTCTCTTTGATTTGTAAATTTTTTCTCTCTTTGTCAGAAGTGTTTCTCTTAGAAAAGCAGATCATACTGAATGCTATTAAGTATTGGCTGTATGATGAATATAATCTCTGGATAATTTAACTAGGGTACAAAGCGATGGGTTGGTGTATTTTGATAAGGAAGATAGTAAAGTCCTCATGCAACTGCTTGAATATTAGGTTATTACAATTTCTATTAATCAGCATTATGTACATTATACAGATTTCGCACTTTTTGTATATGAGACAACTTTCTTGTCACCTGCTTTAAATTTTAGAGTGATGGAAGTGTAATGAGACAAAGTGCCAAACTGTTTCAAAATCAAATTGCTCTACCTTGTGTAAAGAGCCTGTAAACTGTTACTGCTCAAAGATTTTCATTAATTTAAACCAAATGTGTCCTTAAGCTGTAGTTTTTAAATACCAGAGCCTCAATTCACGGTGAGTAAGCACATCTGAGCTGTACATCTAATAACACAAAAATTTTCTTCTAAGTTATATTATGGTATGCTCTCTTTTCTTTAAAAAGAAAACTCCTGAGATATTTCTCATGACTTAAATATCTTTTTCCTTCTCCTGTGATTACAAAAGGCTACTGGGTATATAAAACGACAATGGTAGTGCAGTAGAAGGGATTATATCTCCTGAGAACTGCTCATATACATTAGAAATAGCATGAAATGTAATAAATGATAATTAGCAACTAGACATGAAGGTTCTGTCTGATTGAACTGAAAACCTAGTTCAGACACAAGGAAATGTGACTCAACATCTGAATATATGAGGGAGGCAGAAAACCTTGTAAACCTGATAAAATTTAATTCTAAATTATTTTTAAATTTGGTACATAGCATGAATATATAAAATTTAGTCATACAGTCTTTTTAACTAGACTTTCATTCTAGATCTTAAATTTGATCAGTATAAAATCCCTTTATTTACCCAAATTATTTCATTGTGTCTAATTGAGGTTCCTTCCTGGGTGTGATGTCAGACTACAGATTACAGGAAAGCTGGTGCATCCCACAATGAGTGCATTATTCTGGATTCTAAGTGACTTGTGCTGCACAGACACAAAAGAAATTAAATAATTTAAGTGAGGATTGTTCCTGTTGCCTTTGTTATTTGGGAAATTCAGCGCACAAAAACCATTTTAGTTGCTTAAAATAAACTGCATGTTGCCTTTAACTCACATCTTTGTTTCATTTGTAAAAAAATACTGTTTTTTACATAAAATGCATTAAAAGGCACAGAATGATACCTACAAAAGTTTGAACACTCCTCCTGGAACAAATACAAACATAATGGAGCCTCTGTCACATAAAATGAATGTATATCAAAAGGACAAAAAAAATATAGTGACTCGTTCTCCTTAGAATATTGTCTCTAAGTATTAGTTGTGAGCTCAACATCTGTTCCATGGCAGGTTGTTAATGCAGTGTGTGTTCATTAAAGGTAAAGTGCCTCCTGTGTGTTACAGTCCTTAAATCTGTCTCTGAAATCCTTACTTGAGCACCCAGGGTACATTTTACCAGGTTAGGTCCTCTGGGAGGTCCAAAGAATGACTAGTAGCTGTTCTGTTCTCAATCAATTTTTCTATCATGGTAGCCATTTTTCGTTTATTTTAAGTCACATAGAAATATTCATTGTAGAGTTATTCAAGCAAAAGACAGTACAATAACCAGTCCTGATATAAGTAATTAAACATTATCCAGTACAGCCTCACAGATTTCTGTCATCTTTGCTTTAACAGGCCTTAGGCATATTCATAATGTGAAAGTATATTCTCTATTTTATTTCCTATTATATTGCTCTATCTGCTACAGGTGGAATTGCATTATCATGGGAAATTCGTTGTGTGCAAAACATGACTAATCTAGCCTTCTCCTTCAACTTTTAAATTAATCTTTTCCAAAAGAATTTCACCTTCATCCATTCTATTGACTGAAGTCACTGGTAGCCTATTCTTTAGCTTGGTAAAGGAAATGCTCAAAATTTTCTTTTCTTCTTCTTTTTGATCTTGGTGATTTTTATTATCTATTCCCTTGGCACTTGTCTGTGCTTATCAGCCCTTTCTTCAAGGTTTACTGGTTTGGGGCTCTAAGGTGTCCAGTACTACTGCCATGAAAATACCCCCTTACTCTAAAATCACTGTTTCTTAGTTTGAACTTCTGCTAAAACTGTGGAGTGTCAAAATCAAAAAAGCCAATCAAAATGTAGAGCAATGGGCATCCTTGAAATAGAGAGGATTTACTTAGCAAGAAAAAAATATTTTACATAAAACTGCTCAAAAGATGCACAGTTAGCTGTGACATTATTGGACTTTAACAAAGCATCAGAATTAAATTTAATTAAATCTTACTTAAACTCAGATTGATATAAATTATTTGTTATAAGCTGAGGAAAAAAGGAATTATAAACAAGAGATAGCAGGGATGAACAGTTCAAGGATTTGCATTCTTTCAGTCACTGTTATAAGTGCAGAAACAATGAGGGCATTGGTAAAACAGACAGGAAGTTTATAAGAAAGGAAGTTTATAAGAAAGGAAGCTTCTAAGTCCCCCCCTTTGTATGGGAACTTTAAAATCTCTGAAAAAAATTTTTTGACTAAGCAAAACCAAATGCTATGGATAAAAATAGTACCAAAGTTTTATCACGGGTGATAGTGGGGTTAAGATGTGACACCAAGGAGAGGAAATAATTTTTACATCCTTGTAAGGCATGTGGTTGTATTCAGAGCAGGTGCCCAGGCAGTGGCAGTGGGTGGGCACACCTGCAGGGTGGCCTCTGTGGATAGTGGCCAGGGCTGCCCTGTACTGGACACCCCCAGTTCCAGATGTCCCAAATGACCACAGGGCATGGCTGGCCATGCAGCCAAAGAGGTGGAGTCTCAAAAATGCACTCTGTGGAACAAGGCTGGATCAACTTACACAAAGAATATTTCTTGATCTTTTTCACATCTAACTAGGGTGATTCATAAGGATGGTCGTATTGGTTGCCTTTTGCTTTGTCATTGGCAGAGAGCAGTGGGAATGCAATTGGAACAGAGTGTTCATGGTACTATCTGCTATACACAGGCTAAATCAAACATTCAGTTTTTATCTCTGGAGTGGAAAGAAAATGGAGTTTTCACCTTGTAATAAATGTATTTCCAACACTAAGGTCTCTTTCATGGAGATTGCTGAGGTGCAGTTGTTACTGTTACAGTGCTGTCAATATTCATTAATTGTACCAGTCTCATGTAGAGCATGAAATAATTAAAAGTGGAAATCATCTAAAAGCTGAATTATTTGGATTTTTTCTTGTATTGAACCTACCCAGCAAATCCTGCCTTGATGAATCCAAAATTTCTTTTTAAATCTCTTTGATTCTGGAAAATTAAAAGTCACTTTTAAGTGACAAGTTTACAAAGCTTGTTAAAAAGGATTTCTTCCTCCCGAAAATCAAAGTTTGCATATGTGTAGTAATACAACTTGACTACAAAACTGCATCTTAATATGTTAATATGATTTATTAATTGTTTTTCACTGATGGCTGGGGTCGAAACAATAGAAATACTTGATATTTCAGGTTATAAAAAATTATATGTAGAAATAAGTCAAGACAACTGCTACAGATATATGTGAGCTTATGCTTTAGATCTGCTTGCATCTGAGTTATGAAGAAACAGTCCATCCTTAGTGGTGTAAATGTGAAGACTATCTATGTCCTGGGTTGCTAATCTCCCCGAGTTCAAGGTGTTCAATAGGGAGGGATAGGTTCCTCTGGAGGGCAAGACAAAATCTAAAATTTGCTTCAGTATTATTCCTCTTCTGAGGTTTATAGAATCCTCTTCTGAATTGCCTGTAGAGATACTTCTGTCTCTCCATTAGCTGTAGAGACTTGGGAGATTAGTTCTCCTGTGCTAAACTTCATGTTTTGAAGCACTGCTCTTCTATGATTGGTTCAAATCATCTCAACAGGAACTGCAAGACTTCTGTCCATTTCTGTGACTTTGGACACATCCATTTCTTATAATGGAAAGAAGGCATTCATCTAGAAATTGGGATGTTTCAATTTATTCTAGGACAAAATTGTCCTAATATTTTAATACTGAAAAACAGAATATGAAAGATATAATATGCCGTAGTGGATGGTATTGCATTGCCCCTCTTGACCCATAACAGAATAATGTTCAAATGAAAAATAAGTGAATAGAAATAAAGGAAATGAAATGCAGTTTTTCCGTATATGAAAGGTTCCAAATTAATGTATAAATTGATATTTCACAAGAAATGCCAAATATTTTATCAATTTTCGTGAATGCAGTGTTGAAAATAGATTTCCAAAAATTTTGCAACAGAAATCTCTCTTGAAACCAAGCTAAACACATTTGGCTTTTAATAAGAAAAAAGCTTATGCTGCTCAGCTGTAGTTGTCCAATTCTTCAAAAGACTCTGGTGGATTTCTAAGATTTAATAATTATTTCTACATTGCTAAATACATGGTTGCCAGGGAATTAAATTTAGCTCTGGGACTAGATGTGAATATATTAAATCCATGCTATTAAGAGTAACTCTGTTGTGTTAGAAGCACCATCCACCCTACATAGCATCTGGCTGTCTCTGTGTATGTGATTGTCCTTTACAATTTTTATTTAATAATATGATCATTAAATACGAAATTTAGGGTACATGTAGACTGCCAAGTTTCTACGGTGCCCTCCACTGGTCAGTTTGCTGAGACAACACTTACATGGAAAAAGATTATGTAAGGATATCTATTAAAACCTGGAGATATACACAACAGAAGACAGGTGACATTGTGGTTGGTGTAAGGAAATTAAGCTGTCTGAAGTCTAGACATACCATGGCCTCAGCCCTACTCCTGTAACATTCATGAAACTATTACACCTTTGTTTCTGTAAAGCTAGGTTTTATTATGACACAAACAGACAGATATGAGGCAGCTAATAGCAAAAGTCAGATCTGTTAGAAATGAGAAATTAAAATGTAAATTGCAAACAAATCTCCTTCCTGACCCTTATCCTTGCAGGGTAAATTCTTTCCTTAAGATTTACTTTTAATCCAGTTTCTAGTATACAGCAAAGTGTACAGAATGTCTAATATTACTTTGTTTCTATCACCTCTAATTTTGTCTGCACGTCCACTCCCAGGTCATTCTGGTCCTTAATCCTATTGGTGGCTTGCAAGATGTCCTGCTGTCCCTCCACCTCCTCTGTGAAAGGGCACTATGTCCCTCTCAGACTGGTCCTGTTAATGCAGCATATGGAAGCCAAGAAAAGATAAACTGGCAGCTTCACTCAGCTGTTTTTGAAGAACAGGAAATAAAACAGAGTTTGAGCAGACAAAACAGGTATTCATAGAAACTGTCACCCAAGGATACATAAATTTTTTTGTGTGCAAAAGCTTTGAAATATTATTTTAGGGTTGCTTCATGGGGTATAAAATGATGCAGTTTGTCACATAAAGCAATAAGTTTAGACAGACTGGGCTGAGTTGGAGCAGACAGGGTCATCCCCAGAACCCAGGAGACAGCAGGTCCCCTCACTGAAGGGTGTGTGCATATGTCAGCCAATAGGCAGGAGTGTTAATAACTTAAGGACATAAAACTTGATGATAGGAAAGGAGAAGAGCAGTGAGGAGTGTAAATTCACATCTGAAAGGAATATTAGAAGGATGATAAAGAATGGACTGAGCATAAAACTTTTCCCAGTTTTTTTCTGTGAATTCAAACTCTAGATATAATGATCGCAACACCTTTTGTTCACAAAATTGCATACAATTCTGAATTTTTTCCAGATGCTGTTAAAATTTCACCTGGCTGTAAGGATTGGAACTTTCAAGTTTAGTTTGCTGTTAAGAACAGGCTGCTTTGATGATCTGATGAACAGAACTGTCAAGGAAACCTCCCTGACATTTAGTAAAATAATATGAAGAGTAATTAAGTCCAAAAGAAGTCTATAGCGCAGAGTGCTTTAAGTACTATTTTTAATGCTTAAAAACAGACATTATATTATCCTTTTTTTTTAAGAGCTAAAGGAAGAACACTGCTTATAAAAACCCAATAATTTTGTTTAATTGTTGTTAGTAAAAAACTTGTAGAGTAAATTTAAAAAAGTATTTTTAGTTACTTTAGACCTGGACAACATATCATTGAGAACCTACACATGTGCATTGTTTCTTTATAGTACTATCAGATATAGTGAGCTCTGCACATTGTTTTATTACAGTATCATCAGAAATTGTGTGCTCTGCTCTTCCTGTAGTCCTGAAGTTAATGTTAATTTTGTAGACTTGAGTTCAGTAATTCCAGATATACATAATAGGAAGAAAGAGTTAATTTCAAATTCCTCACACTGGAATCATTCCTCTGGAAAACTGATTCTGAAAAATCCCTTTCAACACAAAAACTGAATCACTCTTTAAAAAACACAGCCAAAAAAAAAATCTGAGAGGCAAAGTAAAGTCTTTTTCTTTGCTTAGATCGAACAATACTAGCTTGTGAATAACTATTATTTCATACAATTTTTTTGTCAGGATGTTAAAAAAAGGAAAGTGGTATCATTATAAGGAAAACCTGCGATAAATAATTGAATCTTACTGAGATATTCACTTTAATAACATTTGTTCTGACTGCCCATGAAAAGCATAATGACTTCCAATGAGCTAAGCCCTTTAAAACTTTCTTCAAGACCTGGGGTATAATTCAAACAGAATAAGTCTATCATATTCTTTGATACTTAAAACTTATATAGTTACTTTTATCATAAGTCTGCTTGAAGTCAAAAATTAGCTTTAAGATGATTTAGAGAACAGTAGTGGATAATGCCTGTACTTTTCAGATTGGTCAACACCCAAACACTCCCAGCACATTTAAAAATAATAACAGATTGGGGGCAGACAACATATTTGATCATATTAGGAAGTAGTGGAGTTAGCATTAAAAATATGTTCTAAAATCTGAACTCATCTAGTATATGATAATTTTAAAAGGGAGCACTCTTTTTATCAAAGGAAAACTATAATTTCACTTTTTTTGAAAGGGAGACATTTTCACAATCAGTACGAATACAGAACTCTCCACTTTCCCAGTTTTTATTGATTATAGACAAACCAAACAATAAAAATTTAAGTATCACCAGATATTATCACCTATTGGACTAATTTTATTAAGAAGGCATGTTCGAAAAAGAGCAACAATTTTGAAACAGGTTTTTCATCTTACCAGAAAGCCTAAGGAAATAATGCTAGAATCCAAATATATAGAACTATGTGAGCATAATCTATTTCATTTATCTCTGAGATATAATGCCAGATCACTTGCCAAAATGTCAAAATTATTTAATTAACTACTATGATTATTTATCATTGAAAGAAGTGTATCTGAGGGAAGTCCTTTAGTGTTCATTGGTTTTTAGTTATGTGTTGGATTAATTGTAGGTAGTTACTCAATGAGTCTTGAAGAAAGTATATTTCAAATAGTAGTCACATGAACATTTGATATACTGATGGAACAATACTGATAAAACAAGTCTGATGTTTCAATAGCTGCTTTGCTGAATGTGTTTCTACACTGGTAAACAAGGCATATCAGCCTCATTTTCCCTGCTGTAGCATTCTGGTGTAATTAATTTTTTCTGTTAGTTCTCTTCAAGAAGATTATTACATTTCTCTGTCAACAGTTATTTTTTGAAAATATAATTAGACCTAAACCTTTCTGGATCATTTTATCAAATTTGATAGTTTAAATGAGAGACATTGTCCCTTTCAAATTCATATGTTTCCATTAGATTAAAAGGCCTCCCATTAGAACTTTTCATTTAAATTTATATGAGATTTCTGATGTGTAATTCCATGCTTCACAATATTCGATTTCTTCTGCAATATTATCCAAACACTGTTGCTTTTTCATTACATTTAGCGTTACATTTCCCCCCTTTGGTGCTCTTATGCTAGAGGAGATGATAATTAAAACTATACAACTTTAGCTGATTTTTTCACAGAAAAAGATATTTTTATGGGCAACAGAAAAATAATCACTAATAGCTTCGCTAAACCCTTAAATGCAGCTCTAATGAGACAAATTCTGTACTGAATTAGATGTAGGCTAGCATGACATGATTTTTTTTCTTTAACCTATGAAAGTTTGAGTACCAAATACTACTATTGACCCTAATGGAAACAACAGCAGCAATTGGTTTTGTTTATTTGTTAGTTTGTTTTTTGTTTGTTTGGTTTTTCTTAGGTTGGTTTGTTTTGTTTTGATCAAAGACAAGAAAAAATTTGGACTTGAATATGAATCTGAATATATTAGGAAATGATTTGCTGGCTGCAGTGCTGTTCTGGTGAAACTGGTTATGGGAGAGACACATTAAGGGCTTGCTATGCAGGGAAACCCACCCTTGGGCAAGGAAATGTCACTCTTGAAATACTGTCTTTGTCTCTGGTACATGGAAATGAAACACCTGCGTTGTACACTTAACTGGATATCCTTTTAAGTTTATCTTTGTGGTTGAAGTATTCTGCTTATTCTTTAAACACGAAGTGAGAGAGTTGGCCACAGCCTTCCTGCTGTGCTCTTGGGAGAGGCAAGTCCCTCTTCTGAAACAGATTGCTGACCTGCCAACTGATAACACTGAAATATGGCCTTGTGCTTTGAGGGCAAAATTGTCAATCAGAAGGAACAAAATGGGAGCTATTTAGATTATCTGAATTTATTTTGGGAAATAAGTGTTTATGATAGTTAAGTACAGAGCTTTAGGTCCAGAATTTCAATGGGTTCTTTTGAAAAATATGCTGCATCCTCCCAATTCCTACAAGTCCCCAAGCATTTTCTACCTACAATGACAAGAGATAATCTTAAAAAAAATAGATAGCAGGATACAGCTGCTTGAGCAGGCTGGTTGTTTTGAGAATGTGAAAATAGAGAGGGTGACTTAACCCCCAAGAGTTGAACGTGGTCAGACATCATATTCCAGAACACAGGGAGGCAGTGATTTCCCATTGGAAATCCCTCTGATATCAGATTGTCAGCTACGATCTTTCTAGAATTAAGTACTTATGGCCAGCTCTTTCTCCTGGGAGGCAGGCAAAGACTTCCCTGACATCTATGGGTAGTCAATACAGTAGTCACTGGGACAAGGCTGCCTTATCTTGCAGTCCCAGTGGCATAGCTTAGAACAGAAACATAAATCCAGGCTTCCTGCAGCACAGGTTAAAAAACCAAAATGCCAGAAGGCAACAGTCTGAGGGAACAAATAATTTCATTATTCTATCTCCAAAATAAATAATTGCATATACAAAACCACCACCCCAAACCACCAAACCCCATAACCCATAAATGAATCTGATTTCCCATACCCCATATGAGAGCTTGACCCACCAAGTGAAAAATCAATCCTTTTTTTTTCTCTTTCTTTCCCAACTGATTCATTGGATTCAACGCATTACTCCCCCAGGGAATTGATGAGAAGTCTTCCTAAGTGTAGGAGACACCAAGGGCTCTGAACCACTTAGCAAGATCTGTGTCTGGTCAAATACATATGACAATTTCTAGATGCCTACATAGGTGTTTCTGTAGCTGTATCATAAATGTAGATGCTCTAAGGATATGAGGCATTTCCAACACATGAGTATATCTGAGTGTGGAATCTGTTGTTCAGTAAGTCTAGACACTTCGATTAGACACAATGAGTCACAATTAGACACTCAAATTTCTGTATGAATTTATATGGAAGGGTTAGGAGTTTCAAATATGTCTAGGCTGAAAAGAAACAGGTTTAGTTGGTATTCAATTCAACTCTGCTCTGAAATCACTTTTTGAAAACTTCATCGGATCAAATTAGCCAACTGTCTGGAGAGGGAAAGGTAGCCCCAGTTGCTCCCAAAGTGCTTGTGTACCTTACAAATGGGAAACACACTCATTTCATACTTGGGCTACTGCTTTTCAGCATGATTGGTTTAGACTTAAAGAATGCATATCCCTTCAGGATTCACTGAAGGTAGCTGTTATGCTCGAAGACACTGAGATGATGGTACTTGCTTGGTATCTTTCCCATATACTGAGAGTGAAGGAAAAAGGTATGTCTTGTCAGGATAATCTGAGGATGTTTTTAGCATATGCAGCTCCTTGTTGGGATGTAAATACTGGTACAAGTTGCAAGGTTTTATAGAGACATAAACTGTGTCTAAAAGCCAAAGCCAATATTAAAGTGGCAGGATGTAGTGAGGAGTGGTAGCTGCTCAGTGGGACAATCTCAGGCCCTGAAATAATGACATAGTTCTGATAAGGTCTGACACAGTTATTACTGTCCTATACAGTAAAATCACTGTCAGTACTGGCTGTTCAGCTGCCGGTAAGGCTGAAATTTTCTGCATTTCTCATTTTCTCCCTGTTCCAAGAAAAATATTTATAAAAATACTGCTTCCTCTTCAAACCTATAGAATGAAAATTCTTGTCTCAAAGGTTTTTTATTTATCTCACTATTATGTTACCCCAGGATGCTTTTCATAGCATTTCTTTCTTCCCCTTTAGAAATTTTTATGTTGTGCTTGCAGAGCAGAAACAGCTGCCAGGAAGTGAACTATTTTTTTGTCACGATCATGAACAGCAGCAGCACACAACTGGCTCTCTCCTGTGCCTTTTTGGCCGCTGCTGTGGGAGTGAAGGCAAGGAGGAACAGGACATGACATGAATTCTGTGTGCACTAACCAGGACCTGCATGCTGGCATGACATCTTAGGTGAATGCCTCTCCCCCATAAAGTTGCTTTCTAGCATGTACACAGGAGACAGTTCAGGTCTGCCTAGAAGTGTATCCACAAAGTGATCTGTTGCTTTGCTTTTTTTTTGATTTCTACCCACCCCTTCCTCTTAAGAATAACATGCCTATCAATCACTATCTGCTACTATCAAAACATATTTTCTATCTATATTTTACCTTATCAATTTACCTTTGTTATATCCATTACTTCCAATTAACTGAACATGACTTACACTTATCTGTTATAATTGTCCTTGTGGAATTGTGTCACTGGTGAATCTAGGGAATACTTCTTAATTTACATGAAATTTTTCAAGTTAAAAGCTATTTAAAAAAAAAATCAATTTAATCTTTCCTGTACATTAAAATTCCTTAGATTCATTCTTTTTTACTCCAGGATTCCTGGTGTTTTTTTCCCTCATGTTTATTCTTTTTTATGGCAACATTTTATCTTCAGCTTTATTTTATGGTCTGCATAAAATTTCAACACACCAAAAAACTTAGTTGCTTCCTTGTTTCTGTTTTGTTTTTTTGAACCTCACAGAACTAGCAGGGCATTCATAAAATGCCAATAAAATGCTGAAAAACTCAAAGTGATTTCACCATTTGAAACTGTAAGAAGTCAGGTGACTTTATCTGGAGAATACAATATTTTTGAAACACGGAGCACTGCATACTTACTGAAATCCAGTATCAAGAACAACTGTTGCAATATTTCAAGATCTGGATAGTATTACTTTAATAAGAAGTAATAAATATTTTGACAAACATTGCAAAATCTATGTCACATGCAAGAAGTAGTTTTCTATTATCAGGTTCCCTGGAGCTTCCAGGTGCCAACAAAGACTAAAACAACAAAGGGTGTGGAGACAGATAAACACTTACCTTATTGAAATTGAAGAGAAATGGAAATTTTTGTGGCAGAACTGTTCTGTGTATTGTCTAAACTACACTGGCAGAAATTCAGAGAAGGTGGTTTAAAATGTCATATGCTCTTGGGCAAGTGAATGAGGCAGTTTTGCTGAGATGACCAGATGTTTGGAAGCATGGTATGGTAGCAATTGAAGAACAGCAGCCACAGAAGCCAGAAAATATCCAGAAAATGTGTTTTAAGAAGTAAATAAGGTTTTTGAAAAATACATAGAAGATTCTGGCATGACAACTTATTACCCTGCTTGTCAAATAACCAAAGTGTTACCAAAGGGATTGAGATAGATTTAGAAGTGGGATTCCAATAGAGTTAGGCATTTAAGCTCTGAAAGTCTAGTATCTTGTCCCCATAAGCAAGCAAAATGCTCTAACAAGATGCCTATTGATCTAAGCATTTCTAAAGAGCAGGTTTGTGCACAAGGGCAAACCTCTTGCACCATATACACTCCAGGAGACTTTAACTTGATTTTAACAGGTTGTCTATATCTAAACTGGTATCTACCTGCAGTGAAACATTTGCAGAATTCGGGCTGGTCCAGAAATGTACAGGGAGTGACTTTTAGGCTGTCCAGGTGACTCAGGAGCACAGGCACTAGCAGGCTTCTAAGTTTCTTGACACTTCTAAAAATTCCTGCAATGCAATGCATTTTCTGGGACTCGAGTGTATTGATTTAGTTATTCCTTGTGAAGTGTTAAAGCCTGTTTTCCAGTTTGTCTTCACCCTGATTGCAACACACCCCTCTGTGGTCAAAGTAGAAAAGCAGTCTGTTAGTGCTGTGAGAAGCACTCACACGCTCATTGTGTGTGCTCATCTTTTCATCTCTTCCTTAAAACACTGCACAACTCATGAGAATGTGTTTATAGCTGAATAACCCTGAAATGTTATGTCGCTGATGCAGATTGACCTCCATAAATAGCATGTCCTCTATACCAAGATCCATTTTCTCCACTCTCTACTGCTCCTTTGAGATGATTTTTACTGTTGTTCCTAGCTCTGGGGATTTTTGTTGAGAGCCTGTTTGCAGAACACATACCACACATACCTTTCAAGGCTCTCTGACTCTTATTACCGATATTACTTTTAAAAATGATTTAGTGAAGGCTGCAGATGTGCTAAATGGTTTGGCAAAAAAGCATGGAATGCCTCTGGAGAGGGGCACCCACCTGCTGACTCATGAGTCAGTGCTTCTTTGGTTTTACAGTGCTGAATGTAAAATAAATAGCAGATGATAAGAAATTTTGTACACTACAATAAAACACAGAGAATGCACAGTTCGTGACAGAAAAGTAAATTACTGCTGCACATTTGGTACAAAATGTAACTCTACTGTTATGTTTCTCAAAATGCTTCAAGTGAAAATGCAAAAACCTCCTGTTGCAAAGCATTTTAATTTCAGATCACTCTTGCAGTCCTCCAGCCTATCTGTTTTCTCCCCCAGGAAGTAGCACCTTTTTTAAGTACTAAGTCACAAATGGCAAGTGCCTGACCTGAAGTATTTGGCTGCTATTAAGTTTCTTCAAAAACAAGAAAGAGGGAGAGAGATTAAATATCACCATCATACGCTGCTGTTTAGAAGGAAAGTGGCTTTAGTGCATTTAGCACAGACACAGTTCAGTGCCACAAACTGCACTAATGTGATGAGGTAAAGAAGGAAAAATAAAGGAGCGTTGTTTCATCCTCCCCTGGATTGTGGTTGTGCCCAGTAGTAGGTTTCTTAATGTTTCCATCACATCCCCCTATTTTTAGAAGTTAATAGCTTGACTATAACAATTTGCTTCAGGCTGAAGCTTGGCGTACAAGGTCTCAGTCAGGCAGCACATTTAGTGAAATAGAAGATTACCCATTTTAAAGCCATATTTTTTTTCCTGTCATAAAATCTAAAAATATTCTCCTTTTCAGGAATTACATTTGGCATTTGATTTATCTATAATGTAATCTGATATGTTTTCTCACTGCATTTAACCAATGAAAATCCCTATCATGAAAAAAAAAAGAATTTTTTTGCTTGTTTTTCTGTATCGACGTGAGCCTGGTGACCACTATATTCACACTTTCCAGACTTTAAAAAAATCTGTAGCTATTTGAAATTCAAAGAGATATAGAAGGAATAGATTATATGACATTTGTCTTCTGTGTGAATTTTTGCTTTGGGGAAAGCCAGGAAAAAAGATATAGGACTAGCTGAACTCTGAGTTTAATCTAATACTGTAGTTCTTATTTTTTTATGTGTTTCAGAGACCTTGATTGCTTAGGTACTTCAGCAACACCAACCTGAAAAGATACTTGCTAGAAAGACAAGGTGATTTGTCTGAACAAAACATGAAACTTACAGCACATTTCCTGTAAGTCTCTTGTAAACTACTTTTTCTGTATTTGGAATTATGCTAACTATAGTAGAATAGATGGATGAAAGAGATTTAGAGAAGAGGCAAACACTCAGTCTTTTAGATGAATTAAGATTCTTGCAGACGTGATGCAGTGGTAGTTTCAAAAGCAGCATACTCACGTTTTAATGATCTCAGCTCCTCAAAGCAGCTCCGCCAGGTTACTGACATGCAAGCATGTCACAAGCCAAGTATGCTGGACAGGAGCTCTAGATGTTTCTGACAGCCCTCCAGAAAGTTATAATTATTGGTCCTTTATTCAGTGTGGACTGGGGAGTGTCTATGTATTTCTTACACATTAGGACCTTTAGAATAACTACAATATTTTTGGCAATAATTTCAAAAAACAACTATCTTCAGTTTCATCAGGCAATGGAAAAATCTGTGTTTGAACAGCAGATGTCTTCTGTGAAATAGGAAAGGAGAGAAAAAAGCCTCAGGCAGTCTTCAGAATCGGAATGTTTATCGAACAGTTTTTAACACACTGACCAGTAAGTTTGGTTGGGTTCTTGTTTTTCATCCTTCTGTCACCTACAGCATATTTAGTGTAGAATTAGCCTTGATAGAAAGGCTGAAATTTATTTTAATTCACTATTCTCAAATTTTGTGAATATCTGTGTTAGATAAAGTAGATTTGCTAAAGAATGATAGATGTCAGATTTCCTTCCTTCCTTCCTTCCTTCCTTCCTTCCTTCCTTCCTTCCTTCCTTCCTTCCTTCCTTCCTTCCTTCCTTCCTTCCTTCCTTCCTTCCTTCCTTCCTTCCTTCCTTCCTTCCTTCCTTCCTTCCTTCCTTCCTTCCTTCCTTCCTTCCTTCCTTCCTTCCTTCCTTCCTTCCTTCCTTCCTTCCTTCCTTCCTTCCTTCCTTCCTTCCTTCCTTCCTTCCTTCCTTCCTTCCTTCCTTCCTTCCTTCCTTCCTTCCTTCCTTCCTTCCTTCCTTCCTTCCTTCCTTCCTTCCTTCCTTCCTTCCTTCCTTCCTTCCTTCCTTCCTTCCTTCCTTCCTTCCTTCCTTCCTCCCTCCCTCCCTCCCTCCCTCCCTCCTGCTTTCCTTTCTGCCCTGCCTTCCCTTGCTTTCCTTTTACTTCTCTAAACATCAACACTTATCCTTTGAACTTGTACATTATTACATATCATACCCAGTTTAAAGTAACCTTCACTTTAAATTCCATGGGTTTTGTTGGGTAAGTCAGTATTTCGACAGCATTATTACAGTTTTCTTTGTGCGAGTATTGTCAGGCAGACACTTAGCACAGGTAAGTATATTGCAGTTCTACTTGGGGCTTAGTGGTGAATGTCACCTATTAGGCCTTTGCAAAATCCTCACAACTGCTCAGAAATTCTACTGTGTGGAAAAATTGTCTATTGTTAAGCAGAGCTTTAATTAAAGCCACACTTTGTTTTCAATCCAATTTAAGAACAAATACAAAAAAAGGAAGATGTAAATTTTACAATGCCTGGCAATGTATCCAATTCTGAGCTGAACAAAGAAGCTTATATGCTGAAAATCTTGTAGGAATAAAGCAAGTAAGATAAATAAAAAGCTTCCAGTGCTTAATTCCAATCGTCTCCACAACAACTGGAGCTGCTGATAAGACACCTACTCAGAGTAATGATGCATAATGTGAAGAAGCAATAACCCAGACTGCATAAGTATGAAGGAATGCCATTCTTTTAAAGAAAAGTGTGGCAAATGTGAAACTCTGTTAATATTCTGAGCCGTTTTCAAAGATATTTTTGTGAAGACAGCAAATTGCAAAGGTTTATTTTTTTTCCAAGTATGATAGAGAGAACAAGAAATGTAACTAATATGAGGGTATCACACGTTTGTCCATGTACTATCATGTAAATATTTATGTTCTGTCAGCTCATTATTAGTGGAGGTTCTAATAGGAATATAAATATGATAAAGTGTGTTTGCAACAGATAAATCATAGGGGTGCTGAAGTAATTTGCAACATTAAAGCTCATTTTGGAAAATTACAGAGCCCCAGAAGATTGTATTTATGTATTACAAAGGAAGGGGATGTTCAGAGGAAAACTGTTCTGGGCTGCTGACATTCTGAGGAGGCTATTCCTGCCTGGAACTGACTTAGGAACATATGCAAATACTAATGAAGGATTTTGTGAATAGAAGAAGGGTAAGAATCAGCATAGTTTCAATTGCAAGGCTAACCTTATTCATTTAAATTTCATGCAGATGAATTACTCTATTGAAGTAATGTAAGAAAAGATTAGTTAAGATTAAGCTGGCAATAAAGATACTAATGTTTTATTACACACAGAGTTCTATTTTGCATTTTATGTGGGGGTAAATTAGATCACAATGCTGTTTATCCTTGTTTTATGAAGGCTATTTTAATATCCTTATTAAAGCTTATTCTTGCTCTGCCATCCCTCCCCTCCTCATCCCCATACAAATTTTACCTAGGCAGACTAAAAGCAAAGTGCATCTTCTTCTTCATGCCTTAAACACAGTTAAGAACAAAAGAAAGCAACCAATTTTCTCCTCCATCCCAAAAAAGGCTAAGCAGAAGAGACTTTGGAAGGTCATATTATAATGAGATTAAAATGTAGCTCTCTGAGTTTAGCAGCAAATAAATATAGTCCAGCTCTTTTCCATGAATGTTTTATTAATGAGATTAATTTAAAGTGAAACATATATTATTCCATTCTGTGACAGGGTAGTCAATGTCTATCTGATGATTGTAGATGATTGCTCAAGTAAAACTCCATGAGAAGGAAAAAATTATTTTCTGAACAACAACAAAAGAGCTTAAAATAAGAGTGAAATCTATCTATCTGTCTATCTATCTATCTATCTATCTATCTATCTATCTATCTATCTATCTATCTATCTATCTCATGCTTTTTTCTTCCTGCTAGTAAAAGCTATCAAAGCCTTTGTTGCTTGTAGGTTTGTATTTTTTTTTTTTTTTACTGGTTATTGGGCCTTGATTACCATTAGAGGAAATGTTATAACTGGATATCATACCTTTTGGTCCTTTTCTCCCCTACCCAAAATGTGGTCAAAATGGTGTGTTTTGATTTGGTTTGTTTTGGGGTTTTTTTAGTTTTATTTTTCGTAATAGATAAATATATAAAGCATACTAAATAAAATAGGCAGCTAATTTGTTCTTTCAAGGGATCAGGATAACAGCTTTCTGAAGCAGGAGTTACATAACTTACAGATTTCTCCATGCAGAGCCCTCCTTTAGACAGAGACCACACATTCATAGAAGTATTTCTCCCAAAGCCCAATATGTTAGAAAAAGACAAGATAGCTGCCTTCACATAGTTAAAACTCATTTTCCTGCCCAGTATGGCTCTCTCAACTCCTTGCTACAAACCACTCAGTTTCGATGCAGCTGAGAACTTCACCTGCTAAGGCTTGCATCTGCACCTTACTCAGTGTGTTAAAGAACAGAGCTGCCATGCAAAACCAAACTGTGAGTTACTGCTGGGAAGCCCGCAGTCCACTAGGCTGCATCCAGTGATCTCACTTGCTCTCTTTCCAAATACAGTCCCATTTTCTTCATGTGTTCCTTTTTGACTCGTCAATGCCAATGTTCACCTTTTCTCTTATTGCAGTATGATGTGCTAAATATCCTTCTATAGGATAGGCCTGGAGAACTTCAGATAGTGAGAAACTGAATAGGAGTTGACTTGTTAACTAGATTCAAGAATATTATAAGTACTTTCTATTTCTAGTACTCTATCGCCTGTGTAATTCAAAGAATTAATTTAGATAGCATTTAACCAGATGGAAGTTGAAATTTATTTCTGAGAATAGAGTGGGTTTAATAGATTTTTCCATTGTTATTTTTGTATAACCTTTTTATCAGTCTCTTTCATTTCAGCTGTCATCTCCTTTCCTGTGTTCTGTCTTTGCCTTCAGGTTTTCAGTGGACTTTGCCATCGTACCCGTTTCAAAATTTAACCCTTTAACCCTTACCATTATTTAGCCAATGTGATATTTCTATACTAACCTTTTGCCTACTAATACTTATATACAGATATTTTTATATGTTCAACTAATGAACACTTATTAAAATATAATCATAGTGAATGCACTGAAAATCTGTTACAAAAAATGGAGAAAGTGAGAAGGAAATTCAGCTTCTTCCCTTATACCACTTTCATTGTACTGAGAGCTGTTAGACACCTAATCTTCTCAAGCAGTGGTTCTATGCTTATAAAAGGATTATATTATTAGTAGTTTAATTATTAATTATGCACTCTTTTTACAAATGTTCCAAAGTTTTTGTCACTTGATTTTTAAAAAGATAATGTTTTAATTTTTTAATTGTCATGACTTGCTTTAGTTTTCCCCACACTTTCATGAAAAGTTTATTCAAGAAGGACACAAGGAGATAGATGTCTGTAGGAGAAGCAAATAGATCTCCTGCCAGTGCAGTGACTCAAGCCATTGGGAGAATAGCACGAACTACCTGTACAGAGTCCATGGTTTGATTACTGTCACTACCAGTCAGATCATTAATCACAATAGTGGTAGTGACAGCAAAGTTCTTGACCTCATCATGAAAGGCAGGGAGGACATCTACTGGAGCAATTCATCCTCCAGGCATAACAAAACTGTAGGGAGGATGCCTTTGATTATATAGTATCCATTTTATCCATTAATTCTGTCTATAATCTTGGCAAAAATGTGATAGCTACAGGAAGGCAAGATCTTGTGTTTCATCTGCTCTTGGAGAAACAACTTTTGTTTCTGATGACGTGAAATACATGTTCCTTTTCTCAAAATTCTACATCCCTGAGGAAGTAGTAGCTTGGCACTGGAAACTGGAAATGTGAGTTTCTGCAACTGTCTATAACAACAGTGAATGTGACTCTCTTTTGTTGTATGGAGGTTGCATGGAAAATTGCTATGGGCCCCCTTCTGAACACCAAAGCATGTATATCTTACAGAATAGTTATTCTCTAGTGGATGAGGAGTATTTACAATCTCTTGCTCCTAAAGGATTTAAACCTGAAAACCCAGAGAGACTTATTCTAAAAATTGAAGACTACAAGGCAGAAAATATCCAGCTGCTGATGGCACTAGACAGCACTGCAACCCACCTTACTGTCCATGAAACACGTGCCACTTTTTATCGGTCTTCAATCTCTGTGCCATTTTGCTGACAACATCTGCCATTTGTTGTGCTTTTTCATTTGTTCATGGAAACTTCCCTCATTTTCCCAGTTATTTGAATACAATCAGTCTTCAGAGAAATGATCTTGATCAACTTTGACAATTAAAGCCAATTTGATACTCATTTCCTATAAGATTATTTGCAAAAAACTATTAATTTTGACAACAGAGGATATAAAAACGTGTTTTAAATATTTTTTCAACATAATGAAAGTGAAGTTGCAAGGAATTTCTGTTCTGAGACTGGGAAAATGGTTATGGAGGATAATATCTTCAATGAAAAACTTCAAAGACTTAATCAAATATAGTAACGTAGTACTTGCAAGACCTATGAAAAATTGCGAAGTGTCTATGCAAATAAATACTCAAAAAGGAGGGTAATTAACATCGATGTGTCAATGAGGTCTTTTTATGGCTTCATTTTTCTCTCTTCTTCACCTGTCACACAAACTAGGCAATGCAATATCATTAGATGATTAACTAGAAACACACACCTTCCAAGACCATAGACAACCCTTCATTGAACTGTTTTTTGCAATTATCTAATTTATATACTGAACTGAGAGCTAATGGGTACTTAAATGGTTTTAAAAGCAGTTTTCAAAATTAAATTTTATCAGAAATAGCCATAATAAAACTCTAGTAATGAAACGTCCCTTTGCACAAAGAAGTGTGCCTCATTTGGCTGGCAATATGTGAAGTGAAAAGCAACTGATTCATACACATGTAACTGTGGAGCAAGTATTGGTTGTGACTTCCAGTCATAGCAGAGACCTTGAGAATATTAGCCAAAGGCAATGTGTATAATAGCATTCCTATTTTTTATTTACACAATTGGTGCTAAATTATGACTGGAAGTAATGAATCAAGTGCTCATCGATGTATACCAACTAAATTGTTTGGTATTTCAAATAAAGTATTTCAAGCACAGCATTTCAAATGTCGACTCTAGGCAGTGCCATGAAAACAGGCATGAAGCTGTGAGACCTAATTTTCATTGTGTTTACTTAAAACATCAACACTGCACTTCATAGCTTGCAATTCAAGTTTCCATGTTTCCTGTCTTTGTAGGAAGAAGTGCCAAAATATTATTTTACTTCTTGTTTAATAATTTATGCTTATATCAGCAGTTGTTGAAATTTCTCAGGAAACAGTCACTTCGTGTTAGATTTTTTTGGATTTTTGCTTAAAACCTAAATCCTATCATTTTGTTTTACAGCTGCTGAGACCCAGACATCTTAAAGGCTGGCTTACCTTGATCAACAAGATTCTCACATCTCCAGCTCTGCACAATTCAGTTTAGATCTTCATATTGCAGGAAATTAGAATTTGCTGTTTTAATTGGACCTTGCTTGTCTTTGACCTGTAACTGGATATTCAACTAGCACTTATTTATCACTTTTCTTTCTGATTTGTCTCTTTCACTTTTTTTTTTTATCATCTATTTTCACACAAGCAGTTCGCAACATTGACGTATGATCATGTAAAATTGTTTGGCAAATGCCAGTACTCATACAAGTAGGCCACAGTTAAATCTCAGCCAGTGCCAAGTGTTAGCACTGTGCAAACTTCCCATATAATTCACTAAAACACCTTAGTCTTAACCTCTGTCTCATCCACTTAAGTGATGTAGGCTTTACATTACAGACAGTTTGTAAAGTGTACAGAAGTGACAAGCAATTATTTATTTTGCTCTTTCTCTTAATATACAGAGAAGGCAACGTGCCAGCCTGTGACATCAAGCCCAATGAAAAAATTTCAATGACAAAAATAATAGTAATAATTTTAGAAAGAAACATACACCCTATTTATCAACCTGGAGGAGCTATAGATGAATTCATATTTTAGGGTCAGTAGTTGACTACAGTCACCTATAGTTTGGGAGTTTTGTCAGCAGTTTGAATTAATATATTGGGAAAATTAAAAAAAATTTTAAAAATCTGTCTACAATCCCTCATAAATTTTATGTACAAAAGTAAAAAGAATAAAAAATACTACAGTGAATATAAATCCCTGAGATTTTCACAAACTTCACATCTGTTCCAATAAAATTTACTGGTGAATTAACTGGTGAATTAATTTCATGCACTAATTCAAAATTAATGAAAATGTATATATTTGACAGGCTGGAAACACTACATCAGCTTTCTTGTCTCTAGTTTCCATATGTTTTCAGGTGCATGTAGAGATATGAGGGATTATTGAGAAGGCATATTGCTGTTGAGTGTTAAAAAGCGAAATAAAAACCACACCACTAAATGTAAATGGAGAAAAAATAGTAAATTGAATTATGACACTTACCTTCTGGGGCAGAAATCTTGCTATTATGCATTCAACAATTTTGTGATGATAATGTGGAGTTTGTGCTCCATGCTAAGTGGACTAACTGAACAATCATGTTCCATAATGTATTGCTTTGTTTTGTGTGTAAAATCCTCCAATGCAACCTACTTTAGACATGGAACTTTCCTAGCAATTATCCTCCAACAATTTAGGAATAGGTAAATAGATTGACATTTTGTTTAATTATCCCTATTAAAATGCAAGCTTGTGATATATTATCGTAGTAAAGTCTAGCAATAGATGAAACGTGCTAGTGTTCCCACAAAGAAAAACCTTTCTTTTTGGGTTACAATTTATATCATAAACATAAAAAGCCTACGTCATTTGGGCCTGTAATAATAATAATAATAATGACAATATGAATTATATGATTATCATCTTAGTAACAATTTTACTTGCTCATACCTGGAAAGGATATGAATTAGAATAGTCTAAAGTATTATTTGCATCCTTGTTTCCACTGAGCACTTAGAATACAAGGTTAAAGCTCTGTCATTTTTTCAAATTAAGCCACTCCTAGCTGCCAGAAGCAGAATGGTCTACATTTTTCTATGGTTCCCACTGGGCTTCTATCTGATCTGAAGGTTATTACTATGGATTGTGTTTTGCAACATGATCATAGTGGCCTTTTCCAAACACCATAAAAACTTCAAGAGACTAATCAGCTCCTGCATTCATTTTACCATCTCAGTCCAGGATTTTGCTTGGTTTTGCATGTGTTCTGTAATAGGTAAAGTACTGCAAGAAGAAATCAGGAAGCAGCAGAATTTATGAAAGTTTTTAAGGGCTCTTAGGAAATGAGTCTTGCAAAACTGACATTATTCCTGAGGACTTTCCTCCAAAAATTATTTTTTACAAAGGGCTATGTCTAAAATTATGAATTTCTAGTGGATATAACTTTTTTACTTTGGCCTGAAGTGCCTTGTTCTGGAAAATGCACCTGGACATTCTTTTTAAATAGTGCTATACAAAGAATGATTGCTTCTCTCTTTTATCCAACAGCCCCACAGGTATCCAAGACACTCTTCTAAATGCAGGTCAATCAAGTTCTGGCCCTTCCCTGGCTAAGAGAGTCTGAATATATCTCTTTTGCTTACTTTTATCTCTGAGTTCTTGTGGGTGTTTTTTGGCAACTTCTTTTAAAGTTATTCCAGAATGCATAGCGGAACTAAAGATTCACAGTGCTAGAGTAAGCGACAGGGAGCAATATATAGCATTACAGGTGGGATTAGTGTACTTAGACAGGTGAAACTAGTTTCTCCTTCAAATAATAGCTCATCATGTGGTTGTCTTTTGGAGATTTTTGATCTTCAGGTTCCGTAATAAATTATATACTTCCAAAAGCTTTAGGCTTTGTGTAATATCTATTGCTCTAGATTAAAAGAACAAAAAAGACAGGATTTAAGATATGAACCTTAAGCATGCAAACATAAAAATTGACTGTCTTTATAAAGAGGGTATCTGATGGATGTTTTTACTTTTATATTTCAGAAAATACATAGATTTAGCAAAAAAAATAATTACTTTGCCTGCATTTCAATGCATAACTTTTCTTGCCAATCATCAGTGTTGGCTGGATTGGGGTTATAACTTTCAGACTGAAAATCTTGATATCCTGTACTTTTAGTAACCCAGAGAAATCTTCATTCTCTGCACACTTTCTTTAACTCTGCATTGATTTTAAAAGCAAATCAGATATGACCTCTTCCCTCACACCTGGGCACACAAAATCTTATGGTCTATTTCCTTCTACCTGTCAGGCAGATTATGCAACTTTTGTATTCTTTTCCAGCAGCTTCTATTCTATTCCTTCTTTCTCTATTCCATCCCATCACATCTTGTCCTATCTCATCCAATAAGCTTTTTTTCCAGAGAAACATAAAGGAATCTTTCACTTTTAGTAAATTTTCAGTATGTGTTCAATGTTCACTAACTAGTATTTTCTACAGCCTCTAATTTGTAAGTATGCATACTGGGAGCCTTTTCAGCAAGGGTGAATATACCCAGGCTATATCTAATGATATAGTCTAAACCAGAAAATTCCAAAACTCTCATTTTCCTCAGTCTTAATCCCAGTACAGGCAGTTGTAAATCCTACTTTCCTCACAGCAGATGAGTGATGCTTTAAGGATTGATAACTCTTTATGAGTAAATAAGCAAATTTCTTTTAAAAAACCCTCTGTTTGTTTTGTCCTGCTAGGTAGCATTCAAATTTTAAAATTTAATAATTTAAAAGAATGTCCTGTAACAGATACAGGAGATAGACATACATATTTTAAAATAAATGCTTAAGTTTTGATATACCCAGTATGAAAACTGCAGTAAAATAAAAAGTTTTCCTTACAGCATACTCTTTTTGCTTGGGTATAATTTTTTGTATCCTTTATTTTGAGGGATCAGCAAAATTAAAGTATTGCTAAAACAAATCAGCATACTTCTCCATCTCTATTTCTATACCTTTTCAAGTTTAAAGATGAAGCCTAGGGAGGCTGGTAGTGTCACTATGCTATCTACTTTGCAAAATCTGTATGATGATATATGACATGCAAGAAAGTAGGCAGTCAAAGATACAGAAAAAGATTGGGAAATTACTTTCTATATTGAACTATGCTAAGCAGTGAACACTGATTTTCTGTTATATCCTGCAGCTATCTTGTCATAATAATTTTTTTTGCAAGTCCTTTCCTTTTGTTTCTAGATTTTCGAAGACTTAGCAGCCTGCCTGAAAGAAATAAACGGAAAGTCTGAAAATTTTCAGTAGAGTATGAATACCGATTAATTTTCTGGTGTATTTTTAGTCATGTTCCATTAAATATGTAAAATGATGAGTCGCTAGTATTGGTGAGAGTGGGAAGTGGAATATAATTAATAGATGAAAGAATGCCCCTTCAAAATGTAGCTGCTATAAGTACACTTCACTGATCATGAAATTTCTAATTCCAGCCCTCATATCTATATTTTAGATTGACTATGCCCCAGGGCCTCAGAAGTGAGCTCCATTTACTGAAAAGTCATGGGAAGTCATGTTTATTGTCTCAGCAGGTAGCTACACTTTAGACTTAATACTAAAAAACAAGAGAAAACAGAGGCCAGTTTATGTTATTGGTGCACGCTGAAGCTTCCTGACTGATGTGCATGGCAGAAAAGAAAAAAGAATAAAAAAGCGAAAAGAAAAAATAACACATGCATCAGGTTCTATCGAGCTTTAAATACCTCTGTTTTAAATGTGTGAACCTAAGTTCTTCAGTGTTCGCAAATACATTTGCAAGTGAGAACAGGGTAAGCAATTTCTTCTGCGGAAGGAAATGCGACCAATTTAACACACAAGAAATTCTGAGCTTTTGTGTAGGCTGTAACCATTTCAGCAATATCCTTCGGACTCCTATCGGTTCTCTAACCATACAAGTGGAAGGATTTCTGTACTAAAATTGACTACAGTAATGGAATATTTTGTCTGAAAAAATATTAAGACAGGATACTTATCTCTCTGAGGTTGCAAGCAAAACATTATGCCAACATATTTAATATACGTAGGCAGCAGCGAGGCAGCCCCAGACAGTCTGCTCTCTTTTTGTCACATAGTGTTCTTGGTGCCTAATAACATTGTGAGGAAGGGGCTGCTCTGTATCTGTGTAGCCATGTTCATTGCCATATGGTGGTTCCCAAATTACTCTGCACTCCAATGTGTCAGGATCGGCCAGAACGGTCTGGCTGGCTCCCAGCACTGAGCCCTTGCTGACAGGGCTGGTGCCACTCACAGTGCAATATGGTTGGTGATGCTGCATTTTCAGTGAGTTACCTTCCCTGCCAGCTTTTATTTTCTACAGTTATTGAAAGACTTATCTAGCTTACCTTTATTATTAATTATTATCTATCCCTGAAACACATCACCCATGCTTCTGCTAATAATACTTCCCTGGGGTATAATATCAGCTAATTAATCCATTAACTAATTAATCCAAATCCTTGAAAAAGTTCATTTGAGGTTTCCCATTAAGAGTGTCAGTCATATTAGTTACTCTAACCCTATGACTCCTAGGCCTGTTGCTAGTATTTCTGGAAGAAGTAGCATATTTAATTTTTTGAACATGAGTCTCACAATATTGAGTGGACTGCAACATGAAAACCTGCTAAGCTTGGAGCAGCACTCTAAATGATGTGTGTGTTTGTTATGATTATTAACCTTCTGACCTAAAATAAACAATGAGCCACACCACAGCTTTTCTGATAATTTCATAGGCTTTACTAAATTTTTTTTTGACATAACTAAATTGCTGTAACTTTGTCTAAATAGGTGTAATCCAATCCTGAGGTCATCTAACAATATTTATCAGCCCAGCCAAACAATCCTAGTATGTCAATATGTTCATACTGTATTATGTTCGTACTGTATTACCTTATATACTCAAAAGTTGAAAGTTTCTTTATAGGCTAACCTGATTTATTGGAAAATTAGAGTTTACATTAATTCTTTGATATGCAGATAATTAAAGTATAGTGCAATCAGTGATGGTGACAACCTCTATTACAGCACATATCTGTGCTCATAATAAACATAATGAATCTATGAGAGTAAGGAATGTCTGTCTGTAAAAAGAATGGCTTGCATTTTGGAATTATTGAATTGTACACAGAAAACCATAATTAGATCTATTCATGTTCTATTATATATTGCTATCCCACAGTGGATTAACAATAATATAAGTCACAAAGTGTTTCCAGAACTGAAACATACTAGAAAAGTCAGAAAGCTTGTATTAAGTGTTGAATTCACAAGGGAATCTTAGTCTGCTATTATACCTAGCACTTCATAAGCCTTTGTTTCTTAAAACTAGAACTGCAAATCATTTTGTGAGACAGAACGATGTTAAGATTTTATAGATGTTGAAATTTATTTAATAGTGTTCATGAAATATCTTTATGTCTTAACTGGAACTTTATGAATAACTGATTTTTAGCTGAACATAAAAGTCCAGACAAAAGCATGAGACGATCCGCTCTGTTCTTTGTCACATTAAAAGTCTGAAACAAATGTGTCACTCTGAACAGGGGATTTCTATTCGTTTAAGTAAAATTTATTTTTTTTAGAATTGTCTTTTTATTTAAAAATATATACTTAGCAACATTTCTAGATGAATAATTATAAGAAAAAATAGGAAAAAATGTGATGGAATTTAATAATTTTTCTTTGTAAAAATGCTTTCTTACATTTTTAAGAGTAAAAGTATTAATCAAATACAATTTAAAATTATTAAAGATTTCTAAGTTCTTCCTGGATACATCTCAGTTCACACAAAACATCTCCACAATTGCATGTTGTTATAAAATGTGTATGATTACAACCTATCTACTTTATAAATAATACTTTAAAAATATTCATAAAATTAAGCCCTTAACTTCAGGAAGGTTTTCACTACATGAAATGCACAAGTTCTTCTCAGTAAAATAATGAAAACCCATGAAAAGTCTTGTTTTGTCTGCAGTGATTTTTTTTTCAACGAGCTGTAATGGACATTACAAATCCTCTGCTGTGCTTTTATTTTCCCTAGCTCTGTGCATGCTCTTGAAACTTACTTTGGCACGAACACCTGTTTCCATCCTTAGGATCCTGTTTCCATCCTTAGGATCTCTTATAACCTTCATTCGGTCCTAATCCATTGCACCTAAGTGTTAGAGATAATGGATATTTTTCCAAAAGATATTTAAAAGGAAGGCTCCTAGCCAGTCATGATATGGTGCAGTTCTGACCTTGAGCCAGACTTTTGGGAAAAGAGCTGAGTCCTGGATTCTCTTTGCTCGGGAGGGTCCTAAACCTCGGTCTTTGCAGAGTTTTTGTGCCTACCATGCACATCACTGATCCTGGCCCTGACCTGATGACTTGAGCTCCTGCCCTCACCCTGAATTCGTCTCATCACCATGGACTTGCCTGGCTCCTAGATGCTGGCTAAGCTGGTTTTCTGTCATGGGACTTGCTCTGCTCACCCAGTCAGGGTCCGTGTCCTTTGCCAGCTGGGTCCTTGCCCTGCCATCCTTGCTGCAGCTCCCGGCTCCCAGCCCTCCATCCGTGGCAGAGCACAGCTCCACTCCTGTGTCTCCCTGACAGTGGGTCTCACTTTACAAGACCCTACCTCTGTATTGCTGCTCTCTATCAATTAACAGGTCTGCATCAAAGGACAGATACTTTGCAGAAATAAGTAGCAATAAAGAAAATTACAAAGAAATTTCTGTTTCGGAGTGGAGCAGCAAAAAGAGCTCTAGACAGCTATTTTGATATGTTCAAATGGCTAACCCTCCTGTGGTCAAGACGTCCTTTGCAGGAGTGAGAGATGGTTGCTGTAAAGAGCCTATAGGTTACAACCCTCATAGATACATGTTGCTAAGGGGAATTGAAAATACTGGCAGAAAATTACTTGGCATAATGAAAACATCACTTGATTATCATTCATTCAGTAATATTATTTTCATTAAGTAAATGGAGATTTCAAGAGCTTTCATGCCTCAGTCTCTCAGAAAAGAACACTGAAAAGCTGACCCTCAGCATGAATGTAAGCTAATAAAAGCTTTCCCAAATTGGAGGTAGGCAGTGGTGCCTACCAAGGTGATGTTTGTCACTGTTTGAATCGACCTTTCTGTGAAGCTTGAAAACCAATTCACATGTAATTGCAAAAGCTGCCTTTTGGTAATATCCTATTTTATTGACAAAAGGGGATGAGGTCAACTCATTTTCATAACAATCTGCTTGAAGAAATCCTTAAGCACTCTATCATTTATAGTTGTTTTGCAATACAGCCTATAAAAGTATTACTGAGCTTCGAGCAGGCAATAAGAAAGGGAAATAACAAGTTTTGTATTAGTTTTGCTGTTTTATTTTTTTAATAACTCTTTTAAGAAGCTGACTAAAAACCTAACATTAATGAGCAAAAAAAAAGATAAGCAACAAAATTTTTTCTCTGTTCATTGATCTAGTCTAGCTTTGAAATATTGCTTCCTTTAAAATCAAATAGTTCTTCTTGAATCTTTTCACAAAAGCAACAAATGGAAAAAGAAAGAAAAATATACAATGCAAAGGAAGGAAGTGGTTTTGAAAATCAGACACATTTGAAAGGTTCCTCTTTTTTGTAGCAATAGCTACAAATGTCAGCAGTGGCTAGTGACAATATGTGATAAGTGGTTGTCAGGAGACCTGGTTCTGGTTTTGGTTCACTACGTACAAATATGGTTTCAGTGAATTTATTCTTTTATCTGATTTTGGATTACCTTAGTTTGAGTCATAGTTTTCACTGATTAGTTAATGCTCATGAATGAATAATTTTCTTGGACAAATTGCTGCTTATCAATTGTTCCTAAACAGTTCACTACAAATTATTTGTCATTTTCTCCCAGTAGTATGGATGGCTACCTATGTCAGATAACAATATTTTTGGTCCTTGTTGGAATTCGACAAGCTTTCTGCACTAATGTGCCTGAAAACAGAACTCACAGTTTTAATTCTTATTACTGAGGCTGGTTACAGTAGACTGGTTTTTGAGCATAGGGAATGACAGATAAAGGTAATATAAAGACATAGGATACTTTAGGATATTTGAAATATTTTGGTGAACTCCCTTAGCCCAACACAGGATATCCTTTTTTATTGATCTTATATTTAGAAAATATCTGATGAGATTCATAAACAGATTTATCAGTGGCTGTATAATAATTAATTGTCTCTTGTCAGATTCAAATTCACAGCAAGAAAATTTCTAACACAAAAGCTGAACTATATGTGTGTTTTCTTCACCTGCTTTATTCTGTAGCTGAACTGACAAACCATGCTCTTTAGGAAGCTCCTGTGTCATTTCTCTCTCTTATAAACAGTAAATGACTTTTGTATAGCAGCCGAAGGAGGGCATGGATTGAATATTCTGCTGTTTACTTAGTGCCATGCTGTCACCAGTTACTCTAGTTGTAGCAGCATAAATGTGTACAGTGGCCTTTGTCTCTTATCAAATGTATTAGTTCCTGGTCTCTTCTTTAGGCTTTTAGAGAATATCTCACTGACCTGTTAAGTACTGCAAGTTAAATATAAACAAAAATCAGCTGTTCAGCCTGTACTTAGTTGTGTTCAGGCAATCAGCAGAACTACAGACACATTGTTGGTCCTTAGGGCCTTCCAGGATATTGGGCCCTCTTGAAATCTTGGGGTGGAATCACTTCAATCCACGAGTTATGTCTTCTACTATTGCTGGTCAATGTTTACTTAGTCCTCCTTTTCTTAGATAGGAGCCTTTCCCTTTCTTTTCCCTTTCTTTTCCCTTTCCCTTTCCCTTTCCCTTTCCCTTTCCCTTTCCCTTTCCCTTTCCCTTTCCCTTTCCCTTTCCCTTTCCCTTTCCCTTTCCCTTTCCCTTTCCCTTTCCTCAGTTTTTGAAAGCACAGCACCTATTTTAATACGCAGAGTTGTGCCTGCACAAATCTTGTCTACATTTTTGGGTTTTTTTAAAATCTTGAATAAAATCTTACCCTCTTCAGTGATTCCAAGAACAAGCCCAGCAACTACAAGCAAAATCAACTGTCAAAGTGCTCTTATTTGCAAACATGATTTGCAAGTTTTCTTTTGCTGTGTGTCCCTGGTCCAGTGTAACTCCCTCAATAAACAGGTCATGAGGACTCCAGGGACAGTACTGCGGAGAAGGAAACTGGCTCTGCTCCAAAGTTGAAAAGTGCTTTATTCCTGCTGAGGATCTAGGCATCTATTTTTAATTACCAGTTTTGTGATTACTCCTTTAATGATTCTCCTACCAAAGAGAGTTATTTCATTAAAACAGTGTTAGCCAATTCAGCTATTTAAAAAAATAACCAACACCCCCAAAAATGTTTGTTTTAATTAATTATAACGCGAAAAACTCAGAAAACAAGTAAATATTAATAAAAGATGTCAGTCTTGAAAAGGGCAAAAGGGAGATGAATACATGTGTCTCCTATTGTATAGGGAGAAGCACTTTAAATAGAACTGTTTGCAGAGTCAGACAGAACAGAATATCCATTCTTGCAAATTGTTCTTAGTAAATCTATCTAATCTATTTATTTATCCTCAGATCATGCACATTTAGATCTGAGTTCTGCCAGCTGAGTTAATAATTCTTATCTGAAAGTAATTACGTTGGTCCATAAGTTTTCACCACTGTGTTTTTCCACATCATATCAAGCTGCGTGACATCTCATCACATTAGCATAGAATGCATTGTGGTGGTGCACAGCATGGTGCAATGGCAGACTAGAAATGATGCAGCATTCCTGGTGGTAGTGAACGAGGAATGTCACTGGTATTTAGAAACTTGAGCCTACTGCAGTTTGATTACTCACGAGAGGATTTGGGTTTTTCTTTTTTCCTTTATATTTGAAGGGCTTGAACTGGATATTAACTTTTATAACCCAGATTTGGTGCTCAGGAGAAACACTGTTAGAACCCCAAAAGACTTCAAACCTACCTTTTAGTTACAAAAATGTGTCAGTTTTGAATTTATTGACCATCTGTCAGACTTCACTCACTAGGAGCTAGCTGTCATTCTTTGTTATTTGATGCACTTCTATAATGGCTCACTGCAGGGAGCTACCAGCATTTCCACCACAGCAATTAATGAGGTCACTGTCTATCTGCAAGCGTCTCAACCTATAATTATTTTTAGTCACTATTAGCTAGAGTGCCAGATCAGATGAAAGTAATGTGTCTATAAATAAAATTTGGCACTATTAATAATATTTACCTGTTGTGGAGGTATTTGGATGATTGTTTCTATTAGGATTTTTCTTTATTTTATATGAGATGCCTCTTAATTTAAAATCATGAGTAGTAAAAACAACTGCAACAACTGAGCTCCAGTCCTCTATTCTATTTCTCTGAGTCAAAATATCTACCATATATCATATGCATATTTGGTATTAACATTTCTTTTGTGCTTATGGTATTTTTGTACATAAATGACATTTTTCGATATTGTTTTTACTACTAGTTTTAAGATAGTGGTTCTAGACACAATTCAGAACGGGAATATGCAAGCCAGCACATGTGGTAGGTTCCCATGTCTTGAAAAATATCCTATAGATGACATGCAACAATGTTTCAATATTTAATGAATATCTAATTATTCATGAGTTAGCAGAAAATGCTACAAAACAGAAGTAAATATATACAAAACACGTTTACCACATTTTTTTTACATCTTGAAAATACAATTCCTCTTCAACTTTTATGATGACCATTACCTTCTGCTCTAATTTATTCTTTTTACCAGAATACCTGGCTGTAACTATTATTCATTATTAAACTAATTGGCTTTTCAATTAAGATATAATAATCAAATTATTTTATTTTCTGAAGCCCAATGCAGGTCCACACTAAAACCCAGGCTATTTTACTGAGGTTATAATTTCTTTTTCCACCACCAGTTCTGTTATTTTACCCTTTTTGCTGTGAAAAACCTTCACTGCACTGAATAAACGGTTTGCCCATGGAGCCCAGTGAGGCCTGGAGGGAAATCCCTGCTAAGACACAGGATACAGCAAGATTTCTGGGCGGAACTGAAAATATGAGCAGAGGCACTTGCCTATAGATGATGCAGAGATAGAGACAGTGAAAGCTGGGCAAACAGCACACTTCTCATGATATGTGGTAGGAGCTTAGGGATAAGAAAAGAGTTAGGGGGTAGGAGAGTGGCAGAAACCTTCAGAGCTTAATTAGAAGAAAAGGAGTGAAAGCTGAAACAACAGTGCTGGTTACTCAGTGCTGGAGCGCCAGGGGTGGAGACCCCAAAAGATAGCGCAAAGTTTTTCAAATGGCAAGGAAGTGAAGGGGTACTGGCTGTTAGCAAGGCTGATGAAAGGAGCAGATGATGATTGTAGAAATCATCTGAGGAAGCCTTGCTCAGAGATCTCCAGAGAAAGGCCAGAGAAGATAGTTTAGTTAATCAAAGATTAACTATATTGTCTGCGTAACGTTGTACCTGGGACCTCTAAAATCTGATTCCTCAATTGACAGAAAGTTTTTATGGTGATATTTTGAAGGGCATTTCTTGTATTGCTAGAGGAAATTCTCCATATAGAAGTCATTCTAAGGTTCCAAAGAGCAGTTCCCTGTCAGAATTCACTATTTTTAGGTAGCTCCAGTACTTCTTGGTTGCTTCCACACCTTGATGGGAAGAGTAGTCAAGATTTCCCTTTCTTTTTGAGCTTTTGAGATGTAACTTTGCAAAATGGAAGGTAGACATAAATTGCTTTTACTTCAAAAAGGGAAAAAAGAAACAGAGAAAACCTGACGGACACAATGTGTTCTCTTCCTCCTCTTTCTCTGAAATCCTACTTTGGGAGAGATGGATGAATAACTTCCAGAGGAAAAGTTAAAACAGAAAGAAGTTAAAATGGAAAAATCGAATGTACATATTTAATTGCTCAGGTGGGTAGAGCTGATGATTTGAATGGCTATGGGTGCTTCAGGATTATAATTCATGTGGGTAGGCTGGGCAGGATGTAATCTTGTGGTTCCTTTTGATGGCTTGGTTGATGCTTCAAAATACAATGCAATGAAGCACACCTTTTTCAGAGGACGTTTAACTCTCCTGTACATATACATTTGGAAGAGTGAGGAAAACTGGTGTCCAGATGCTTTGAAGGTGGCTCAGGCTCATTTTGAAAAAGCTATTTTGGGAAAGGCGTATGTCCTAGGGTGATGTTATGGTGTTTGTATCTCCAAATCGTGTGTTCTGATTATGTTTGGTATTATGTCCTGTGCTTACAGGACTGACTTTGAAAGTGAAGCTTTGTTTTGTCTTGTTATCAGCCGGCTCACCTCCCCCATGGTCTATGTTTAGGAGAGGTTTTGTCTCTGCTGGCTTGCTTGCTTGCCTGCTTGCTTGCCTGCTTGCTTGCTTGCTTGCCTGCTTGCTTGCTTGCCTGCTTGCTTGCTTCTGCCTCTTTTTCTTTCCTTCGCTTTGCCCTTGCTTTTGCTTGTTAGTTAGTTCAGCTAGGCAGTCCAACTTTTTCCCTGGACTGTTTTCTTTTCCACCCCGTCCCCTCCCTCTCCTGGATACCATCTGGACCTGTTCTGGACGGGGACCTGGGAAACCCCAAGAAACACCGGGAGCCTACACTCTGTCACCTGCAGCAGCCATTCCCCAGCGCCGGAGACTGATAATTGGGAGACCACTCGCCGGAGAGACTGAGATTGCCATCCCTTCAGAACGGTGAAAGAGTTTTTTTGTCAGCTGGTGTTGTTGTTTCCCTGTGCTGGGGAGTGTTTTGCTTGTTAAATAAACAGGTCTTTTTTTTTCCCACTCTTCTCTGAGGAAATTCTTCCCGAACCCGTTGGTGGGGGGGGGGAGGAGTCGTGGGGTTTGCTGTCTGGGGGCTCCTTCCGGAGGTTTCTCCCCAAATTCGCCCTAAACCAGGACAGCGTACTTAAAAAAAAGCCATAAGAAAAACCTATTAACTGGGAGGGTGGCAGCACATTCCACTACACCTTTTTGTTCTTAGAAAATCTCCAAACAGTTCTAGTAGATTGTACATTCTCACTTATCTAAAATAATTTTAGAAGGTAGCATATATAATACTGAATCAGTCAAAGGCCCATTCCAATCTCAAATGCTACTCCTTTTCTTAATTCCTTTTATTTAACAGTCTATGTGCTAGTTAAATGCCATTTATTTAGGTTCATAATGCCATTGAATTAGTATTTTTGTTGTAAAGAATAAAATTCTTATTTCATCAAAAGCTTTACTGTGTAGAGCTGTAGGAAAATTGTACAATCTTTTTCTCACATTTGCTATTTTTCTTTTTCTTTCAGTTTGGTATTGTTTTCCACCACACAGCTTTGTCTCCTGCAGATTGTCAAATTTGTCAGGATTCCTTATTTGTTGGAAACTTTTCAAGCAGAAGGGTTATTCTTTTACTAGCAGCTCTAAAAATATATCCCCAGAAGGTATGACTTCTATGATGATAACCTAGGCTGCAATAAGGGACTCAGCTGAATAACAGAATACTAAATAAATAAAACTGACTTTTCTTTCATCTGCACAATTCAGCTGGGAGTGCTTCCTTTACATGAGCTGTTGAATTTGAGTGGATCCAGTCATTTTTTATGACAGGTTGCAATTAGTCAGCATGCTGCTTATGTTTGCTTAAGATTCGACTTTCTGGAATATTGAAAATGTTTGAACAAAAGAAAGCCACTAGACCTTTGACTAACTAACCTAACCACTGTTCTGGCTGGAGTCAGAGGTTAGTTCAATGTTTACATGAACAACAGGTTTCAGGAAGAATGCTCTAAAACACTTTAGCTTTGCTCTGAGTAGTGTCCATTTCTTAATGTGATTTATTGAAATCGAATTTTATAATATAAGATTATTTGGGGTGGGATTTTTAAATTATTATATAAGCTGCAATTTCTAGCACAAGGGGAGCCTGAAATGGAAACTTGTATCTATCTCTACTATTACACAAATAATAACAACATTTAACAGCCTTTTGCCTCTGAGGCATTAAGACAGCAAATTGATCTGCATTTATGACTAATTAGGGTTTTCAGCATCTTGCCTGTATATGACTCAAGAAAATGGTAATCTTCTTGACTTTTAAAAATGTATCCCCCCTAAATATTAATATTTTATTAAATTAAATATCTTTATATTCTTAATAAGAAAATGCAAAATTCTATTTTAAAATTTGAGAATAGATCACATTTAACTTGAAAAATTTCCAGCTATGGGAAGTTGTGCTTTCTTTTCTCTGTATTGTGGAAAATCTGTTGTTATGACAAATACGTTAATGTAAAGCATACAATGAAGAGAAGAGATTTTTTATGTCATTGTCCATAGATAGAAACAGGAGATATTGTATTACCTATATCTAGTCATTATAGGGTCCATGAAGTTTTAAATACCTAGATTTTCAAGTGAATGTCCTGAACTCTGGCAGGTTAGCTTTTGAGGTTTGTAGCAAGAAGAAAAAATTGAAAAAGAAGTTTGATTCAATTTGGTGAATAAAATATAAAATCACAAAGGGGTCTGGAGGATATAATGAAGGCATCTGAATTATTTGGAAGAAATGGGTGAATAACTTCTAGAGTAAAAAAAATCCCCATCGCAGCCATGGGCACTTTACATGCTTGAATTTCTTAAAAATCGTTTCAGTCCACTGTTTTCTCGACTATAATGAAGGTTTTCCCCCCAGATTTTGATCGTATCAATGAACTTAGAACTAAAAAACAACAGAACACTCTAATAGTATTTTAAAATTATTAAAACAAAAGGGTTGTTATGAAGTAAAAGAACCCTTTTTCTTCCTCAGATTCATTGCAGATTTCTACCTCTATCCTGCCTGCTCTGGAAATTTCTTCTCAAAGCTTTGTTGCTGATCTTAAGAGCTATGGATCACATATAGTTAGCTAGAGTTTTTTTAAGATCAAATTTTGATTAATTTTTTCTCAAAAATAAAGAAGAGACACCTACAGATAGCTTTTGTTGACAGATCAGAAATTTTCTGAAGGACAACAATATTTTCAATAATGTTTCCAGAGAAAAAGTACACTGCTTTTGCTTTCCTGTATTCCAGATAAGCTTAAGCCATTCATGTATTGCAAAAAAATGGATAAGAAAATATTTTTATATTTAAGCACTAATTTTTACTTAAATCTCAAACTCCTGACAGGAGAAAATTGAGCTCTCTCCAGTCTGCAGGTCTGCTGTCATTTTAAAAGAACAAAATTTTTTTGCCACTTATTTCCTACATGCCTTTTAAAATCTTGTATAAAGTCTGTATTTTTTTATCTCCTGATGGCTTGCTATCACTGTTCCTCAAATAAATAGATATGATAGTTAAAATTATTTTTAAAAGCAATTCAGTGCTGCATCAAATATCAGTGGTCAAACTCTTCAATTGCACTGGACAGAGATTCTAACAAACTTCATTATAAATATGAACCTCTGCTTTTTATTATGATATAATTTTTAATTTTTCCTAAGTTCCACAGATTCTTCTGTTCTTGCTCTGGGGAGACCATCAATTATTAGAGTTTAAATTAATAACATAATTCTGATATGTCTGTCTGTAACATGGCTTCAAGAAGAATGTAAGATAAAATACCTACTATAACTCTTCTCCTGTTGATCAGGACACTCTGTATAGATCCTGGTTGCATCCAATTACATTAGTTTGAATTGCCTAATGTTGATCAAGATAATGAACCTTTATTTTCCACCTACTACAGTGTTCCATCTACTAGGCTCGAAAAGAAAATGTAGATACAACTTGTTCTTTCTCTGTAAATAACATTGGCAACATTTCATGAGCTGCTTCTCCAAATATTTGTGTATTGTGGGAATTTAGATTGGGTTTGTTCTCTATTAGGAATTAAACATTTTTAATGGGACTGAAGGGCAGAAAGGGGCAGTTCTGAGATGAGCAGAAGCAAAACCATGAGTTCAGGTAGCTTTTCATTCAAACTGAAGTACTTTTAATTTAACATTCTGCAGTAGCAGAATAGGGGTGTTGAACTGAAATATTATATTTACCACAGTCTTGCTTATGTTCCACCTTGTGATATTCTCTTTCCTCTTTACCTATGCTTCTAAATCCATTGAGATAATAGTGATTTACTGCTACTCTGACTCATAAAGATGCACTAAGAGTCTAATCCAGGAAGTCAGTAGGAATTTTGCCACAATGAATCAGTATAACCCATGTTGCATAAAATGAGCAGATATGAAGTGCATTCCAGGACATGATATGGCCTTGTACTGTCTCTTGTGATGGTGCACGGAATTCCTCTGAAGAAAGCAGCTACAGTCTTGTTTTTACACTATGTGGAAGAAACATTCCACCTGGAAACTATAATTTCTCCTTCTATTTCTGCTGTTGATTCTCCATATCTATTGGTCTCTGTGAGGTCAGTATAAGCCACATCATTGCCAGAGTTAGTCTTTTTGAAGCCATATAACTAAGCCTGTTAATCTGTCTGCTTTTTGAATGTCTGTCTTTGAGAACTACCAAATCCCACACAGCTTGCAAATTTTTAGATTGCTCATTTCTCAAGTGTATCATCCTATGCAACTGCACCCCAAAAGACAGAAAAGAAAAAGGAAGAGACAACTCAATAAAATATAAGGACAGATAATCTGTCAGAACTTGCAAAATCAGGAGCAGATGTAGCCCAATTAAACGCAACAGTTTAACAGGTGTTCATAGGAACCACTTTAGCATAAAACACACTTCTCTTCACTGCTCCTTAATTTTTTTTCCTGGAGCTCTTTAAATTTTATATACTTCACCAAAGTATACTAGAAAATGTATACGGAAAAGGCAATTGGATTTTAGCTGAATATAATTGACTTAAAATTCAACATGCTGTTTGATTTTGGAATCATGATGAGTTACATTTATTGAGGGGATGAGGGCTAAGTGATATCATATATTAATTTGGTTTGAACTCCTGGCAAAAGGCATCCACAGTTAAAACTGGCATACACAAGACCTGAAGATTACTAGAAAATGCTGGAACTCAAACCCTAATTGGCTTCAACATGTATAATTCTTTTTCAGCAGCATGTGCTGGAATTTGTCACTGTCTCGCTACCTGAACATTGTGTGCTATCAACCAGAAACACGGTATATATGCCATTCGTTTTTTCAAGCTGGTGCTTTCCTGACTGTTGTTTTAGTAGTTTATTGAAGGGAATGGGCAGAGTGATAATGCACACATTTTTCATGCCTATCTGGTGTTATGCTATTAGCATTAATCCTTTGACTTCCTATCATGTTACAGAATGAAAATATTTTCTTTGTAACATCTGGAAGATAGAATCCATCTAGTTTTTGTGTTTTATATAATATTGGGATTAATTTCTTTTTCCTGGAAATTAGATAACACATATTCTCTGCAGTATAGCTCCTTAGATGATGTGTACTTTCTTGGTAAGTTAGACCTTACTGAAGTCCTTTCTTGCATTCAAGGGGAGCTGCACCATAAGTTCAAAGAACAGATTGGAAAGTATGCATGATATTGCCATCTTGAACTACCTCTACCAATCAAACTTTATATTATTTGGCTTTATTTGACCCGCTCTTCAGTGCTGTATTTTTTTCTTTTACCAGTGTAGAATTTACTTCTTGAGCAAATGAGTTCTACCTGTCAGAACATGTCAAAATCTTCAGGAGAGTTTGGTGGCTTGACTTTGGCCAGCAGCCAGGCACCTGCCCAGTTGCCTTCTCTCTTCCCCTTCTTCAATAAGGCAGAGGAGAAAATAGGATGAAAGAGCTCATAGGTGGTGGTGTGTGCTCCTCCATGGGCTGCAAAGGGATCTCTGCTCACTCATGGACCTCCATGGGCTGCAGAGGGACATCTGCCTCACCAAGGTCTGCATCTCAGGCTGCAGAGGAATCTCTGCTCTGGCATCTGGAACACCTTCTTCTTCCTCTTTTCCACCAGCCTGGGTGTCTGCAGGGCTGAAGCTCTCGCATATTCTCACTTCCAAGAATGGCAGGATCACTTAGGTTGGAAAAGACCTCTGAGGTCACTGAGCCCAGCCTATGACACTACCCTATCAACTAGACCACGGTACCATCTGCCATGTTAAACACCTCCAGGGACTCCATCACCTCCCTGAGTAACCCATTCCAATGTTTAATCACACTTGCTGTGAAGGAATTCCTCTTAATGTCCAACCTAAACCTCCCCTGGCATAACTTAAGACTGTGTCTATTTGTCCTGTTACTTGTTGTCTGGAAGAAGACCAACTTTCACCATGCTACAACCTCCTTTCAGGTCCCTGAGCCTCCTGCTCCCTCAGCTTATTCATAGGACTTACCCTCTAACTTCTCTCTCTCACTGTGCAGCAGTTTTCACCATTTTTTGTTTAGCCCAAAGCTCCAGCCCTTGGCTGTGGGACCCTGATGTGGGTCAGTTGGAGACAGCTGGAAACAGCTGTGCCCAGCATGGGACACCCCAAACTGTGCTTCTCATAGAGGTCCCTGCAGCTCTCCTCACCCCTTCAGTATTCACATCCTCAGTGACATCCATGATTGTATCCCTCATTAACATTTATATCACTGTCAATTAATCTGTCTTCCAAGATGAAAAAACCCATTTACCTCATTTTGGCCCAGGAAGAAAGAAGATGACATTGATCATCCTTGTTTCCTTTCACTGTAAGTTTCCCAGGACCCTGCCTTTGCAGTGGGAGCTTGGCAGTGTTCATGGAGAGGGTGGCTGAATGGGGGCTGAGGCCGGCATGCTCTCCAAAGGACTTCCGAGGCACCAAGATTTTCCATGGAAAGAAGATAAAGTTGCTAGCTTTTTACTTTTTTCTTGCCAGTAGGCAACCTTCAGTCCTGGGTGTTCTTAGGGCTGATGTTCTCACTTATTCTCACTTCACAGAATCAGAGAATCAATTAGCTTGGAAAACACCTCTGAGATCATTGAGTTCAAACGTCAAAATAAAGAGTTGGACTGCATACAAAGTTAAGAGTTCCACTCTCTGTTTTTCCAAGGTAAGGATATAACTTGACATCTCCTTGTTAATTTTTACCAACTGTAAATTGTAATTTAGGATACTATAGAAAATAATATTTGATACTTGAAAAATGATTAAAATTTGAGGTTTATGGAGTAATATGTATTTTTATATATATATTATCACTCTGCTTTGAGGACTTCATGACAGCTAACTTTAAGATTTAGCATTTAAACATTTCTGAACACGGGTAGTTTTAAAAAAAGTTAAAAGCTATTTCACAGCATGAAACAACTGAGTTTCTTATACTTTTTGAAATGTAAAGTAAAACAATTACTCAGTTAAGGAATTAAATTATTTAAGTAGCAAGTAGAATTTGTTACTCTTTCAAGTAATTTTTTAAAATTAATAAAACATTAGTTAAGTAAATTTAGTGCTTATATCTCAAATACAATGTAATAAATTTCACATAAATGAATAAGTAATTCTTTAATTTAAGTGTTAATGCTAGATCTTCTGAGAATGAGATCATTTTTGCCTTGAGAGTCTGTGGCTCCTCATGCAGTAGACATTCAGTATAGGATGAAACCAGCCTTAGCTTGGCTTAGTTGGCTTCCTGAAGTAGTCTGGGTGACAAGAGGGCAGGGGCTGGTATTATTAGTACCTGTAGGGCTTAGTGAAGAAGGAAGAATTGATGGAACTGATGGATCTAATCAGTCTACTTCACTGTACTTCCTATTTTAGGCACAGCACTGTCCTTGCTGGAGCTGAACATCCTGCAGAATTTTCTGTAGTCTATGTTGTTTAAAATGAGTTTTGTTAGAACAGTGGTCACACTGCAGCACAGAAACACTCTGCAGATCACATCAGGAAACCATTATGCTGTTTGACAGGCTCCTGCAATCCATCCACATCCCAGCTGAAAACTTGGCAGATCCCAGAAACCTGACCTTGGGCCAACGTGGGAGGACACAGGTGAGATTCCAGAACTGAAAAGGGACATGCTTCTGAGATTAGCAGCCTCTCTAATGTGTGAGCTGCCTGATGCAAGCCAAAAGATACATCATGAACTCCAAGGCAGAATTTTGACTACCTGCTTTTAAAAAAATTCCCTTTCATGCAGGTTTTGATGCTTCAACTTCCAAGTAGGTGATTTTCCAAATTGCTTTTCCACCCCATTGTCCCTCTGTGTTCTCTCCCAAAATATTGGCTTGATGCATGGTTGCATGCATACTTTGTGCTTTCCTTCTGCTCTTTAGCTCTAGATGTTTCCTCTGGAAACTCCAGCTGGAGCTGTCAATCTTGGCATTTTAGCTGTTTCAGAGAAGGCAAGGAGTCGAATCATTATAGGATTTTTTAAATTCAAAGGCTTCTGTGCATGGAAACTGAACAAGAACAACTACCTTAATTCTAAATACTCTTAATCAAAGTGCTGCAATTAATGTGAAAACCTTTCTTTTTCTATTCTTTTTTTTTCCTAGTTCCCAGTGTGTAGTCAGTTAATAGCTGAGTTTTACAATGGATGTTTAAATTATATTTAATACAGTAGCTTTTTAAATTACATTAATAAATACGATTTAGTAGGATATGATGTGCTAATAATTTCTATGAAAAGTAATTGAGAATTTCCAAAAATTGGTAATTAAACTCAACTTAAATTCATTCTATCTGCTGACATACAAACTGCCTATCACAAACGGTAGGCACCTCCACTCTGGTTTTGTGTTCCTGTCTACATTTAATTACATAAATGATTGCATTTTATTTCACCTTTCAAAACTCCGTATGTAACAAGCGTACGGTGTATTATGCATGACAAGTGATACAGGGCATTTTCATCTAATCCAACAATACTCGTTCATAATTACTTTTTAATCGTGTAAATGACTTAATAGCATTAGATGACAGTAACTTTATATCTTCCTGCTGAAAAATACATTATGGGTAAGAAACTGTTGAAGTGAATGAGAACTTAAGGAGCTCTTGACTCTTCCTTCTCCTAAGGCTCGGAGTTTTGCAGTTCTGGTAAAGGGGTAATGTCAAAGCTCATCAGCTCCTTGGAGACAGAAAGCCAGAAGGAAATTAAATTATTAATCTGTGACTAGTACACTAGGTCTAACAAAAGCCTTCAGCTGTGCTGCTTGCTCATTTCCATCTATTTCTAAGTAAGCCAAGTCATGACTGATTCTGACCTTGAGGTGGTTAATTGACAGAGTTTGGTGAGCCGGCCAGCAGTCTTTCCTTTATATGGATTTTTTATTAGGACTGGGCAGTCCACCAAATCTGGAATATTTACTAAAACTCTTTTATATTATTTATATTACCTTTCACCACCAAAATAGTCACATTTCCATTGGAAGATTTAACTTCATGGCTTCTTTGGAGACCTCAGGCCATGAATGATCCCTGGCTGCAGGCCAGTGTTTCTGTGCAGTGTATCCTACAGTATAGAAGCTGCAGAATTTGGGGAGCTGCAGCTTGACACATCTCTTTGTGCTTTCATTTTCAAGCTCCTTTGATAAGGAACTTTTCTTGACTTTTGTGGACTCCTAGGTGCATAAGGAGGCCTTCCTCCAGACCTCAGGAGAAGTTGTATTGTTATACTAGGGAAATGATATAACTATTTCATCTTGCAAACAAAATTTTTTACAAAACTCTTATATTTTTCCTTTTATATGTTTAATAGTGTTGTATCTGTGCAAGTTGACGATGTTTATAATTAACCTTTGAAATCAATAAATTCCTAATTTTTCAATTTTATCAAGCAAAAATGTCCAGGATTTTAATTATGGGTGATCACAGGGTTGGAGCATCTCTTCTATGAAGACAGGCTGAGAGAATTGGGGTTATTCAGCCTGAAGAAGAGAAGACTCTGAGGACACCTTGCAGCACCTTCCAGTATCTAAAGAGGCTACAAAGTGAGCAGACTTTTGACAAGGTGGCATACTGCTAAGACAAGGGGGAATGGCTTTAAAGTGAAAGAGATTTAGGGTTTAGATTAGAAATTAGGAAGAAACCTTTTACAGTGAGGGTGATGAGGCACTGGAACAGGTTGCCCAGAGAAGCTGTGGATGCCCCATCCCTGTGTTCAAGGCCAGGTTGGATGTGGCTTTCAGTAACCTGGTCTAGTAGAGGGTGTCTCTGGCTGTTGGAAATAGGTGATCTTTAAAATTCCTTCTAACACAAGTCATTCTATGATTCTATGATTACCTGCAGATGTCTTTGCCCAAGGTAGAATAAAAAAGCCTTGATTCAGTGTGTTTCTTGAATTACTCAATTGAAAAAAAATCAACAATTCATGTGAACACATTCTGATTTTTGAAAGAATTTAATTAACATGTCAAAGTGCTTAATTTTAATCAAATTAAGAATTCTTTTTCAAAGACAAATAATTATTTTTCTAAAACTGACTTTATTTTGATTTCATTTTTTTTTCTGGCTATGTCATATATAAATAAATCCCACCTTGAGAACATTATGAATTATGACTGGGGAAAAGACCCCAAAAAATAAACACTCCTTAGTTAGCAATCTCTAGTGCCAGTGAGTGTTTTTGTATGGAATTTTCTGAAGCAGAAGAACTGAGAAGAGTATCAAAAAAGTGAGCAGCTATGGGTTCGTAGCAAAACAGTACAATATTACTGGAAATACCAGCAGAGCTCGTGGATAAAAGGAGTCACTTTGAAGGTCAATTGTTGGGCAAGAAATGATGTCAGCTTATATTTTTTCATAATGTAGAGACTTCACTTTACCTAAAGAGAATTAAGGATAGAATTGAAATGAAAGTTTAAAATAAATAAATATATTTGACCCACTAACTCCCAAGATATTTCAATGTTTTGTCCTCATTTTGGCTATGTCTTTATTTCAGAATCTCAAAAATTTTTACTGAAAGAGAGTTTATTATTTTTTTTTAAATAGGAAGTTCTTATTTCTGAATGCTTTTCCCAGTCTGCTGTGTCTTAGATCTGTGACTTGAATGTCACAAGGTCATCACAGCATCTTGTGGCCAAACACTCATGGTTTTATTATGAATGCAGAGCAATCCCTTGGACAAATTATTGCAAATATATAAAGGAAATATATATGGATACAGATAAAGAGATACATGCAATATTTTTCAACTGTTTTACTTCCTGAATATGAAAAAAAAAAAAAAGAAATCTGAATGCGCAACACTTCTTCCCTGGAAACAGCCATTTAATTTTCCAGCAGATGAAGCTTTGGGAAGAAATCCTTCCTAGCAGAGACAAAATCATGGATTCTCTTCTGCCTTACTGGGAATCATGATAAACACTCATTATTCTGTAGGGAAAAAAGAAACATTAAACAATAGGGTGGGTCAATGTTATTGATAAAACTAAGTCTGGATGGAAAACAGGTAGAAGAAAATGGAAGAACACACGAAGAAAAAATCAGGAAGAGAGAACAGAATGGACGGAGGTGAAGTGGGAGTAATCTTACAATGAGTTTCCATGAATAATTGTACTTACTCTTCATTCACAGAATGATAAAATGGCTTGGGTTGGAAGGGGCCTTGGAGACCATCAAGTTCCATTCTCCCCAACCTGAAAGCAACATCTAGGGCTGGAATAAAAGACTGACTACATTTTTGTAGTCATCAGCTAAGCAGTATGACACAGGACATTATACTCAATCTCATTCTTCTAATGATGGCTCAGGAGATGAAGGAAGTAGGTTAGCATCAAACTGTAGAGGGGTATTTGGACTCTGGAATTCTTTCATGGTTTAGAGACAGCACCTCTAAGTCCTAAAGTAACTTCTTTTCTTGGATAGTAATTCGTATTAAATCTGTGCTATCAGAAACCCAGTGCCATGTGGAAAGCATTATTAACCTATGTAAAACAAGACAGAAGAGCTAGTAAAACTGGAGGTAAATAATTATTTTTGCAGTGACTTATGAAATCAAGGTTAAAACTGTCTTAGGAGAAGTCACAGATCCCATGGTTTCACTTTTTTAAGTGAGTGTTTATTTTTGTCCCTGTGAGAAGTTACCATGGACACACTTGTCATGACATTTTGTCCACTTCTCCAGGTAATGTAAGGATTTTTTTCTCTACTGTTCTTTGTCATCATAAGAAACTCTTAAAGCTTAGCTGTATGAGACACATTAAATTTTTTTTTTTTTTTTTTGGTACTGCTTAGTGAGATCCTTTCCAGAATGAATGGAATCTCTTTCTGGCTTTATTTTCTTTACCTTTTTTCCTGGGTTTAGGAATGCTGTGCTTACTCAAAACCACCCGTGCTCTGCTGTCAATTGGTTTGGGTCCAATGCCTGAGGTGCAAAAATTGCCCATTTCTGAGGCTTGAGGTTAGCACCTTTGGCAATATATCTTTTTCAGGAATAACCTGCATTACACTACTAAAATAAATTTCCAATTTATTTCAGCACACTGATTTTGCAGCTACCAATTCCTTCTCTGGATAGACAAGAGATTACTTACTGTGTAATGAATAGTGGGAAAATTTTATCTTCTTCTCTCCTGTGGTAGTGGGATAAATACCAACATAATTTCTGACGGAAATTTTAAAGGACATTTACTCTTTTCCAAATTGGCCATGAAACCAGAGGCATCACAGAAGATTAGCCAGGGCTCCATCACTGATGTCTGTCTCCAGGCAGCTTTACACATGTCAGTGTTAAAGCTGTAGAAAATATTTGTGAGTAGTAATGTTTTACAAAAGGTTTTTTTCTTTTATTTTGCTGAAGATCCATACCTATTGGGAAGTTTCAGAAGATTATAAGAAGAGCAATGGGATGTTTTTTTTCCTTACTAGTGAATAATCATTTATCATTGGTGGAACCTCAAATTTCTGAGCACATGTATTCTTTGTCTTGCTTCTATGTTTAAATATAAAATGCAAAAACTATTTTCAAGAAGAAAATGCTTGTTCAAAACATGGGGTAGAACTACAAAATACCAAGAAAGAGTATGATATGCACACTAGTGAGAACTAATTTACACTCCTTTACTCTAGATGTGGCATGGAATATGGATTTTGCTGCATCATCATCTAGTAATGTCAAGGTACTTTGTTAAATATTCAGAGACATTGAAAGTAATTTTATAACTTGCCTTTTGCCATATTATGTGCATGTCATGCAAATAAAATAAAATACTCATAATAGGTAAGACAACAGTCTGGCATAAACCTTTCGGAATGGTAGTATGCTTTAGAAGTCTTATTTTATATTTTGGTTGAAAAATATTCATTGCTATAATTTGCCTTTAGAAATGCTCTAAAAGCAGGAGTCACAAATTTAATGTCACATTTATGAAGTTCTTTAGTCTGGTAGAAATCATGTGAAATTAAGATCAGCTCAGATACTTGGCTTTTTTTTTTTTTGTTTCACCTGTAAGGCTGAAATCTTCTCACATGTAAGTGTATCCTTTTCCTGTTGATTCCTGCTTTTATAAAAATTAATCAAATTGTTAACTGCACTCTACATAATTTTAATTAAATATTGGTCATTGGTCCTACAATAAGTGCTCACATTTTCCTTGTAAAAATAATTTGATTTAATAGATTCCAACAGCACTATAACCATCACCTAAAAATGAACTTCTTTCATAAGTGTACCAATTTATACTTTAAGACAAACCATATTGATATGAAAAATTCAGAGGGATGTTAGTTCTATTGTGTAAATCACCTTTAAAATGTATGTTCCTTGATTTAAAATGTAAGGTATTTCAAAAGTATTGTGAAGTTGGAGAAATAATACATTAGCATAACTCTGGAGGCTTAAGATTTGTTATTCTTTACCCCACTGAGCTTTGTTTAATATGTAATGGAAAATGCTTTTTCATTTGTGCAGTTGATAAAGTTAAAACTTCTTGACTAATACTCTTTTGCAGAAATCAGGTACTGCAATGAATATGTCATGGTGTTTGTAATTTCTTTTGCAAAAACAATACAGCTGATAAGCATTTTATTTAATAAAGGTAATTGCAGTTGAAGGGTTTGGGTGTTTAATATTCCTTAGGTATCTGTACTGAAAAATCTAAAAAATGTGAGAATCTCTGATACTTGACAATGACCTTCAGTGTCAGAATTTATGCAAGCCTTATTCAGGTAAATGGTGCAAGGAATATGATTATTCATTATTCTCCTGTTGATATAACGTACAAAAATAAGGCCTGTAGTTGGTAGGTACAGTGGGCAACCAAATCTAAGTTTTTTTTTTGACTCTGCCAATGATTAACACAGTTTTGAAACAATACCCTTTAAAACCCACATAAGTCTTACTTCAAAGTATACTGGAAGCGTTTCAATATTCTGATTATATCCCAAGTCAATTTGGAAAAATCAGTTAATTTTCCTACCACTGAAAATTAATGTAACGGCAACAAGCACTGCATGTGCATCAGCTCTGGGATGTACTGGCCATATCAATACAAGCTGAACATAATGGGAAACTTTCCTGGGCACTGAGATCAGCTGGTAAGAAATGGCACCACCATTCTTAACTTGTAGGAGGGAGAATGAATGCAGCCTATCTGCTGGGAGCAGTCCTCAGAACACGTTAAATGTCAATCCATGCTCAGGATTTATTTTGGAGAGTGATAGCAGAATGCCAGTCTAGAATTTTGCCAGGGTCTTATTAAACAAAAAAAAACCCAAACAAACAAACAAAAAAAAAACAAAATCAAAACCAAAACCAAATCAAAACAACAAAAAAATATTGATAAAATATAGTCCCCTACTACCAGGAGATGTTCTACAACACTGTCTATAATTTTTCAACCTATGTGGCCTTGTTTTGCCAATTAGTCTTGGACAGATTGCTGGTTGCAGTGGAACTTCTATGCTTATTAGTGAAAGAAGAACACATGCCAGGTGTTCTAAAAGGAAAAGAAAACCTGTATGAGGGGGGAGTTGGTATCTTCTCCCAGGTAACAGCTACAGGACAAGAGGAAATGGCCACAAGTTGCTCCAGAGAAGATTTAGATTTTATAAGGAAAAATTTGTTACCCAGAAGAGTTGTCAAGCACTGGAGGTATTTATTTAAAAGACATGTAGATTTAGGGGACATGGCTTTGTGATAGACTTGACAGTGTTAGTTTTAAGGTTGGACTCAATGATGTCAGAGATCTTTTCCAACCTAAGCAATTCTGTTCTGTGATTCATGAAATTCAAGATCTCAGGAGGAGAGAATAGAGTGACAAAGGAGGTCAGTCAGAGGACATATATCTGCACTTACACAAGTATATAAATATTTGTATATGCTAACACACTCGTTCTGAGTACTGGAGGACGGCGGTTCTGCTGATGCAAAGGGCAATTTCAACCTGGTAACTCCCTTGTCTTCATGCATTTCAGTAGCTTCATTAGCTTCAGGATGTGGGATATGAAGACCAGCTCTGCTCTCTGCTGGGGAGTGACTCCTTCACTGGAGGAGGTGACAAATTACTAACAAGCACTTAGAATATTTTAAAAATGTGAAGACATTTCCATGCTCACAGAGAACCTATGCATTCAGTTGAGGTTACATATACATAAAAAGCCATCTGTGTCTCGTGTACTGACTTCCTCAAACAAGGCAGGAAAAAGGAATCCTTGTGCATGAACTATTAGTGACAAAGTTAATGGAAAAAACACATTTTCTCTGAAAATCTTACTTGTCTCTTTTCTCAAATGGACATGAAATATCCACTGGGCATGGTTGCCCAGCTACTGTAAGATGTTGAAAGACAATTGAAATCAAGGTGAGGTTTAAAGCCTGAAGAAATTGCTGAAGATCTTTGTGCTATTTCCACTAATACTTTGTAGCAAGTGTAAGACACCGAGGGGACTTTAAAGGTTGGCAATTAATACTAACCGTATTCATTAGATTGTTTGTTTCTCTCCTCTCCCTCCACCCTCCTAATTGTCTTTCTCATGGGTGTCCGAACCCTTTGGGCACTGTTTTGTATGCAAGAACTCTAATTCTATTTTAATTCTAAATCCCCAGTGATCATGCCCGCCACTAAGTTTATGTTTAGCTTTTTTCTCTCCAAGTGTCATTTCATTGGTGAGTAAAATTTAGTTAATGGTAGCAGTGAGATGTCTTAGCTGCTTCAGGGACATATTTATATTTTTTCTAACAATTTTTTAAAAATAATTTCTTTGTAATATTTAAGACAGAGTAATCCGTTGTGGGCTGATCAGAACTTTGATCCTGGTCTAATCACTTATCACTTTGGCATTCACTTAACATTATTTTTGCCTTACTAGGCCAACTAGGATAAAACTTGTCATGTGCATTCTTCTTTGTTGAAAGATGAATGAATAAGACAGGCTTTAAAAGCATTTTAAAGAGCAAGGTGCTGGAACTGCATTCATAATCTGCATTCCTTCCTGCTGTTTTAGGGGATGTTCTGAAAATGTGCTTTTTAGAGGTCAGATCACTTTTCCTCAGGTTTGTAAAAGGAATGAAAGCCATAATTTAAATGGCCTATGGGATAAGTTCAAGAGCTAGTCCATTTCAGCTACAAACACCCTATTCCCTTGAAAACTATGACTCACCAAAACCAAGAATTATATCTCATTTCTAGAAGTTCAGCTAGTTTAACTCTTATCCATTTGTGGATTGGACTTTGCCATTTATAATAAAATTAAAAACAAAACAAACCAAAAAACAACAACAAACCCCAACAGAAAACTTCAACCTTCCCCCTCACAACATTTTTTTGTTTCATTACTTCGGGACAGAGAAGTACAATCTGTTGAAATAGAAAATTCTTAAAGGAGGTCTTGATTATGTTATCTACAGGGCCTTTGTGATATACCAGTCATCTTTTATTCTGCTCTAAATTAGGAGTCCAAGGATCGTTGACATAGTGTGACATATTGTAATTAGCTGTCCAGACTCATCTCTAAGTGAGAAAAAATAGAGAAAAGTAACAAATTCCTTTGAAGTGCTGTGAAAAATACACAATAACACGGAAAAATTCTCAACATGGTCAAGCAAGCTTGTCCAGCATGACAAAAAAAGAAGTGCTCATTGAAATACTAGGTCTGAAAATTGCCTGGCTTTGTGGAGAAACTTTGTCAATATTCTTGTTCTCAAGTGAAGAAAAAGAGATCCAAGGATATGTGCTTCAGACTCCATTTTCTTTTTAAGTGTCAGTCAAAGTATATTTTTCTAAATAAATTAAAAATGATCCCGACTTTTGCTATTAAAATTAAATTAGCAGAAACAGATAAGTTAAGTTTAAAATCACTTCTTTGTGGACCTTAAGTAATGCTAGACAAACAGTGAGATTATGCTAAATAACATTGTCTAAGTATCCTGTCACTGTCTTTTCCTCCTGCTACACAAGCTGTTTTTCCAGCAGACAGTCTTGTACAATAGATGTAGAATGGGGATTTGAGTTACAGTGTAATGTAAGATTACATTTGGCACTTGGATTAGGGCCCTTACTTCCAATTCTCCTCTGGTTTGCTGTAAAAATCTAATAAGTATGTGTCAGATACTTTTCTCTTTTGCAGAGACTTGTGACAGGGATAAACCAGTCTCCTGTTATTCTTGTTAGGTGAAGGCTCAGTGATCAGGTGCTGTACCATTTCTCTCATTTATTCAGTGCTGCATTACCTTCAGTTGTGAGTTGATTTGAAGTTACTTTAGCATTTGTACTCCACAGAGAAGATTACAACATTTCCATCCTTTGAAGACTTTCTCTTAGGATTTTGAGCATGGCAGGATAGTCACGGCATTCCAGATCTGGAAGAAAAGTCAGTGACTGACTCATTAAATAGAACTTTGTCAGAAAACAGAACCAAGAAACCAGAATCAGGAAACTCATGGTCAGCTACTCCCTGGGACTTGTGATATGTAAATTTTATATATTTATGGTTTTATTATCTTTGATACTGAGCAGGCACTGAGTCCATGCATCTGCATGTGCCTAACAGTGCACAGTACCACCTGAATGGGATTTAGAAAACATAAAATATTTGGGTTCAATTAGCTTTAGTTATTATCTATTATTAGTGCAGAGTCAGCCAGATTCTCTGTATGATCAGTAGAATAAACCAGGCATTTTTAGGGTGGGTTTCATCTCATCCTAGCCTAAACTGAACCAAAATAGAACACATGAATCATGCCACATAAGTCTTTCTCTTCATTAACTGTAGAAGGAATCTAAACAAACATGTCAGATGATGACATCAAAATTTATTGTTGTTCTTCCTTCTAGTTCTCTGGGGGATTAAACATAAGGTTCCTTCTCAAAGCATGTACAACAGACTGAAAAGTTGGCCATTGCATAAATACAATTAAGGCTGCCTCTGTATTTCGAAGAAAAGTCTTGTTAATGTCTTTGTGTCACATTTCATAACGACCTAATAGCCATGATAACCAGCAGTGGTCAGTCAGTTGGTTGACATGACCACAGTGATGCCTGGAAGGTCAGAGGCACCAGCATGCCTCCTCCTAATGTGCCTCTGTGCAGCATCATGGAGCAAGAAAGAAATGGACAGAGGAGATAGCAAGACTGTCTCATACCAGTGAAAGAGGGATACTTGCAGCATGTTAGTGGTATAAGATCTCTCTGATGGATTTAGTTTGAAATCCATCACTGATTATTTTAATGAATGTTTGCAATTCATCATCTCCAGATATGCTGATACAATTCTTTTACACTACTGAAAACTGTAATTGTTCCATTCCTATTGTTTCTATTAAGCTTAAAAAGGTGTTTCAAACTACTTATGGCATATGGTGAATCAAATTTTCTCTTTGTTGTATCATACAAAGAAGCTAAAGCAGGTGACATTTTTAGAGGGAAAATGTGAATAATTAAGGTTTGAATGACATGATGCCTACTGCTTTGGGCTGTCCCACTTGCAGTTAAGAAAGAAATGTTGAGCTAGTTTAACTTCATGGTCTGTGCTATCATCACACATCTCTTTGTTTGCTCTTCTGCTACTATATGTCAGTGGAACATTGCTCTGTTCTCTTTTCCCTGAGTAATTATATGCTGAAAATGGGATAGCGTATAATAGCTGGTTTTATGATGCCAGTACAGCCTCCTGAAGTAGTTTTTATTATCTTGTCATTTTTAGAGAAGTTAATAATTTTGACAAAGAAATCCCTTTTGATATTATCCGTTCCATACCAAGTTTTTAAATCGACAGATTTTCAGAGACAGTGGAGGGGATTGCTGATCCATGGTTTTACCTGAAGAAAGCACACACAAAATAAAGGAAGAAGCATCAGAGATGTTTTAGTAAAAAATAAAGGACACAAATCTTTTTCATCCATTGGTTATGATTTGCTGTTTCGTGTATTAGCAGTTTGATTCTAAGAGTAGCAGCAGTTTGCAGTGACATACTCAGCAGTATAAGGTACCTATCAGTAGGTCAGCACTGATGGGCATAACCTTGTGTTATTCTTTACATCTCCCAGATTGCAAAGTGACATCTCCTGCTTTATGGTCTGTCTTTGAATAGACTCTTGATGGTAATGTTTTCTTCTTTTTTAGCCCAGATTCTGGGTTTGGCTAAACTCAGCTGTGGTGACAAGTAGATTGATATCACAAACTGTTACTTATTCTCAGCAGTAATAATAATCTGAGCCTGCTCTTATTTAATTTTGGATATCTAAATCACACCTACCCCTCAGCCTATCACTACTTCTTGATGACACCGAGCTCTGTTGTGGGGTCAAAACAGGCTTGAGAGATCAGCCTGTGCAAACCTCATAAAGTTCAAGGAGTCCAAGTAGAGTCCTGCACCTGGGTAAGGAAAATCCAGACAGGGTGGAGAATGGATTGAGAGCAGCCCTGAGAAGGACTTGTGAGTGTTGGCAGAGGGAAGATCAGCATGAGGTGGCACTGTGCACTTGGGACTTTGAAAGCCAACTGTATCCCAGGTTACATCAAAAAAAGCATGGCCAACAGGCCACACTAAGATTCTTTGATTCTGAAACTTTTTAGAAATTTATCTCCATCTTTTCTGTACCATAGAAGCATTCTGTATTCATTGAAATTAGAATGATTTGATTATTCTTCGTATTTGTCTGTCCTTTGGCTGTTACCCAAACTACTAATAGTTTTTCCTGCTCACATTGAGGAGAAAAACAAATACATATCAAACTTAGCACTGATTTTTAATGAATACACTGTTTGCTAATAGGAAAAGCTGCACGAACAGAAAGCAGTTGTGTTTCTCTGGCTACAGGGGTTTTCTTATACGTTGTAACATGAGCTACTGTTTCTGCTACTCCCTATCATTGCTTTGCACAGGTTGATTTCTGAGCTACTCATGCCTTAGAGTGTCCCTTTAACAAAAAGGGAATCTGAGTCCTTTGCATTCACAAATCTGCCAAAATTCATTACCACTGAACCTATGAAACTGCAGCCTCTGGGACAATATTTCAACAAAAAATTGAGAAAGAAGTTTCATAACAGTTGGCAATATCTCATTACAAATAAGATTCAATGTTGTGCTGCATGTTTACATAACATAGAAATGTCTCAGGTAATGCTCATTCATGAAAAATAGGGCTTCTATGAGCAATTATTGGTGACCCTTTCATGAATACACCATTCAGATTAGCCTTTCTTAGGACAAATGAAGTACAGTTTTTTAACATTATAAAGAAAAAGAAAGTAGTCTCAGAATAGAAAACCATAATAAGTGTCCATAGTTCTTCCAGTGGGAATTATTCATGATTATGTCAACATTTCTTAGACAAATTCTAATTCTGAGAGAGAAGAATGAGACCCACGGAGCTAGGATTCTAATTCTGATTCTAATTCTAATTCTGTAAAAGAGAGGGAGAATAAGAGCTACAGAACAAGGAACAGAAATTTCCAGTCCATTTCTTAAAAATAAATGTGTTGCATTGGTCTGACAATAAAGTTTCAAGATTTGACCTAGGAGTGGTAGATAGCTCTTTCTAATGTCTAATTATATTCAAAGACAGATTTACCAGGACAAAACCCCAAAAGAGGTGGGTGAATCTTTAAACATCTAATATTGAAAATGATGAACCTATTACCTCTATGAAATTTAGTTTTTATTCTGCTTCAGAATTTGGTGGCTGCTTATAGTTTTTATACTCTTTCTTTGTTTGTCTTCACCCAGTTAAATGGCACTTTAGGGAGAACAGAACTTAATCCTTGATGGAGTGTCCCTGTAATTCAGAAGCCTTCTTATAATTAAGGATGGTTTTTTTGAGATTTCATACTCTCAGTGTGAATGTTACAAATCCCAGCACTGGCTGCAGTTGTGCCTTCTGCATTAAATACACATAGGTTAAAATGCATCCCCAGTTCAGGGAGCAAGGATTAAAACCCGTAATTCTCCTTCCAGCTTGGTGCAGTAATAATAGGCTGAAGTCTGTTCCTCCCTCTTTGCAGAACAGCTTCAATAATCAGAGCATAAAATTAATTTCCTTACCACAAGCAATCTGTGAACTTGTGGAAAGGCAAAAGATACCAGTGTGTACTCTACCAAGCCAAAAAAAGTAGCTAACCAGTCTCTCATTTCTAAAAAATCTTTTATGTAGAGGAGTTACTGTGACTGTCTCTTTCATCTGTGTTTTGTCTTTTGCTTCCATCTGTCTACTTGGTTTTAAATAGCGTGACCAAAGCAAGTATTCCAAAATTCAGATTATGAGCAGACAGGGGTGTTCTCCAGATCCTTTCTTGGTCACTGACACTGCAGAAAATGGATTTGATTTGAATATGCACTTCTCATGTTGTTTAAACCAGTAAGTCTTCTGTGTTTACAGGTCATGGTTTTCATATATTCATAAAATGGTTTGGGTAGGAAGAGATCTTAAAGGTCAGCTATCCCAACCCTCCTGTCATAGGTAGGGACACCTTCTCCTGGAACAGCACCATAGCTCCATCCAGCATGTCCCTAAACATGTCCAGGGATGGGCCATCCCCAAATTCTCTGGACAGCCTGTTCCAGTGACACATTACCCTCACAGTAGAGAATTTCTTCATAACATCTAAATCTCTCATCTAAGTTTAAAACTTTTTAACATTGTTATATAACTTCATGCTCTTGTAAAAATATGCCCTCTCTCTTTTCTATAAACACTTTTAAGTACCAAAAAGTCTCAATGAGGTCTCCCCTGAGCCTTCTCCAGGCTTCACAACCCCAGCTCTCTCAGTGTGTCTTCACAGAAAATATCCTCTGATCGTCTTTGTCACCCTCCTCTGAACCCAGTTTAATAGGTTCACATCTTTCTTGTGCTGAGGATGCCAGATCTGGAAAGAATACTCCTGATGAGGTCTCATGAGAGTCTACTGTCTCAGAGTAGAGGGGCACAATTTCCTCCCTCACCCTGCTGGCCATGGTCTCATGTTCTCCGGGCTGCAAATGCATGCTATTGGCTCATGTCCAGCTTTTCATCCACAGCAACGCTTAAGTCCCTCCCTGCAGGACTGCTATCAATGACTTCTCAGTCTGTACTCATGTCTAGGGTTACTCTGACCCAAGTGCATTTCTCGAACCTCATGAGATTCCCATGGGCATCCTTCTTATCCAGTTCCCCTGGATGGCATCCTTTCCTTCTGTTGTGTCAACTGCACTGCTCAGTTTGGTGTCATCTGCAAACCTGCTGAGGATGCACTAGATCCCACTGTGTGTTGTTGAAGATACTGAAGAGCACCAGTCTAAATACAGAGCCCTGAAGGACATCAATCATCATCTGCCTCCATCTGGATATAGAGACATTGAACACAACTGTCTGGATGCATCCATCCATCCAATTTCTTATCCTCTTAGTAGTCTACCTCTGTTTGTGACTGTGTTGAGGGCCTCAAAGAAGTCTATGTGGATGTCATCAGTTGATCTTCCCTTGTCGCTCTGTTGTAAAAGGCCATCTACTTGGTCAGGCACAATTTTCTCTTAGCAAAGCCACTCTGGCTTTCTTGGATCATCGTCTTGTCTTGCATATACGTGCCTTAACCTTGCTTCCATAGGGATCTGCTCCATGATCTTCCCGGGCACACTCGGGAGGCTCACCAGTTTGTTGTTCCCCACATCTTCCTTTCTCCCCTTTTTTAAAAAAGAGATGTTTCAATTTTTCAAGTTAATGGCTTCACCTGACCACTATGACTTTTCCAATATGATAGAGTATGGCTTGGCAACTACATCAGCCAGCTCCTTCAGGACCCAGGGATGTGTGTCATCAGGCCCCATAGACCTGTTCAGTTTAATCAGTTTGTCTCAAATCCGCTCTTTGCTGACAGTGGGTGGGAATTTTCTCTCCCAGTGCCCACCTGGAGTTTCAGGAAATTGAGAGATGTGGGAAGCCTGACTGCCAGTGCAGACTGAGGCAAAGAACTTGATGAGTACCTCAGCATTCTCCATATATGTCACCATTTCTTCGTTCTTATTTATTAGAGGGCTACACTATTCTTGGGCTTTATTTTCTGATCTATGTATTTATAGAATAAATTCTTTTTTCTGTTTTGTTCATTTCAGTATAAGGTACCTAATTTGTCTTTTAAATTTTATCAGAAGACATCATGTGACAATGTTCATTATCATGTTGCCTGCCATTTGCTTTGTATCACTACGAGCCCTTTTTCTCTAATAAGAAAAATCCTACAGGTAGTAGACTTAAAGAAATGATATTTGAATAAGAGTCTATGTTTGTTTTTAACACTAAAAAAATAGTCCTCATTTTGATTATATTTATTTAATTTCACATTAATTTAATTTTTCAGTGACTGAAGTTGTAAGAATATTGGGGTTTGTTACATTAATAAGCATAATTTTGATCCTTTTTCTGTTAGCAAAAATGGAATGTTGTGAGTTATAATCCCTCCTTCCTGCTATTTCTGTAGGCAAGGGAGGGCTTGTACTAAGAAGAGAGCCAGTGCAACAGTTCTGAGCTTTGTCTCAGTATGGAGTCATTGCTGACATGGTGAAGATAATAAGATTACAGGATGTGATCACTAGTGTGACAACAACTCATACAGACAAGATCAGCCTTTTTGCAGCCTAGCTCACACCCATGCTGCCAGTGGGATAACTGTGATAATGCAGAACTCAACAAAGGGATGCAGAACACAGATGGTGCATGGGACAAGTGGTTGGGTGTCCCTTGAACTGTATGGCTACAGTTAGATATTAATACTGAATGTAGAAAGTATAAATACAAATTAAATGCATCTATGCAATGTGCAGCCACATTTATACTTAACTCGTAGACTGTTTCTATTCAAAATATGAATACTTATCACATTATGCTTGGTTCTCAGTCTTAACACCCAGCACTATAATATGATTGCCTACCTCTGTCATTAGTTTTTTCAAGTTTATGGCAACATCATTGCCCTAAGCCTGGCCCCAGTCCTAAAGAAATCAAATAACATAGTGATGTTGATTAGAATAATTCGAGAAAGAGAGGGAAGAAATGTGTGGCTATCAGCAACTTGAAGGATGAGGAAAACAGTGTTCTGTGCTGTGTCTTGCCTCTCTGCCTCTCTAAGTCTGCAATAGTACTTCACAGAGTTGATGTGTGATATAGTTTGATAACACCTTTAGCGTTTAGTATAGTGCACCCAAGGAAATATAGGAAGAGTCATATAAGCACATACAAGGGCAAGACATGGTTGGATATCATGGTTAAGACATTTACTATTTTCTGAAGTGTCTAACACAGTCTATAAATGCTATCTATACTTTTTTCTTGAAAATCTTAAGCACTCTTTATTGGATTCTTGAGATAGAGAAGAATATTTTTTTCTGTATTTCCTAACAGAACCTTGTGGGATAAATCTTTTTTTGCATGAAGGAAGGGAGAGGAACGAAGAGGATAGTATCCATTTTGTTCTAAAATCTTATGAGTCTTTTGGCCTGTTTTGAACAGATTTTAGAAGAAAAAAGGCAACTTTTTAACAAACAACTGAATTCAGGAAAGAGTATCTAATTGGGCTGCTCCTGATAAAAGCAATACAAGATTCCATCAACCCTTAAAATACATCTAGCCCAAGGAGAGAGACACTGTAACTGTCAAAATCTATGGGAAACTAGTTAATCAAAGATCGTGCATTATTAAGCATCAGAAATTCCATTTTTTGATCAAAGTTTCTCTAGTGAAAACGTCTGATAAGACTGACAAAAATCAGGTTTAGGCCATATAGCTGTACTAGAAGCTAAACATTTAAAAGGAAATCAAGAGACAAATTCATTAAAGGCCAGGGTTCCTTAGTTCTTCTTTTTAGGAAACTACTTGTTGTCTCAATAAGGCAGCTGGTGATGGATTAGATCATATCACATCACATTCTGCTCTCTATTAGGAAAGCTGTGAGAAGTTCAATTCTCAAAACTTTGATAATGGGTCATAATCTTTCTGACAGTATTTTAAAAATATCCAACACTGATCCAACTCTCTGCTCACTGAAAAAAAATTAATATCAGTTTCATGAACTTGTTCATTCTTGAAGCTTATCACTTAGCAATTCATGGTAGGACCGTGGTTTGAATTTGGACTAGTAGTGAATTAGACTAATTTCCATCTGACATACAATTTTTAGATTGCTTTGATAAACTAAGAGTTATTCTCAGAAAAAAAGGGCATAAGTCCACCTGCTGCCAGGAATCCTTGCCCACTGTGACAGCAGGAAGCCCAAGAGGGGTCATGGCCTACTATGACAATATTAAATCCATTAGTCTCACAGAGTGACTCCCTACTCCTCTACCAAACGGTGCTCAGTGATGCACCCACTTTGCACACACCTCACCTTTTCTTGAGCAGAATGATGTGCCCTTTCTCTGAACCACTTGCTCCTTGGTTTATTTGAACCTCAAATAAAAATTTCTTGTGTATGTGTGTCTACATGTGTGTGCACAGGTGAGTAGGAGGCATAGTGGCAATGCTTTAGCTTGGACAATGTGTTTTTATGTCATGAAATTGATGCAAGTTATGCATACCTTATCATATGGCACATGAAAGATGAGATTATTTGAGGGTATAAACCTTCTGGCACAGTGACAGATGACTCTTTCGGGGGGAGAAATTCAAAACTTCAGGAAGATGTTCCTGGAAGTCTCTCAGATCTCATCCCAATCCTGCTCCAAAGGGAACTAGATGATTTGGTAAGTGATGACTGGATGACTTAACATTTGTGTAGTGAAGATGACAGGAGAGTAGGGGACCAGTATCTGTTCTTGGCAGTGCAGGAACATTTATTGCCTCTTCATAAGTAAAGGAAGGAATGGATGACAAGGCAGTGCTTAGACTAATTAGATCCATAAGGCAAAACAGAGATCCTATACAGATCCACAAAGAAAACTACTATTGACATGAGCTGTTCCTTTCCTTTGCTTGAACAGTGACTGGGAGAGTCAGCATAGCCAGGAGGATGCTTAGAGTTAAAGAATAAAATGATCTGAAGGCGACTGATCTAATGCACTGACAGTTTTTCTTACTAAAGTGGATACAACCAACAATCCCATGTTTTTTATAGTTGCCTATTCAGCATTTCTAGTAAGAGAAGGGGGTTTTTTGGTTGGTTTTGTTTTTGTTGGTTTTTTTTTTTTTTTTTTTTTAGGAATAAATATTTAGGAAATACAAAATTTAAATCTAAATAAATAGGTGCATTGAAATAAATTACACGGTTAAACTTACCTCTTCTCCTAATTACTTTAAACTGTAGTTATTGAACATTTATTTTTGGTAACCATTTCAATATTAAAAAAATTTCCATTTCCTTTCAAATGCCTTTCCATTTAAAACCATTAAAACCAGCAAGAAGACTGTCCATACCAACTCGTTTTTTGGGAGTAAAAAATATAAAGCTGTACTTCAAAGGCCAAGAGTGGGATGCAGAGAACAGATACAAGAGCTTGTTTTAAAATCCCTTTAATTTTTGGTTAACTAAGTTAAAGAAAAATGAATAAGAAAATGAATGGAGAGGAAAGTCTCTCACATTCAATTAATCACAAAGATTCTGGATACAGTTTCTGGATATAAAAATATTTCCTATTAAAGCCACTTTTCTTGTGGTTATTTCTATGGTTTCTAAGTATCTAAGTACTTAAGGAGTTAATCTCTTTCAGCATGTTAACTTGTTGCTTCCACATTTGAACAGAAAAATTCCTAGTCTCTGATGAGACTGATCTTAGTTATGCTAGATGCTCTCTGAACACAGAGAAGTGTCTTCAGTCTCACTGGTATAGGATATGGCAGGAATTAATGCTGCCTGGAATAAAAGCTGCTAGTTTCAAATGTCAAGAGAGTTGTTCTAAAAAAAAAAGAAAAAGTGTATCAGAAAGGGGATATTATGGGACAATCCCAGCTCTTATGTCAAGTCATAGCCTCGTTCAAAAACATACGACCAACAAGTTGCCTCAGGTTAGATATCCAGCTGAGTGGAATCTAATAAATCTTTAGATTCAGTTTATTATTTTTCTCCCTGAAGTTACTGTTAGTATTGCGAGAGACACACACACACACAAAAAGCCCTTATTTTTCTGCCTTGTTGGTAGCCTACTGATTTTCCATACTCTGGGAAATACTCTCTGTTCCCTTGGTTATCTTCTATCCTACTTCAGCAGTTTGACAGGTGTATGTGGATCACAGAGTTGACTGCTTTCCATGTGTTTTGGTCCTGCTTAAAAAGCTGCTGTGTTATCTACAACATTTTGTTTTATACTGCAGAAATAGAATTATACTTTCCATTAAAATTCTTTGGCTTTAGAAAGATTCACCTAGAAAGCAACATCAAAAGAACTCTACTGGCTGGCCTTCAATTACCAAAGTATGAAAATTCACAGTTAGGGTAAAACCTGTGAAACCTCAGTTCATTGGTACTCTCTGTGGGTAGTCTTAAGGCAATGACAAAGCATAAGTAGGCAACAAGGCTTTGATTTTTAGCTATGCTGTCTAGTTTGTTTAAGTCAGCAAAGTAATATTCTTTTCATTAAATATTTAATTTGAATTTTCCATGTTTAACTGCAAATTTTTTCAACTTGATAAAAAAATCTTTTTTTGCTTGGGGCCATTATAGTTGCACTATCATTTTGTGCTAAGTCTTCCTGTTCTTTTTCTCCTTTTTTTCTCTCTCTCTTTTTTTTCTCTCTATTTTTTTTTTCTTCTTTGTTCTTTTCTTTTTCTCTTTTTTTTCTTTCTTCTTTTCATTGTGTTTCTTTTTCTTTCCCTTACTCCTTTCTTTCCTTTCTTTCTCACCTTCTTTAACTCAACACTCCTCTCTTTCTCATTCTCTCCCTCATTCTTCATTTGCTGCTCATGCCTCTTAATGGGCCACTGTATGTCCAAACACAGTTTGAAATAAAGTATTAAAGAAGTACATTTCTTAGGAAGGCATGCTTCTCTTTATGTTCTTCTCTATTTTATTTTCTTCTTACCTCCAATGAAGTTGCTTGACACATGGCTCGGACCTCATTGATAAAGGCTATTTGAAGAGAAAAAAGGTAAGGAGAAAATAGACAAGAAGACACTTGATGTCAAGTCTGTTGATGCCAACAGCTCTTTGTTGCACAAGAAAAATAGACAAGACTGAAGCCCATCGGGATATTAGGACTAATCTAATTTATTTTTCAGAGCTTGACTTTCTTTCCTCATAACCGGCTAATTTGTTCTGTCTCCAGCAACATCAGTAATTCACAGAGGAAAGCAGATACCAAGGTGATTTTTATTAGTCATTTGGTAAATCTGTGAATGACTCTGCCTGTCAAAGGCTTCTTTTCATTCAGCCTAGCAATAATTTCTTCTGCATTAAGTAGTCCATTTGTATAAGTGGAGGTCATTAAAGCTCCTATGAGAGCCTCATGGAGTAGATTTGGATGAGTTTCACTTGGATATGTTGCTATTCCCCATGTCAGATGTGTAATATTATTTCTGAAAAATGTTTACAGCACTGAAGATAAGGGAAGAAGGATGGTATTGTCATACTTTCTCCAAGGTTTTACATAACTCTGATAAGGATTTACTTTATACACTGTATTTCATATGAATAAAAAAAACCCTGCTTGTATTTATCTTCACACAGTTTTTCAGATAAAATTCAGTGCAATGTTTGTACAAAGTTCCTTAAAACACTCAGCCTAAGGCTGAAAGAAAAAACAAAGATATTTGAGGTTATTGTTATTTTTTTGTACTTCAGGTCTGAAAAGACCTCCAGAACCATTTATGTATTTTTGAAGTACCTAGCTTAGCACAAATTCTTCAGTTTTTGAAGGATGATATCTCAGATTCTTGGAGATCCTTCACAGATGGATATTGAGAATTCTGCATGGTACAAAATATCCTAGATATCTCTCCTGGCATAACGAGGCTTTGAAGTCGCACTAGCTGTGATAATCCATTTTTTTGGGGTGTAAATGACAGCAAATTTAACTGACATGTAACTGGGAACTAAAAATTTTTTTCATGTGTCTGAGAGTCTCCCAGGAAATTATGAATGGGAGATCTAAAATAAAAACATGTATTCAGATTACTTTAAACAAAAAGTATTCTGTCTTTAATATTTAATCATACCAATGCCATTTCATTGTCCTAGAAAGCTCATGTATGAAAATATTGTTGGTCATGTTCCTCATAGGTTTGCCTAAAGACAATGCCAGTTCCAAAGAGTTTACCATCTAAGTAAATAAGAGAGATACAGAGAATAGGGAATTAATAAATGATAGCCCAGCCATCACATACTCCTATAAAACTGTGCTTTATGGGCTTCTTCAGATGACTTGCTAATTAAGGTTTTCTATGCTTCATAGATAGACTCTAGCATAATACTAAACCTTCTAATCTTATAGTTTCATTCATCTTCATCGACACCCACTGGTCTCTCCTTCCTTTTTCTACATTCTCTTCCTCAAAGAGGTGTGGGGATAAAATACTCTTTTATCTGTTCTATTGCCAAATTGAATGACTTAGCAATCTAAGAACAATTGACTTTCAGTATATCTCAAGCTCATAAACATCTTTTAACAAGTCCTTCCTGGCTAGTCTTCAGTGTCATTCTGCCTGATAAGTGTGCCTTAATATCGCCTTTGGGGCTGAGTCAAACGATTAAAAAAATCTAGGTTTACTGGTGGAATCTGAAGACTTTTTTCAAATTATAGAAGAAACCGTTTTCTGTCCAGGAAAGTGATTCAAACAGTCCACTTTTAAATGCAAAAGAACAGCTCATAAACCAGCTTTTAGGAACAACTGAACACAAAAGCCCCTGTTTCTTCAATTTACAACAAAAATTTCCTTTTTTATGTCGATAATAGCATCTGAGCACAATACATTTGTTTAAATTACTTAATAATATTTAATTATTATTGTTTTAAATAAATGGTACCTCAATTATATTAAATTATTACGCTCTCATACAACTCCCAGGCTTGTTTAGGAGTTAAGAGAGGCTGGGTACCTTTCACAAAAATAAGGCTGCAGCCAAGCATCCTCTTTCAGGAGAGTAAGAATATTATCTAGTATTCCTGTGCTGGCTGGGCCCAGTATCAGAGAACAGTTCTGGCCTCATTTAGTTGGCTAGTATAGGTATGACCCATGTGAGTTAACCTGTGCTTTCCATGCATGAAGAGGTGCATTGTTAGATGGAACTACATGTTTAGCTTCCTTCTGAGGCCTACTGTTATAAATTCTTTTTGTTAAAGAAGATACCTAAACTTGCTAAGTTCCTGCAGTAGGTCTTCTGGACAAACAAGTCTTGCATACAAAGACATCATAGTTGACCAGTTTCTCAAAACAGAGCTGGAAGTAGAGCAACTTCTTACTTCTGCCTAATTTCTGTGTATCAGACAAATTTCTGGGGCAGTCACCACTGAGCAAGAAACATGAGTTCTAGACCTCCTCAAGATTGTATTTACACTCCATTAAAGATTTCCAATTTTGTGTATGGGAAATCTCTGAATGAATCTGCTGGGGATGAGTTATTGTGAATGTAGAAATGTTTGTTAGAGTCCTAAAAACCATCAGTTTCATATACCACAGCTTAAGACCATAAACACAAATGTCCTGGTTCTGGCCAGGAAAGAGTTGATTTTTGCAGTTGTTGGAATGGGGCAAGGCTGCAGCCCAGAGGTTATTGTATACCATCACATGTAGTCCCTGGGGATGGGGAAAAGGGAGTCTCTTGCAGGGAAAAGGGATCCCTTCTGGGTGAGTTAACGTGGCACCGGTTCTGAGCCAGAGGAAGTGGTTGGGCATATCATGGTCACAGTCGGGTCATAGGCTCTTCAGTGAGAATTTTTGCATGTGAATCACTCTTTTTTTTATACAATTCTGTTTTTAATATCATTGTTATTGCTGTTTTTCTTCTCTCCAGTAAATTGTTCTCAGGTCCACCTGTGATCTTTACTTTTTGTGCCTCCAATTCTCTTGCTGCCCACAAGTGGCGAGAAGGGAAGGGGATTGAGGGAGTGGAAGTGTGGTTTTAGCAGGAGCAGTAAACTGGAGAATACCATTCCTAAAGCCGGATAACAATGCTTACTTCAAAATATTGTAATATGAATATTTAGTATAATAACCAAGAGAGGACAACAATAGCGTTAATTAAAAGATTAACTGAAATTTCTTAGCACTGGTTTTGCCTTCTACTTGTTGAGCTACAGAAAATTGTCTATAGAAGTATGGAAAAGTGGCAGAAGCACAGCAGGAGTACCAAAGGTGGAAGCTTTTCCTCTCATTACCACTTGCTCTGTTCTTTACAATTACATTTTGTCCAAGGAGTTGGCATGTAAGCCTATCTGTTTTGATAGCCTTATTTGAAACTTGAGTTACTGGTGATTTTACTAGCCAATTCTCTCAAGCCCTACAGAGTGATAAGACTAATAAGAGAGGATGATGAATGGGTGTAGAGGCAAGACTCTAGACTAATTATAATTTTTTAAAAAGGACTGTGAAAGGAAAGTAGTTCTTTGCCATCAGGGAAGGAAAGAAATATGAACATCTTTGGATCATGCAGTTCAGATGACTTAAGGCAATTCATAACCAACTACTAAAATAGAACATACTGTCAGCAAACAGAAGAAGTACAAGGTATGGTAACTGAAAACAAGTTTGTCAATGTATCATCCACAATTTAGTAGAATAATAAAATAAATGTGTTAAACTGTATAGTATTCAGAAATGCAGCTAAAGCGAAGTTGAGTGCATGCTACTACTGTAAAGCAATCCAGCAAAGAAATTCAGGTCTCTCAAGTGAAGCTGTGTTTACCAGGTTAACTCCCTGCCCTTCTGTTTTTTAAAGAAAGAGATCCAAGAACAGATGCATCTGGGCTTGACACTGAATGCCACAAAGGAAGGGCCTGACATGTCTCAGTGTTTTGTCTTTATGGAAACACAGCATTTTCACTGTCTAGTGTTCCTCCAGTCCTGTCATAATGTTCAGTCATCAAATGTCCATGGATCAAGTCAGCCCTTCTGAACTAGTTAGTTTTGGTGTAGGTCTTCCATAGATATGTTTGTTTGTACAGTGAGGGACTTCATAAGTTTGATTGTATCAGTGTTTTCTCAAGGGTTGTCCTGAAAATAAACTGATCCTGTTTACCAAAAAGTGACTGTATTCCAATTCAGTTTTGATTAAAACTCTTGGTGCCAGGAAACACTGTGCTGTCAGTTGTTTTCTAAATGCAATGAAGCACAAATGAGATCTAGTGTTGAACCAAGTACAAAGACATAAAATATGGGGAGATGCAAGGTCAAATTACACTTTATAAGAGAAGAGGTATTTAATTTAAAGAATTGTTTTATTTCTAGCACTAAAAGGAATATTTATTCACTTAAAGATGCTTCACAGTAGTGCTTAAACAAAGCAGTTTAAAAAGTACCTCATTTCTCTTCCAAATCTGTTTGCAGCATTGCAGTGAGCTTGGAAGGATTTCCTTCTTTTTTTTTTTTTTTTTTTTTTTTTTGGTCCAAAAAGTCACTCATCAACACAAGAGATTAGTTCTATGTAGGTTTTTCAAAATACCTGTAACATGAAATAACTAGTCCTTCTTTGGTGATAGACTTAAGGATACCTAATTTAAGGCTAACAGATTTACAGCTACAATACCTAAGAATAGAGAAGGGTTGTGTATATGTGGGAGGCACACATGCTAGGGAAGCATCTATCTTGAATACAGTGTCAATGTAGGCTTTGAATATTAATAGTATGATGCAGGTGTCAGCAGCTTAGACTTAGTCTGTACTTGATATTAGCCCTTTATGGTCTGTGTTCAGAGAAAGGAATAGTCCTTGGTAAGTTGCCATGGTAATAGGTAGAGTAGAAATGTCTCAGGTAGAGAAATGAAAGCAGAACCAGGGTGTGATTCACCTGACTCTCTAGAATAATCTAGAGCCATCCTAGATATATAGGGTACTCCTCCTAATCTCCTGCTATTGCATCAGAAAGGTATGGGATTCTCATGTGTTCTGGCTCTCAGCTCCACATTTAGATCTCAGGTACATTAGAGTAACTCAGTTGACATGAAATAACCTATATTTAGGCAAATTAAATCATTCTATCAGACTCCTTCACTGCTTTTGTCCTACAGATTTAGGTGTGCCTGTTTCTGTATAGATCAGCATCTCTTTTCACCATGAATGCCTTTTTTAAAATGTTGTGCTTCTTCCAGCATTTCCCAATGCTTTTCAGTTGAAACATTTGTATTTCTGTGCAGACTGTGAAGATTCTGAATTCTTTTGCACCCACCCTAATTTAGTATGGACATTACTATCAGATAATGTCTGAGAACTCTGCTATCTTTGTAGAAATCAGTCAGCCAATTTTGTGCCATTAGGGCCAATCTAGATAATAAACTAGCATTACAAATAAATATGGCGTAACAATGCTTTTGTACAGCTGATGAACTTTAAAAATGTTTAATATATGTTTTCTTGGTGATCTTACTTTGGATTTGTGTGTGTGATGTACCTGCATTCTTTTTCTCCTCCTTTCAGTTCGTGCTACCACCCCTCCTATTCTATCAGGTGTCAGTGTATTTTGTGGAATGTTTCATTTGTTAAGAACGCTAACATGAGTCCCACACATTTTCATGTCTTTGATAGGAGGAAAGTAAAACATGAGCATTACTATACTGAAGAGACCATAGGGGAGAAGAAACCCCCACAACATTTTTATAATAGTGAACCAAAAAGCACAACAATTATGGATTCTTGTCGTCTTTAATTGAACCTGTAATTTTATGGAGTTTTTCTCATGATTTACAGATTAAATTCAGACTGTGATGTAGTTACTTAACTACTTAACATGAGATCTCAGGGAGCCACTCTAACTGTTTTGATAATGTATGGAATACAGGATTCTATCACTAGCAGCTGTTCTACATGGGCCTTGTTACACATGGATGTGGCATTACATCCATGTGTAGCAATTTGTCCTGACAGTCAAAAGCCTTGTCAGATATTGATCTGACATCAGATTCATGTATAACAAGATTTTTGAGTGACAGATGAGCAACTGTCCAGAATGAAACCAAAACCCCACTGTTTTAAAAAACTAACACTGCCAGTCGGTAATCTGGCTTTTCTGTAGTACTTACCTACATCTATAGTGTCTTATATCTTTAATTTTAATTTTATATAAAACCCCCTTCAAATTGGTAATATTACAAAGATTGAATTTAGCTTCTTAATGAAATTTTAAAGATAAGAACTGATGTAACTATATTAACAAATGCTATAGAAGACCATGCTTGGCAGCTTCAATTTCAGTGTAGACATATGTGATATCGAAACAACAGGGAGACAGTGAAAAGGCTGAGGGGAATTAAGGTGATGTGTGTGAGAGAAACATGTTAGACATGAGGTTTTCGAGCCTGGGTATTACCAATAAAAATCCCTAGCAGCAACCACCGTTGGGATTTTTGAAGTTTATGGAAATTGACCAGAATAAGTGTCTCATAATTTCTGTTCGCTTATCTCTTACAATATTTATGCTACTCTGAAAAAATTTTCTGGATTCTAGCAGTTGGTAAGAGGAAAAGGAGAGAAGCGTCAGCTTCACTAAGCTTTTGGCAGGCCTGTGCACAGGACGTTGTTGCAGCCACAAGACAGAGAGGGAATAAGAAAGAACATAAACTAGAGTGAAGGGACTAGGCATTCATTGTTGAAACTACCACAACACCCAAATTATTCAAGGTGTATCATTAGTAATGGAGAATTGCTCAGGAATTGAAAACAACCAAAAATATGGCTCAGAATTTTATTGCAGAAATGCTATCTACAGCACAATCATAGCTTTGTATTCACCTTAAAAAAATCACTGTAGCTAATTCTGTGTGCTTTAAGCTACACTGAAGTCTCTGGTTGTTATTTAGAAAAAAAGGGCTAACAAACAGTTTTTCAGGTCAGCACTAGAGTGCAGGGGAAATGGCTGATGCAATCCATTAAGTTAGACTCATTATGATCAGGAGTTTAAGACAAATGGGAATCTTGCTACTGATGTCAATTGTCTGGGGATCAAGCTCTAAAGGATCTCACCTACTTCAAAGGTTGCCTTCCCTCCTTTACTCCAACTGCTTTGAATTAATCTGATGACCCAAGGCATCCACTACAAGGATGCAAAGTACCCGTTAATGTATCTTAACTGGCTGGTTAAGTCAGTTTTATGGCTCCTTTGTGTTACTCAACTAGTGCAAGGCATCCAGAACACATAAAGCCTAAAAGCTATAAAGACCTATTTGAAACACATATAAACACGTATGCACCATTTCTCCTGTGCTTATCTTCATTTTATTCAGTGTCCTAAGCCACTTAAAAAACATTAATTGAACCTTACAATAGTTCTGCACTCATTTTACTTGGAAGGCCTTTATGTCTGCTTTATGCTTCAATGGTCAGATGTAAAAGGACCAAGACAGCTTGTTTGGTTAATTCTGTATTTTCAGTTATAGTTCTATGACACTGGTTTCCAATTACTGTCACTACTCAAATAAACAGCTAAGTAGACAGAATGACTGGTAAAGACAGATGTCCACAAACACAGGCAAATAGAAATTGATGCGTTTATGTATGCACACATTTCCCTTTAAAAACATCAGATTCGATGTTGGAATCTGAGGAAATCCAAAGTCAGAAAATTATATAACTGCATAGCTTGGAGCAAAATCCAGTTTAAACTACTGAAAGCCAGCTTTCAGCTTTAGCGATGAGGTTTGATGCTGTTATGAAACACTACTTCATTGGTGGTAATATGCATTACCTTTGTCTGCCTTTACTCCAGGTACCCCAGGACAGGGAAAAAGTAGGAAAGAACTCTTTGTCAGTGTGAGGATTTTTATATGCTGTTTGTGTTTTATTCAGTTCAATCCATTATTAATTTCTATATTTCTAAAACACCTAGAAATGTTGAAACCAACACTTTCAATTGCAGCCTGAGCCATGGTATCTATTAAGTGAGATCCTTGAAATTGCTGCATTTGAAACCATTCTCAAATCAGAGTATCGTTAAATCTTCAGCCTGTGCATGCATATATGAAAAGGAATATTTTCAAAGAAATGCTTTTTTTTGTTGTTGTTGGCATTTTGTTTTGTTTTGTTTTTTCCCCACTAGGTTGAAGGTGGCTTCAGCCTCAGTGTTGACATTTCAGAAGTTTCCAGCTACAGTCTGATGTGACTGAGGCTGAACTTCAGATCATAGTTTCAACAAAGAATGAATGAAGCTTTCAGTGTCTGAGAACTTTAGTTACTTGAAATTATTAATTTTAATTATTTATCAATTGTTAATTTATATCATGATATGTTCTCAATACTAAGCTATTTCAAAAATCAAAATCAGATTTTAAAAAAAAATTTTAAAAAGTGAGCCACATTAAAATGAACAGATTCATACAGACTTATTGTACTACAAATAGAAAGAAACTTGTATTGAACATCCCAATCAAGTGTTCTGGGATCTTTCTGATGCTCCCTGATCTAGCAAGGACAGCAATTGGAGGAACTTTTATGCTTTCCAAATCCTGAAATACAAGTAGGTGTATTCCAGGAGATTGTCACAGTCTTACTTTATTTAGAATTTCTTTAGTTCTTCTGTACTGTGGGTTTTTTCTCTTTCATTTTCTTGGGTTATAACATCTGTCAGTTCTGTTTTATGAGTTTGTTTGTCTACAGAAAATGGAAAAAGTAATGATTGTGCCAAGAGACCTCTGTATCATTTTATATGACCATGAAGGATGGCCATTCATGACTTGCTTACAATGGAGACAGTGGGTCTGATGCTGGTATCAGTTACACTGATGTAAACCAAAACTTCCTCTGTATTTCACAGTGTAAAATTGAAATAATATCTGAGGAAAAAAATTTTTCAAAATCAGATATCCTATAAAAGCTTGTGAAAGGTCAAATATTGCTTTTACTAAATAATTTTAAATGAGTTCTAAATCTCTTTTTTCTCCCCTTAAAATGTTCTAGTTGGCCATAAGGGGAATAACATGCTCTAGGCCTTTCACTTTCTTTGGCAATACCAGATTTCTCATGCCTCACTATCTATCCAAGCTGTGTAGTTTTCTCACAACAGCTGCACATGCTGTCTCGAGTTATTAACCCCAGTAGGAAGCCTGAGTAGCTGCTGAGTAGCTTCCTCTCCTACAGGGTTTCTACACAGGTTTTCTGGGCTCCTGCATGGAAAGTGGATGGTTTAGAAGAAGCCATCCTCTTAATAAGGACTCTTGAAAAGCTTGGTTCAAATACCAAAAAATGTCTACCCTTCTCATCGTGTTCCAGGTTGTGTTTGGAGAACAGAAAGAAAATAAAGTTGAGGGCAAAAAATAAAATGTTCATCAAAATGTCTTCTGTTTTGTCCACTCCAGCACAGAGTGGGTTTTCTGTGAAATTTCTCTCTGTGTACTATATATCAGTATAACAGTGGCAATATTACTTCTATAGATTGCGTTGATAAATTCAGAGAATAAATAATTATTTTTGGAGTATTTAGATCCTATAGTGATGGGTGTTTACATGAACTGATATACATGTTCAGTAAGAAAAATTTGTTAATTGAGCTGTACATCTGGCCAGCAAGTTGTGCAGTATATTACCTGTTTTTCAGTAATTCAAAGCAGAGTACAATGAAAACACTGGAGTGATAAATTGTCTTATGAGACAATGAAAAATCTTTAAATTGATAAAGAAGCCAGTGAATTAACCTATAAGGTAGCTTAATTTCCTCACTACCTCTACATGAGAAAATATACATTCAGTCAGTTTTGCAAAGGATCTGGGTTCTTCCCCATTGATGGAAAAGAAATTTTAAAAAAATTATTATGACTTCCTTGAGTATTTTGCAAGGAGCTGGTGGATGCCAAATTGCTGAAATTTGTTACGTCTATTGCCAAGGTGCTTTATTTTTAACTTTTTAGTTTAGATACAGGCCAAACGGGCACACAATCAGTACATAAACAGGTATGTTGCCAAAATCATAGGTGTTTTCTAACATGAATTATATTCCAAATTCCAGTGGGATATATAGTTAACATTTTCCTCCAGAGTGTGGGAACCATGTGTTTTGCAAAGACCTATTTTCCTTAGTGAAAGAACATCCTTTTTTTGTATTCCAAGATGCTCGTCTCTCTCCTTCACTCACTACTTCTCATGAAAGGTGCTCAGTTAATAGAATTTTTAGACAAAAATTAAAAAATAATTTTCCTTCTCGATCCTCTTTTGTCTTTCTACGTCAAATAGCTTTTGACATATGGATCTTTTTGGAGATGCAAACAAAGTGGCTGAGTGAACTCTTCTGGCCATAATCTTCCTCCAGATTAAGAAAACCCCAACATCTTTTCTCAAAAATATTTGTGCTGGAATTAATGCTGTCGGCAATATAATTCTGAAAAGATAAATATAAGGGTACTGGAACAAAATATATGCAGATATACACCTGTGTCTTAAAGTGAGATGTGATAACTTTTAAAAAAATAGATAATAATAAAATCTCTAAAGAAATTTGACCTGCATATTTAATGAATATTCATTAATCCTTTGCTGTTAAACTGATGGCAAAATGTAATTGACAAAATTATGTTCTCATGAAATTCAATTACTCAATGACAATCATCATTGATTTCAGTGCATTAAAATTTTCAAGCTGCATGTGTATAGTGACTCTGTTAATTTGAATTTAGAATTAGTTTGCTATTTACTTAGTGTTATAATATCAAAATTGGAAATTTCAATTATTAAAAATAAGAAACAAAAGTATCTGCTCTATTTTTTTCTTCCCCAAAGCAATGGAGAGATGTCTGGCTTTATTGACTTTTTGATTCTATTTTATGGATTGGTAGGAAAAACAGAAAGAGCCTCTACCTCTCTATTCAGCACTCAAAACTCTTTACTAACTACCTTGGCTTGAGACATGTGAAGAGTTAGAGAGCCCATAGAAATGACTGGAACTCAAAGACGAAAGTCTGCAAAAGTCAGCAACTACTACAGATGCTGATGAATCTACTTTTAGCTCCCGAGAATGAAAGATTATTTCATATATGTAATCATCACAAATCAGTTTTATGTAGCCATCCCTATGCTGCTTGGTTGTTCCTTGTCTAATTCTTTCAATTAAAAAATATGTATAGGAGTGAAATTTTGCAATATAACACAGGTGCTGTACTAATGAAATCAGGGTAAACATTTGGCAAAACTATAATGGCTGAAAGTGAAGAAGAATGTCTGATGCTAAGTAAATGTAATTATTTGATAGAACATATGTATCAAAGCTCCGGTTATATATTATGTAATGTTCTAGGCAATCCTTTTCAGGCTTTTAAAATTCTTATAACTCACTACTGAGATATAAATGTTGCTGACATTAATACGTCAATCAGGCTCTGCACAAAATGGAATGATGTTACTTAATAAAATTATGTCAATTATTATAACTTCCACTATTTCATGTAAGTTCACTTTAAAAACTGTAGAGAAAGGTCAGCAATAACAGAGGCAGAAAGTAGCATTAATTTTATCAGATTTCTCGAAGAAAATTAGAAAGTTTTGATGGTCTACTTTAAGGATTATTACAAATCAATTATTCCTTTGTCTGGAAGAAAATAATGCCTTTAATGTGACTGCTATGTCAATACAAGTCATGAATTAGGTTTGTAAGCATGGGGAAATGCAAATTACTACTACATGCTGGGTATTCATCCTGTAACTAATGAATATTCACTTGACTCTTGTAACCTAACCTAATTACCCATAAAGCCACAGATAGATTTCACTTGACCCTAAACTTTAAACTGTTAGCTGCTCCTTTGCCTGATAAAAAAGTGATAATGCAATTATTTGTGTACCAAAGCAGAAAGAGGTTGACCCCCAGTAAGACGTCTGTGAAGTACACAGCATGGAAAAAACTAAGAGTTTTGGAAAAAATCTCTTGCATTTTTAAATTATCTAGGAGTTGTAGGAGTCTGTTAAGAATGACACAAAAGTATCAGTTCTAAAGGAAAGGAAGGAAAATTAGATAAAATAACTGTAAGGGAAATAGAATAAAAGAGCACATTTACTCAGGCTTAAACTAAGATATTGCAGCTCTACATTCAATCTCTGCATAAAACAAAATCCTCAAATCAGTGGATATGGGCCTGCATAATAAAGGAGTCAAAGTTGATGAAAGGTGTTTTCTTAATTTGATTTTCTGTTTTAACAGTGAGACAAAAGTCTGACAAGTAAAAAGACCAAATGCTGCCAGCTCTAGCTAAGAGATATACATGATAAATAGAGCCTGTATCATAGGAACCCTCAGGAAAACTGAAAATTACATCAGTACTTTCTGTATTTTCATATCATATCTGTATTTTCTAAGGAAGGAGATTTCATCGCACTTGAAAAGCTAGAGTTTGTTTTGATATTAATTCAAGTTCTCTATGTGGCCATATTCTCAATGACAGTAGACAAAAATACAGTTGCTTCAGTCTAGTGTTCTTCAAGTTGGTCTTGCAGATATACAATTATACACCTGTTTTTTACTTTGTGGATTTGATTGGAAGAAGTTTTGAGATTTCTTAAGTTGCAACATCATGTTCTTTAGTAGTAATGCTTGTGGAAATTTTTCCTATCCCCTGCTTCAGTATTTCCCAGCTTGATCTTCTTGTAGGATTACTTTGCTATGCAGGTAATTTCTATGACCTGGCCTGAGTCCTAGACTGACTGAAAAGAAAGGTGTCTTGCAGCATAGGAAGCAAGTGAAAGAATTTTTAAACTCCTTTATAAGGAGTTTATAACTCCTTAAGTATATAACTCCTCTCCTGCTCTAACATAAAAATTTGGGAGAGATCCAGACGGACTTACTTTTCTTTTACTTGTGTATTAAACATTCTGAGAACTGAAAAAAATGTACTTTGATACCATGATAAAAAATGAAAAGATCTGTCTTTTTATCCACATACCGTAAATCTTCATCTTGTTTTTATAAGTTGTCCTTGTTTCTAATTTGTTCTAATGACAGTGACATGTATTGCAGACTACAAGGCACCTGGAATACATTTGTGGATTCTTACCCCAGTGAACAAACCTGCTATTTTGTGAGGAGTGTGAGTGTAAACAATCCTTTTCTGGCTATTTGCACTGGGAGGAATCGAAGCAGTGAAGCTGGGGCTTGATAAAAAACTAGGATGACATTGTCCACTTCTCTGTCACGGTTAGTATTGCTGGAGCAAGGGGCTGTTCACTTGTTCCCCAGGGGAAAGCTAAGGATTGCTGTCTTTCCCTCTCTTCAAATTTGGAGATGGTAATAAGTTTGCAAAGCAAGTATTTATGCCTTCTCTTGTAAAACTGTGGCTCACAAATTTCATGATTCTAGGCACTGTGATGAAACTACAGTACAGGTTGCATGAAGTATCAGAAAGTAAAAACCTAGTAAAACTTCTGATTTGTAGCAGAAGCTTCATATGAACAGTAAGAGGAAGAGATTTATTAAAAACAAACCAAAACACCCTTGTCAAAGCAGAGAGAGTGGTCATCCATATTTGGGAGGCATGTATCAGTTCATATCTCACAGAAAGACTTGTTTGTCCAGGAAAGCCTTGATTTCACAACAGCTCGGTACAAACCCTGCCCATAGACCAGGGTTCATTAGAACAGATAGGATATGACTTCATTACTAAATAAAGTATTCCTCTTTCTGCCCAATTTAAGACCTCTTCTACATGTGAAAAATAGGTTTAATTTTGACAATTTTTTGCTGAAGTCACATATGAATGCTCATGTTGAAAAGTTGAAAAACATAAAACATAAGAGAATTTGCTTAAACCAATAAATTTAAATAATACGGCATCTGTTCCTTTAAAAAAAAAAAAGCAAATATAGAAGTATAAGAGTCATGATTTGAGGATCTCTGGTTGCTGATGGGACTATTTTAAGAAACAATGGTACTAGATACTATGGGTCACTTTCAACATCTGATGCCTTCAAGGAAAATTGCACTAATGAAAACATAACTCTTACTGTGTATGGCACTTTCCTTTAAAACTAAGTTTCTGGGAAATTATTTTAAAAGCAGAAAAGTTTTCAGGTTAACTGATGCTGATGTTGAAGAGATGTATATATAGAGAAGTACTTTTGTGTTTATTAAATTAAGGATTTCAAAAAAGACACTCTGACCTGCAGCTAAAACATCTGTGAATCCTTCTTCTTGTAGATGGCAAGATGATTCGTGGAATTATTTCTTTTGTAGTGTCTTCACAAAGGGATACCATTCTCTCTGCAGACAAACAAGAAAAAGGAAAGAAAAAAACTAAAAATACAAGTAATGTTTCAAGGCCAAAGAATTCACCTTTTTCCCAAAGTAGCAAAATCCCCTCCGCTTACTCTATACAGACTTATGAACATAAAGACAGTATTTGTAGGGAAGAATACTAGGATGACTTTTTTTTTTTTCATTCCAAAGAAATTAAGGCTCCAAATAGAGGAGAATAGATACCTTTTTCATGATTGATGATGCCAACAGGCTGTTTGATATTCAATTTGGAGCACATAACCTATCAAAGATGACAGAGGACTCTCTGTCTCTCCAGATTGCTTCACACACCATGTGAATAAATACCACTGGTTACTTCTGGACTCTATTGTAAGGCAGAAGAAAGATAAGGATTCTATGATTTCACCAGCCTCTCTTTAATCAGAATTCTATAGAGTTACCCTAATAAAATCCACAACATGATGAGTTATGAATTAAGATAGAAATTAGCTAATATAACCTGCAATCATGCTGCAGTAATTTCCGAGGATGTGTGACCTCAGTCTGAATGGGACATTATAAAAAAGAAAAATGGTGAGACTGGGAATAAAAATGATTTACACTGACTCTTTTCCATTCTTATTCAAGTCTGCTCAGAATTATTTCAGGATTGGGGATCATCTGGATAGGTCAGCATACTGCATGACCAATTTGTATGGGTAGGAAATACTGAAAACAGCATATATTGTCCCATTTTGTGCCCTTTAGCACATTTGCAAAGCATTAGAGTTACATATGCCTATAATTTCCTTCTTTTTATGAAAATCAAACTAACTTAAATATATCAAATTAAAATAGCAAATAAATTTTAAAACTAGAAGTTAATTCTATGTTTTTGCCAAGAATATTGTCTAGGTGTAGTATAAAAGCTTTCTTCCCTTAGTTGATGTTGTTATTCCTACTCTGATGACCCATCACTGTTTTATTAACACACAAACTTTCCCCAAAATGTCATAAATTCATGTCACATATAAATCATATGTAGCTCAACAATTTTTTGCTGAAATAAAAGAAAAAAGAAAAATTTTGCCGCAAATATTTAGATTTGCTAATTTTAATTTTTTTCTTGTTTGAAAAATCAAAATGATACATATATTTTCATTTTGTGTTCATACTATTTTGTTTGTGTCTAAGATCATAGGGACATGGATGTATTTTAGGTAGATGAAACTTACTTTACTTCTGGATTGAGTTGTCAATGAAATGCATCTACTTGAAATGTACAAAGCAAAAGGTGCTCTGTCTTTTGCTTCCCCGTCTCTCAATAAATCTCATGTTCTGCCAAAAATCAGTTTTAAATGTTTTTCTTTGGTTTACATCTGTTCTCATTCTGAAGAATTATTTCCATCTTATTAAATATTTGGCACAAGTTACTGGATTAAATGACTGGTTGATTTTTGGGGGATTGAGGGGGCATAGCAACTACTATTAGTAAAGCATAAATTCTTTTTTTGAAGTTCAAATGAGGACATAGATTTAGCAATGAAGAGCATCTAGGTTGTTTTCTTTTTATTTCTGTAAGCACGTTAAATGTTTTAATATTGACCATATGATTTTTTTTTATACCTATAAGAAAGGTTAGGTCTAAATGTGAGTTTGGTAGGTACAGGGATGGCATCCAGAGAGAACTTTGCAGGTTGACAAGTGGGCCCATGAGAAGCTCATGAAAGTCAACAAGGCCAGGTGCAAGGTCCTGCACCTGGGCTGGCAATCTCCAGTACCAGTAGAGAGGAGGGGATGCATGTATGGAAAGCAGCCCAGAAAAAAAAGATGTAGAGATACTGGTGGATGAAAAGCTGTCCATGAGCTGGCCATGCCTTCTTGCAGCCCAAAAACCAAACACATCTTGGCTTGCATCAAAAGAGTGACCAGTAGGTGATTCTGCCCCTTTAACTCCATGTTCATGAGACCCTAACTGGAGCACTGCTTCCAGCTCAGGGGTCCTCAGCACAGGAAAAATATGGGTCTGTTGCAACCAGTCGAGAGAGGGAGCATGAAAATAATAGTGGGCTTGAGCACCTCTTCTGTGAAGACATGCTGCGAGAGCTGGGGTGTGTACAGCCTGGACAAGAGCAGGTTCCAGGGAGACCTTCCAGCGCCTTCTGGTACTTAAAGGGCCTTACAATAAAGCTGGAGAGAGACGTTTTTTCCAGCACCTGTAGTGACAGGACAGTGGTCAATGGTTTCAACTGAAAGAGAGGAGATTCAGAGTAGATGTAAGAAAGAAATATTTTCTGATGAAGGTGGTGAAATACTAGAACAGGTCTCTCAGAGAAGTTGTAGATGTCCAATCCCTGGAAGTGTTCAAGGTCAGGTTGATATAAGAGAAATTTCATAAAATTTGTTGCTGCCATTATTTTTATTCCCTATATGTATGGATATATCTGTGATGCTCTATTAAGCATCCTTCTGGAATTCAGGAGCTAGCTCCTGACCTTTAATTTCTGAGATCAACAAAAATACTTGTTAAATACTGAATCACATCGTTACCTCAACTCAAATGCCTACCCTTTTCTTTCCAGAGTTTCTTCTGCTGTAAAAAAGCAGTTTTATTCATTTTATGCAAATATACTTCTCTCTGGAATACCTCTTCTACTAGCTGTGGCAGTTTCCTCAAGAGTAGTACTTTCTGCATTTTATCTGTACTATACACTTTCATTATTTATTTACTTCTGCAGCCTTTCACATATTTTACCAAAAATCTAAAGAAAAAGTCTATCCTCCTCATCTACTTCTAACTGCTGTCTTTTGGCCCAGCTGTCTGACTTTTGTTGGTGCACTAAAAATAGTTGGTAACATTTGGCAATTCTAAAACCCCATATTCCATCTCCCTCCTTACAAAGTCTTCAATGGATATTCACTGTATTATCCAATTTTAAGAAGTGACTAAACAGGAATAGAGGCAATCTGACTGGATTGCCAAATCAGCCAGATATTCTCCCATGATGAAACCAAGTGTTTACATGGCTCAGCCACTGTTGCAAATGATAATCTTCTGATGAGGCTGCTGGAGGGAATAATTTACAGTGTATTGAGCCACAGAAAGGAAAAAGAATGAGCTAGATCAAAAATAAGGACTTGATAAATTTCCACTTTAGCTTGTCTTCCTTGGGACAAAGTGGGATTCAGAGTTTAGGGTTAGATATATGTATTCTTCCCTCATAGGATCTAGAGTGATCTGAGCAACTCAGCATAGAATCCAGGAAACCTCTGGGCTGCCTGAGGAGATACCTTGATATAAGCATAAGAATCAGTGATGGCAGGTGTATCTCCAACAACCTGACCATCTCTGAAGTTTGCTGGCTGACTGAAAGCTCATTGGAAGATGCCTCCAGCTACTTATGATCCCTGACACTGTACCTTACCTAGAACATAAGTTGCTTACTTACATGTCCTCTTCAAAGAATGAAACAAGATTCTCCCTGGTAGCAATGAAAAAGGTGCTACAATTGCCTAATTTGGTGAGATTGTCTAACAGACATTTATAAATTGGTAATTCTCTGGGCCCAGAGAAGGTTTTCTTGAGCCAGAAGGAGAAAGAGTCACACCTTTCCTTCTTCCCTAAAGACTTTTATATAGAGTTAATGTAACAAGATCCCCTCCCTATCATATTAAATTGGTTTCAAGATGTATGGGGGCAGAAATACAAATGTATAAGGAAAGAATCCCAGCCTGCTGGGTTCTTGTCTGGAAGGTTAAAATGTTTGTCAATTGTGCAATGTAAATATATATAGAGAGAGACTACATTTGGGGTGGCTGAAAGCAAAACCAAGTTATTACAAAGTTCTAAAATTCTCAGTGAACAAAATACTCTTAGCCGAATCATATCTGTTTCACCTGACCATTAGCTTGATGCTGAGAAAATTATGGGTAAGTTGCATGCTACTGTACTACTTGGGAAAAGGGTGACTATTCTGGAGATGTCTGCCTTAGAGTTAATGGCTACTTTACTTTGGAGACACTGCTTGAGGAATTCCTGGCAGTGAAATTCAACTGATTACATGCAGAAATGTGCAATATATAGTGAATCATCTAGGAGAATAAATACTTCTAAGGAGAAGTTCAAAGAGCTGTCTTGAGTTAGATGTCTAAACCAGGTCTGTTGTACTGTATGCTAAACAACTATTTCTCTCTCATCAGCTATAAAAGGAAATAGGTATAGATACCTAAACTGCAGCGTGCTTAATGTAATAGGAAAATCCTGGTCATCATATTTATTCAAACAGCTATTAATTTATCATATCACTGTTCAGTCAAGATACTTATATTTCTCTGGATTACTAACTGTAATTACAATATACTATGCATGTTTCATAACTGGCCGCTTGAAATTCATTGAGAGAATGAAATATACATTTCAAATTGAAAAAGAAAAGATAAATAGTAAAAAGTATTTAAAATAAAAAATTATTCATTGAAAAACAATGGGTTAAAATTCACAAGATTACTGGAATTTGCAAGGTTGTTTACTAAGTGCTGTTAACCATGTACTTAAGCAAGGGATAATGTGAACTGAGAGAAAAAGCAAAAATAATTTTATACTTTTTTCTTCCTATTCCAAAATAACTTTTTGATAGTAAAAGATATGCTTGTTGATTTCGATGCAAACTTTGAAACTCCTAAATAAACTGCAACATCAGTAGCAGATTAGTGAAAAGTCCAAAACCACTTTTAATTTGTTTTTCTGTTTATCTACATTTACATCTAGCATCAACTGAGAAAACAACCTTACCTAACAGGGAACAAGCCACAACAAGGACAGAAGCTATTCCTAGGAGAAGAGTATCTCCTCTTTTTACTATAGCTTAAATATTATCCTCAACATATCACATAGAAAATACAGTTCCTGAATTTGTACATACAGAGAGAGGCAATCTGAATTTGACACACCTAAGGAGAATATCCAAAGGTGAATGTCAGCAATACTTAAATGCTCTTTGCTCCTAGGTCTTCTAAGCTGTTAGTTTTGGATAACAGCAAACAGACCAACAGGTGTTTTACAAGTGACAGCTTGCTCGTAGCCTCAGCTGGATTTAATCAGCACAGTTGGTTACAATGCAAGGACATTACTGCTGGTCTGAGCCCAGTAACTGGAGTGCCTTGGGTTGCAAGACAATGGTTACTTAGGCTCCACATTATGCACCTGTTCAGATATTGCCACAGGTCCCATTTCTCCACTCACTTATTTTTCATGTCCTGTGAAAATTAGAACTTCAGGTTCTTAGGCCAATGAAGGGTAGCATATTGAAAGTAGGGGATCTGTAGAGTTTTCAAGACATCAGAGTACTGGGAACAGCTCAGGTGAACATCCAGACCTGGGAATTCAGAACTGTCATGTCCCCAAGTATATACATAGACTGCATCTTAACCTGAGCCTGATCATAAGTGTGGTTTATGGTCTGTTTCACTCACAAGTCAAAAACCAGGCGTCCTAAGCTTAGAGCGTAGATTTTTCCACACAGGTTTTCAAAGCCTTGGTTGTATAGGTTGACTGAGATCTTCATTACTTATTTGATGTTATGGTGGAAGGCAATAGAAGGGAAATTTCAACAGCTTGGTCAATCCTGTGAGATTGTAACTCTTGAGGCTGCAAGTCCAGGGCCTAGAGAGACTCACTCATCTGAGGATGCTGCTGATACATCAGACTCATAAACAAGGCTCAGTGGGGTCCCCAAGCCAAAACCCATGGCTTATTTGGACAAGTGACATCCACACAGTATAGTCCTAATGAATATGGTATGCATTCTTCCAACCTTTCTGTTGAAAGATTCCCAGTGTATTACTTCATAGATCAGATGTTTAAATACACCTTAATCTCCTTGTCATAAATTTAATTGATATCATCAGCACTGCACTGTGTAAAACTAAAAGCATGTCCTTGAAAATCTCCAGTACAATTACCTTTGCACAATATTTTTTTCAGGGAAATACAGTAATTACCAAACAGAAATATGTGCTCATTATTCTAATCTAATTACCTTTCAACAGTTGGAACAATGAATCTTTCTATCACTGATTTTCAGATTTTATTTTTATTTTAAATTCGGTAAAAGCCATAAGACTTCCTTCATCACAGGTTCTTTTGGCTTTGGGATAGATGATAACAAAAACTTATAATAGAAATATTTGAAAGTCTTATAGGATATGTAAGAGTTGGCTGTGTCATTGGTCAAATAGTGAGGTATGCTTTCTTCTAAAGCAGCAAAATGCCTCTAACCTATATCAATGTTAAAAAATATTACCTGCAGCAGGCTAACTTTTCCTAACAAGAATAGATAACCCTTTTCCATCCTGAATACTCTTGTTAATGTTATATACTTACCCCAGGAGGAACTTATATAAGTGGTTGTGTAAATGCTCATATATTTAAATTAAACATCACAATAAAAAGGCGTACCATTACTGTAGCAGAAGAATAATTCAGATAGGTAATACTACAGTAGCAATTTGCAGTTATAAAACAGAAAGCAAAGAAATATATATATGTATGCATATATAACAAATATAACACGATATATTATAGTACAACCTGTAGGTATGTACTGTAATGGTTTCTGTAAAATATCACTTCAGTTCTTTTGAATCGCAAAACTGCTGAGAATTGCAAACTTTAATGAATGCTACTCCTACTGATCTCTTCATAAAAAGCAGAAGACCCTGATTAATTAATTTATTTACACATCTTACTTTCTAGTATCTCTCAATGCATTTTGTGAAATGAGGGATATTTTAAAATATATGCATTTCTTGACTTAAAAACACTTCCTCTTCTAGAATTTTTCACTTCAGTCATAAATAGAAATTCATCAGCCAAATAAACAATACAATCTTTGCTGTTACAAAGAGCTTCAGCAATTCTGCTCCACTTTGAGTAGGAGAAAATGTTTGTTATCTCAGGATATGGAAATGAAATCACTCAGTGTGTATTACTGAGTATATTGAATTACATATATTGAATTATAGCCTAAAATCTGTGAACTGAAGGTGTGTAACTCTTAAGAGGGTTTTTCCCTGGGGAGGAATGTATCCCTGGGTGAATCAGATATGCATTTATCATGAATATAAATATGTATCTTTAAATGCAGACTCAAATTTTTTCAAAACTGCCTGCCTATCAGTATGGTACTGTCACTGAGTTTATTTCTTGAATTTTCTTCTCTCTTTATATATTCGTTGTTTTATTCCACAACATTTTTCTTCTGGAAATGCAAAATAAAGGGTTTATTTAAACAAAGCGAACATCCTTCTCCACTAAAAAAAATCCTTAACATAGAAACTAGAAAGGATTCTTTTCCATATTGCCCAAAAGTTTAATCAAGTATAAAAATTACATGTCTTGCAAATGAAAGTGGAATGTTTCCTGTACATTCTGTGTTAATTGAACAGTGCAGTAGACAAAAGAAAACATCACTAACTACAGCAGAGATTGTAAAGTTATTCTATTGTACAGAGTTATCTGGCAGATAATGACATAAGTTTAGGTCCAAGGATAATGTATGAACACTTTTGTTTGATTTTGAGGAAACAGTGCAAAGAATCTCTTGATTTGACAGTACTGGGGTGAAATTCAGGACAGAGTTACTCTACTTGAAGCCAAAGTGCTAATAAAGTGCTCAAAGTCTAGGGCTTTTGTCAGCTTGCACAAGTCATCAGTAGAAAGGGAGAATTTTAGCCCAAATATTATTTATCTAGAGAGCCACAGTCTAGAAACACTACTAAATTATGTAGCTGGTTGCTGTTATGATAAAGTTTTTGGTACTGTGAAGTCAGTGGAGAGCTACAATTCACAAACAGCTTCAATTGTTCATGTTTATTAATTACTAGTTATTTCTTATTAAACGAGTAATTGCCAAGGAGTACAATGATTTGTCATTCAAAGCACATTCCAGAAGATCCTTGCAGGATATAGTGCCTATATTTCATTCATTACTTTGAAAAATATGTTCCTGCATTCTCTAGACATTTTTGCAGACTTTTATATGTAATTTCTTCTCTAGTCTGGACAGGTCTACTACTTTTATTACAAGTTACAATTTACAGCAACAGGCCTGCAATATTTTTCTACTTGAACTCAGCAGACCACATCATGTCCTGGTTACATTCTTCTGACCCTGAGAATGTTGTTTCTTTAAGTCAGTGGGAGATGTGATGTTAAAATCTGCAGAACTATATGAAATTTGGTCCTATTTGTTATGACTCATAGTGTTATCTTTATTGTGATGATATCTTGGCTTCTTCATCAAGAAGCACAATTTTCTTCATTAACTTTATGTCCTTCATTCAGATTTGTATCTGTTATGTTTTTCTTCTCGTTGTCTGCATGTGATTCAGCCAGATGAAAATTCTATATGGTTTGTTTTATACCATAGCCTACTGTTAGGTTCATTCAAAAATTCTGCAGAGCATTAGTCAGCTTTTGATCTTCTATTTTTACAGAAGAAAAATCCTTATATTGGAAGAATCCATAAATCAGCAAACATCTGAGAAAGAAGGGAAGCTGGTTCATTGGGAAAAGTTCATTTGAAAAAACATTGTTTTTTAAGGCTCAGGTGTTTTCAAGAGAGCGAATAGCCTAGAAATATTAGCTTTAAAATAGTATTTCAGACCATTGTTAATTTTTAAGTTCTTAACTTTTCACCACTGTGTTTTCAGATCTTGAATTGGCCATGAATGATTCACTGTAAGCCATTGCTGACTTCCAAATCTGATGCTCTGTAAATAATCACTCTTTTAATCAGTATTATGCTACTTAAGATGTGAAAGGTGTTCAAGGGCTTTGTATACCTAGTACTTCATATACATATTGAAATATGTAAGCAGACATAGTGCATAGTAATATTAAGAGGATTTTCATTATCTTGTATATGGATTTGGAGCATTATTGTTCTCGAATGACAAGTTATTCTGGCTCTATTTTGTGCTCAGTTTCTGTCTGTGACCAGAGGATAATGTTTGCTGTGTCCTACACACAGTTCAGTAACCTGTTCTCACAAATAATTATGCACATATGTATAGAGTTTACTCAGAGAATGGCTCACAACAACTTGCTCACATGTGTTTATAGGAATAATTTGTAGGAGAGACTGAGGCAGTGTAAAAATGGTCTTTCTATTATGAAAACAAAGCTAGAAGAAACTATAAATTTGATTTAGCATTTTGGATTCAACTGTCTAAAAATTCGTCATGGGGAAGACTGCTTCTTAGCATTTGGCATGTTCTATCTGCTCTACTGAGACTGCTAGTAGGTGTTAGTCTTTGTGCTAGCCAACAAATCTAACTGCCGATGATTCTTTTTCTATTATGTGGTGTTAACTATATTTCTATATAGTTTTCACAGTTACCAAAAGTGATGTTGTATACCTTTTGCCATTTACATCATGCTAGAAAACAGGTATCCACTTAGGGGCAGAAGGAGATGTGTTTGCTGTATATTTTTCCCCTTTCTAAATTTTTAATTTTTTTTTAATTAAAATTCAGATGAAAATCTTTTCAACTAAAATATAACCTTTTGAAGTCATTCATTATTCCCTAGCAAAGTAGGAAAGTGTGAATATGATAAAAGCTCTCCAAAATGAAAGATAAAACAGCATTCGGTTTGAAATTATAGAGCAGAATGTCTCTTTTGCATAGAGAATTTAGTTTCCTCATGCATTGTATATTTGGTATGTATAACCATGATGATATATTTACTTTTCTTATATGATCTAGTCTGGTAATGGTTTTCTCTTCTGTAGAAGTCAGTGAGCATCAAAGTTAAGCAGTCATATTTTTTTAAATGCTACTTCATTCTCAAAATAATACTGTGAAAGAGTAGGCTTGAGAAATGAATTGAGGATCATTGCAAATAACATTAAATTTATATCAAAGTATACCAATAATATCAGAAACAAACACATTGACTGTGTGAATTTATTCAGCTTAAGAATGTTTATAATACCGTGTGTGTTTCATATAAGCCTTTATACTGAATCTGTTTTAACTTCTCATTTGAGAATGCCTCATTTGCTACATGATATTCCTCATCATACCATATAAATTTTGACAGATCTCAAGCTTCAAGAAGCATACATACTTGAAGAAAAGTCTTTAAAATTTCTAAGTTTAAGTTTAGTTAGGTATCTATTTCATTTCAAAGATACTTTCCGATGATGTCTTTTAAAGCCTACTTAGAGAACTCAGTTGTGGAGAAAAAAAAGAAAACACATGCTCTGAAGATACAGCCTTTTCAACCATCAAAGATACCCTTCACCAAATTACTTCTTAAGAAAAGTGCTCTTCTTTTGAAATGAGGAATGGACGTAGTCCTCCTGGACTATCTAAAGGAATTTTTGCCAGTGTGTGTGTTGCCTGTACTTTCACAACTTATCTGGCGTCTGTCAAGCTCTTTTGCAGATCAAAGGGCCCCTTAACTGTCAGATGCTGATATTTGTGAGAACGAGACGCTCACTCTTAGCTGTCTTATCTCTTGGTGTGTGCCCACGTTCCACCTTTCTTCACCGACCTTAGCTTAACCAAAAAGTACCGGTCTCAGAAACAAGTGAAGACGTCTGGAGCAATATCTTAAAGATGGAATTTTCCTCAGATTGTGAGTACTAGTTTAGCCTAGTCATCTGCATCTGTAGTAGTTTAACTGAACAGGGCCAGTATGTGGGTCAAGCACTACCTCTCAGAGCCAGACAGTTAAAACTAGATCTGTCAGTGTGTAAACTGTAACTGCTTAACCTTTTGTACATTTAGATTATATTCACATCTCGTTTAAAATAGCTTGTATCAGAGTTACTTAAAGACATGTTCCCTTTCCTTTGTTTCTAGCTGAACTTAAAACCAGTATCTCAGTAGTTAATATATAATGTAGCATAATGCAACAGTTAAAATCTCCATGACCCAGTTGCTAATTTCAACTAAGTAGGAATATGTTATTTGATCTTAGATATGTCCTGCATGCAGTCCTAGGACAATGCAGGAGAGGCGACAGTGCTTCCTGTGAGAAATGGGATGACTACTGTCAGAGAGCAGTAAGTCTATTAGTTCTGGTTTTGTCATATCCTGGTGCTCAGTTGTTTCAGCTGACTCCAGCTGTTTACCCCAGCAGGTGGAACATCATGTTCTGGCTTCAATAGATTCATACTTTGACCTCTGAATGCATTTCTGCCTCAGGTGCTCTTTCTTGCAGTATTCTGCATTCTCTATCATGTCTGCAAGTCTCACGGGACTGTCTGCAGACCATGACTTTGTCTGGTCTTTGTAGCTCTCCTTGCTAGACAAATTCTGATAACTGATCAAGAGTTAAATCTGAGTCTTACATTAATTTCTCCTTTAGGCTGTTTTGTTCCAGAATCCAATCATGATCTAATATTATCAAGGATTCAGTTTATCCCTGGATTGCTACATTAGCTCTTCACACATGAGCACTTCTATATTTTCAGGTTTTTTGTGCTCTCTGCTTAGAAATGCATTGCTGATGTGTTTCATTTTTATGTAATGAGCAGCACTTCTCAAATCTCTGTATTAAATCTCTGCAGTTAGTCTACTCTGCCTGAGCCTCATCTACCTGAATTAACTGCAAAATACTATGAACATTAGGTGATTCAAGACCAGCTGTTACCAGCATTTTCCTCTATCTTCTTTTCTCAGGGTAGCCATGGCTTGCAGAAACCAAATAATTCATTACATTTTAAACCTTTCTGTTTTCCTCTCCCTTTTTAGGACTGTCAGTTTTAACCCAGCTTTTAACTACATCAGAAATCAAGTGATCTTAGAGAGATCTATTGTTTCTATGACACATGTAAATTTATCTTTGTAGCACTAGTGTCTTATCATTGCAGAGTCCTGGCCCCCTAACAATCCAAAACCGAAACTTTGTGCAACTTCAGTGTTTCATAAAGAACCCCCCCCTTTTTTTTTTTCTTCTGAAGACCTAAATTTATTTTGTATGAAAAATGGATGGGCAGAGAAGTGGACGTGTTAGGATATTTCAATGGCTCTCAGCTGAATGCTCTCTCAGGGCAGGGTTGGATGACACCATTAGTCCTGGGCATTACCAATACCCAATATCTTGCTGTGAACCTCTGTGAAACATAACAACAGCACTTTCTCGTGGTTCTGGTTAAGTCATGACTTTGAACATTAGAAATTATTAAAATGCAAGAATGATGCTTTTATAATATTGTATCTGTGACAAACCTATTACTTCTAAAACACTCAGCTCCCTCTATTCTCTTTAATTTCCTCCTTTTCATATGAGATTTACCTTTCATAAGATTTTTTTTCTCTGGGGATGCTTTTGTGACTGACTAATTTGGGCAAGGGCATGCTGCAGCAACCCTTCACAATTCTTTTAACAGTTGGCAGTGATTTGCTTTGCTCTTTTTTATCCCATGAGGTAAATACCTGTTTCGTTTGAGTTCTTCCTTTCTTAGAATAATGACAGATTCATATATCTTTCATCTGCTAATTTTATAATTCTGCTTTATATAAGTCTTTTCTTTCTCTGGACATGAGACTTCCCCAGTATGAAGCAAAATATTATTTTGACCTGAGTTTTATTTTCCTCCATTCTCAAACCATCCCACGCTGTCAGTGAACTGCAAATGGAAGAGGTCATCCTTTCAAGCTTGAGTTTGTATTCTGTGTGTTATGAAGCTGTCTTCCAGACAATGAAGTTCTTTTTCCCTCCTCTATTTCACGTTACCTAAGTAATTAAACTTATCTGTTACTCTAACATTCAACAGTCTCAAGAGTTCTTCTGGTAATGGCATGTACTTGTCAAATTCTGCTTTAAGTGGCAGATAGCCGTTGCTGTTCCAGGATTAGATGATCTTCTGAAAGTTCTTCTTCCTCAATTAGTTTGTAATTTAAAAGTTTTCAGAAGTTTCAGGTAATAGGTTTTTAGGTGGCAACGATTATAACTATTCTGTTGGGATATGTGGGCTAGGGATGAGGGTAAAATCTGATGAATTTCCTACTCAGACTCCATTCTAATGTCCATAAGATGCTAGCTTCTGCTGGCACAACCATGTTGTTCACTGGGAATGACATACAAAGAAAAATTGAAAACAGATTTTCCATTCAGAATTTGCTTTCAATGAAAAAAAAAATTACCTCTAAAAAAAGTTCCTGAATGCCTCAATTATTTTTTCTTCTGGAAAGAGAGTGAAAAATGAATATTTTGTGTCTACATTTTGCACGCACCCTTTTCTGTCACTGTCCCATTGTAACATAAGGTTGTGTCCTTTTATTGTTACTATGCATGAATTCCTATGAATATACAAGTCTTGAAGAATACATACTGAATTGAGCTGTGGAGGTAAGAGAGGTAGGAAAATGCCTAATATGTGCATGGGTACTAACTGCTGCTTCATACATGGTGCTGTATCTAGAACAACTTATCTAGAAACGCCTCCCTTTCTATTTTTGATGTCCCTGGAATCCACTTTTGTTAGATGGCTTAAAGGTGATCAAGGGGTGAATAACTGATGGAGATTTGACCACTGGTGGGCCTGTACACTACTGTTGACTCACGCTTTATTGTGGAATGTTTTGAATCAAGGTTTTGGACATAGATTCCTAAAACGGTTCTGAACATTATTATTATAACTAGCTAATTTTTATCTCCAGCAACACCTACAAATGTTAGGTAATTCTGATGCTTTTTTTCTTGTGGTTATTTTTGTTATGTTGAACTTGATAATATTATTTTGGATTGAAAAGTAACATGTAGATCTAAAGATGAGAAAACCTACTTGGTGTAGCTGTGTCACTGAAGCGATGATTATTTTATAATAAGACAAACAATAGACAAAGAAAGATTTCCATTCATTGGGATAACAAAATCCACACAGCCTGTGTTACTGTAGGAGGATGACATGGAAATAATTGCATCTAACATTTATAACATGGAACACAAGCAGTTATGTGTCATTCATATAGTGATAGTAACTTAAATGATGTTGAGTACATAAATAAAATAATCAGTTGAGTAAAAATGCATGATAGATGCATGAAAATGAATTGTTAAACGATTGGAAACCATTGTTTTGATTTAAGCCACCGCAGAAATGATTGCATTGTCTGAGGGTTGTCATTACCATAAAGAGTTATATATATAATGCACCATGCCATGGACCTAGTATTAAATGAAGTTTATGGTTAAAAATTTTTGAGTGTGTTGGGATATTTTATCTTAAAGGAGGTAATATAAACAGTCAACATAAATAATGGCTGAGCAGTCTACCTAGAACAGTAAAGAAAAGGCTTGGATCCCATAAGCAAGAACCAATAGATAGACCTTGTCTGAAGTAGCCAGCCACTTCCTATAAATATTAGGCTGGTAGATCTGTAACTAACTTTGTAATCCACTAACTGTGAACATGAGATCCACCTGCAAAGTCTGTTTCTGCGCTAGATACCCTAACTGGATTGTTTCTGTAGCATACGTAAAGAAAGATTCAATTTATCTCATTCTAATATAGAGGTTTAAATTAGTTGTGATGAACTGCCTCCTAAAAGAATTATTTTTCATAATATCTCAAGGAAGAGTGTAAATAGGTAAGTGTCTTGTTCAGGGAGAAGCCATTCTGCCACATTCGTGATTAATAAACAAAGACAAGATATTTGTCATCATTTTCCAGTAGCTGGAATTTATTTCAGAAATAACCAAAGAAAGCAATCATCCCTGTTACTGTAAGCCAGTGCACGATAGGCAGAGCTATGACCTCCTTCATTGAAGAAACCAGCTGCTATGCCATGAAGAAGGGTGGAAGAAAGGAAGAAATGGTCCAGTGATTAAATCACTGAAAACATCCTCAATACATATCTGTTTGGCTCCAAAATGTGACCTGCTTAAATGTCTTGTGTCTTTTAGCAACACTCTCAGACATATACTCCTCTTTGTAGAGTTTTACTTCCCTTTTCATAAGTTTTACCTATCTTCTCTCCCATGAGAGAAAGTTTAACTTGTTAAGGATGGGATGAGTGATCCCTAGGGTGTGTGTTCAGACAGAGTCTTGCACCATCGAGCCTCAAGCTGTAGGTGTAATGAAAATGTAGATTAATAACGAATGGTATACAAATACCTCTTGTAAGCATGGAGATCCAGGAAGCACATGCTCCCTGTGGGACTGTGCATAAACTGCATAACTGAGAACCTAATTAATAAAAATAATAAGGGACAATTCATGCTGTGTTTTGTAGATCATCATGCTATTTTCAAAATTAACTGATGATGCTGGAGAGAAGCTTCAACCTAGATCTGGAAAAGTTTTGCAGTATAGAAGTGCATTGTGAAAAACATTAGAGAGTTGTGCAACTGAATTATTAGGTAATACAACTGAAGGAAGAATACATTTTGATGAGAATGCTAGCAAAATGGATATTTAGGGTGTTCAGAATATTGATCCTCATACTTCATGGAAGCACAGAATATTTTAGGTTGGAAGGAACCCTTGTAGATCCTCTAGTCCAACGTCCTCCTCAAAGTGGTGCTGGTTTTGTAATTGTATCAGGTTGCTCAGGACCTGGAACTCTAGATGGACATGAAAAAGCATGCCACAGCAACTTGTTTCATTCTTGTGCTTAAACATTCTTAAAATGAAAATTGTTTTTCTTGTATTTAGTGACAACTCTTTTGCTTCAACTTAGGATCATGGTCTCTTTTTCTTCATGATGCATCTCTGTGAAGGTTGTGCCACAACTTCTGTAGCTCACCATTATGTAGTTAAACAGAGCAATTAGGTCTTCCTTAAGCTTCTTCTATTTTAACCTAAACAAATTTAGGTTTCTCAACTTTTGCTGATATATAATGTACTCCAAGTATCTACACATCCCAGTGTATTTGTTATATTACCTTCATTTGGTCAATACCTTTTGTAAATCAAAGGGTTCAACAATAGATAAAGCCAGATGTGGACTACAGGTGCTAAATAGATAACAATAATTATTTTCCTTGACGTTCTGACAACTCAACCCACTATTACATGACATTTTTTCACTATAAAGATGTTTTTCAGCACTTGTTTGATGCTAAATAATAGTCTTCATTTATTTAAACTGTTACTAAGCAAAAATAGTCCTGATAATGAAAAATACAAGAGGAAGTATATATATATAACAAAAGTCCTTTGCCCGAGGTTTCAGAAATCACAGTATTCTCTGATGATTAGGGTATAACTCTTAATGAGGTGAAGAGTATGACATTCTTGCTGGTGTAGACCAAATCTTTTGTTCTTCCTTTCATTCCAGGAGAGAAGGGGCTCCTGATTTCTTACTGTGATATTTCCTTGATAATTATAATTTCCTGAGGAATTCATACTGATTCATGGAAAGGTCAAACTAGAAAATTCTCTTTCACTGCAAAGGTCTAAAATATTACAGAGCCACATAGTGGACTTTGCCCTGAAAGAAAAGTAGTATATAGGAAAGATTCATGTCTTCCAGCAAAAGAGTTTATAAATATCCCATCAATATTTGCAAAATAATAAAAATATGGGGTCTGAGACATTATAAATAACCAATTAGACATTACTTTAGACCTTCTTTCTCTTTTTACTTAGTAGCGTGTAGAAGGACACAGATCATGCTCTCCAAAATAACTATTCATTCTTCAAAGAATGTAGGTTTGATCTAAGACTTTGTTCCTTATTTTTTACCTTAATACATAACTTATGTAGTTTGGTACTTTTGGCTGGCACAATTTCTTACGTAAAATATATATAAAGTGAAAAACCTTATGTGTGGCAAAACAATATTTCAAAGAATACAGTGAAGACCTGTATATCCAGTGAAACACCTTACTGGGGAGATTTCTCAAGATATCTCTTGATGATACAAGTGATCAGGTAGAGGAAGGATTCTTACTGAACATTCGTCTGATCACTGCTTTCCTCTGGGATCTTTTGTATGTGTACACGGCTTAGTTATGTTTTTCTTGATTCCTCTTGATGCAGTGCTCTCTTCTTTTTCTTTTGGAAACTTATGAGAGACAGATGGAAAAAAGAGCTCACAGAGCAAGAAAGGCATAGCTGGCAAGGGTTCAAAGCCAACATAAAACAATAAAAAGAGGGTTGAGAAAGCATTGCTTCATAGAACTAGATTTTCATCCTCTATGGTTGGATTTGAAAGGACTTGCCAAAAAGGATACAATTGTAGTGAAAACTGCTCATTTTCAGAAGAAATAGAAATACTGTGATAAAAGTTTCTGATTTTTAGCTCAAAAGTATAGCTTGTCTTATAATCCCCATCATTGTAGTCCTTTTAAATAGGCCTTGGGGGAAATAATTCCATGGTTATTTCCAAAGAAGTTCAAGATGATGTTTTTGGTCAAATACAGATTAGAGATGGACAAAGCTGCACTATTTGAATATTATCCACATACATACCATTTAATTTTTTTATTTGTTGCAAAGAAAGAAGTAAGGACACATTATGTGGTTAAGGGAATTACAATAACATGCAAAATTACAATGAGATTAATAGATTTAATACATAACGAGTATGCATCAGAGAGAACATGATTAGTCAATAGAATGTGATTACATTTCACATAGCTAAGAAAAAGAGTCACAGACAGGATTAGATGAGCTTTGAAATCAAGAAAAGACCCTTTTAATCCCACAAATGCTTCAGAGTTAAAGTGACAATTGAGTATTGAGGAAAACACAAAGGGCCAATTTCATCCGAGGTGTGACTCTGGAATTCAGCATAAGCACTCCTGGAATTATTGTCATTTTAATATCTTGTAGAGGATAAAAAGATGATGAAAAAATATCAACAGTACGTGTAATTGTAAAGAGATATTTTATAAAGGAAGTCTCTTTGGGTCTATCACCTATATTCAGATATTACTCATTTTTCTTGTTGCTGCACACAGAACTGATGACAGAAAAAAACTGTCAAAATTAAAAAAAAAAATCCTTTTCCAAATGAGATCAGAGCAGAGAATTAGTGAAGTAACACGATAAACTTAGCCTGGTATGCTATATAAATTGGGCTATTAATGTAATGGTAGTTCATTAATTACTCCATTTTCATCATGACATCTCTATTTGTCTGGGCAGTGTGAGGTTGGATTTTTCATGATAGTCAGTAGTCTTCACCTGATATAATGACTCGTCTGAATAGAACATAGCAGAATATAAATTAAATTGTCTTTTTAATTCTGGGTTATCCATCTAAGACCAGTGTCAATTACCAAATCCTGAATATACCTGCAGACCTGTGGGTAAAGAAACATAATGCAGTTATATGTAATAGAAAACAGAAATATGATTGTTGTAGAAATGGTGCACAGTTGGGTAGATTGCACTATAATTCTGATCCCTCAGATTCTATAACAGGAAAACGTTGTGGGAATAAAATATATATTTTGAAAACCAGGGTTTTTTTTGCCCGATGTTGTTAATAAAATCATAATCCTTTGTCTGTCAGAGAGTAGACATCAGTACTATGGTTATGACAAAAGTGTAGTGGATATCTTCTTTTCTTCAGCCTTCCAATGAATATTACTATTTTAGAACATTCTTGAAAATTTCACTTGTAAGAATTTTAGTAACAACATTGAGCAAACCTGAGCACTTCTCACAAGTAAGATCATCACAAAGAATATTTTTTTCCATTTAATACATCACCCTCCTGAACTGGGTTCTTTCTTCTAAATTGGATTATGAAAGCAATGTTATGGGTATAGTTACCATATTTCATACTGCATCAATAAGTCAACCTATCCATTTAGGGGTATGTACCTTTCTCCAAGGCAACCAGCATTGCAGAACACCGTAGTGAGAAGATTCAAACTCTCTGCCTTTTAGTATGAAAATGTTGCCCTTTGTATGCTGAGGTGTTGAAGATTTTTTTGGACTCTCTTTCCTTCAGATTTAGTCTTAAATCCTGATCACCTGATAATTCATACTTTTCTCCTATGCCTCCAAACTCACACAAAATTAGCATCTCTGTCTATAATTTCATCACCCTTTATATGCCAAGGCTGTGAGATATGATTAAACCCCTGATCAATTTTTTAATTAAAAGAATGAAAAATAGAAATAAGTGAGAACATTGACACAAGTCAAACAATATTACTTGCCCTGCCAGATTCCTGTCTAACAGGTTTTAACCAAAGATTTACAATTGGAACACTAGGAACTGTTGGCTACACACCATTTCTCTGTGAAATAGATGAAACCTTGGGGATTTAGACGCCTTTGCAGGTACCTACCATTTGTCTGAATAATTACTAAAATCCTACAAATCACAGTGAACTAAGCATAGTACTTCTTTAAATCATGTTCTGTCATTATTGTCCTTGATTTTCCTTTTCTATTCCTTTCAGTGTTAGATGAAGGCAATGCAAAATGGCCTGTGTAGTCTTTGTTTTTCAGAAACAATAAATAACGTGAAGCAGATGGTTATGTGTTTTGGTATTTGGATTCTTTGTATTGTCGTTGTTGTAGTTGTTGTTTTATTTGGATTTTCTTCTAAAAGAACACTGTAGTCCTGAATTCACATTTCAATTCACATATCTTTGTTAATGAACTGAAATATAGCAGGTTTGTCCTTTCTATGATTTTCTTCAGGAATTTTGTACAAGAAACTATTCGAGAGTAAACGTAAGATAAAGCAGGTCTTTTCCACGAGGAAATGAGTTCACTGGGAAAATGATAAGTATATGTTCTGGGATCTTGTATGTCATCTCCTTTCTTGCATCCTTCCCTTGGCACTAAACAGGCATTCAACAAGCAACAGATCTATTTCAATGACATGATACTAGGCAAGAAGAATTTTTGGCTTGACCTAAGCTGACTACTTCTATTTTCCTTACATTTTGCGATGTCATAAATTTTAAATATGGCCACTCTAACAATTTTTGGCCACTGTCACAATTTTCCTTTTTTTTAATGGCTGGGTTGAAAAAGTGGTAGATTGTAATTCAACACAGCAAAATGGTGGCTACCTTTCCAATATGGAAGGATAATGTATGGATGAAGTGGCCACGGAGCAGCTTGTTCAATTGCAAAACAAACTCTTTAATCTCTTGCACATGATATAATTTTGGTCATTTTAAGAAGTTTTTCAACACTTTTAAGAATCTTACCACTGAAGTTTACCATGTGACTTATGCCTTGTGCTGACAAGATCTATCAGTGTGTCAGCAGTATTGAAGTACTGCTATTGTCTTGGAAGGCTGGTGTGCCATGTTGTACAAATGAATGGATGAATACAGCCTCTCCCTCCTTGCTAAGGCAAAAACAAATTTTTGATTTTTTTTTTTTCTCCAGAATCATTAAGAAAGAGCTTCACTTAAGCTTCATAAACCACCTGTTGAACATCTTCATGTCAGGTACAGTATGCAATGCTTGCTGCAGCACTCACATCACAAGCTGCAATTGTTTTGGGAGAAGTATAGCCAATTTGAAGTAGTTCTTGGGAAATGAAAGCCTCACAGCTGAAATTGTCCCTTCTGTGTTAGGTCTAGTTGGAAAATGTCATCTTTTTTTGTGATTTCTGTAAACACTTGAGATTGGTGAAGTCTTTGAAATATTCTGGTGGATTCATATCTTAAATGAGCTGAATTGTTTCCTGGAGGTGTCACTTCACTGACTGATGAGGAGAGCAGAGTAAGTACACTCTATACCTACTGCACACAAAAATTTTGGTTTTCTATCTGGAAATTAGCAAGTTGTTTGCAGCTCAAATCTAGAGGGAAACGCCTGCTGCATGCTAGTTAATTGGTTATTCCTGTGTAATAACTTGTTAATGAATAAGCACTAAAAAACTTCCACAACATTGGTCAAGACCAGGTCGGATGGGACTCCAAGAAACCTGTTCCAATGGAAGGTGCCTCTGTCCATGCCAGGAGGCTTAGAACTAGATGATCTTTGATGTTCCTCCTATCTGAAATCATGCTATGAGTCTATGACAGAAATAATGATCCTTCTTTGATTCAGTTCAAAACACTTGTACAAGCACAGATTTCTCCTTGTCTAGGACATCTTCAATTCTGCTGAAGTCTGTGTTTAAATCTATTTTATTTGAACCCTATAATCAGTACAAAATATGTACACTGCTCCTAAATCAGCTTAATTTTCCTGAAAAGTAGGACATCCTGGGGCAACTGTGGCAAGCATAAAAGCATATTTGACACAGGAAAAAAAGGAGGAACATTTATTTCTGATATTCACTCATGTCAAATCATTGTTTGGAATATATTGTTGAAATATAGCTTTGATTATGTGTATATGTGTAACTTCTGGTTACACTTGTTATTTTTGTAATGCGAAGAAAATATCCCTCTGCCCTTATATCTAATTTTCTCAAATTTCATAAGGACTAGTCACTTTTAGATCTGGGATTTGATGCAGTTGCATTTACAAACAAATATTCCTTCTTCATAGAGTTTCAATTCAGACAGAAGATGGCAGCTCTCCCTTTTCAGTTTACAAGCCTGGGTATTTTTTCCAGAAACAAATCAGACTTCCTGGCTGTGTTTCTTGTTTACAAAGTGCTGTATACATTGACATTTCAGAATTTCTGTGTACTTTATGACTGACTATCATACATCACATCATAAAATTAAAGGCATATATGTTCCACAGAATCCTGGGCACGATCTAAATTGGTGTGCACTCTACTGGATGTTGTACAATACTTCAAAGTATGCATCCTCTAAAAATTACCTTTCTGATTCCCTCACTGCTTTGCTACCTGTACTTCTGGTAATAATGATGGACTTTCTTGACTTTGGAGCAGGAATCCTGATTAAAATATAATTCAGCCATTTTACTTCTACATTTTTATGTTCTGTAACTAAAAGTACAGGGTGATCTAATATGCTTTGAAGGTGAACTCCATATTCCATAGATTAGATATCTTTTGGGAGATACCTCCTAAAATCCTGTTAAAAAAATTAAATAACCAACAATGAAGAACTTAAAAATAGATAAGGAAATAAAAACTACTTTGAAACCAGAAGTATTGAATGTATAAGACAGATGAAATCTTTGAAGATAAGCTGAAAGAAAATATGATTAACACTGATGAAGCAGAATAGTGCCAAGTATATGTCATTTCTGAGCCAAATACATTATACAAGGTGGAAATTGAACTTTCAAGAGTCATGCTAACATTTTACTCTTACGCTTTATCAAGGTAAGTGAGAAAACAACAAAAAAAAAAGGGAACAAAAACTGCATATTGGTTAGTCTGTTTTAAAATGGTAAGTCTATTTTAAATGTGGTCGTGTCAACACTGATGAATGACATCTTCAGGTAAAGTGATTACAGGACTACATAATGACTCATTTCTAAAGGCTGGCAAATACAAGTGTGCCACGCCTTTCATGGTTTCAAGCTTTAAAAGTTTTAATGCATATTTTTAACCTCTATTTTTTGGTAACTTTTATAGAGATCTGCACTTTACATTTGTAGAGATATTTATGCTCTTGCACAATGCAAATCCTTTTCATTATGCACTGCTAACTGAAAAAAATTCTCCACGGAGCCGTCCTTGATCTTACTTCAAAATGATAAATCTGATTTCTTGTCATTGTTCTTTGTTGCAAGAGTAACAAATTTCCCTTCAGTCCATATGGTATAACCTCTTCACAGAATCTCTACATCTATTTCTGCTAAAGACTATTGTTCTTGCTTGAGATATAAGCTATCATAAAATAAAGATTTGACTCTTTTTTTTTTATGTTCTGTCCAGCACATGATAAAAAAAGGATCAGTGGTCATAGGCTGTAAATAACAAAAATCAACAATGCAAATTGTGTAGATAAATTGTCAATAAAGAAGTAATATTATCAAACAGGTGTAATTCTCACTGACCTTTGAAAATTGATACAAAAGTAGCTGATCAGATCAACTTAGATTATGCATATGTATAATAATTAAAGGTCCAACTATTTTAAGTGCTGTATAAATACTTCCCTCTCTCATGAGTTCACAATTCATATAAATAAAAATGAGAGAACAAGTCTAATGTTTAAACTTGTTGAAGTGCTTTGAGTCTTCTGAGTTTGCACATTTGAAATACTTACCCTAACTTCAATGGCATGTGTTTGTTCTTGGCTGATGAAATATAAATACTCTGTTAAAATATCCATGGCTTGTGCAACATATATTTGTAATCAGTTATTATAAATTAAGGATATGTGTGATAACAGAAATAGTAATATTAGTCATGTTCTTGACAAAGTGTAAACTACAGAATTAACTAAAGAGCTAAGTCTCCCTAAGAAAGGAAAAAGACAGCAGGTGACAATGGGGTTTTTGAAAAGTTTCTAAGCCACTTTAGTTATTTAACCTAGGTCACATACAATGTAGAACAGACACAATACTAAAGAAGAAATGTTTGTATTTCCTAAGAATCTGGAATTTCTTCTTTACATTTCCTTTCCAGAATAATCTAAATTTGATGGCCATCCAAAAATATTGCAAGATCTATTTGTCCAATTTTTTCTTGGGAAAAGTATGAAATTTTGTCCATTGATGAGACGAGTAAGAAGTGGAAACCTTAGAACAATTCTTTTTTTTTTTCCATTTGGTAAGGTGAAGAAAACTGTTGTGTGCATTTGAGCATTCCTATTGGTCAGCAAGTATACTGCATTCTGAACAGTAATGTGTGTATTGTTACTAAGAAGAGCATAGTTATTGTCAAACACTCAAAAATGTGTATAGGTGCTCTTTAGAGCTAACTCTGAAGAAAAATGCAATTAAATTTTTTCAACTTTATAAATATATATGTACATATGGCTCTTGCTCTTTTGCTTGTTTTTGTTTTGGTTGCATTTAATGTGATTACATGATAACTATTTCCAAAACAGAATAACTATGGTCCTGCTATATATATGTGATCTGTAAATCAGACATTTATTTGACATATATGGTTATATTAATTTAAAAGATGAGAATTTTGCTCAGGAGAAAAGAAAAATTTATTTTTCCCTTAGAAGAGCATGTAGGCAAAAAACTATAGACAATATCTCCCCTGTTCTGTTCTCTTTTTCCCCTGTGTGCTGCTATGCCCAAAATAGGCAAAAAAGAAAATAATTTCCTGAAGATAGTAAAAGATACAGACTCCCCTGCTGCCTCTGGAAGTCAGCTCCACTGTCAAATATCTTCAGCAGAGACTGCTTTCCTGCCTAAAATCTGTCATTGATATTTTTCTGGAGAGATTTCTTCCTATACAAAATCTAAATCTTCACTGGGACAGAGACTGAAACTTGCCTCATTACCTAGTATCTTACCAACTGTCTTACTAAGTGAGTTGCAAGGACCATGTCTATAATCCTTGAGAGCTGAAAATATTTATATTTTCCTCTTATTCTTTAATTAGAAAATACTTTTAAAATGTGAGCAATAAAATATTAAAAACTATCCCTACATTCCTCAAATATAAACATCTTAAAGTATTTAAATAGTCCTTGTTGGCCTTACGTTTTGGCCTGCAGGATATTTATAGCAAGGTTATTTTCAGCTCAGTGCTTGTATTCCTTGTTCCTCACTTAAAATCACTCAGTGCTCTTTGAAATACAAAATGAGAGTACCAGCCTTATGCAAGTAGCTAATATGTTCACATAAATTCTTGCTCCTTCTCTCTTGACTTTGCTTATCAGAATTGAACTGTGTCAAGAAGACACTCTGAAAGCTTGTTTCATTCTTTCCGAATATTCCATACCTGGCTGGTTCTGACTCTGATCTTAGAGGTGACTGTCAGGTCTTCAAATGCTTCTTTAAGAAAAGTGGAAACCGAGTCTTGGTCTCCTATCGCTTGTGTAAGTCTGTAGTGCCAAAGATAAGGAACCAAAGACAGCTTAGTGAAAGTTTTTTGCTCAATTTCTCATTTAGAGGCATACTCCATTCTCTATTTGAAATGATGAATGAACTTGTGTAAAAATATTATCTCATCACATAATTATGAACTGCACCATAAAGTAGAGTGTGAAGATAGATGAATAAAGATTCCAGCACTGTGTAACTTCTGAACGCCTCATTCTGCCACTTGACTGGGGTGTTTCTTTGCTAGTTTTTATGTCTGCAACATTGCAAATACAAGGATGGCTGGGGATAATTGATTGCTGGGCCAGATCCTGTTTCTCCAGGTACAGAATTAGATACATTGCACGTTAGGGAGTTACAGCATGTCAAGACTTCCCCACGTCTTAGGTAAATCATATCACTGAACTGAAATCCAAAGAATTTTCATTTGTGATAACCAATATCAGACTCTGATGTGGAAAATTCCCAGGCATTACCTCCTATTGATCACTGTTGTGGTATTTAAATCCCTAACAAACCAAAGCTAATAAGGAATACTTATTTTTCTAGCTTCTTGTGGGAAAGGCTCTCTTGCTGACTCTTTTTATGGATATATATCAGTAGGCCAATAGGGTTTCCAAGAAGATTCTGGGGTTATATCTTTGTATATTCAGCTGAATTCTGAATTATTAACCACAAAGACCATTTCCTCCCAACTTTTACTTTGGCAGTGTTATAAGGAATATGCCATAGTCCCTGAAAAACCAAACATTACTTAATGTAATAATTGCCTCAATAACTGACATTGCTAAGGTGAACACTTAATAGTTCATAACAAATTAAGTTGAAACCAATTATTTTGTTTGTTGCAAAATGCAAAACATCATCAGCTTTTGAAAATCTCTGGAAAATCTTCAGGATCAGGAATCTTGAAAGCACTTTCTAATTGTAGTGTTTTTAAATTTTATTATTATTTTTCCCTTACTTTATAGAATTTTATTTTAGATTTTAACTAACAAACCTTTGATAAGAAGTAAAGGCAAAACTACCACCGTAGCTTGATGAATATGAATAGAGAAAGAATTTTAGTAGTCAGATTGATAGTATGGACAGAAGACAGCAAAAATCATAAGGATTTGAGAGTTATGTTTACAAGCCTATGATACTCCACTATAAAAAATGCAGATTATCCTTTTTATTTTATTCTTAAAACAACAATGATATAATAAATTATTATGTTTAACAAGTATTTAATTAACTTCTCTAAAAAGCTACAAGTCACATTTTGTTAAAAGTTCTTTCATATTCTTAAATGCAATTATCTAAAAACTATCAATCATTTTTATTAGTTAATACTTGAAACTGCATGCATATCCAATATAATTATTAACGCCAATCCATTTACTGGTTCATTTGAGTCTGGCTATGCACAATTATGTGTGACATTTTGAAAGGAAGCACCATTTTCATAATGATACAATCATTATTTTTTTCCTGAAGATCAACAAAAGATTTATTCATTTTAATTCTATTGCTTGTCTGTCTGCTATATAACTTACAAGAATAAGAGAATCCAGAGGGTAATAGAAAATATAGCTGTTGCTATCTAAGTAATTGCCACCCATAAATTGTTTTTCCTTTTGTACTTTTGCTGCAGTACAAAATTAGGACAAAATAAAACTACCTGAGGAAAGATATGAAAGAGAACTACTTCTCAGAGGTGAAAAAGTTGATTTCCTGAAGCCTAGAGTGAATAGACTGGGTTTTGCAATGTATCTGTTGATCAAAGAGCAATGTTGGTTACTCTTTTATAAAAAATCATGTTGCAGAGCAGAAGTTCATTAAAGAAATAGTTCTACAAATATTTGGAACTTGAAAGAGGGTTTGATGACTTGACTGCTTACCCAGAACTTTAGGCAGAAGAAATTTTTTCCCTGTTTAGCCTCAGATTTGGTTTAGATGTTGAAAGGTCGCTTAGGCCAGATTTTAAAACCATTGTAATTAGGTTCATAGTGCTCTGTAGAAGTCCTCATATGGCTTAGATCCATTAGCACATATAGACAGAAAAATAGTCCACATAAATGTCCAGATTTATTTTCTGTCTAGTGCTAGTGAGATATATATGTCCTAAGATGCTGTAGATATTGTTAGATGCATCCAACATGCTTTATAATCCAAAATGCAGAGAAACAGACATTGTAGTCTCTACTCCACTTCAATAATTATTTATGACATGATAAAAAAGAATTTAGCTTATTCTGTTCTCTATTTGTCACTTCATCACTGCTCAATATTTTGGACATCTTTACTTCTCTTTATTAATGTGAGTGAACTGCACTGAAAAGGAACAAAAGTTGCAGAAAGGATTAAGCTGACATATGAGCATGAAGGATAGACTTTTAGAAATAAACTTATGAGTTAAAACTTTTATTAATTCTACACTCTCCTCATGGTCAATAGAAAGCAAAATGGTTTCTTCGTCTGAAGTGTACTTTCAGAATAGAGCATATGTACTTTGAAGGTTGCTATTAATGTTTTTCATAGAATCATGGAATGGTTTGTGTTGAAAGGCACCTTAAAGATCATGTAATACCAACTTCTCTTCCATGGGAAGGGGAGCAACTCACTGGATGGGGTTACCCAGGGGCTGATCCAACCTGACCCTAACCGTGAATGCTCCCACATTTTGGGGCATTCACAGCTTCTCTGGGCAGCCTGTTCTAGTGCCTCACTACCCTCACAGTAATGAATTTCTCCCTACCATCTAATCTAAATTTCTCCTCTTTTAGTTTAAAACCATTACCCTTGTACTATCACTATCTGCCTATTCTTCATTATTTTTATAAGCTCCCTTTAAGTGCTGAAAGGCTGCAATGAGGTGTCCCCAAAGCCTCTAGACAGCAACCCCAGCTGTCTCAGCCTGACTTCATAGGAGATATCCTCCACCTGTCTGATCATCTTTGTGGCCCTACTCTGGACCAAGCCAACAGGTCCTTGTCTTTCTTGTGCTGATGGCCCCGGAGCTGGATGCAGCACTCCAGTTAGGGTCTAACAAGGGCAGAACAAGTCCTCTCGACCTGATAGCCATGCTCCTTTAATGTAGCCCAAATGGTAGCTGAAAAGGTCAGCCTTCTGGATTGTGAGTGCATACTGTTGGCTCATGTCCAGCTTTTCATCCTCCAAAACCTCCAAGTCCTTCTCTGCAGGACTGGTCTCAGTGAATTCTTTCTTCTCCCATACTCATGCCCTGACTCCGGTGCAGGATTTTGCACTTGGACTTGTTAAATTTTATGAGGTTCTTTTGGGCCAACTTCTTAAGCTTGTCCAGGTCCCATTGGATGACATCCCTTCCTTCTCTTCTGTCATTGTTCTGCTTACGACATCTGCAAACCACTGAGGGTTCACTCAATCTCACCGTCTCTGTGATTGATTAAGATATTAAGGAGCACTTATCCCAAGACAGAGGTATGAGGGACACAACCTGCCACCAGACTCCACCTGGACATATAGACATTGACCAAAACTTTCTGTCTCTGCATCCATCCAGCCAACTTCTTATCCACCAAATAGCCACCTATCAAGTCCATGTCTCTCCAATTTAGACACAGGAATGTTATGTGAGCTATGTCAATGGTACTACAGAAGTCTAGGTAGATGAGAACATTCAGCCTTCCACTGTCAGCAATTGCAGTCACTCCATCATAGAAGCCCCAGATTTGTGAGGCATGATATGTTCTTGGTGAAGCCATGCTGGTGGTTGTGTATCACTTCCTTGACTTGTATATTTCTCAACAATGCTTTTGCAAGGATCTGGTCTACGATCTCACCAATGAAGCACATAGGCAAAGTTTACCAGTCTGTAGTTCCTTGCATTTTCCTTTCTCCTCTTTTATAAACAGGAAATATATTTCCAGATAATGGTGGCTTTGCCTGAACATCATAACTTTTCAAATCTGACAGAGCTTGGCAACAACATCAGCCAGTTCCCTCGGGACCCTGGGATGCATCTCATCAGGCCCCATAGATCTGTGCCAGTCTGGTTTCAACAGGTGGTCTTCAACCAGCTCCTTGCTTATAGGGGGAGGGCTATGCTCTTCAGCTGGAGGATTGGGGACTTGAGAGATGTGGAAAGTCTGACTGCCAATGACCACTGAGGTGGAGAACTTGTTTGGTACCTCAGCCTTCTACACATCTGTTGCCACCAGTTTTCCCTTCTTGTTTATTGGAGTCCACTCTCCTTGGCCTTCCTTTTCTGACCAATGTACATACAGAATCCTTATTCTTTATATCTTAAATTTTTTTTGGTTGCTTTATATTTTCAGTTGAATTAAAGACTGATTTGGGCTAGTAGTTCAGACACTGATGCCAAACAGTTCCCTTCAGGGAAGTGAGATCAGTATTACCTTTGGGATCTGAAAGAGTCTTCACTGCATACAAATCTACTTGCTTTGGGAGGTCTTCTATAATGAGTTGGGTGAGATGGAGCATTTTCAGCACTTCTTTATATATTATACTTAAAACCAGCCATGGTTCTCTTACATGGCTCTTTCTCTTTGTAGAAATAAATGAAATTTAAATATAACCTTGATAGGATTATCAAGATTTGGGGAATAAATAATCTCCCTATGAATTTCAGTGCTTTCAAAATACCATCAGTTTTAAACTTCCTTTCTTTATGAAATATCCGTATGATTTTTCCCAAAAGCATTATGTCTCATTGTATCAAATTTAGTTGCTATTTGTTTATGTAAAAATTACTGTCATATAACATCTTTTCTGCCTTTCAAAATAACTGTTGTCTGTGTTCAACTACGTAATCCACAAGAAACAATAATTGAAAAAAAAGACGTTTTGAGTAGGTTCTTTGGTTCTTTTTCATTTCAAGGGATTTCATTTGTTGGTTTGTTTGCTTGTTTTTTGTATTTTTTTAGTATAATCTCCTGTTAAGGATTTTAAAAAGCAATACAAATATGCAGTAAATGTATTATGAAGAGAAACATCAGAGTGCGGTGAACTCCACAATGTCAGATCAGAGACTTGGAGAGATGACCTCTGTTTTATATTACTAATTGCAGGTACAGTAATAAGTCTTACTATGCCTATGAACAGTTATCATATTTTTTCAAAAATGGCTTTATTATTTAATTATAAATTAGTAAAACACTGTGTGTGTATTTAGCTAGAATGCTGCAGAAATTAACTAAGTACTTCTATTTTTCCACACCTGTAAAAAGGATAAATAAGTACTATTTCAGCTCTAAGCCAGAGAAGAAAAGTTAAAGACAGGTCTTAATGACATTTTTTTTTTACTTTTGAATTCAATCTCTGTGAAACTGAAATGCAGAGGGTTCTGTGCCTGTGTTTAACAGAAGCTAGAGGTTTTTCCGTGGCTTGTCTCTCTTCTCCCACAAGTCATGCATTAGCCTTTGGAATAAAGGTTTGTTCTGACTCATTTTGAGGACAAACAAGTGTTGTACCCGACATATTCATAAGAACTGAGATGCTCCTGTTTTGCCTTGGGGTTTAGTGCTTGCCTTCCTCTCATGTTTTAATGTTTCATTTTGAATTTAATGCTTCTATGCTGCACCAGATGGACAGCTCTGCAGATGGAAACTCACTTTTTAAATTATAGAAGTAGCACAGGTAGAGAATGAGCAATAGGCAACAGCCTTCCCTCATGTAGCCTTTCCTACATGCTGGTACAAAGGGATGTTTAACTGGGTGATAGTTCTGTATTCATACAGCTTCCATCCTTGGCTTTTGTGGTAAATGTGCCAAAATGACAAGAAATTGGATGGCTCAAGGAATGTCAGTCCTTCTGGGATTGGTTTGAGAACTGCAACTACAGGAAAGAACTTTAAGTAACTCTAATAGTTCCCATCTATTCTTCCTGGAATTAATTTTTTTTCTCTTTTTTTTTTTTTTCTTTATGTTTTACCATACTCGGATATCTCATGTGCATTTGACATCCACTTGGGATCTTATTCTTAGCAGTATGGTGTGATGATTACTTAAATCTATCATCATATGACAAATTTCTTAACTGGCAACTTCTCTGTTCTGCATCATGTTCAAATTTGGACACTGAAAATAATATGTAGCAATGTCACTGTCAGCTTATTAGAGGCTAATGAGTTTTTTATCAAAACTATCTTGAATTTTCTGGCCTTGAAATGAAATATTCAGTTTCCTGTTCCAAATCACCTCAGATATCCAACCCCAATTTACCAAGATATTAACTAAACATCTCCCTTAATTTTAACTGAGCAGTTATTGACTGCAAGAGATCCTGACCAGGTTACCCTCTGACTTAATGAGGAGATTATTCTAAAGCTGTTAACAACCAAACAGGGCCCCCCCCTAGGGAGAAGACATGAATTCTTTCCTTAAGAAGAGATAGGGCAACCAGATGGACACCTTCAAGGCATACACAGCTTCAAGGGGGATGCTTCAAGTGCCTCAGCTTGCCAGCAGCAATGGTGCTTGTTTACCATGAAAGGATCTTCTATGTTAGCTTGTTTAAATTTTTAACTTGAGAATCATGAAAAAGAAGGATAAAAACATTCTAATTGAGGTGAATTGCGTTAAACTCTTTAGAGCATATACACATAAATATTTGACTAAAAAAATCAGTGGAAAAAGTCAAATTCAGGGCTGTGGGTCTCCTTTTGCCTTTTTCTGTGACATTTGTTTCTAAAAAAAACCCAAACAAAAAACGTGTTCCAGTGGTAGACGTGTATACAAGATACATTTTTCACTGCTCTTGTTGTATTAAACTGCTGGATTCACTCCAAAATATGTATTTTTAATGTTGAAATTTCCTAATGTTAGAGATATCTGTGACTAATGAAGACATTAGATTTCTAATCAGAATGCAAATAGGAGAAGATAACTCTACTCTTACAAAATTTTATTTTTTAATATTTGACTGTCAGCACAGTCTAAGAATTATCCAGCTTTGATATTGCTGCATCAGTCATGTAAAATTCTGTCCTATTTTAGAGCCAGTACCCATGAAACTAATATTCACTCTGCTTTAATATGTTGATATTTTAATTATAAGTCTCAGAACATTAACTATTTTTGGGGGTGTGTGTGGGACAGTGCTGCATAACCTGCACCATAACTCCTTACAGATAGTAACTCAATCTCTTCCCTAAGCAGCTTGTTCCAACTTTTTGGGGATAACCCTTTCAGGGGAAGAAATTTTTTCTCATATCCTGTTTAATACTCTCTTGGCACAACTTGAGGGTATTTCTTTTTGTCCTGTCACTTGTTGCTTCAGAGGGACCACATATATTCTCCTTTTAGGTAGCTGTAGAGAGCAGTGTAGAGAGCCTCTTTTTCTGCAAACTAAACAACCTTGGGTCCCTCAGCCATTCCTCATAAAATGTGCTATAAATCCAGGTTTTATAGGTTTTTATGGATCTAAGAAATTCATTATGTAAAGCATTTAAGGTGAGGCAACGTCCCTAAGCGGTCCTGAACAAGGTGACGCAGTCAGCATCACATCTGGTTCTCAGAGAAAGCCACGTATCACACAGCTGAGTTATGCTCACAGCAGCCTTAGATGTAAGTTCTATAAACACCAGTCCTGAGAAGCTCGGCAAACTGCTGCTACTCTTCTCCCATTTCTGATAGGAAATGATTTTTAGGAAGTCCAGACTTGATCCTCACTGCTTGAAAGGTCTGAACAAGTTCTAAATTCTGTTAGCATTTCACAACAACCTTTCTTATAAGTTCTAAGACTGGACTGTAAAATTTGATATGCTGGAAGTCAGATGCTTACAAAACTATATGCTATAGTAGTTAGAAAATTCTGGTAAAGGAAATAACTTTTTTGTTTATGAATTGATTGCATTTTTTTTTTTACCTAGCCCATCTATCTTAGTTTTATTTCATCATGTTCAAAGCCAATGGTGAGAAAACATTATTGAATAGTGTCACCTCCATAGTGAAGACCATGGAATTTCAACTTTAAAGGTTTTAACACAAATCCAGAGGAGCTGGTTTCCTGATTCAAGCCTTTAAATGAACAAAGATGGTTACAACATAAAAGAAGATCTGTGCAGCATATCTGCATTTTAGTTATTTAACCTTTTTCAGTTATAATGTTCAAGACATTAATCAACCTGATATTTTTTTTTAATTGACAATGAAATGCATATTTTATATGAGGTAAGATATTTTTTGACCAAAAAATACTTTCTTTTTGTTTATCATATTATGGATCACAATATTTTAATTTTATTTTCTTTCCTTGGCCTGGTTCAGATTTTCCTTCGGGAAAAGTCAGTTTGTTGCTTTAAAGAGTTACTGTTTCAACTCATCTCTACTAATTTTTTAATTTTAGAGTTCCTGTTCTTCCCTCATCACTTTCACCATCTCCTCAGGATTCTCTTTTGCTTTATATTTGCTTGTTCTACTTCTATTCATGGCCTGGTGTGTCATATGTCTGCTGATAGCTCACTGGAACATTTGTTCCACTCTTTGCAGTCCTGGGAGGCTGCTTGATGACTTGTTTAATTTTTTGTGTTATTCAAGCACACATGTCAACAAATTACTTGAACTTAGGAAAGATAAAACAGTTGCTATTGATTGGTTCTTCAATACAGATATCTCAGGTATAATCCATGTTCATATCAACAAGTGGCAGCTCTTTTAATTTCCTCAGATAATGACTATGGCCTTGGTGATATTGAACTTCTATTACAAGTCTTGATTATACAGTTTTAAGCATGTTTTTGCTGTCTGAGCAGTTAAAAAAATATCAGGATTAAATTAAGGCTGGGGTTTTTTTCTGATCAGGTCTAAAGCAAGAAATTAGAGATTTTAAATTGTAATCTGATAAATTGCTTCCATGTTCCTTTCCTTCTTGATATGAATGTTATCTAAGTGCACCTGTCTAGCAGTCCACCCACCCAATTTAGAGAGAAGGATGTTATGAGGGATCCTGTCAAAAACTTTACAGAAGTCCAGATAAATGACACCTGTAGCCCTTCCCTTGTCCATTGATGCAGTCACATCATCATAGAAGGCCACTGGGTTGGTCAGGCAGGACTTGCCCTTGGTGAAGCTGTGCTGGCTATATTGAATCACCTCCTTCTCCTCCATATGTCTGAAGGATCTGTTCAATTATCTTCCCAGGTACAGAGGTGAAGCTGGCAGGTTGATGGCTCCCCGGGGTCCCCATTTCTAACCATTTTAAAGATGGTACAATGTTATCCTTTTATAAATCAACATGAACGTCTCCTGTCTCCCATGACTTTTCAAATATCATGAGGAGCGACTTGGTAACTACATAACTGATTTCTTCAGGACTCTGGGATGTATCTCATCTAGTCCCATACCAAGCTTAGAGTCCCAGTAGACACCAGTGAATGGTGTACCACTGGGGTCTACACTGGGAGTGTTTTTTAACATCTTCATTAATGACATGGATAAAGAGATTGAGTGCATGCTCAGCAAATTAGCAGATGACACCAAGAGGAGCAGTACAGCTGACACAGCTGAAGGACAGGATGACATCCAGAGGGACCTGGACAAGCTCACGAAGTGGGTGCATGGGAATTTCATTAAGCATGACAAGACCAAGTGCAAGGTGCTGCACCTGGGTTGGATGTCTGTAAAGGCTGAAGGATGAACAGATTGAGAGCAGCCCTGCTGAGGACTTAGGGGTGCTGCTGGATGAGAGGCTGGACATGACCCAGCCATGAGCACTCACAGCCCAGAAAGCCAAACCTATCCTGGAGCAAAAGTAGTGTGAGCAGCAGGGCAAGGGAGAGATTCTGCCCCTCTGCTCTGCTCTGATGAGACCCTACCTGGAATACTGCATCCAGCTCTGGGTTCTGCAGAACAGGAAGAACATGAACGTGTTGGAGTGAGTCCAGATGAAGGACACCAAGATGATCAGAGGGATGGAACATGTGTCCTGTGAGGAAAGTCTGGGACAAATGAGATTGTTCAGCCTGTAAAAGAGAAGGTTTCAGGGTGATCTAGTTGTTCCCTTCCAGTGGCTGAAGGGAGCCTACAAGAAAGATGGAGAGAGATTACCTACAACAGCATGTAGTGAAAGGACAATGGGGAATGGCTTCAGATTGAAAAAAAGATACATGAGATTAGGCATTAGGAAGAAATTCTTTACTGTAAGGGTGGTGAAAAACTGCAACAGGTTGCCCAGAAAACTTGTGGATGTCCAATGCCTGGGGCCAGATAGGATGGCCTAGTGAAAGGTGTTCCTGCCCCTGGCAGGGGGTTTGCAACTAAATGATCTTTAGGGCTCCTCCCAGCCCAAGCCATTCTGTGATTCTATGATTCTGTAGTTTTTGATTCTATGAAAATCACTATCCAGTTGTAAGGCACATTTAATACTATGTTTTATTTATCCTTTTAAATATTTATCGTGTTTTATTTTATTTGTATTGTGCTTAGGATTTTCCCATGAAGGACACTTTATAAAAGTAAGCTGCATTGTTTGGTAGTGTGAAATATTTTCAGGAAGTACTACTTTATCTCATAAAAGTATATTTGGGAAGCCTGTGTGTCTGAGTTCTGAATAATTGTGCAGATGTTGTACCAGACTAACAAACAGCACAGATTTTTGACAGAATGTTTAGTAATTGGTGAGAACAAAACTGTAGAAAACTGCATTGGTTTGAAAGATAAATATTAGAACTATTTGTGTTCTGAAAAAAATTTAGGCAAGTAGCTTGTATTGTAAAATAACAATTCCTTATAAAATGTGAAAAGGTTTAGTCTGGTATTCTCAGCATAGATAAATGTACTTTATTGGTTACATAACTTGCATGTTTCTGACAAGGAAAGCTTAGAAAATCTCAGCTACTTTGACAGCAAGCAGCAATAAAATTCTGTTTATTAAAAAGTCAAAGAATTACAAATAGTAAAAGATAACTGAAAACCATAATAAAAAGAAGACCAGATTATTTGAATGCTTTTTATAGAATTTAAATACTGAGATATATTTTTGGTTGATGCTTCAACCCTTGGAACATATTATATATTACTGTCAATTGTTTTTATATACATTTTAAAATGTATTGAAATTGAATTGAAAACATTAAACTGCTTTCTTTGGCATATCACTACATATATCAGGACAATGTACAATCATGTTATTTTGAATTTAGGGATTTTATATTTTTCTTTTTTTTATTTGGATGCCCAGGGGGATGCAGAATTATACAACATTGAGCCATAAACAGCCATAGACAAAAATGTTGATCTAATTATGCTGTGCCTGTATAGACTTATCAGTGTATTATATCACAATAGCTTTATTTTTTTATATACGTTTTAGAAAGAAGTATTATGTAATGAAACTTTACTTAATCTTTTCAATGTTTCTGAGTCTGTCATGGTTAAGCTCTTTGACTTGATTTGCCAGAAAGGGAAGTTTGCTATTAAGGGGCATGTTAGTACCAATTCTTTTATACCTTCCATCTATGTATCTAAAACATCTGTACCACAAGGCAAGGATAAGGAGAGCAAAACACAGTCTGAAGACCTGATGCTTATTCAATACATATTTTACAAAATTTCTAACTCAGACCAGCTTGATGCATGAATATTTGAAGGCTCATTTGTACCTGGAATCCATTGAAAGCCTCAGTTTATTTTCAGAGTAAAAGAAACTTGGTTTCTGTGTGCTGAGACTGCTGCATGCTGTGGTACAAAGTGTTATTAGTGAGAACAATGGGGAGATTTGTTTAAAAATTACTCTGATTCAAACTGAAACACCAATACAGGAACATGAATGTTTACTGCAAGATTGACTATATATTTATTCTAGCATTTAGCTTTCTGGAGATTGGCAGATTTAAAAGGCAGGAATGACTTTTGCATAGTTTGTTTTTAAAATTGTTGGAAAGAAAAATGTGCATCAAAAGGATGCAAAGCTAAAAATCAGAGCAATGAATGGAAGGTGAACTGAGGCCACTTCACTTTATTGCCACTCCTTGCTGTGGGAAAGCAAACTACAGCCTTTTGTTGTAGAGATGTCCCTGTCTCTAATTTTATATTTGGATTAAAACTGGGGCCTGACCTGTGCTTATAGAATTTTTGTTGCATACTGAGGTTTAATGCTGCTCAGCCTGCACTGTCTCCATGGTGGGCTGGGGAGAGATTTGGAAGAGCAACAATGGTAAAATTTGTGGGTTGAGGGAGAGACAGTTTATCAGGTAAAGCAAAAGCTTCCCACAGAAGCAAAGCAAAACAAGGAATTAATTCACTGCTTCCCAGGCAGGCACGTGTTCAGGCTTCTCCTGGAAAACAGGGCTCCATCATCAAGCAGGGAGCCTAATGGTGACTTGGGAAGACAAATCCCATTTTTCTCATTCTTCCCCTCACTTATATTGATGAACATGATATCGTATAGTAACAAATATCCATTTTGACTTTTGGGATCAGCTGTCCCAACTGTGTGCCCTCCCAACTCCTTGTGCACCTCCAGCCTCCTTGACGGTGGGGTGGAGTGAGAAGCAGAAAAAGCCTTGAGGCTGCTCAACAATAGCCAAAATAATCTTGTATTATCAGCACTGTTTTAGTCACAAATCCAAAACACAGCATGATACAAACTTCTGTGAAGAATATTATCCTAGACAAACCCAGTGCACTCAGATATGTGCGTTTTGAGTGAAGCCTCAGTCTCTGTCTCAGTTAAGTCTCTCTGCCAGAAATCAGTGATAATCATCCCAGATATTTGTGAAATACAGAGGTGATGATCACCTTGCTAAGTCATTCGACCATGTAGAAAATAGAAGGCTAGGAAGCCAGCCCTGCTCTACCCTGGAAGAGGTCAGACTGATGTCGCAGAACCTGCCTCTGTCATGTGTATGCATTTTACATTAGATCATCATAAGAGAAAAGCAGAGCACTTCTCGAATAAGAGATCAGAAGCTCACTTTCTACCCTTTCTGCTCAGCTAGGTTCAGGCCCCTCTTGTCTGTTTGGTTCTTGGTCCTATGACTCTTGCATTCCTCACTGCCAATGGTTTCGTTTCAAGAGGGCTGAAGAAGTCATTAAAATTGAAAAGCAGAAACTGTGTCTGAAAGATGAAAGAAGGCAGTCTAGACTTTGGCAATGTAAACTTAAACACACAATAAAGCAGGCCGAAAAAGATCTTGTGGAGTAATTTGCTAGCAGCATAAAAATGAATAATATATTTTATTTTTTAATATATCAGAAGCACTAACCATGCCAACAAAATTTGCATAACCAACATAAGATTGACATGTAAAAGGAATATCAGAAGATGATAAGATCCTGTATAAAAGATAAAAGAATTCTCTGCATTGGTATTAACAGTGATGGCCATTAAATAAATTTCTTTCTTTATGAGTGTCAAGTCTAAGGAACTGTCCCAAAAATGTTTTATAACAAATTAATAGCTATGTATTGTCAGGACGAAATTACTTTAGCCCTAGACCTTTAAAAAAATTCAAATATGAGATTGCTGATCTTGTTTGTAATTGATAGCTTACTGCTTAAATTTGCTTTAGTATCAGATGAATGAATTAATGTAATGACTATTTTCAAAAGGACACCAAAAGCATCTGGGAAATTAAAGATTTTTATGTCTGACTGCTATTTCAAGCAAATGTTGAAGGAAATATGCTAAATAATATCATCCACAGACACATAACATACTTATTCTAAAGGATTAGACTATGACTAAACATAGGACAATTGCATAAGTTTGTGATTCACAAATGGAGTAGATGTATGGTTTCTCTTTCAATGTTAACAAACATGTATGTGGTATCTGCTTGAAACCCCCTACATGTATTTTCAAGAAGCTATCAACTAGATTCTTCACCACTGACTCACAAAGAAACAAAATTATCAATAAGTAAAATACGATTTAATGACTAATAATAGGTAAAAGGATGGACGTTAAAAGGTAGACTTAAGTGATTACTTGCTAAATTAGGAAAGGTAATGTAAATATCCCACAAATTTTGGGGTTTGATGTTGCTTAAATGTTCTTATATAACTCAGGATTGGGGGTAAATAGCAAGGTCCTAAAATTTGGTGCTGTTGTACAGATCTTCAGCTTGAACAAAACTGAAATTTACTGAATCTGAAGATTTCACAGTACAGAGTACCTGAAAAGAATGAAATCCAAGATTCAGAATGATCATTGAAATAATGCACATGAAGGGAAAAGTCAACTCTGAGTTTAGAAATAAGAGTAGATACTAAATCAGGTATAAAGTCCCAGAAATGAAGATTTTTAAACAGATTATTTTATGTATCTGATTGTCAAATGCAGAACAAAAATAAAATTGCAAATTGCAAAAGAGGGTAAACAGTGAAATAGAAAATCAAATTATAACAGTGATTAATTCAACAGAACATGTCTCTTTTGAATGCTCCCATAGTCCTGATTTCTTCATCCTAGAAAAAATGTCAAAAATGGCAGCAAAATATGATACTAAGTGTTCAGAGTAAAAAATGGCTGACCAAAGTTAGGAATGATACAGACACATGAGTTCAGGAAAATCATAATTAAGTAAAAAGTTTTCATGCAACCTCAATTAAAACCATAGATTTCATTTTCCTAGGATTTTTGGCTTTCTAGAATATGAGTTAGCAAAAAAAAGCTGGGGAAAATTTTGCAGAAGCAATTAGATCCGCAAAGCAGATGCAACTTTTTGCTTAGGAACTTCCTAAACGTCAGCCTATTGACATTTTTGACAATTTATGGGAGAGAAGGATTGCCTTATTCTTGCCCCATTTTCTTATAATTTCCTATAGGAGTCTTTCCTGGCTACGGGACAGACAAGATGGACCATTGTCCTGACCTCAGGAGGAGGTCCTTTCATTCTTATGCAGCCCATTTATATATAGTTGTTATTACTTTTTCTCCCTTCTATCTAACTTGAAAATATATTCTGGTGATATATTTTCTTTTTTCAGTGTATTTTCTAATAGCTGGGCTATGTTTGACAACAGCCATCATAAAAATGGCTGAAGACACAAATGTATAGAAATTTTTGTGTCAGTAATCAAGAATCTAATCCTGCACTAGGTGTAGAATTAGGGGAAATACCATAAATATTAATACTATAATTAAAATTCAAATGTTTTTAAGAGATCTGAAGAATTGGATTATTGTCTTTGAGACAATTACTTTTGCATGTAAAACATGTAACCTATAAGTATTACTTATCACATCCTATATAAATAATTTTTTCCTCATATAGTGAATGCTGAATACAATCTTTTGAACTGGCAAGTGTCTGAAGTTACTATAGTACTTGCAGTTTTTTGACTAAGGGTTTATATCTTAAGGTACTCATGAGTGTTTCAAAATCAAGAAGAACCTGCACTGCACTCCACTGCAGCTAGTGGAGTGCTGAGATATTTTCAATTTGGGGACAGATACAGAAAGAAAAAAAAGTTCTCTAAAATGGAATGTACATAAATCCAAAAGTCCACATTGAAGTCCATAAACCTGCTTCTCAACCCTTAGCCTAGAACTACGGATACTTTAATCACTCTAGGACAGCTCTTCAAGTTAGTGTGTCTGGTTTGGGAGACCCTATTTGCAAACTTTTACATACCTCAGTTCTATATGCGTTTGACTTTGGAAGTACTTTCTATAGGATATTGATTTAATTAATTGATTTTCCATTTTTAAAAAGTTCTAATATGTTTCTTTTAATGTATATAAAGCAGATTTTTTACTTTCCATGAAGAAAACCAGATTATTTCTTTAAATTTGTAAATAGCAAAGATGTTATTTAATATAAGAAATGATTGAAAGAAAGAGTTATCCCTGGCTCCACACTTGGATGCTGTGAGAAAAATGAGGAGATTCTCAAAGCTAGCACATGCTGGTAGATTTACAGCTCTGGTGAAATTGGTGAAACAGTTGACAAAACATGTTTATATAAAACTCATGAAAAAAGACATTTTTTTTTCTTCATGTACTCAGTCTTCACAAGATTTCTTTTCCTCTTTCATTTTCACTATTGCGAGAGATAGAAATTGACAAGTTTTACAAACACATTTTGACAAAGGAACAAAATTGTTTGTCTTATTGATAGGAAGTAGAAATTACCCAGTTTTATTGAGGTCTTTTTAAGACCCCATTGTGAAATGAAGTACTATCCAATGGGTTAAATGAGTTACACAGGAATATGCAGTCTCTGTCCCAGAAGTTTTTTAATCAATGCAATTATCTCTGGAATCATGGAGTTACTGTAAATACATATTTTCAAAATATTTCCAAAACTCTTCACTAGGGTCTATAAAAAGTTGTGGGTTTTTTTTACAAAACTCCTTATGAAAAGAAAGAAAAGTTAATTTAACATAGGCCTAGTTTGTCTCTTCTTGCTTTCTTTTCTGCAGTGTTTTGAATGGTTGAAAAATCTCATAAGAAATGTCTTATTCTTCTGACCCAGCTCCCTTTGAAAACTATTTTGTCATTTTTCAGCTCCTTAAAGGAAAAGATGAAAGCAAAAATATGGATATGTTTCTAATGAGGATAATGAAAGTTGAAAAGCAAGTAGAGGCATTGGAGGAAGAGTGAAATGTGGATACTGATAGATGCTCGGCAGAGAGAGATGGAAATGATGAGTCTGTAATGTGACTTAATGACACTTTAGAGAAGAACAAAGATTGTGACGAACAATGTTGAAAGCAGACACTTGAGATTTCAGTGAGAATCTGAAGTCCATATGAAGGGATTAGATTGATTACAGGCAATGCTATATAAACTTCTTGTGACTTTCCTTTGACATAGTGTTTAATCTACTACTGAGAGCTGAATAAATATATTTTGGTACAAAAATATTTCTGACACCAGCCTCAAAATATAATACTAAAGGGAAATAGAGATCAGCACAGAACTTTCCAGTTTAGGTTGGTTACAGTTTTACTGGAACTGGCCAAAAGTTTGTTGGTATTTGGTTTTTTGTTTGTTTGTTTGTTGTTTTTGTTTGTTTTTTTAATAGAGTTTTGTTTTTCTTAATGTAGTATGGGTTACATATGTATTTTTTATTTCTAATTATTTTGAATTGCATTTGGTTACTTTGCAGTGTGTTTTCTCAAACAAAGATATTTATCTGGTAAATGATGATGATAGAAAGCTATTCCTGAAGCTAATTCCTCAGCTTCTCAGATTGAGTTTGATAAAGAAGCTGACAGTTTATTGGCTGGAGATGTTTTGTATGATTGTTGCTTCCTGCATTACTTTGGCTTTATTTTGTTTTCCTCTCTTCATGTGCTTAATCTTTAGAACTTCATCTGCTATCTATACTGATATTTTATTTTAATCTGACATAAATCTTTTGATGGATGATCATCCTGAATATTAAATATTTGGACTATGTCATGAAATAATTTGAATGAAATGGATTTTTACTGTCTTGATTGTAACATAAGCTATTAATTATGTACTGTATTTCTTTTTTATCAAATTGTGGACACTGTAGATATAATAAAATTATCTCTTGTTGTCTTACACTAGAAAATGTACAATGAGCTTGATGAAAGAAAGCACATTTTATAACCATGGTAACTGTCAGTAACGTCTGTATATTCTTCTCTCTCTCTCTTATTTCTCTACAATGACTGAAAAATGTCATTAGTTTTTGTTGATTTTTATTTTTCTACAAAAGGAGAAAAGGGAAAATCAGTGATGGGCATAATTTTAAATCACATATGGCAAAGTATTTAGGAATCACTTGCACAATGAGTAGGCAGGCAATAAAAAATATTTAGATTCAAATAAAATTGTCAGAGATAGAATTAGCCTTTCCATAAAATAGGTTTGTCTCTGTAGTATCTCTGCAAACATTTAAATGATATCTCTAATGATACTTTTAGAAAATGTTGATGCATACAATTATTTTCCAATGTTTGTTAAAGAGAATCTGATACTTCTTTGTCAAACTGCATCCATCTGCCCAAAAATCTTAGAGGATTTTTATAAGTAAAAAGTCTTTGTGAGATGATTCTGACAGATAATTGTGGAATTTAGCAAGAGTGTTGTTTGAGAAAGGGAAGATTCCTGTTTGATACTGTAAGACTGCTAAAAGTAATTCAGTGATATTTTAGAACAATGAGTCATTAACATGGAATTCAGTAAAGAATATTCTTGTGCTACTGTATTTAGGGTTGTAATAGTCTCCTCAACTCAAATTCAAACACAGAGTCTCTCAGATCAAAGGCCATAAATGTACAAAAGACAATTCTTTCAGATACACTACCTCTCTTTTGTAGGTTGCCTGGAGTTATAATCCTGTTGCAAATCTGTTGCTAGGGCACGTTCTCCTGACTTCCTGCCTGCAGTGGAGAACTCCAGGAGGAAGAAAGGCATACTGCCCACATTGTGTCACTGCCCAGAAGTCAGAGGAGTGGTTCCACTCCTTCGCTCCTTTTCTTGGAATGAGAACTAATAGATGGATGGTTTACGCTGATTACAGATTCTGTGTGCCTATCTGCCCTTTCTTCCAGATGATTTAAATCTGTGTGTACAGAGGCTCCCCTGTGATCTCTTGTAGGGAGTCTCAAAGGCTTCTCCTATTCTTCTTGGAAATGCTGCAGAAACACTTCTTGCCTCTCAAAGGAATTTTCAAAAACAACCCATGGAAAAACAAACCCACAGGGTATAAAGATGCAGTCAGTTGAGGAGAGGGGTAGAAGAAACTAAAATCTTTGTGTTTGGACTTCCAGAACATTACAGAAAGTTTTAAAAATTTAGAATATCCCACTAAAAAGCTGTTTCAAAACTTTTTAAATTAATATTTTCATTCTAAAAGTGAAGTCATACCAGAGACAATATGTAGCTGCCTTTCTTCATCTGGATTTGGCTGTGCATCTAAATTGGCAATTTTAGGTTGAAACTGGCTTCTGAATTTGAGTCTCAGTGTAACCTAAATTGCATTCGATAATATGAGAAGGTTGTTTATTTTTAGAAGTGAGTCAGATTCCCACAGATACTGTGTTTTGTGAGAATGTTCTTCAAAAGATTGAGTGTGTCAAAATGTAAATTAGCAAATTTATAAAACAATAGATTAAATATTAACATCTTTGAACATTCAAAGATATGATGCAAAACCAAAAGATTTAGGATTTTAAAATGAGTTCAAAGTACAATTAATTTGAAGATGATCTTTCTTTGTTATTTCGATTTTAAACTCAGAATCTATACACCTACTGTCTTTTCTTTACAAACCCAAATATGACAAACTTTTCAAGACATTTGAGATTCCTTTATAAACTATTGCCTGAAAAAAAGAGTTTAAGCTTAAAAAACAACATATACTATTATGAGAGTTAGAAAAAAATCATGAGTTGACAATCCTGAGACATTACAGAAGACTGTATATTAAAGCATTCTTCATAGGTTTTGTTGGATCAACAGAAGATGTCCTCATGCATTGTTAGCAATTCTCTCTGTACAGCTCTTTACATGCAGCTCTCCATGATGCATTTAGATGTTCCTGTCACAGTTAATCTGTGTGCTGGTAGCAAAGTGCATTTCATATTTTAAATGCTGTTGGTCTTCTTTTCTTTCCTCTTTTCTTATGTATTTCTTCCCTATTTCTTCCATATATCTTTAAAATATCTGAGCTTATTCTTTTCTATAAAACATTAACTTTAAAATAAAAGATCTTTTTCAAATTCAGGAATGGTTTTATGTTGATTTTAATGTGTACTGCCTTCTCATTTTTTTTTAAATCCATGGGTAATTTCTGATTTAAAGTGGCATTTTAGCCACATTGGTATAAAGGTTATTATTAAGGAAAAAAAAATAGAAAATACCCAGTTTTTTATGACTTCTCCACGTTACCATTAAAAAATACTTCAGAGTGTATAAAGAATACCTGTCTGGGAAAGTCTGAAAAAAAATCTCAGTATTATCAGAGGGTTAACTCATTCAAAGAATGGAAAAACAGTATGCCTAAACCTAGGATAATCAGATGTAAGTAGGTTTCTTAAGTATGTGGAGAAATTTAAAAAAAGGAAAGCATAAACCCATCTTAACTTTGGAAATCTATATTCACAAATATAATTATCAAATAAATGTTTGTAAAGCAGACTGTTATATATCCACATTAGATTTACTTTGAGGATAATTATTTTCAAAAAGAGAGAAAAATCTGGACAAAACATTTTAAATTAATGACCATTTGGGCATTGAACATTTGGAAGCTATTATCATATTGCATTGCTGAAGTTTAGTTATACAGTCTCCCCAGATTACTCAAGCACATTCTTGATATTTTTCAGGAAAAAAAAATCAAAATCAAGCATTGTATCTTGATTATAGCCTACATAGCTTAAAGCCAGAAGACTTTCAAATATCTAATTAAAGTAGAAAACATCTAATAGAAAACTAGCAAACACTTAATACAAGAAAGAAATGCAGAACATCACAGAAAAGACAGAAGAATAAAGTGCTTTTTACAGTAGATTTCATAAAGCTGACAATGTAACACAATTAGACACATCAGGGAGTCACAATGCATAATAGAACATTTTAGTAGTGACAGTAAAGTCCATACAAATTGTGTGGTGTATTGAAGCACAGCTTCACTTGAATGAAAGTGAAACAGATGACTGCAGGGATTAGGCATTTTAGAATTTGTCTTGTAGACTGTGGTTTGCTTTTAGGAAAATTTTACTGAAACTAGAGACATTAATACTCATTTTTCATTATCTTAAAGAACAATAGGAGCCCCTAAATAAAAGACTTATGTATGATGATGCCCAAAAGAAAAGCACATCTGAAATTTCTCAAAATTTAAAATTATATTTTTAGAAGGATTTGCTGAGCACTTGTTTTAGGAAAGAGTGCTGTTGTGATTTAATGCCAGCTAGCAACAAAGTGCCACATAGACACTTGCTTTCTTCCCCACCAACAGGATCAGGGAGAAAACTGGAAAGGTAAAATCTAGAAAACTTTTGGGTTATGACATAGACAGTTTAATAGGCAAAGCAAAAGCCCCACACACAGGCAAAGCAAAGCAAGACAAGGAATTAATTCACCACTTCCCATGGGCAGGCAGGTGTTCAGCCATCTTTAGGAAAGCAAGGCCCCCTAACAAGTAAAAGTTACTTGGGAAGACAAACTTAATCACTATGGAAGTCCCCCTTTCTTCCTTCTTCCCCCTCACTTTATATACTGAGCATGATGCACAGGGCCTGGAATATCCCTTTGGTCAGTTTGGGTCCAGGCTGTGTCTCTTCCTATGCTCCTGTACACCCTTAACTTCCTTGCCAGCGTGGCAGTAGGAAAAGCAGAAAAGGGCTTGGTTCTGTGTAATTCCTGCCCAGCAATAACAAAAACATCTCTCTATTATCAACCCCTTGTTCAGCACAAATCCAAAACACTGCCCAATACCAGCCACTGTGAAGAAAATTAACTTTACCCCAGCCAATCAGGAATTAACATGAATGCAATTGTGTGCATAAGTTTAGGCAAGTCCAAAACATCAAGCGGTGGTGTTTGGCACAAGAGCTTCTTGATAGAATTCTGGCTGTAGTACTCAGAAAATTAAAATTAAATTATTTAAAGGTTTCCTTTCCATTGGTCCATCCTGTGATTAGAAAATACGATTCCAAAATGACTTCTCAGAAATAAGCAAGGTCATGTGATTAATGCTAATTTCCATTATCAGCATTCTGTTGGAAAGAGTATGCAACCTGCTGAATACTGTGCTAGCAGCTTGATTTTTTTTTTAAACCAGAGAATTCTGTTACTGCTTAAGCGACTTTGTTCACAACCATCTTTTTCTATTACATACCCACTCACAGGCAAATATTCAGGATGCAAAGTTAGCTTTAGTACTCCATAGTTGAATGTTTTATGGCCATTGTTATTGAAATCAGAAATCTCCCTGTTTCTTCCATGAGCTGAAATGAACTATGCTGCAGATATTACCGAGGAAAGCCATCTTAGAGCACATGTATTGGACAGAGATGGTACAGATAAAGTATGATGTAACATTTGTTTATTTTGACCATTGCGGGTAATGGTGGAAGATGCTCCTTAGTCAAGGAAAAAGTGGGCATAAAATATCTAAAAGTTTTAACTGGGTTCTTCCTAGACATGGCCTGAATTATAAGCCACAAACTTTTGGTTAATTTAAAAACTCAATTCAAGTACGAATTTTCTTGATCTGTCTCTTCCTTGGTGCCTGATTGCAATTAGATATTCTGCTCCCACCAGAATAGAGCTACAGTTACCGCAGTAATGCATTCAGGTTTTTATGTCACATTCATCTTGAGCTTTTCCAATAAGAAATGTGATGATGAATTCAAATGTGGTCTATGCTTCCTCTCATCTTCTCCCAGAGGAAAGAATCATATGTGTAGTGAAGTGGGTTTTGCTGATTTATTTATGTATAATATGTGCACTGTGCTACTTGGGTTTATAGTAGAGAAGAAGTGTACTTTACCTTTTATCTGAAAGAGGTTACATGGTGATATTATCTATGCATTTTTTAGTTTATCTTAGAATTTTTACTGCAAATAGGAAATTGTCTGTGGAAAAAAGAAAATCTTACAAGTTCTTTTTCTTTTATTTTTTTTTAACAGAACAACTTATAGTGTTGAATTATATACAATTTCTTAAAAATATATGAATAGTTTAAAGTAACTTGAGTGATTAAGTAATATCCATGGAACAAGAGTTTTGAAAATTTTTCTTCTGAAATGTATTAAATACCATACCACAGAAGATAGTTCTTCTAGGAATAAATGAATGCAGTGCCAGAAAATCAGCTTTTATAGCATTGTCAAAGTATTTCCAGCTATAACACAATTTTACAAGCAGATGCTGGCTTGAATATCAGAATACACCTGAACTTCAAGATTTTTTTAGTATCATATTTTTTTTTGTCTATTAGAAGAGGAAAATTTCACTAGATATGAAGCAGTTAACATTACTTTTCATAAGCAAATCCTCCAGGATCCTGTCGTAGAATCTGTTTCTGCCAATAAATGTAAATTTTAAGTTGTACTGCTTTTGAACCCTCTTGTTAGTTGAAACTAGTGCAGAAACCCTGGAACTAGCCAAAATGATGGAAAGTGATAGAGCTGTATTGGCACAGTGATGTTTCTGAGGTTGTTTTTGTTGACTGGCAGGTCCCACAACATCACAATTGCTGCACCACTCTCAGACACATGCTGGTAGCTCTTTCTAGCACTTTCTGTCCATGTGACCGGCTGACAGGTGTTTCAAGCACTTCAGTGCTATAATTCCTCTTTGCAATATTAAGACAGGAAGGCCCAGAATCCAGAAGCATTTGTGAACCTCTTTTCCATTGAAATCAAAGTAGGTAGGTCTATATGCTCTGAGCTTCTTACACTAAGTCACTTGATCAACACAAACAAAAAACATGTGGAAGCATGGGAAGCTGGAAAGAATATGTAGGGATAAGATTTTTAATCCTTATTTATTCTGACCAAAAAAATACTAAAATAGATTTCTTTTAATGATCATCACACCTTTATATACATAATTTCTTTCTAGGATACTCTTAAACTGTTAAGCACAGGCATATCAGTCATTTAAGGAGCAGGATTTAACCATTTATTTGGTGCAGATTCTTCCTCAGTACTTTTTGAACAGCACCCACAAGCACTTGTACATTCAGTAGGTACTCTTCTTTATCTGCTTCTCCAAGAAAAAGGAATTAGTTACTTTTACCTCAGTCTCAAAGGACTTCTTTTGGCTCAATCATTGGAGGGTAGTTTCTGATGAACAAATTTTAAGATGACAAATAATGCTGATGAGAGAAATATGTTTTTTTGCAAACTACTGGTGTTATTCATATAGAGACCTTGCTTAAAGCCTGATGCAAAAATCCAAGATGTTAGAAAACACTAGTGAAGTTAATAAAGCAATAATCTTCAAAACCTACTTTTCCCTCATCTACAGACTGATGAGTTGCATGTTGCAATGTGAATTCTAGCTGATGGTCTCTAAATTCTGGAACACTGTTCAAATATATGGATTGGAATTATACTTACTTGAGGTACAGAGATTGGGAACTCAATCAAGTTGTTCTGTTGCAGCAACATGCTGAGGCTGTGATGTTTAAGTAACTGAAATACAGGGTGGAAAGAAGAGGTTATGCAAAATAAACATGAAGAATGCCAGACTATTACTTTATCAGCTGCTCCTCTGGGAAACAGGCTTAGTGGTGGTGATACCTCTTTCAGAGAAATGAGTGTGTGGAGGGTTAATGATAAAACTGGATGCAGCTAGATGCTATTGCCAGTAACATCACACACCTCTGCATTTTATAGTGTTCTGATAGAGAAGTGCCCTTTTCTGTGTTGTTTTGTGGGGTTTTTTTCTTTTTTTGTTTCTTCCTTTTTTCTCTTTTTCTTTCTTTTTTCTTTTTTTTTTTTTCTTCTTCATGATTTGGCTGTTGGCAAAAACTGTGAAAGAAGCCACAGCATACACAGAAATGAGCCACACACCACAGGGAGTCCTCTACACAGTAAGTTACCCAAATAATACTTTGTGAGTTTTTTTAAACATTACTTTGTTTAGGAAAAATGCCAGCTTTCTCACCAACCTGGAGCTGACACTAAGAGAACTTGTATAACTATGGCTATTGAGTTATTTCTGCTTATATAACAGAGGAAAATAAATCTAAGTGTCATATAAACAACAGACTCTTTCAGTACAACAGATTTAATTAAAAAAAATCTATTTTGTGATAACTATTAATAGCTGACCTTCAACTAGTTCTCAACAGAAAAAAAGAAGATTCTTTTACTTGATATAACTGTGCTCTTGAGAAATTTTTAAGTCCTTTATGAATCAACAATGTATGTTTATTTAACCTTTATAACCATGATATTTTCTTTAATCATACCTATATATGAATTCATGTACGTACATTTATGTGCCTGATGTTATTTAGAACTCCTCCTTGTCCCAAAAGTAACTCTGTAATGGTCTGTCCACACAGATTTTCTCCAAAGGATTCCTCTTGTAACCATGCAGAACACTTCCATAATGATATTCTTATCATTATATATTAAAAATACAAGTAATTTGGTAAATTTTCTGATTGTATTAAACCCAAGTTGATCTATACTTAGAAAAGCCTGTGTCTCAGTGCAACAAACTGGAAAAAACAGTGTAATGTATAAAGAACCATCCTTAATCTACCAAAATATGACTAGTACCTGTTTATGATTTGAAATCCATATTAGACATCTAAGAAAAAGGCAGAGACTGAGTTTCTAATGTGCTTCTGAAAACTTATAGAAACTAGCATACAAACTTGGAAGACAGAGCTGCAGGCTTTTGCAAGCTTTCAAGGAATATGTAGAGAATATATTTTATGCATCTGGCCTTGAAATCATGATGTGCTTGTTATTTTAGATTGCTTTTGCAGGTTGAATTGTTTAGAAGATTAAAAAAACAAAACAACAGAAGAACCCCAAACCTAAAGCAGCACTTTCTTTTAGGTGTATTTGCTCATCTTTTCATCTCTTCTGGAATGTTTGATATATGGCATAATTTTTAGGTATAGTGATCCACAGAATCACAGAATATTCTGAGTTGGAAGGGACAGACAATGATCATCAATTCTAACTCTTAAGTGAATGGCCCGTGCAGGGATCAAACCCACAACCTTGGCATTACAAGCACCATTGTCTATCTGAGATAATCTCAAGGTTTATTCATATTGTAAAAAAGAAATGATTTTCCTATTTTGAAAGATGATTGGAATTGTAAAATTCACTTACACAAATACAAAAGTCAAAATCCCTAATAAATATATACAGTGAATTATTATATGCTTTGTTCTCTGAATTTCATCACCAGCTAGTGAATGGATTTGACTTCTGCACCTCAGTTTCCTGTCCTCAAAACAGGGGTAATATCACCATATTCCCCACTAAAATAGTTGTAGTGCTTTCACATTAATGAAGCACTAGGGTATGTCACCATGAGCTTCTTAGAGAAGCCTCTAAGAGATAAAGCATAGCTCCTATTCAGAAATAAGGTTTGAATTGTATGAAGAAGTAAAGCCTTGGGTCACACACTGAATAATGAGGGTAAAAGAAAATATTGATCATCATATTGATTACTAAGTGAGCATCATACATTCATGGCCTGTAGAGTGGCTGAGGTCCTGAGGAAAATATGTTGTGTAATGGTGTAATTAAAGATTATAACGTAATGCATATGTATGAGGGATACAATTAATATTGCAATAGGAATCTCAAATACAACACTTTTGAGCATTGAGCACTCAACCTAATTGGTTATTTTGGCATATATTTGTATGTACAATATATGTATAGGCAGTACTTAATTTTGCATATAAATTATGGGCGTAAGAAAAAGAAAATTTTGGAAAGAGTATCTTAAAATTGTATTTTATTTGTTATTTGTGTAGCCATAAATGGTTCCTTTCCAACAGAACAACCCAAGGGGGTTGAAATCCATGGAACTAAAGTATTATATCATTGAATCACAGAGTGATAAAATAAATTCCCTCGGGTTTTTTTGGCAACTGGTTGTCTGATGTATCAAAATTGAAAAGAATCATGTCTTGTCACCAAATAAATTTTTTCTCACCTTCAAACTATAGACTTGGTCAAAAAGAAAGAGTAAGTGTGAATGACATGCAAATTCTGCAGGGGACACAGAATTTTTCTCCATCTATCTCGTGTCCGCATAGATTGACATCACAATCTTTTGGCGGCAAAGGCTATAGTAGTACACAGGATGAAGACAATTTTAATCAGATCTACTCAAGATACTCTTTTTGACTTCCATACCACTGATAAACATGCAGCACTTGAATTGATGCTTTTAATACTACAAGAAAATTCATAATTTCAGACAACCAGATACAGTCCCTTAGCTACTAACCATTTTGTTGCATTACTATGGAGAGAGGAGGAAAAGAGAAAAACACATGCTAATTATTGGCAGCTGTTGCTGTTGTTTTACTAATTGAGTAAAATCACAATAACACAAAAGTGAGCATAGGAAGCGAAGACGAAAATTTTAGAAGTCATGCCTACCTTTGGTTATATAAAATCTGGATGCATTTTATTTTTACTTTTTATTTTGCTTCCATTAAAAAAAGTAAAAATAAAAATTATATGCAAATCTAGATTTCTAAAATACCCTTTTCACTCATCTTCTTCTAGACATATTTATGTATGTTCCTCTATATAATAATTGTTTCTGTAGAGAGATTTTTTTTATACAGTGTATATAGTATATTTTTATGCTTGCTGGATGTGTTTAAAGTTGCAATTGCATCAAATTACCTTGGCAGAGCATGTGGTTGCTATCATGGAATGCCTCACTTCTCCCACAGAGATAATTGTGTTCCAGTAGTGGGTGGATTGTTCTTGTTCCTATGCATAAATCACTTTGGAACCATCTGCGGGTGGCAGAAGCTGCTGCTAGTGTCATTGACTTTTAATCTAAGGTGGCCAAAACTCTTTATGTACTTTTGTTGCATCCATTTGACCAGTGTGACTTTCCAACATAGCACCAGTTCTTGGGTGGCCCTCTGTGCTTTTCAAATCATTCAGTGATAAGGAAACTTCCCAGTGTGACCATTCAGGAGACTCCCTGGCAGTCACATTCCAAGACCAGAGTCTTCCCCTGCTGGGTCACAGCCCCTTCGCAGGGGGCGGCTCCCGTGACCGAGTGTCCCCTTTGGCTCCCCACACACCCACCCCACAGTCAGACCAGGCTTCCTCACCACTCTGACCCCGGGTGTCCCACAGCAGGGTCTCAGATGTCTCATTCCATAAAGCCATTTATCCACAGCACGGTAACACAGAAACAGCCCGACCTGTGCCCCCAAGGAGGACCCCAGCCAAGGAACCCCTGGGCTTTTATAGCCTCAGAGTCCATCTGCAGGCGGATCTCCCTCTTCCTCTCCATGTCCATCCACTTCACTGGCTGTCAATGGTCTTCATCTTTCTTATGCAAAAGGTTAGCAATTCCTGGCTCCTGTCTCTCAGTGTCCATTCTCCTGGCTGATATCACCCACCTTTATCCTGTTTTTTACATCAAAGTTTGGCAGTTCACAGCCTCTTATCTTGGACTCCCACTCAAAGCTCAATCTGCATCTCAATTTGCAGTTTGCAAGCCAAGCTACCAGACATATTCCTCAACATCAGTTGCACAGGCTCATATATAAATTGTATTTTTCTAGATAGAACAAAAATATGTAAAAGATTTTGTTTTAAAAATCCATAAACAGATGTAATCCCCTTTCCAGATGATTATAGAAAGGATTTGAACACTGTACAGATTTAAGTATTGTATATAATCATTATCCAAATTCAAAATCATAACATAATGCTGTAACTCTATATATGGTCATATCGTACATAAATATGTTTTAAAGCAGAAAATTTGATAAAGGATTTATTTTCTCATTAGTTAGTTCTCTTAGGTCCCAATTGAGTTACGAAAGTCCTTGGTTAATTAACAATATTTTAAGCATATACTTAAGTCTCATTGACTTGAACAGAATACAGGTATGTGCTCATAATCAAACATTTATGGATATGTTTCCTTAAATGAATGCTATTACTGGTTTGTGGATCTCCAATACTAAGAATTAGATTCTACTCAATAAATTCATCATGAAGCCTTAATATAGGCAGAATGTGAATAAAAAATGGGTTACTCCTATATTGCTCTTTAAGCCAAGAATATGCAAAAATCTGTTTGTTTGCTTTATGGAAAACTCAAACAATCTTTCTCACTTATGTTGGTCTATTATATTAAATCAAAGTGGGTGTACCTTGCCAATACATATTGAAATGGATGACAAAGCTCAAAGCAAATAGAAATTGAAATAGAGATTAAATAACTGGAGAGACCCTTCATTTTAGATCTGCTACACAGTGCGGAATGAATGTAAAGTCTGTGGATATTAAACATGATAAATAGTATCTCTGTAAAGAACTGTATCATTAGCCTCATTTTATTGACAATTAACCAATGTACCGATAGACCATGGATAACCTTGGGCTTCATCAGCTGGTATGAAAAGAAAACTTCCTGCTGTAAATGTCTTTTCTGCTGTCCTTACCTATTCTGCTAAGTATTGAACTGGCACCAAATTGCAAGCAGTGTCACTGACAAATACTGCATTTAGAAGGGCTGATTTAACAAAGTAGCAGAGCAGCAGGCTGGTTACGGCAGTGACAGCAGCACTAAGAGGATTTCAAAGCATTGTTAGACTTTCTAAATCTTTCCCTTATCATCTTTCCAATTTCTAATTTGCTCACTCATTCAATGCAATCTCTTTTCGGAAGTCATTCTGTTTCTCTTTTTGGAAGTCAAGTAGTAAACTGGAGTTATTTCCTGCTGCACTACCTTGGTTCCTTATTTTTTTTGGCACATATATATTAATGACTTATTCAAGCAATTCCAGCACTTAACTTTCTGTATCCTGGGCAGAATGAAAAGCTGCAATAGGCTGTAGAAGTATGTAATTGGCCTTTATATGCTGTCAGTCCTCCTGCTAGGTATGACTATGCCAAATACAAAGATGGAAGTGGAAGAGAGGAAAACTAATCTGCAGAAAGCATCCCAAATTCAATTATAAATGCTTGATATGGTAGAAATTAGCGTTGAACCAAAAAAAATCAAAGCTTTGGCTGACTGAAGGTATGAATGCCACATGCAAAGCGATAATGTGTGCAAAGGTTGATTCATCATAGGAAGTAGCAGCCAAGATATTGGTGAGATAACCAAGAAACCAGAGAGGTGGTTTAATGTACTGAAGTATGAAAAGCACATGGAAAGGTAGTTGCAGAAGACATCAGCAAACATATAATTGGTGGAATATAGGAGGGTCTGGAGAGAAAGAGCTGCTGAAGTTAGATTGGAAACAGGTGAAAGGGCAACAACAGATGTATTCCTCATTGATAAGATTGTATATCCCATTCCATTTCATTGGGAACATAGAACAGCAGGCAGAGAGGTCTGCATACATAATACACTATGCTGAAGTGAAAAAGAATCTGCTAAAAATCCCAAACAAAAAAGTGATTGGTTTTGCACAGCAGAAGACTGTAGAAATGACAATTGAGAAAACAACCTGTGTGAATGCACAATTGCACTAGCAGAAGCGGGTTTTGGCAAAAGATCATTGAAGACTCAGTAAATCTCATAAACCTGATTAAATTAGTTTCTTGAAAGTCAATGCATTATTCTGGTATAAGAGCCTTTGAATAATCCATGTAATATATACAAACTTCATAGTAGAATTCAGTCTGGGAACGGTGGCAAGCACATTTTGGAGGTCAAAAATGAGGATTTGAGAAGAGATGTTCCTTGAATTTCATGTGATTGATTTTAGACAGGTGCAAAGCATTGAGCTTAGAAAGGAGAAATAAGATACATACATTTGGAATAGGTATTAGCTGTGCAGTTGGATGAAAAAGATAAAAGGCTTAACATAGACCTCAAAATGAATAGAAGCCACTAGTGTGATCCTGTTGCAAAACAGGAAAATCTCATTCTTGAAAGAATTAAGATGACTGTTGGATGTAAAATATAAGAAGATTTTTTTTAAGCTCTTCCTGGCTTTAGTGGGTCCTTGGCCAGAACAGAGTCCAACAACATGCTTTAGAGAAGATTGTGGTAAGTTGCAGTAGTAAGACTAATAAAGCATCTAGAAAAAGTGAATATGAAGAAAAAGAAAAGTAGAAATAATTGCATTTATGCGGTCTATCAGAAGAATAACTATTTTTATCTTGACTGTGTGCAGGTTGGATTAGGTGAAGCCTTCAGCTCTGTGATTTCTAAGATGCTCTGCTTAAATGACTGAGAAATTCACCAAATACGGCAGAAATTTTCTACTCAACCTAAAACCAGAGGGCTATTAATCAAGATGTTTTATGGAGAACTCCAGACTAATGAATTCTTGGTAAAGATGAATGAAAATAACCTGCCAATGTGAATGACAGTCATTGATTATGAGAAAGTTACTGACTAGCATCAGAGAAAGAAAAATGCTGTTCTGAAAGTGACCCAAGTATAACAAAACACTATCTGCAGTTTCTGAGAAATAAGTGGGCTGGACTGTGGATGACACGGATGGGAAAGAAGAAAAAAAGAGCCCAGAGCAGTGCTTTTTGTCTGCAGTCTACTAGTGGTACATTTATATAAAAGTACTGAAAGGGTCCAGCACAGTCCGAGGAAAAAGTTTGTGAACTTGGATGAGTCAAAATATCACTCTTATCCCATGTGTGCCCCAAAGATGGGGTGTAACATCCCACATACAGGGTAATGAAAGTCCAGGTTCAGACTGAAAAGGGAGTTTGGGAGGGAACTTGGTTGGGGAGGGTGAAGGAAGAATGCTGGTGTTCTGCCAAAACACATTTAGTTCTGACTTAAAGAAACAAAACCCTTACAACACTGAATGCTTATTGCAAAAAAAGTTAAAAGAATTCATACTCCCTTAACTTTGGGTTTGTAGCTGTCGGAACCTGTGTTAGGTCCGATCTGCCACAACGTGCCCAGATAGATTGTCTTGTGAGGGACTGCCTTTCCTGGAGTTTCAGGCAGGTTTCAGCCACAAGGTACTAAGATGTAAGCAACGACTCATATTTAGGCTGTCAGCTCTTTCGTGATTTTCTTCGCTTGCCAGGTACCTCTTCGGCTAGCAGAGAGAGAGATCAGGAAGCGCTGCAGAGGATGTTCCACAGATTCTTTATTTCATCTATGAAGGGCTCTCAGGGCAGCAAATCCACTGAATGGGGTACAAAGAGGGTTTTTTTAGGGTCAAGAAGTTTTGGATTCAGATCAATAATATATGGGATTCTATTACTAACCAATCTACAAAAGATTTTAGGTAAAAGAGAATCAATTATCTAAGAGAAAAATGGGTCACTAGAATTACAGAAAGATAAAGCAAGAGTTTACAGAGAGGTGAAATATTTCTTGGTATTAGTCATTCTAAGTGAAAAATTTCTTATCTAAGGAATTCTGTTCCATGGAGCCCTCTCTGGAGGGTGTGCATTTTCTTCAGAGATGGTCTCTGCTCCTTCCACAAGGGTTTAGTTTTGGCCAAATTCCTTTGAAAGGGTGGAGAATAAAGACCTACCAAGATATCTTCATTTCCAAATACAGTTTATTTTCTTATTGGAAAAACTTATTCTTTCTTGAGGACAACAAGAAAAAGGTTAGGATTTTTTTTTTTTTAAGTGCAGACACCATTTTCCCATATTTTTTTTATATCCCAAACCACTAGGATACATGTTCTGTCTCGGTCTGTGGATGCTTCTACTTTATAAATCAATACTTATACAGCTGCACTGAGCAGGATAAAAAGTAAGATAAAACCAAAAAAGCAGTATTTTTTGAATAGAAAAAAAAAAGACTGGAAAATGGCAAGGCTGAACTGTTCAAAAATCACAAGAAGGAAGTCAACAAACTATCCTCACCCGCTGCATTACTCCGTAATAGCATTTCTACTTCTCTATTAGAGTACATTAGGAATGACATTGAGCAGGGATTACTTACATGGAAAATGCAATAAAGTGTGGTCAAACAAATTGTACAGTGGGCTCAATGTGATGGCAGCAGTCAGGGATGAAACCTAAGAAATGGAAAGAATATTACTGTTGTGTCAATAAATGTAATTAAGACTGAGATGATAATTTTATTCAGAATCTGTGTTTCCTGCTTGCTAATGTCTCTCTCAGAAATTTACCTTTCCAAATGATGCATCTCATATTAGTTCTCTTCTAGTTCATTCTGTAGTACATTTCTATGAGAGACAAGAAGAAACTATATTACAAAAAACATCAATTCCTAGCATTAAGGACTAATTAATTGAAGAAAAATGTGTTATGAATGCTTTGTTCTGGTTATTCTAAACTTGAATTGAATTTTCACAAAATCTTTAAATTACCTATGTAGAAGGAAAACATCTTCTTGCTTGTTTGATTTTGTAATAGGTCTATTTATACTTTGTTATTTTTTGCTAGCTCAAAAATTTGTGTATAAAACATTAGCTTTGATATATGGCATACAATCTTTCTCTAAAATATGTGAGTGGCAGAAAAATCCTGTGGAGGCAGGATGGAGAGGAACTTGTGCTGCCCTGGAACCACTGTGGGTGCTGAGAACCTGGTGTTGTGAGCCTTGGCTGTCACAGCCAGGGACAGTGGAGCGCAGCCCCTTCCCACTGTTGATCCTGAGGCCAGGCTCCTGGGCACACAGTAGCATCCTGTGCAACCATCCTGGGAGCTGTTGCCAGCTGCATTTTAGCCCAGCTTCAGCCCTGCTGCTTCACAGCCCTGCCTTCAATTGCCCTGCAGGTCCAGACCCTGTCCCCATGGTCCTGTCCAGCCATTCAAGAGCTATGTCTGGCCCTTGTTCCCTTCACTGGACCTGATCCTGTCCCTGACCCAAGAACATCCTCCCCTGTTGCTGAGCAGGAGAGACTGCTCAGAGTGGCTACGTGCCTCAGGTTCTGCCAAACAGCAGTGCAGGGTTTAATGTCAAGAGTCCTGTTGAGGCAAGGGGAGCTGTGACTGCTTCTGAGGGTTATACACAGGGCTACACCCTCAACGCACCTCAGCTTCCCATCAGGCAGGACTTGGGCATATGTCTGTCATCCCAGTCATCCTTGTTGGTGCAAATTCCATCCTGTACACTTGGCTGTGTGGAAGCTTCTGTGACCACTGATACCAGCTGTACCAGCTGTGGTCCTTCAGCAAGCATGGGACCAGGCAGAGACCTTCCCACAAGAATATATCCTGGTGCTGGTCACAACATGTCTGCAAAAATTTGAACTTGTGTGATTACAGTAATGGAATATCTGGGAAACCTGGTACATGGCAAGAACTTGGCAAAAGCCTCAAGGATGCCTTGGTTAGCCCATAAGATTTAAAGGGCAATACATCCATTTCCCTTAATTCAGCAGTAATTTCCCCATCAACAACAAATATTGCAGCCACTGAGGAGGAGTTGTCAGAGACGACAAATGGGGACCAAAAGTGTGCAGAACTGTGGTGAAATATAGACAACCATAAGGAGTTGTTGTGTAGGGTCTAGCTGTTTTCAAAGGATGATTTGTATTGCAGTGGCTTGGAGAAAAACTGAGTATGATAAATGTAAATGCATAACTTAAACCTAGTTAATTTCTTAATTCATTACAATACTTCTTTACTATAAGCAGCTTGGAAAATTATTGATTAAACAAACAAGAAAATCCTTGGTTGATTTTTGGCTGGCAACTACTCCAGCCCTAAATCAAATGTTGAATCTGAGGCAGCAGTGTTCTTATCAGCCTCAGGTCATGTCCTTAATGCTCAGTGAAAGGGAAACCTGTTTCTCATTCAGTGATTGCTCAGCTATAATAAACTGCTAACATTTTTTAATTTGATACTTTACATACTCATTATACTCTGGTACCGCATAACAGTACAGGAGGTTTGACTTTTTCCCCAGAAGCCATTTTCTCCTGAAGCCTGAGCATTTCATTGCTGCACTATAATTTAAAGGGTTATAGAGACTTGGTGGAATTAATTACAATATTTATGAAAATAGCCAAAACCAAAGACAAACTTTAAAAAAAGACCCACCCAGCTTCAGCACATGTACTTTTCAGTGGCTTCAAATCATACACAGGGGCACAAGTTTTGTACAGAGTACTTTAAACTCTTCCAGTCTTTATCTCCACAGGAGGGGAAAAGAAATTTACAGCATAACTATCTCAAAAGCTGATTTATTATGATACATCTTCCTTCCCCCCCCCCCATTTTTATATATAAAAAAACAAAACAAAACAAAAAACCAGAACACACAACCACGTTGAAATTATTCACCCAGTTAGAGAATATGGAGAAAATACTCATCAAAATTCCTTATGTAACAGAACAACTAATCTAATATCAGAAAATAAAACAGGCATCAAAGCTTAAGCTTTCAGCTTTCCTTCAGAGTATATTTCTACATGAGTCAGAGGGAAGGGGAATGAAAGCTCTGTTAAATCATCCATTGCAAAGGGAAAATAATAAAGAATTCAAGTTAATAATTAGAAAGAACTTTAAAATTAATTAAACAAAGCAACAGGACACAAGAGGTTATACTTTACTGAGCCAGGAATGCACATTGTGAAGCATAATACTGTATGCTAAAGCATATTCAGTCACCTGAGGTACCTGTTAATAGATCAATTAGACATAGGCTGATATTTGAAACAATTCTCAGTCACAAAAGTCATTAGGATTTGTTGAGAATTTCTACAAACTCATTCATGGTAGCAAGCAGTTTTTAGTGGGAATATAGTGATGATACACTACCAAAAATACTTTTTTCCCTATTGTAATCTTATTTCAGCCTCTGCAGCAGCTCTTTAAGGGCTTTGATATTAGGTGAAGGTCCATTCTCCACTATTTTGTGGATTGTTTTCACACGCTGATGTCTCTTGTGTCCTTTTTGCTATGCTGCTCAAAACCTGAGCCTAAACTCTGCTGTCATTCAATTTACAAACATTTTGTTCAATTTCCTCCATCAGAAGTGAGCTAACTGATTTTCCATGTAGGAAAGTACAGGCAAGATGATGTGGTTTTTTTTGTGGTAGGAAAAAAGAATTCAAATTTGTGATTCCTTCCAACACTGCATGGAAACTAGCCCTTGTCTTTTGCTGTTAAAAACCAATCAGTGAATTAAGTGCTGCTAAAACATGCAATGTGCATGGGCCTTTTTCGATAGAAAGGTTGAATGTTTTTAGAAATTAGCTGAAAAAAAGTGTATCTCTAAAAAGGCAAACCACTAAAACTACAGAATAGTAGATGCTGCCTCATGGCTCCAAAAATAAGTGAGCATTCTGGACACGTGTCTTTCTTCTTTACAAAATGTTATAGCATAAACCACAGACTAGTCATAGATTGACGGTGTCTCAAGATAAGGAAAGGGTGAAAGGAAATCTAGAATGAGGGGGGAAGAAACTAGGAGAGATAAGTGACAGAAAAATAGAGGCCTCAACAGGTGCTTATATAAATATGGGGCTGTAGAAGGAAACAGAGAATTGTGGAGACCGTAAGAATATAAAAGCCAAAGGAAAATATAAAGCCAAGACACCAGAATAGAGACTAGAAAGAAACAAAGGGATGGGAGAATTTTTTTTCTGAATGCAGGTTTTTGATGCATAGCTGTGGTTGACATTCAGTCTGAGAATGATCTTCTACCTGTGAAGGGAAATAAATGACACATGTAGATTAGAATTTCACTATGAGATCAGATTCATGATCTCTTTTTATTCCAGAACATTCTCCAGCACTGGATATATATTTTTGACACAAAAATCCAAGAATCCTGTCTTAGCCAATCTTGTATAAGCTCTCCCATACAAATCTCATCTATTTCCCAGAAGTTAATGATTGTTTCAAGATAAGATTGTCTTGCTTTATTCCACACATATGCTACAGATATTCATGCTGTTCTTATAAAACTCTAATACTTTGAAATTTTAAAATTCTTTGTATTAAATAATACCAACTTTTAGCACACTATACTGGTCCCTGTAGTGATTTCTCCTCTGGAAAACACCGTTTCTCTCAGCTGGGAAAAGATAAGTGTTTCTGAAAACTGCAGTTGCAACCTTCTGATATTTCAGATAGTGCCTGAAGTTAGCTGTGGTAATTTTGGCTTATAAGTTGCCATGTTTGATATGTGTGCATCTAAATTACCATTTAACTCAGGTGAGGAAGACCTTTGCAGCAAATTTTCCAACTGTAACCAGTTTGATTTGCAATGTGGAATTATTTAAGGGTACATAAACAGAATTACTTTGGGATGAAATTAATCAAAATAATTCCAGCTTCTATGTGGAAGCAAGAAGAAGGTGCAAGACTGAAGATAATCTGAAATAAATCTACAACTAACTGTGTATATTATGGACATCTGTTTTCAGCAACAGCTGTTTCAGTCAATAGATATGCTCCTGTTGTCTAAAAGAAACTGTTAATGCCAACATAACCATAATCATCTTTAATGAGTTTAACAGGAATAAAATTTTTAACAAAAACTCCTTTCTGGCTTTGTTGTGTGCATTCCCTCAGTATACATCCTATTCTTTATACATCAGAAGAAACAAATCAGTAAGTTGAGGTGAAGGAAGTTAGGCTCAAGGAAGTGCTATCTAAATTTGTGGGGATCTCAAATTTGTGGTTGAAGAGAGGTGATGAAATTCAGTAACTGATTGAAAGAAGGAGCATTGGTAGGTAGAGATGTGTAAAGATTGAATCTCCCCTGAGAAGATGAAAGGACTGTTCAGTAATTGGGAACAGCAAGGACCCATTTGGAGGGCAGAGAGGAAAAGAGTAGTAGTTAAGATAGCATAGTTGTTTTCAGATCTCCAGCTCAAATGCACTGAAGTAGTGAGCTGAAAATAAAAGAATGGGGTGGGAAAAATGTGTTGTTTTATTTTATTGAAATACACTTTTTTTTTTTTAATCATAAATGCATATTTGTGATTGTTAATTTTATTATAAAGAGAGTTTATAAAACAATGATATCTGTCCCTCTGGTTATATACTAAAAATAACTAATGTTTTGGCAAAGAACCTGTACTTTTCCTACTCATTTCAGGTACACCCAGACCTATTGTGCATGCATGGCACAGTACTAGGATTATACACTGTAGTATTATTCAAATATGCAAAGTCCCATTGACATAATAGTCAGGGGAGAGTATGGCTTAATGTATCTGTAATCCACATATTAAAGCTCTTTAAGTATGATTTGACATGACAGTCCATAATGCCTTTAAGCTTTAACTTTCTATTGTGCCTGTGACATATACTCGACAAATTACAGTGCAGGACTGTCTTGTGAAATTCCATTTCTGATACACATTTTCTGCTACATCTATTATTTATTTATTTGCATTTCCTCTAGATACATACATATGTCTATAGCGTCTAAATATCCACCCCGACAGGATGGAAATTCAGAGTTGATTCCTTCTTCCAGTCTTTAGTTCCCCCTGCTGTGCCTATGTGTTGAAGTTAAGTAACCTTGAAAGGCTTTAGAATGTGTCTGTGCCATCAGCAGGGGAATAAAAAGGGAGGTGTATATGGGAGCACTAATACTTAAACTGCAAGCTGCCAACTCCACTGATATATCACAAACACTCAGGGAGCAACCACATGCTATAGTCATCCTCCTGCATTCTCATCAAGCACTCACTAACAGGGTAAGTTCCTACTTCCTAGCCTGCAGTTTCAGGAAGGATCCTGGAGGGTTTGATGGCTGAACCTTTCCCAAAGATCATGGATATCAGTGCCATAATGGAGCTGGTACTGGTGGCAGTTGTGTTCTCCCTTGTGAAGTCACCTTGCTTTGATGAAAAGGTGAGATGGCAGCTGCTGGGGAAGGATAGCTGCATATTTCTTCTAAGGACTGAAGAGCAGCTGAAGTCGGTGGTAGTGACCATAACATGAGAGACCTGCTGCCAGTAGCATCTATGGTGAACTTATGTGACTGCCTGATAATTAGCTTTGAGACAGAAATGCAGACAATTGAGACTGATGTCGCCTGTGCTAGAACCTGTTTGCTTGCACAGTGGAGCAAGCTACTTAATGGCGTGTGCTTTGGATGTTTAACTAGGCATGTGATGATTTTTCATCAGTGTTAAAAACAAAGCTGTATCTACCAGAATTAGAAGGCAGCTCTAAAGCCAGTCCCAGCTAGGTGATGTTTGTATCTCCAAGGAACTGCTCTTTGAGATTTCTTGATAGGGGAAAGGGGTGTATTGTGTCAGGAAGCATATGTGACGGAAGAGGAACCCTAAGTAACAAAATCACTTTTGAATCATGTTGAAAATAATTTCATCATCAGAGTTTGTCATATATATTTATATCTATATATATATTGATATCTATATACACACGCATAAATACTCATATATAGAGAGCTTTCAAAATAATTTGAGTTTAGAGATCTCATAATTTTATGATAATACAACCCTAGTCACTACTTCAGGGTAGGAAGAGAGAAGACTCAGGAAAATGTTATTTTAATAACCTTAACAGCCATGCATTTACATCTCTAAGCCTTTCTCTGTTCACGCAGACATCCTCCATATCATTAGCTCCATCTAATGCTCTGAATTTAATATGCTTTGTCTTTTCCTTCAAGAATGAGAGTGCCTGTCTATATGATTAAATCACTGTAAAGAAAAAGTCTGTGAGTATTCTTCCTATACAGCAGATCATGTTGAGAAATATGATAGTCCTCATTATCCAGCATTCTTTTCACCAGGCCTGATCCGGTTCCACAAATAGGAAATGTTCAAATTGCCAATACTCATTTGCATAGCTTGCCCGTTTGCTTGCTGCATGTCCACTGGGACCTGTCCCAGGCTGCTTCAAAACCTTTCAGTGAACACTTATATTAGTCTGTTTTTTCCACTCCTGTACTTGTGAACCGACTGATGGTTTTTTATGGTATCTTTTAAACATTTATCTCCCTGTTTACTGCCACCAAAGCAACGTTTCCTGAGTCTTGTCTATAGAAAAATGCACACCAGAGACTCTTCCTTTCAACAACTTCTAATTAGGCAGCTGAGGCTGAGGTCTGAGCAAAGCAATTTTAAGGGTAACTTCCTTGAGCTGGCTCCAGTGCTTCCTGCTTACCAGAGCTCACTGCCTAAGAAGCTTATCAGCTAACTTCCTGCTGGTGAGACACTTGCCAATCATCTGACATTGCTCCTTCACTGTATCAATGAGCTGGACTGCTGTTATGAGAATAATAAGAAGTAAAAGGAGGAACTGACCTTGTACAAAGGAGCGTTACGGCTTGCATGCAGAACACAGTTGCTGTTGCAAGCAATGATTCCCTTTCTAGGGCACACATAGTATTAGGTGGAAATATTGCTGTTTCTGCTGGGTATCTATGCAAATCTGGCCTTTGCACAAACTGTCTCTTTTGGCTCTTAATATTGGTTGCCTTGAAATCTTTAAGGGATTTTTCACTTTTCCCATAACGAAGGGATGGATCCCTTCTGTTGTTTTCCCTCCCTTAACTTCAATGCCTGACAATGTTATTCTAAAAGCAAACAAGCTTTCTGGTATGTTGTTCTTAATTCTGCTTTATCACAAAATGACAGTTTAATGACAGCAGCCTTAAACTCAGAGAGGTATGCCGCATGTAGCATAAAAGTTGTTTCTGAGAACCTTGGGTTGGACATTGGCCCATTTGTCTCATAGGTGAAATTATAGTGTGTCCCTTTTTATATTGCAACTTGGATAACAGAGACCTTCTTCTTTATTCTATTTAAGCAAAAACTCTACACATAGAAAGCATAAGTTTTGGTTTTTTTTACTATTCCATCCCAAACTTTTCCCTCCTTACTAGTTACATCATTATTCCTACTAAACCCAATATATTTCATCCATTAGTCAATAAAGCAATTGGCGAGGGGGGAGGGGAACCACAAGAAGGCACATTTGAAGATATATTTGATATAGAATAAAAATATTCATCTGTCCAGACTGAGATTTTGTAATATAGATTTTTGAGGAAAAAAATCCAACAAAACAAACAGATAAGAAATTATGGCTTCATAGTATTCTCACATTACAGAGTTGTCCCTGAAAGACTGCCACTGCCACTGCCTGTATTTATGCAATCTATGAAGAATTCTGCAGGTTCTGTACATAATTTTTAATCTTTTCTTTTTATAGTGTCTGCTTGAAACTAGAGAATTTGTTGAAGAATTTACCAGTATCAAATATCTTGAAGTTCTAAAACAAGGAAACACCTCTACTAAATTTAAATAGCTACTATAAACAAATTGAGGATGCTTACCCCTCAATCAGTTCCTCCATACATTTTGTATGATGATATATCTAAACCAGCTACATTCCTACCACAAGCATTAACTGACTTTATGGTGCTCTGTGCTCTCAGGGTTACTCCAAAGGAGAGATGAATGATTTCTGTGATAAGTATATTCTAAATACTCAGGCACTTAGAGAAAGATATGGATAGGGCATAACTTTATTCGTTGTAAGACTTTGAGACAGGGAAGGAGTTTCTTCTGATTTTTCTTCATCCCATATGTTAGGGCATGACACAACTCATTTCTGACCATGCTGCCTTATGCTTTATTGGCCGCTTGCCCATTCCTTGGGGCAATTTCACAACGTGTCTTGAGCTCTATTTGATTCACTCCTCAGAGGTTGATTTTGTCCCTTGGTGCCAATGTCTGTAATATAATTGCCTGTGTACAGGCTGCTTGCAGACAGAATTCTTCTGCTGGGTACATTTTGACACACCCCATGTGGTCCTTATGGTTTGCCAAAGCACTTGCTGCATTACAACCTGTTTTCTTATTAGCAACAAGTGTCTTCCATGGTTTTTTCCCCCTCTCAGTTGTCCAGGCATTATTTTCGTAAATATACCTGTATTTTGGGGGAACACATCTCTGCACAAAAAGTAGTTTAGAGCTAAGGATAATAAAAGCAATCAGCAGAGTTTGTTGGATCTTTATTATGAGTCAGAATTAAAAATTTAAAGAGAGAGTAGTTTAATGACATTTATTAGATCCATTAAAAAATTTCAGGCACAGCAGCTCCCCATCTTTTATGCAATCAAGTTTTCATCCAGAGAGAACAGAACTGGCTTAATTTCCTGCCTTAAATTCCTCCACAATATCCTTTAACTAAACCAACAAGTTATTCTGGGCAAGGACACATCTTAAACTTTTTCATTGAAACTGTGAGAATGTTCAGCAAAAAGCTGAAGAATAATGTATTCAAATGAACACAAGCGAAGCATCACTCTAGTTCCGTGGTTTAGGCATTCACCTAAATGAAACAGTACTTTGTCCAGGACTCTATTTAAACAGCTGTTTATGCATTTTTCTTTTAGCAGTCTTTGGATAAATGCATTAACACTGTAGAATAACAGGGAAATCACTGCACAGTCAGTACTTCTGAGTCAGGCAAGAGGAGAGTTAGTTTTTTTTGTCAGGATTGTAGTACTTTAATATAAACATCTAAATTCCAAATTCCATGTTATCACAAAAGTCCTTGAGATTAAGTCTTCTGGATATTATTTTGTCTACCTTAAAGGGAATACATTTTCTTATATGATATTGTCAGTATTAGCAGGCATTGTTGATCTCAAATGACTTTGCAAATACTCTGGGATTCTACGGATCTGTTTCTGGTACCTAGAGCTGTAGCTTAGTTTAATTCCAAATTTAAGGCATAAAAGTTACTGTACAAGTATTCAGAATGAATAAAATCAACTGCAATGAAATTTAACTTTTTTTAATAGTCAATCACATATTTATGGGAAGAGGCAAAATTTGCAGATATCCCATCTGTACTAGTTGCTTTTTTGATGTTATTCAAAAGTTTTGAGTTGGGCTGAACCTGCTGAGACTAACAGTGTTAGTGCAAACAAATTACATCAACATAATAATTCAATGCATCCTGCAGGCACTCTGTATGGACAAACTGTAAAATGATGGAATATGCATTTAAAGATCCAGTCTGTTGCTAGTGTTTTCTGTCTTTTTGAGCAGGATGCAGGAAGGAAATCCTGTAGTATCATGACATTTTAGAAACAAAGAATGAAAATATGACCCATGGTCACATTGTATTATTTTTTTACTGTTTCTTATCCTTGGACTGACTGTATAGACACATCAAGTGCAAATGAAGAGTCACTTTTAAAAAATTACAAATAGCTTTGAATAAATTTAACATTTTTAAGCTAGATTGTCAGTCTGTCTACCCAGATTTCTATCTTTCATTTGTAAATATGTTCCTATTTGGAAAGCAGTAATTTTTTTCTAGATATAAGTGTCTAAGTACCTGTTTAACTGAAGTGCACATTTATTTATGGCTAGAGAGACATGCTAAATTACCTGAATTTAATCAGGTAATTAATATACCCCATTCTTCAGAAATGCCTTCTTATTTTTTTCAATGAAGTTTTGTTCCTTTTGATTAGTAAAAAGCCAAGGATGTCCTTCCCTCCAGTCTCTTTCTTTTGTACTTCAAAAAAGAAAAAAAAAATTCTTCATGAAAGGAAAACGGTTCTACAGTTCTGTTTTCATTTTAGAAGAAAATGAAAAGGAGTCAAACTTTCATCTTAATATTACAACTGAAACGTTGATTAACTGATTAGTGACTGATACATTGAGCTAAAGTTCGGTTTCTCACCTGCTGCACTTTATTACATCTCTAGAACAGTACTTCCACATCTCATCTCTGGGGCCAGCCAAGGGTGAACCTGTTGCCAGGCCCAAGGATGTGCTGCACGTGCCTAAAGTGTTAAGTACTAAAGGGTCTTGTGCTTACATTCTGAATTATGAGTTCTATGTAGTGCCCACGTCTTGGTTCCATCAAATTTGCAGCAAAACAAACTCTTCCTGTGCATTAAACCATTAAATCTTTATGCACTTATAAAGTATCCCTTTTTTTGGTCCTGATGGAAATGGCTGTAGTACTTCCAGTGGAGGAAACATGAATCATGATAGATCCTCCAATCTTCAACTCTTTCTTTCTCCTTTTGAAAATTATCCCCCCCAAAAAATACTTTCTCAAGACAGCATTGCAGATATGGGTCTCCTCTCTCCCTGTGGGCAGGGATCAGAGTGAAAAGAGCACTGTTAAGTCTATCTTTAAGGCTCTGTTCACATCAAGAAAACTGCTTTCTTTGATAATGACGTTATCAAATACAGTTATTTATTTCATGATATGGAGCACACTGCCTGGGGGATCATGAATAATTTATTGTCTGAGATTGAAAAGATATTTTTATGATTGGACCTTGTATTGGGAAGATGAAAATAGCATTCCATTCTTTAAAGGATTCAAGAAGTTCTGAACAATTCATAATTAAGTGAATTAGAGCAAGATTATAGGTTTGGTTTTTTCTAGACAAATGTGAGTGGGGAGAAATAAAGCAACATAAAAACCTTAGGTTATATATACTTCATTGTGACAATAAGTCATCAAAGGTTACCCTTTCCCTTTCCTTTTTTGCAGTTGGATGGAGAATAAGTGGGCTGTGCACACTGATGCTGCCCACAAATTGGCAATAACAATGGAGGAAGAGCCTTTGCTTGTAGCTGAACAGCACAAGATAATTTCCCCACAGAAATTGGAAGAACTGTCCTCCCTCTGACTACGTACTGAGGTGATGTTGCTAGGACAAGATGTAAAGTCAAAAAGCTTCTCCCCCTAAGTTTTAAGCTCCTTCTTTGTTTTATAAGTCTGCAAACATCACATACATTTATAGTGCTGTATAAGTAATAATGTAGATCATAATAAAAGACTCCCATTAGCCATTTCAAACATGGAAACACACAGGGAGAGTAGATTCCTTAAAAAACCAAATTTCATTATTGGGAATTTACTTTAGAGTTTTCCAGAAGCTGTATTACACAGTTATGGTTCTTTGAAACTTTAGGGGGTGTAGAAGAAGACCAGCAGCATGCAGTTTCTGACAAAACTGTGAAATATACTTTTTGGTAAATACACTCTGTTCTTCTACTTTGATATTGAACCTTTCTTGTGCTTTCCATTTCTGTACAGGTATTGTATTTGGCATTTCATCACCTTGCAGAAAAAATATTAGGAATGTGTGAAAAATGTTTAAGAATATGGATCTGAGGCAATTGTCAATGGAAAAGTCATAGTTTTAAATTGAAATAATTGAGTCTATCATTAATTTGCTAAATAGAACATTTGGTAATGAGCACTCATGCAAATGATCTCAGAGACTGGTTTAGAGGAAAGTAGTGGAAATTGTCCATACAAGGGAGTCTCAAGTAGAAGGCATGGCATAGCTTTTTCTGCTTGAAAATTAACCCTTAATGTCATGGTGGATCAGATATTTTCTTTAACTAAAATACTGCAGAAATTATAACTGCCCTTTCTAAAATCCAAAAAAAAAATCATTTGGATTTTTAAAAAATTCTAAGCGCTAGAAAGAACGTATAGAAAACAAAATAAGGTTCTCAAGATTTGTTAAACTACTTGGACCAAAGCATTCACAAGAAAGGGGTTTCTAGCTGTAGGAGACTAAAAATATTTAAGTAGAAAAATATTAAAATGCATAAGATATAACCAAATTAATTTTTTTCTACTTAAATTATTTTGCCATACATTTACAGTTGGTATTAAATGTTTCATCCCAGATTTCAGCTACTGAGAAAAACAAATTTCTCTATTTTCTTATGGGAATCACAGAAAATTCACAGTGTGCCTGCATCTTCTTTCAGGAAGCCTAATATAAAAGAAAATTATATTTGAGTAGTAGGGAAATTATTCTGCATTGCTCATTATGCTCATTATGCTGCAACTTTGCATTCTTAATGGATCAATCTCTTTTGTCCATGTCCATGGCTGCCTTAGAAAACAATCCACTGTTCATTACAGCTGAAAAAAGAGGGACATCTCGCTAGCTCAGTACTGTGGGTGTCCCAGAAAAGGAGCAGATAACCATACCAGATTCTGCTTCTAGGATTTTCTAGATGTGTCATTAGAAAACAAACAAACAAACAAACAAACAAAAACACCACCAACAATAACAAAGCAAAGAAAACAACACTTTTTAGAGAAGAGATCAACACTGAGCTCTTTTCTGCTGGTTGAATATTCTCTGATCACCTTCCAGAGCAATGGCTATTGGATGAAGAGAGAGCATGAAGTATGATCTCTCTTCTTTTTTCTCCTTTTTACTTTTGTTTTATTTTTCCTCTGTTCTGAATGTAATGATAGTATGTATGTGTGTGACCAATGTGTATGGATCATGTCTGATGTGTGGTGTTGGTGATGGTTTGAGCTTGCCTAGCAAGTTAAGCTTTTCCTAGGACTTAAGCAAATGAACACACATTCTCAGAATCCATCTAGGCTCAGGTAGGTGTGAAGGCCAGAATGAAAATGCCTGAATGCACAGAAGTTAATCTGGAAATTACCATATTTTGAAGGTTCTGGGGAATCATGTTTGTATTTGCAATTCTAAATTCTATGTCATTCTAATTTTTTAAAAAAGTATATGTCTCAGATGGTTTTATAAACATTACCTACAGGAAATCTAGCTGTTTTGGAAAAGTGATTTTGTATCTTTATAATCTTATCATTTTGCTGAATCTCTTACAGCCTTCACCCAGTTATTTCTGTGTGTGTATGTGTTTTCCTGTGCTCATCTGAAATCCAGTGGCTTTTACCAGGAGGTTTTGAGACAATCCAGCACTCTCTAGTACTTCTTTAAATGAAAGATAAAATTTGTCTAAAAGTGAAACCCTAAACTGTCTTTTATATTAGCTATCATATAAAGTGTGTACCGCATTTTTTTTCTAAGGTATTTTGTCCTGACTGTCCTGGCTCTTCTATTAAGTTTTTCATTCTACAACAATGGTACCTCACTCAGAAAATCACAAATGGACAAGGTTTGCAGAGTATTTCTAGACTATGGCAATAGAATGATAAGATTAGATTCACTCTTGTAATCTCTGCTTCCTGACCGCTTTTGCAGAACTCAGATTTTCTGGATGTGTTGAATTTAGATCAAATTTGAACATACACTAGGGATAAAAATTATGATAAGGTTAGAAAGGAAAGAATACTGAGCACAGATCAATGCACAGGATGTGGAGGAACTACGATAGTAAGAAATGGCTTCTTTGATGTAAGACAATTAAAAACCCTCCAATGTAAATTGTGGTGAATTGACCCTGGCCAGCAAGTAGGCAGCACACGACTGCCTGCTTACTCCTTATCTTGAGCAGGGTGAGGAAGAGAATAGGAGGAACAAAAGTGGGAAAACTTATGGGTTGAGATAAAGATGCTTTAATAAGCAAAGGAAAAAGGAAGGAAGCTAGGGAAAAAAAAAAAAAAAGATGATGCAAAGCCAGTCGTTTACCACCACTCACAATAGACCAAAGCTCATCCAGTCTCTGAGCAATTACTAGTACTCCTCACAAAAATAACTTCCACAACGTTTTAATTGTTAAGTGTGATTTCAAATGGCATGGAGTATTCCTTTGGTCAATTTGCATCAGCTGTCCAGATTGTGTCCATTCCCAAATTCTCGCCCACCCTCAGCCTAATCACTGCAGGGACAGAGTGGGAAGGAGAGATGATTGTACAACTACTGCTCAGCAATAACCAAATCACTGGTGTGTTATGAACACTGCTTTTGTCAAAAATCCAAACCAGCATCATCAGGGCTGCAACAAAGGAAATTAATCCTATCCTAGCAAAACTCACTACACCAGGCATAAACCCACCTTTTCTTCCCGTCCCCCCTCCACCCCCCCCGGTCTTTTGGTATTTTGTTGGCTGCTTTTTTGTATGTTTGGTAGAATTTTCTAGTGTCAAAACAGCATTTGAAAAAAAAATATATAAATGGGGAAAGAGAAACAAACCCACAAAAATAAGTCGTAAAGTATGCTACATCACTTTCTAGTATTTCCCTCAATGTCTATTTCTATCACAAATAAGATCAGGTTTGATTTCTGATGGTTGACCATTGCTTTAGTGTCAAAGCTAGCAAAAAAATTGTTCTGTGAGTGTATCCCACTTACATTACTAATCAACTCTGGTGTGCTTATCCGCAGTAAAGATCCCATGGCTCTGAGAATATCTGTGAATGCTCTGTGGATTTGTATCTCTGTTTCAAAAGTTGTTTAGGGTTGGTTTTTTTTTGTTGTTCTTTTTTTTTTGTTTTGTTTTGTTTTTGTTGGTGTTGCTGTTGGTTTTTTGTTGTTGGGTGTTTTGTTTGTTTGCTTCTTCGCAGGATTGCTCTTACTGATCTCTACAGGAGATTATCCAGAAAGTTAAAGGTAAAGCCAAAGGACCACCTGCTTTGCATCTTGTTGCAGTTTGACCTATTTTAGATAAATCTATTAAAACATAAATCTGGCTTTAAATTCTCCAGAGACATGATGTGTACAATATATTTTAAGGGCCAGGAGAAGTCTACAGAAAATGTCTGCATAATCAGCAAAGATTTAGAACCTAGATGTATGCAAATTTACCTAAGCCTGATGTTAAATCTTAAGAAATATCCTTAGATATTTTTCCTTCTTTCTTTTTTATTATGATAATGGTCAAGAGCAATGGGATATGAGAAATTTATGAAAATTTATGGAGTTTAATGTAATTGCTGTCATATTTGCAAGGCAAAAATACAAGAATCTCTGTAAAGATTTGAATTTAATTTGCAAAGAGAAGAGAAGAGAAGAAAATTTAGTTCATAAATTCAGGGAAAATTTTTCTTGAAGTAATTTGTATTACCAGACTTTTTGTCTATTAATGAAATTTAGGAAAGGTCAAATATCCTGGTGAGATTTGGATGAATGTGAGAGAAAGAAAAATAATATAAAACTCTGACTGAAATAAGCTGGAACAGCAAAGAAAGCTTGTCTAACTTCTGTAAATAATTTTGCTCAATAACAAGTGCTTTTTCTACACCTTAATGCCTCTACAGTGAAATTCTGTTGGGTTAAGTAATTTGTATTTTTTTGGTTGCTTTTCTGTATGTTTGGTAGAATTTTCTAGTGTCAAAACAGCATTTTAAAAAAATATTGACAATTATACATGGGGAAAAGGAAATAAACCCACAAAAATAAAATATTTTCATGACAAGAAAGAATGATAATATGGTTAATTAAAATCAGTGAGTTGCTCTGAATTCTCATGTTTATGAGTTTATGTCATAGAAACTTTTTAAGTTTTTTAATTAAGTGCATTGAAAAATTGGATATACTGGATATCATCTAAGAAAACACATTCTTTTAAGTTTCTCTGAATGATTTCTTGTCCAGACAGACCTGGATAAATCACAGGTAATCATCTGTATGATTATCCAAAGTGAAAAGAACACAGTAAGTTTGAATTGTGTTCTTTAGCTGTTGCATGAGATTTTTATGAATAGCGCATTGTACACAAGGACCTCAATGCTACCCACTTAAAAAAGGTCAGAGAAAACTTGTTTCTTGATACAAATGGAAAAAGAGTTATCTGTCAAAATAATGAAACTACAATGAATGATATCCACTGTATATAACACTCTAGATATTAAAAAAATCTGATGGACTTTGCAAATGATAATCCAATCCTCTTTATCGAGGTATAGTGAGTAGGTCCAGTAGAGAAACATTGCCACTTTTGCAATTAAATGAGACTTCTACTTCTTACAATAAATTTAATCAGCAATATTTCAATTTTAAATTTTTATAAAAAGTCAAAACACTAAAAGACAATCTGGAGAAGGAGAACAAACACACAGCCTAATAACCTATCTGTCCTCTCTTTTGAATAGTATGGTTCAACTGTCATTTTTTTTACTGAGTCACTCTGACTTATTGACATGCGTGAGATGAATTTTCTGGTTATAGTCCAGCCATGTATATATGACATACATATACACACATTTAGCTGTTTTAGTTAGACTATGACTTTTTGAGGATGCATTTTTAAGAGTAATCATCTCAAAGCCTGTATCGTGTACCATTTTACCTGTAAACATAGGTTCATCTGGTGTTTAGATTAGTTTCAATTGCTGTCACTGTTTGATCTTGGAAAAAGTGCTATAGATAGGTGAATTATTTAATACTGTAACTTGGTGGTGCTGTCAACATTTCTGGTAGCATAGTAGTCTTAGAATCCAAGATAATAACCTGAACAGAACTTGATTTTATTTAATGTTTCTCATTAGCTGACCATTCAAAAGAAAATGTGAAAATTTCCTGTTTCAAGATTTTCTGTAGTAAACCAGACATGAACTTTGGTTTGCCATGCTACATCCAATACTATTCTTAGAAATTATGCTATAGTTAATATCTGCACCTCTGAGGACTTGAATCACCTGCGACTGGGAAAACCTAGAAAATTTCTGATTTCATACTGAAAAGTGTTTGGATGAAGAGAGGGTGGAGGTGTACACAAGAAATCTTTTCTGCTCTTGTCTCCCACAAAGTTGCGTACATTTCCCATCAACATTTGTGTGACTTTGTGTAATTCTGTCTGTCTGCCTCAGCTATCCTTGGATGCCATCTATAAAATAAGAATATAAATTTGGGAGTTTTTAGAAAGGGTGTTGGCATCTTAAAAATGAAAAAATAAGATGTAAGTGCAAAGTACTGTTGTTTATCATTATGTATGAATATGAAATTCAGTCTGCTGCCTTACTTCTCCCTTTCACAATGCAAGAGGATTATAAATGTCAAATATATTTTTTTTGTTAGTCATAATACAAGAATAACATGCTATGCATAAAAATTTGTCAAATTAAAACATAATGTGCTTCTTTTAGAAATACAGAGTATGTACATCTTAAACAGAAAATGTTTCACCAGTTAGAGTCATTTTAGAACAAATGTCTTTGTCTATAATGTTTGGTTTTCCCTGATGAATAGCTGATGATCACATTATTAAAAGTGTTAATAAATTACAATATTTATGTTAGGTAATTAAACCTGCCAGATAAAAAAATTACATGGTACATTGGATTCTATCTTTTTCTATCTCACCTTAGATAATTCAGGGAAAAGAATTTCAGAGTTTAAAAGAAAATAAATGCAGATTTGTGTTTGTACTGAAGAAAATTTAAATGAGCAAATTTTTTTCCAACTGTATGTAATATGATAAATGCATTTTTTGCCACCAAATTATTGCAATTAAGAAATCACGTTAATTCTACATTTTTCTTCATAAAAAACCTAAAACATTTGATGACATGCTAATTTTTTACCCTGATGTGCCAAACCATAATGGCCCTAAGCAGATTCAGTGGTATCCTGACTGATGCCTGGATTTCAGTTCAGGTATGATGGAGGTGTACTTGTCTTAAGCTCTGCCTCCAGGGTAGACCTTTAGATATACTCTGTCCTCAGACCTGCTTTTGGCTCAGTCTCCTTGTGCTTCTGATGGAACAGAAGGAAGCTTTGAAAGGTCTGGAGCACAAGTTTTTGAGAAGTGGCTGAACTGGGGTTGTTTGCTCTGGAGAAGAAAAGGCTCAGAAGGGACTCATCATTCTCTACAACTACCTGAAAGAAAGCTGTAACAAGGCGAACATTGGTCTTTCCACCCAAGCAGCAAAAAATAGAGTGAGAGGAAATTACCTCAAGTTGCCCTAGGGGAGGTTTAGATTGCTTGGAGAAGGTTGCCCAGGGACGTGGAGGTTTTTAAAAGACGTGGATGTTGCACTTAAGGGCATGGTTTAGTGGTGGGCTTTGCAGTGCTGAGTTAATGGTTGGACTTGATGATCTTAAACGTCATTTTCTACCTAAACAATTGTATGAGTCTAAGATCTTTTAGGTAAAGTCCCCATCAGAGCCTTCAGTGAATGTGGAGATTTGACTGTCACATGAAATGTGGACTTCAAGATACTCTTCTCAGAGTTTTTATTCATCTGCAAGCAAGTGATTTCTCAGAACTAAGTTTGGTATTCCAGCTCTCAAATTACTGCATCACATCAAGAAGATGCAGGCTGAAAGAGTAATTCTCATAAAGATTGTACTCAGTGAATGCTCAATTCCTAGACTAGGAAAAGCTTCTGCCTCAAAAATCCTGCTCATGGAAAAGAAACGTACCTTCCACTTTGTTAATTCAAAATAATGCATATCAGACATAGATTTATGATTTTAAAAGGACTATAAACTATCTACTCTCTCTAAAAGGGACAGTATTCAGAGTAGCATGCAGTTAAGACAGAATCTACCTAAAATTACAATTAGGTGGTGTCCTTTTCAGATTGATTAAAATGTAGTTCTTTGCATTACACTAATGCAAAAGGATCCTGAGTATTTGCATATTTGGTATTTGTAGGTCTTATTTTCTATTGTTTCAGATGGGAACTCCAACTTGATTCTGAAACATCCTTAGAAATATAATAGCTGAATATTTGGCAGGTTAATTTGACAAGTGAATGTTTCTTGCCTTGGAAGAAGCCAGTTACTGTTTCTGTGTAAGGAGCATGATGTTTGCAATGAGGTTGGAATGGAAGCAGTGTATGCAGATTGTCTCATGAATATGCATTTTTGTTAGCACTTTCATCGAGATGCATAATGTTTTGGTCAGTCTTGTCTTTATAATCATCTACGAGGACTTAATGTTGTCTGTTCCATAATGATACAAAATTGCTTGCAACTCCATAGATTCTTCTGTTATTCCTGTTTTCCTGAAATGTTGCTGGCCACTTTCTGCCCAGTTATATTTATTTTGAGCTTTATTGATACTTGCTTGAAGACCTGAGAAAAGATTTGTGGTTTTGTAAATTACTGTGTTCGGGGTATCTGTCATCACTGAATGTAAAACAGAATTGTAGTTTGTGAGTCTAAGGGCACATACTTAACCAATCTTTTGTGAGGGAAGCACAAGGTGCAACCACAATATTTTGTCTACAGTATCGGAAGACTTATTGTTATTGTAATGTCTGTAACCACCTTTTTAATTTAGTAGAAAAATTCACACTTACTCCAATTGAAATGACAATTTTGTATTTTTTTCTCTTTTATAATGTTTTCTGTCTTCTGAGTCACACAACTGCTCCTGTTTATTCCTGACCTCATCCAAACCAAAAATAGCATATACAGAATAACCAATACAGCCATTCCATTTGAATGGCCTTTGCAATACCAACTTCAATAAACAACAGCTATGCCGTATATTGTAATACACTACCATGAGCCATATTTCCATATTAACTTAAAAGTAATATTTTCAGAACAGAAATTGAGACAGTTCTGGATCTTCTTCTTTGTCTTTCTGCACTCTATGGACAAAAAAATAGATCCTTCCCTCCTTCAGGTGTTGTCTTAGTTCTGAACCTGCAGAGTTATTTTAATACAAAGACTCCCTTCTTTTTCTGTTGAATATAATGCCTCCAGAATGTAATTATCATGTACACTAGATATAGAAAAGCACTTAGTTGTGTGTCTTGTTTTCTGTACTCATCTATTTCTATTTGTTATGTTACAGATGAATGTTCACTTTCATCTTTGTGGTAGAGTGACTTGGATACTTCTCTCAGCTTCAGGTGCCAGGATGTATTGAAGTCTTTCCCAAAAACCATGTTTGTGTAAAGCAGCAGAAGGTGACTGATTGACGCAAAGCTTATGTTGCCAAATTATAATGCTAGAAAATTATAGTACTCCTATTGACTATACATTTTATTTATTTGCTTTTTAAAACTGTGAACAAGCAAGTTCTGAGAACTTCAACCAGTGGGTGATTAGAGAAGAATTTTTCTCTTGCTGTGAACAAAGGGAAAAACAACAGTTTGGGTTTTTTCCCCTTGCATTTTGATTTAAAGATAAGTTGAGTGAAGAGAAACCTTCTTTGCAAAATGCATGTAAATCTCTGCTAAAATGCATGTAAATCTCTGCTTTTCTTGAGAGGTGATGAAGGGGAATGAGATGGTGAAGTTGAGTGTTTTCAGCATGCCAGTTCAGGAAATTTCTGTACTGAATTTCTGTGCTTTTTCTAGCCTCTTTAGATTACTCAGAAGGAAAGATTTAAAAAGATGTAATACCTTCATTTGTGATAATTCAGTAGATGATTATATGTTGAGTGCAATTACTTTACACCTATAACTTTGTCTTATCCTAAGGACAATGAAAATTGCATTGCTGGATTTTGTATGATTTTGTTTGTTTGTTTGGTTGGTTGGTTGGTTGGTTGGTTGGTTGGTTTGGTTTCTTTTTGTTTTGTGGGCTTTTTTGTGGTTTGGTGGTTGTTTTGTTGTTGTTGTTTTGTGTTAGTTTCTGGGGGTTTTGTTTGTTTGTTTTGGTTACATTTGAGGTTGCATAATTCTGACATCCTGTTTCCTTGTGTTCCACTCAAAGAAGAAAAGAAAGGCTCTACCCACTCTACTTCACCCTATTTCCCAGTTTTTATAGCAATAGAAGCAGGCAGAAGATAAGGGTCTATATCCTCTGGAAGTATTTAGGAATCTATCCATTGCATTCAGTGGGCTTTGGATAAAGGTCTAAAGCAACATAACAAAATCATGCAGACATTTCCTTTTTCTTTAGAACCCTTTAAAGGCTCATCCCTTTGTTTTGTTTCTAAAGTCTCTGATACCAGGAGGATAATATCTGTCTGTGAGTTAAAGACATATGAGCAGTAAGGAGGATCAAAACACAGCCAATCTTCCAGTGTTGCATCTGTGATGCAGAGTAATTGCTGTACATGGTTTAAAAATGAAATGACTGCAGTGTAACTCAGGGCTTCAGTGAGGTGAAGAATTTTAAATTTTCTTCCTAAATTAATGAAATCCAAATTTAATGCAAACTTATTACAGTGCTTGTTCACAGTAGAAAAGTAACGTAGTCAAAGCTCAGCTCTGAGGTGTTGATTTTCATGTTCCGTAGCCTGATATAAAAGATGGATGCCATTTTTATTTGGGCAAGCCTTAGGAAAGGCCCATGGGGGAAAAATAAATAAAAGTTACCATTCTTGCATATATTCTGAGCTGAGTTCTGAGGTCAATGGAATTTCCCAAGTAAAGAATATTATGGAATGAAACATTTATTTCATATTATTCAGTAGAATGAAATAATTTTAAAATGAGTTGCTAATTTCTTCACTTCCATTACCTTTTTAAGAGAAGGAAAACACAGTAAGATTCTTCAAGACAAAATGGTACTTTTTTGAAACAGAAAACGTTTTCCTTCCCAATAAAAGCTAAGGGCCGCATTTTCCACTCTTTTCAGGAACACTATAAATTCTGTGGGATATTAGTAGCCTAGTTTAGTCTGGAAAATTCTGTGCTTTGAAAATGCATAAATAATTCTATATTAAGGTTTTGCAACTTCCAACACATTTTATCCATTCTTTTGTTACTATGTCGAAGTATATTTATAAGCAAAGTATTTGCAGTACATATGATGTTCTCAAACTGTTCACGCTTTTTGCTGTTTGTTATTTCAGGTGTGAAATTCATCACCTAAGTCACTGCTAAGACTTCTAGTTTCTGCCTTGTTATAGTTGTTATTTTTTTCATTGTTTGGTGAAGATGACATTATAGCCTCATTAATTCAATGGAAGATTTTGAGGTAGGTTACACAATTAAAAGGATAATGACATTCTTTTCAAGTTTATATCTCCTGCTTTTATTTCTAGTTGAAATTGTGCTGACTTCTTTTCACGTCTGTGTTTAAAAGTGTGTTGTATGTCATTCTGAACACTGTTGTGTTTGATTAGTCACTATGATTTATAGTTAAGGTTTCATCAAAATGCTTGTCTGATCCAAATAGGTATATATCCCATCTCTTCTACTTTTGGTGGAGTTTAGAGTCTGGCTTCTCCAGACACAGTTTAATTTTCTGGTTTATCAGATCAATTTGTCACAAAGAACAGAAACAGGTGAAAGAGCAGATCATCAATTCTTATTGTGTATGGGGCTGGATAATACTGAAATTGCATTGAATTAGAACTCAATGCTTGCTGGTAGGAAAGAGAGAGACCTGTAATATATACCAATTTTCAGTCACCATGTTATACTTGGAGCACATAGAAATACTAACTCGACTATACTTACTTATTGATTGACTGTAGTGACTAAAGATGGAATAAATTGATGAAAACCTCAGGTTTCCTTCTATCTTTACTCTTTGTTTTAGAGAATAAGCAACCATTAATCATTACTACTTCCTTTTCATCCTAAAACATTTATTTTAAATTTATTTTTTAGGGTCTGAACTTGAGTTTCTCAACTACTAAATAGTGGTATTTTTCAACTGAAAACAGAACTGTAAAAAGCTGATTCTTTGGTGCAGATATTATGCACAAACTAAGAAACCCTTATGGGCTGTGTCCCTAGCAAGCTGTTGGTCAGCTGAGGAAGAGAAAAAATGTCAGATGATTTCCATCAAAGTGCTATCCAAGTCCTGCAATTATAGCCCAGGGGAAAGAGATTAATGCTTGAAATATAACTGTGAAATTTGGAGATGGATTTCTTGTAGCTGGATGGTACTTATTTTCACTTCATAACACAGTCATGAAATGAATAATTAATGACAATTAATAACATTTTTTATGAATATACTTCAGCTTTTGGAGTGAATAGCAATATGTCAAAATAGTGTATCCCTCTCAGAGCCCTTACAGAAGAATATAGGAGATAAATAGCTTACAGCTTTTTAACTTCAGGCTTATGCTCTTATTGATTCAGAGACTCACATAGTCCGGAATTACATCCCTGGAAATAAACAAGCCTGGAGAAAAATTTTTTAAATGGAATTTAGATAGAAAAAAAAAAAAGAGCACTTTTATTACTGACAGTTGTCTTTGTCAAAAACATGTATAACTAAGGTGAGTTTTGACATGAAATTTCATCTCATGATAATAAAAGAAAAAAAAGTTTGGTGACTCTTGAATTATTTACTCAACAGTTTGGTGCCTTCTGACAGCTCTTTCCTTCCTGGTCACAGAAGGCGAGTGGAAGAGGGGTGTGGCTCCATTTATTATGTTTTCCTGTATAAGAACACAGCACTAACAACAGCACTATGGGTTTTCTGGAATTACAGGCTATCCTGTAAGATTCAAATAAGTTGATTCATCTTGTCTATCTTCAAATACGAAAATATAAATAAATATAAACAAGTCCAGCAAAAAGCCACAAACATGGTGAAGTATCTGCACCTCTGATCTACAAGGAGAGGCTAAGCACAGGCTCAGGGTATATCTTATGATTTGTTAACTGCATGATGGGGAAGAGTAATAAGATGGAATCAGACTCTGCTCAGTGGAGCTCAGGGTTGATTTAACATTTGTTTCACATTATCCAAATCCAGTTATATTAGCCTTATGTCAAATCTTTCCTTAGTCAAGTCGGTTTTGCCCATGACAGTACTAGAAGAACTCCCTGTCTTTATTTTGATGCTTAATAAGTTTTTTTACTTTATTTTCTCCCTCTGTCCTGTTCAGAAGAGTGACTGGACAAGTGCTGAACAGCTCACTAAGGTCAGCACATCTCAGAGAATGGCATCAGATGGAAGGGACCTTGACTATCTATTTCTACCTTTCAAGGGAAGGGAAGCGTCCATGAGATTGTCTCATAACCTGTCAAATTGCATCTTGAAAACCTCAAATGATGAGAACTCTGTCATGTGCCTGGGGAGGTTCTTCCAGTGAACTGTTGTTCTCAGTGTTCATTTCTTTCTCATATCAAAATGAAGTTACAGTAGATCATCTTAAATGGGATGGCCACATGACTCCTGCACTCACTGAATGTGTGAGGATAGCAGGTAATACAAACTTTGGATATTTCTCCAAAAGGTGACTAAAATGTATTCCTGAAGCAGATCCTATTTTTTACAATTTGTTTAGGTGATTGTACAGTATTTTTCAGCCTTGAAGACATAAGTTTTAAGCTTCTGCCCACAGGCTGTGCAGACCTGGGACTTTTTGTTCATTTGGTGATTGTAATTGTTTGCATGGGATAAGTAGAAGTTTGGGGGTTTTTTACATTTTTTTTTTGTTCATGCGTAGGATGCCTCAGTATTAGCTACTGTTAGATACAAGATACTGGAACAAGAAGAGTACTGTATTGAAACAAGTGCTTGCATTTTTCAGTGCAGAAGGATGTTGAGATTGTTTGCCAAACTTTGTTAAGCATTTTATTTGGAATCTTCCTTCTTCTATTAGCACAATACATTCTGCTTTAATTTAGTGCTTCTACTAGTGTACTTATGACCCTCCAGAAGACACAAAGATCCAGTATTTCTGTCACTGAGGATTAGAAAAACCATAACAGTATTATTAAAAGTCAGAAAAATCTGAACAGTATTACGTTGCTTCCTTTAAAGACCAAAAGGCTGGTATAGCAGCAACAGAAATCACAGCAAATAGAGTCCTCGTTATTCATTTAAATTGTAATGACTTTCTGTAGATTGTGTATTCAATACGTGTTGAAACATCCTGGAATTTCACCAGGAGTAACCGATGGGCATCTTTTGGTTGAGATGTAACAATTCTTTCTAGCAAGAGCATAAAAAATTTAACTTCATGTAAGATTTATTACATCTAATTGTTCTAGGAAATACTGACAAATTTATTGCATTCTTGGAGATTAAATCTTCTTCAGTTAAATAACTACAAAAATATAAAAATATTTAGCAAAATCTTCTGGTAATTTTAGTAATTTTAAATCATTGAATTAATCACAAAAAATGCATAAAATAACTCTAAGAATATGTCCAGAAGTCCCAAGTTGAGGACAAAAGTATTCCTTGATTTCGGAACTATTTTTATGAATGTACTTCCAGAGTGCCACTTCTTTTATTTTCTCCTCTTTTTGTTGCTTGTTTTTCACTTTTCGCTGCTTGTTCTTCTTTTTAAACCTCCTTTGCTTATATGATCCTGAAAAATACGATACTATCTGTTTCTTTCTAATAGTTGTAGTCCAGTACTACTGGGCAGCATCAAATCAGGATTTACTTTCTTCTTCCCATACTGTCAGCCAACATCCTATTTGGGGTGACGGCCTTATAAACTAGATTTCAAGCTTTGAATAGTTCAAGCTTATGTTTCCTTTCTGTTCTTTTGTCATACCTAGCACAGTCTGAAAAGTATTACAACAACAAAGTTACCATTAGTGTTTCATTTTAATTTGCTTCTTGTATTCCCTGCATACCTTTACAACTCTTAAAATATCCTTTGTTTTATTCAGTCTTTATTCAGCCACTATGTTAATATGGTTAAATAACATCGTCAAAGACTGATCCTTGACTCTGAAACCAAGCAACTAAGAAGACTGCCTTTCCTCTAAACTCTCTTTGAAATATTTGTCTTCTAGAGAGCCAGTTGGAATTCTGTAAGACATAACCAGGGAGCAAAAAAAAACATTAAGCAAAGAGAATGAACAGGGATCCATTGTTTAAGGCTACTTCCTAGCAACACAGTGTGGCTCCTCATCAGTAATTTGATCTAATCTTCATATTGGAATAGGAGTGTTTAAATGTCCTGCTTCCCTCTTCTCTTCAGGAGTGAGGTTCCTCATATTATATTAAAGGTCCCGAAAATACAAAAGGTAACAGTGCAGAAGAAACAAGCCTGACAGCTAATCCATTATGTTCTGGGTGGCGTCTTTGAAGAAATAACAATGAGATTGTTATTAATTTTAATAAAATGTATGGGAAATGCAGACTTTCTGAGGTACTTTCTGACGTACTTTCTTTTCTGAAGTAGTGAAGCAATCTGATGCACTGGAAATATCTCTCCAAAGAGAGAAAAAATGATCTCTTTATTTGTAATTAGTGAGTCCTAAGAGCCTGCATTAAAATATTTGTTTGTATTTAAAGGGAAGTATTTTAGCTAGTGCAGCCATACTTATGAAAGGATTTCCATTACTCTGTCTTCTTAATGGATTAAAAAACATCAAGGAAGGAGTAAAGATAGAGGCAGAATAAATGAAAAAAAGAAAAAGAAAGATGCAGCCTACAATGAACAGAGATGATCCAGCCCTACTAATTTACAAATTACTCAAATGCTAAGTTCAGTAATATACAGAAACAACTAAAAGACAATTAGTGCTGAGATTTATCCAAAGCAGCGATGGGTTTTTTGGTTGCAATTATTTTTGTCGTTTGTTCGCTTTGTTTTGGGGCATTTTGTTATTGTTGTCAGGTTTTGGTTTTGTTGATTTGTTTGGGTTTTTTTGTTTGTTTGCTTGCTTGCTATTTTTTTTTTCGTTGTTTTGTTTTGTTTTGTTTTGGGGGTTGTTTTTTTAAATTTATTTTTTTACCTTTCATCAAGGGAAACTTATGTCTCATTTTGTTGCAAAGACCTTAAGCCTTTCATTTGCTAGAATAAAGCTTGTTTCTCTTGAAGTTGATCTAATATTTGCACAAAATGTGAGGAAATCCACAAAATACAAGGCAGATTGGGTGACATTGAAAAATAGACAATTCAAACTATTTTGTGCATAAACGGATCCAGAGAAAGTTCAGTCATGTTACGAATTAAGATGTGTTTCCTTACAAGCTGTAAGGATCTCGAAGTGCCAGATATTGAGAGAATACATCTGGAAAGTATAATCCAGTACATTTGTGGAAAGAAACAAGTGGTGGTTGTGCATGATATTACTTTAACCAACATTCCTACACAGATTGTGTTTTTGCCCTCACTTAGATTCTTGAATGTAATGCTTTAAGCATAAATCACTTTTGTCTGTTTCCTACATCCTTTCTTACATTAACAAACCAGTTTCCTTCCGAGTCTTTCTGGTAAGCTGGCTGCCTCCTTACCTATTTTCTTCTGGAAAGCTTTCCTTTAATACTCTCTTCCTCTGCAGTTTTTCATCTGACTCCACTTCCTTTTGTTTACAAGCTCCTGTGTCCCTAGTCCTACAGCCTGAACTCTGCCTTTCCATAAACCTCAACCAGTCCAGTTTTCATTTGAAATCCCTAGAAAGAGCCCCTAGGAGTAGTTCTACCCTAAAAGTAGTTCCTGAAATTGTGTCATATAGCCATAAGACTTTGTTTTAGGGCAGCAAATACAGGAACAGGAACTATTTTCACCACAGGGTGAGTATTTTAAATTCAATTACCTCCCACTAGATGTACAGGAATATTTGGTGTAGCACAAACCTTTGTTTTATTTTTCATGGAAAGCAGGCTGATATCTCCTCTTTCATCCCTGCAGATTATTGTTTCAGAAAGGCCAATTTTTTTTCTTCTTCTTTTTTTTTTCTTTTTTTTGTGAGCATCTGCCTTTTTATCATCATTTCTTTTCTTCTTCTGTCGAAACAGGGTACACTCCTGCCAACAGCACAGTAGTCTGAAGAGAAGAGAGGTTGCTTCAGACCAACTTGCTTTCTCTTTAATGTTGTACTCAAGGCAGATGGAATATCTTTTCTGCTGTGTGAACTGGTACTTGGAGCAGAAATGTCCAAAATATTGTTACTGAATATAGGCAGATGATTCTAGTACTCAGATATTGTAATATATGAAAATTTGGAGTACTACATAAGAATTTGGCATGTGTTTATAACACACTCTAATTGTAGTTTGCAAGCAGTCACTTCCATTCTGGAAGTATAGATTTACATCTTCATTTTTGTCTCCTATGTTGGGCTCTGATCCCAAAGTGATGGTAGCACAGACTGAATAATTTGAATAAAGAGAGATGTCCCTTTTTTCTAATGCAGTCCATCTTTTCTAATTAAGAAGTTTTAAGCAAGAAAAATACTCTGAAAGGAAAAGAGATTGCAAAAAATGTCGTGTAACAGACATCAGTGATTATGCATTAGACTTGGCCAAAGGGTTGGTTGGCAGAGGAGCTGATTACTAAAGATTACTAAAGAAGGGGCTCTAATTCACCTACCACCATTCAACAATTTTGTAGTAGTTTTGTCTTGATAAATCCTTACGAGTCTAATGGGACTATTTTGCTCCTTTAACAGAGATCCACCTTCAAAGCAAACTTCCAAGGGAGAAGAGCAAGAGCAAAGGACAGTGAACACCACAAAGTCAGTCTCTTCAAGCAAAAAAAAATTTTGTTTGTTTGGGTTTTTTTTCTGTTCTGCTAAACGAGACTACAATATGATTAGAAAAATCTGTGCAAAAATATATTAAGACCTGAAAGAGAAAATAATTAGTGAGATTCTGAGAAAGGCATTCAATTAAGCTATTTAGGAGTTTGAAGCAGAAGATGATTAAAATGGATTTAGAGAAAAGGTCTACATCCAGAGACAGTGCCTTAAAAATGCAAAATAAAGTCAGTACTAACTCTAGTACAAAACCCAACAAAAACAAAACCATGAGACATCCAAAAAGTTGAATATTTCAGACAGAGACTAAGAGCTGAAATACTGAAATTTTGTTTCTTTACATCAGAGAAGCAAACCATGGACAGCTTTGAAGGGTGAAGTGCCACAATGAATTGAGGGAAAAGGAGACCATTCATGTGTTTTTTATCTGTATTTCTGATATGTATACATTTTTTCTTTGCAAATTAACAAGTTGGCTAATTTGCAAAAAAAAAAAAGAAAAAAGAAGAAGGATATATGTTGCTTTTCTGGGAAATAACAATGTCTTGGGTTAAATATATACAGTAGTTTCGAGTTTTTTTTAATTCTTTCTAAATATAATTTGAGAACAAATCAGTCATTTTAAGTCCACATAAAGTAATTTACAATTGCAGTTGAAAAACAGAGCGTACTACATTTGAGTTGGTATGTCTAACTATAAGAAATGTGCCACTCACTGATAAAATGCTGAGGTGGATTGATAGATTACACCTTATCTAATTCTAATGCCACTGAGAGCATGAACTGTGAATCAGTTCTAAAACTATGTGTACTCATTAAGATCAGGGATTGTATCGTACGTGAAATTTTTTTTAGACCCAATGCAACTCTATAATTATATAATGTACAAACATTGCAATTACGAAGTATTGCAATTTCTTCCGAAGTTCATTTAGCTGTGCACAAGCTTACAATATACGTACATATTAGTTACACAAGCATTTTCGATGTAATTAACGTCATAAAATTTGAAGTGTTACAGAACATTTATGACAGCTGTGAAGGAGAGAGTACAGACATAAGATGAAAATACTGTTAGCCTCCAAATACATAAATCTTACACTCTCTGAAGTAATGTCAGCATTTTCAATTTATTTTCAAGGAAAAAAGCAATAAACTAGGCATGAGTTCTCATTATTTATCTTTTACTAATTAGCTGTGCTATAACCAATCTTTATTTACCTCCTTCTTAGAATTTACAGATCTACTGTAAATTACATTTGGGCAGCACAGCAAATGAACTTAATTGTTTTCAGTGGAAAACTAGGATATATTTTGGCACTACCAATATTAACCATGCAATTTTAGGTCTGCTGGAATTTCAAATATAAACCACCCATTTTCAGCAGTAATTTGTTCCAGATTTCTTTGGAGTTTGAATAAATTCCTTTATCTTTCACTTGGATCTTCAGTTTTAATAGTGACCTCAGCCTTGTTAAAGTTAGTCTTTAATATTTAAGTATTTTTGCCATATATTATCATTTGATACTGAGACACAAAAATTCAGTTCTGACCTAGAAGAATGCAGAAGCTAAGGTGAAGTTCACAAAATAATGTGATAGACTTTTATAATGGAAGTCTATATTTTTCAAACTGTTTGAAGCTTCCCAAGGCAATCAAGGAGAGAGGCATAAGGGACAGAAACTTTGGGATTGACCCGCCAAGAATTTGGCCTAATAATCTCCTGCTGGGGTTACTTCTTGTCCCTGTGGGTTCAGGCTCATTGGTCAAGATGCAACCCTTGAGACTTAGCATTTGGTCCTAATATCCTCAGAAATTCAGTCATGTCTCCTCCTGCTCTCTATATTTTGATAATGGAATTCCAAAATTGCATTAATAATTTGTGGATTTTCTGAGCCAGGAAAAGATTCTTATGTTTAGTAAATACTGATGGCCTCTCCTTCTATTTCTTCATTTTAAAAATCCATATCTATATAAACATATGACAAGTTTCTTAGTTTAAATGCTATATGGAAAATGACATTTTGTTTTGAATGAAATACATTGCTATACAAATTCACTTGGTATCTCTCGTTTTCATGTGTTCAGAAAAATAATGATAGTTGTTTGCATTTCATATTTACTCACAGATTACAGAGGAAATGAAGAACAAATGTGTTGGCCTTATCCTTTTTGTGAGGGTTCTATGTACTATGTTTGTTTACACACATAGTTACACATAAAAAATAAATCTATATTAATAGTTTATTATGATATTGTATATACAGCAGTTACACCTGCATCTGTTCTTTTACTACAGTTTTACTCTTTGTCTTAAAAAGGCTGTTATCTAAGAGCATCTATTAGCCATAACTGCATTGAGAAAACTAAATTTGATTGTGAGTTTATTTGATTACCTGCCTTGTGTCCTCCATTACAGTTAATGCAAAGTAAACTGGACTCAGTCATTCCAGGCCCATTTACATCAGTACAGGTAAATGCTTAGGTGTACATTCACTAATACAGATTTTTAGATGCTTTAGCTTATTGCTTCTGTTGAAGTAAAAATACACACCCTGGAAAACTGGGCATCTTCTCTGCCTTCAGTTTGCCGTTTGCACAAAGCAAGCTGCTTTAGGGATATTCTCTTCCATACAATGGACCATAAAATGCATGAGCAGTCTGAATAAGGTCCACAACAGGATGCTGAATAGCAGTATCTTTTTGGAAAGGAAATGTCAATGAGCTGAAAATAATTTGATAAACATGTCTCCTATGTCCTACATTGCTCTTCAAGTCAAAATTTCAAATTCTGCTAGATGCTGTATAGTGCAGAATAAGACTCTCTGTGCTGCATCCTATTGCACTGGAATAATAAGTCATTACTGTTATCATAGAAATAGTTATTATACTCCCTGTATTGCAGATTGGACTTGATGCTCTCAAAGGTCTTTCCAACCTAGTTGATTCTGTGATTTTAGTTGTTTTTATGCACAATTTTGATTTTATTTTAATTCAACATAGGGGATTTTGCATGGAGGCACTTTGAAAAAAACCGTTCTACAGACTTGGTTAACTCTAGTGGTTTACTCTGACATCATAGGGTTTATGTTTTCCATTTTCCTTTTTTCTACTTAAGCCTCAGAATACCACTACTTAATACTTATGGGAAAAAATTAATATGATCTATTTCATGTGATCCTCACTTTTTAATATTTCTTAAACTTTGAGGGGATAAAGATTAAAAGTGAAAAGTTGATCATGGAATTCGATAATTAATGAGAAACTGTAGGCTACTATTCCTCTATTTTAACATGGACTTCCCTTGAAATAGATGATTTTTCCATCCATCCTTGGTTTCAGGTTCATAGTTGAGTCAAAATCAAGTTTAATCTTCATTATAGCATCTCCACAGGAAAAAATAAAAAAAGAAATCCAAACTCTCTTCTTTGTTCTATGTAGTTAAAGTATTTAGCACTATTAAAGTGCTCTGTGACTTCAAAATACTTCAAAATACTTTAAAAAACGTATCTCTGTAACATCAAATTATGTTAGTTCCATTTTACAGAGAGGCTAGAAAAGCTGGCAAGCCCGTGGAGCAAGTCATTCCTAGAGCTGGCAACAAATCCTGCCAGTCACAGCTGTCACTCCCAGGTTTAGATTACTCTGCTTTTCAGTGTTTGAATTACATGATAGGCCTTTACTATTCCTGAATAATTCTGTTTGTCACTAGACAATTTGTCTTATGGGACCTAAAGAGATGAGAACAGTAAAGAAGAAGGAAGCAGAGGTGATTTCCTAGTCCTCAATAAGCTGTTTTCAGAGCCACTGCCAAGGGGAGCACAAGGCATGGGTTAATGTTGCTGGGAACAACTACAGTCATATGCAATTATACATATTTATTTCAATTTAATTATAAGCTCATAGGACCCGGAGATGAAAAAACCCTTCTATACTAATGCCCTTTAAATGTACCTGAGAGCTGGGATGCATCTAATAGAGCTTTTAAACACACTTCAGAGAAATTTGGTAAAGCTGTCAGTGTAAGCCCATCTATTTTTTTCCCAGTAAATTCAGTGGGAGCTTCCTCACTGGCTACTGGGGTAAAACACATTGACTGAATTTGAATATCTTGTTATCTTGTCCTACAACTAAGTGGTACATCTTGATTGTTTATACAAATGCTGATAATATGCCAATTGGTATTTTAGGGTGCTTTTTGGGTTTTGATATTTAAGATTATTGCATTCTGGACAATCTTTAGAGACTGGCAACTTGATGTTTGTTTATTTATGCTATTGAGAAACTAACAAAAGTCACATACATTTATTTAAAATTTAACATATTTATTCAACATTTTTCTTTTTCGTTTCTTCTGATAAAATATTAAACCAGATTGCATTTGAGGATGAGTTACTACAGTATAGTAATTGGGCTGTTTATAAACATTTAGAGTTCCTAAGTGTAACATTATCCTCTATAATAATTTGTTGATTGAACTGGCAGAAAACAATGGATTTGATTAGATAGTGCTCTCTCATTAATATGTATGGTTCTCTTTCTCCATTTTTCCCCCATTTATTCCTGTATATTCAGGGTGGGAGGAAAATTTATTTTTTCCTTATTATTGGTTCTACATGACTTTACATAATTACAGTCATTCTTATAATTCTTCTAATATTCTGAGCTCTTGATTACCAATCACCTATTTACTCCTGTCAGTGTGATCAACAATCACCTCAAATCAGCAACAACTTAATTAAACATATTTTAGATATGACTCTGAAAGAATCTAGATTTCTTTTAAACAATAAAGACCACTTCAACAAATGCCAGGCCTCAGTTTCTCAACAGGACAAGTTTAAATTTAATTTTGGGCTTTGCTGCCAGAAGCAGGTGGAGAGACAAGAGGCATCTCATAAGTAATAGACGACATGGTAAGGCAGACTAGGAAAATATGGACTGGCTCTTCCCATTGAGATGAAGAGAAAACACAGAAGGATAGCTAACTTTAGTGGAGGTAGCTGCTCTGACTCCATCGGTAGTGGTTTCTTCAGACACATCACATCACAGTCAGCAACAGATCTTTAAAATTATTTAATTTCAGCTGCCATTTTAAGGCATAAAATGAAAACAATAAAACCCAGCAATAATGCTAGCAAAATATTTTAAAAGTCTTTTCAGCCTCTAGGCAGATACAACTATTTGTTTATTTATTTATTTTAGGACAGGCATGAGAGGAGTCTAAGGCTAAGAATATACTCTGCCCAAGGCTTGTTGAAATATCAGGGGAACAATATTTCAATATTTGTGTTAGAGCCAGTACAATTTGATTTCATATGGAGCCCCAGATAGTTTTGCTCTGTGGAGATTGACATATGGAGAAATTTGGGGATGAAGACTATCTGTTCTGCATTTTGTTGATTTTTCCACTTGCTGTCTGTCCTAGCTTTGTACTAGTATTTTGGGAGCACTTGTTTCTTGCTTTTCAGTTCTGCAGGGAACAAGACTGCTGAGCACTGATCTTGGCTGGATGAAGCAACTAAGTAATGAAAAGCAATTCGAAGGTAAGTGTGCAAGTCTCATCACTGTAATTATAAGCAGACTAGTGATCTGAAACCTATCTTTTACTGCAAAATGATAACTTCCTGACACTTTTCCATTTCCCATCTTTCCAAGAGACCTTTCTGCAAAGCAGGGATGAATTTTCTTGAAATGTCTCAATAGTGTCTATTATAGCGACCAGGATGATCAAGAAGGTCCTTTGGGTAGCACAATGACCAAGAAGATTTTTTTTGCAGTGATCTCAGGTGTGCAAATCAGCTACTTTGAGTTTGCTCTAAAAAAGCTGTTAAAAAAACCTCCACAGCAGAATTAGCTTGAAGTAAAAAAATTCCCATGACCCAGAGTATCAGCGATGGAGAAACGGGGATATCTGAGTTTGGAACAGAAGCCAATTTTATTGAGTAAGGCATTTATATAGGGTTTTGCTTGTATGGGGCACTTATATAGGGTTCTGGTTTTGGTAACAATTTCCCATTCGTTACACATTCTTCGTGACATCGCGTCACCTGGTAACCTTATCTTATCACAAAGTTTCACAACACATTTCTTGGTCACCTTTTTGCCCAGGAAGCATTTATCTGTGTCTGTCTCTCCCATGGTTTCTGCTCGATCAGGCTGAAGATATCAGGCCTCTTTATCAGTTCCATTGTACTGTCTGTTTTATTCCCTATACCAGAGTCCTACGGTATGAACTGTAGTAGATAATGCTGGGCTATGCTGAAGTACTAAAAAGATATATTTAGTGGTTTTTTTTAATGTTCCAGTGTAACCCCATCTGAAAAAAAAAAAAAAAAATAAACTAAACTGAAGCAACAGCACTGGTTGCTCCTACTGGTCTGAGTTCACTTAGGGTAATAACTTCATAGAAACCAAACACTTGCTTTACCTTTTGAGGTGTTTTCCTGATTCATAGACTGGCACTTCATCTTGGCAAGTAATTCTTCTCATAAACTATTTAAATCCTGTGAATTACTTTAAACTACAGGCAACTTTTAATTTCCTTTCTGGCAGAAATAAACATAGAACATGCCCCGACTGTACTACTATTTGTCTTAAATAAAGATTTGCATGGACCATTCCTTTCTGTCTGACACTGGATGCACCCACATGAAAAATGGCACTCAATACATGCAGGATGTGGGAGGTGATTGTCTGGGGATTTTAATGGAGCAGAACAATTCCAAGGTTTTGGAGGATGCTATGGGATGTTTCTTCTTGATAAGACATGAGAGGAAAGGAAGAGATTTCAAACTGATTGATTTTGGGAGTACTGTGGGCTGTGTTTTGTATTATGCCTGAGCATGCCATTCATCCATAAATCTGTCCAAACCTTATTGAACTCCAGGGCAATGCATAACCTCCTGCATTCCCAAGCCATTCAGCACAAACTCATATGAGAAACAAAGAGATTGGTTCTGCAGCAGAAAAATGGTAAATATATAACCGTCCCTTGTGAAGAAGGAAAGTATCTACTTGTAAATAGTTGTGGATTTGAACTAAAACAGTAATCCAAATGACAGAGTGGAAAATAATTTGGCTATTTGAACTAATTAACTATACCATGTTTATAGTAAAAAAAAGAAAATCACTGATCATCAGACATGGAAAATGGGTAGAAGAAGAGCAGCAAGTCCTTTTTCAGCAGAGATTGTTGCTTTGCCCAGGCTCCCCATGTTCCATGCAGGAACAGGCCTGAACTGTAACACGTCTAATTGGCAAGGAGGTTTACATTTAGCTCTGCTCTTATAGATTGCATCTGCATTCTTTGTTTTCTTTAATACTCTTTCCTCGAAAATTGCATTTTTTTAAGTCTTAGATTACATAAAGGCACAGAGAATGAATGCTTAGCTAGAGAACTGTAATATACATGTATGTATGCTAGAAAATATTATATGGAGTGAAAAATTGTAATTACATACATCACTTAAGCTTTGCAAGAAGTGTGCTAGATACAGTTTTAAGCTCCTCAGTCGTTATGGTCTACATAATTCTGTGGCTTAACGTGTACAGAAATTGCATCTTTACCTCTGATTTCAGGAATTTAGCAGAATGCTCTGCTAGATGAGAGTGAAGTTTCTAAAGTTGAAGGTTGGAAACAGCTGCTATATTTGCCCATTTTCAGAAGACAAGCAAATTAAACTCTATAAAGCTAAAATAGTATTCAGTTTCTTGTTGCATGTGTATATTAACAAATGTATTTTGTTAAACAGTTGTAAAGCTTCTTACGCTGCTATCTAAACATTGTTTATTATTCTTCCAGCATTGTATCTTTCTATCAATCAAAAATTCTTACACCTCCTTTCTTACACCTCCTGCTCAGTCTGGTTTTGCTTAATCATTCTTCCAGGAAGTATTTGCAAAACAGCTTTTTTTCCAGACATGACACCATAAAAATGGATTTGAAAGAGAAAAAGGCATTGAAAAAATATTGTGTCAATGTATTAATTAATTAATTATGAATTCAACATTCTAATGATTATAAATTCCTTTTTTAGATGAATATTTAAATAAAGCCATTTTATTAATCTTTGAACTTTTTAGTTAATTCTATCTCATCTCGTGTTTCCTTTGTGTTTTACAATGTGTCGTATTTAAAAAAAAAATCATCATCATCATTATCATTATATTATTCTCCCAGTAGTTAAAATAGCTGTAATAACGAGCAGGTAATGCATTATCATTACATGAGTTAGAAGTAAAGAATTTGCAGAAAAGACAGAACCCTAATGAAGCTTGTGTAAGTCCTATGGACTTCACCATGCTTTAAACTAGCTCATTATGTCCTTACTAGAAGAGTACTTATGCATCTGCAGTTTGGTGTAAATGAGGAATTTTAATCTATTCCATGGCTTTATTCTCATTCTCAGCTGATCTGAGAGGATTCGATGAAAATTACTTTTTTTCAATACACCAGTGCAGTATACAGAAGTTATTCCAGGTGCAATGAGACTCAGCCTTCATCTGGGATAAAAAAACACAACCTAAGTCAGTTTGTTTCACCTTGCTTTGTTATGTCTTGAGGCCTATAGTAAAAGCATTGAGGACAGACATAATTTTCTTTTTAAATGTCTACAGCAACCTTGAACTTTTTAAAAAAGTTAATTTCCATTTTAGTGCTTCCTATAATTTTCATCTATTTCCGAACTTTAAAACCCAGCAATAAACAGAAGGGTTCAAGCCACAACTATTTGCTATTTCCTTCCCATTTATGTGGACTAATCTCCTTTTCTATTTTTTTTCCTCTCATCTGATATCTCCTCTGCAACTAATATTGCATCACGAAACTGACTGGGAGTAGCACTGATTGCAGTAAGTGAATCATTACTGTCCATCCATCCATTACTGTTACATCCCCAGGGCACTGACCATATCATTTTCCCTGCCCACTGTTTGCCATCCAGTTTAATGGCAATACATTAAAAGGCAATGGATGAATATAGTAATAACTAATGATAACAGGTGCAGGAATGACATGTTTTATGGGTAAAGGATAAATAAAAGAGAGAAAAGAGCTATCATACTTCTTTAAATGGATCTTGAACTTCTCAGACTTGGCTAAAGGACATTTGCAGCAATCAGGAGCAAGTGGCACTTTTTATAGGAAGAAGATATAAATTAGATCAATGAGTTAGATACATTAGAATGCAAACCATTATAATTGTATGGCATTCTAAAAAGCATTGATAACATGTGCATATAATGTCTTTTTTCAACACTGAATATAAGACTTCAGACTGGATCATACTAAAGATCAGTTAGGCTCAGATAGATATACTAGCTGGTAAAAGACATTAAAATAAGTAGGAACCTCCATTCTCATGATTAAAATTATTTTAGCACCAAACAAAGCCATGCTTATAAACTAAAAATCTCACAAAAACAGTTTTTATTAAAAAAACAATTATCAATAGTCATCATTAAACATAAAGTATTTTATTTTAGTGTTTTTAACCTATATATTCGTATGTTTATATATATTAATGATCTCTTGGTTTGGAGTTTGGCTTCCTGCATCTTGAAACAAAAAAAGACTGCAAATCCTTGTAACTGAGCTGTATCTTCCTTAATGCAGGTAACTTTTACTGACAACAAATGCTATCTTTTCACTGCTTAGCCTCTTTTTTAGTCCTGTAATGGAGCTGTTGTGCAACAGGGACTTCAACATATTTTTCCACAGGACTTGTCTGAGGGTAGGGGTGAAATAGTCCTACCTTCTGCTTTCCTTCTTCCAGTCAGTTGTTTAAACATATGAAGATCTTCCATTTTGTCAGTCTTCATTTCTTTACTTAGAGCAAGTTTGAATGATGACACCAAATTGAGTAGAACAATCAACACCTTAAAGAGCAAGCACTTGAGAGAAACCCTGAGAGAGTGGAGAGAAGTAGATGGATAGAAACCCCATGAAGTTCATTTGGGGGAAATGCAATGTCCTGCACCTGGGATGGAATAACTCCATGCCCCAGTACAGCCCAGGAGCCAGCTCTCTCCTGACAGAAATGGTGGAGCTGGGGGCTTTGCAGCAAAGGACGGGGGTCCTGGAGAGCAATAACTGGAACATGGGTCAGCAGTGTGCCCTGGGGCTGGTGGCAGGGTGGGCTGCAGCAGGAAGAACACAGTGGCAGGCTGAGGAAAGTGGGACTTGTGAGAGCATAAATGGGTCACTGCAGTCAGTGCAGGGCTGCCCAGTGCAAGTCAGATGTTGGCAAAGTAGAATGAGTCCAGAGGAGAGTTGCTGCAGAACAGAGATGCGAGCAAGAGAGAACATAAGGAAAACTGAGAATCTGAGAGATGGGTTTATTCAGTCTTAAGAAGAAAGGGCTGTGGGGGATCTCGTTGCCATGCACAGCTACCTAAAGTGTTGGTCACAGAGACTTCTGATAGATGGACACAATGAAAAAGCCAAGAATTAGTGGACATGGGGTGCAGCAAGGCAAATTTACCCTGGATTTAAAGTGAGAGTGGTTAATCACTGGAAGAGTTTGCCCAGAGAGGTTGTGGATATTTCTCCTAGGAGATGTTAAATCTCACTGGTCAGTGAGCAAGCAACCTGGTAGATAACTCAATGACCCCCAGAGATTTCTTGCTGCCTAAGCTGAAACTTGCTTAGATTAAGTTAGAATTTTTTGTTGTTGTTGTTTTTGTTTTTGTTTTTTTTTTTTTAAAGTAGATTTATTTTCGCATGTTTTTTAAAATAATCATTGCTAAAAATTCTATGCAAATATTCTGAAATAATGGGCTATATCCAGACTTCTTAAAATTTAGTCAGAACAGTAATTTTAACTTCCACACAAAAATCTAGAGTAGTTTTCCATATTAATCAACTAAGGATGCACCATAAGTAGCTCAGAGCTCCTCACTTTCTATAATTGTGTTATTCTATAATTGTGTCAAGCTAATGCTATCTAAAATCTAAGTATCTGGTAACATAATATTTATCATGTAACTATTACAAAGTTTTTGGCTAATTAGTTTGTCTTTGTAAAATCTTGATGATGACCTTTTGAATTTCCAGGGCATGAAGCTGCAGTTATGCAAACTGGACTTGCCATTAACACCTGTGCTGAATTATTTCCCACTGATTAAACAGGTGTTGGGCACTGTGTAACTCATCATTGATTTGGAATGGATGATTTTGCTTCAGGATACTTCTGGCAAGCTGAACCTCTCTAGCTGTTTCTTTATGCACATAAAAAAGGGGAATGGAATTGAAACTACAACCATCACTGAATAATGAGTGCTGGGGGAGAAACCCTGACTTTCAATATTGACAATCAGGAGATAAAGAACTCCCTAATGAAAAGAGAGCTATCTCATTTTGCTATTCACTCTCTTGAATGGTGTGAAAAGAGAGAATATTATCTTAAATGGACATATCAAGTAATGAACTTATGCTGGATGAAGTTGTCAGATACAACTGCATAAGTTTGTAGCTTGTTCCAATTACTGTTTAGCAGACAATGGGTTCATTTGTAGCTTAGAGTTCAAATTCTTAATAATACTCTTGATAAGTAATTTTAAGAATAAAAAAAACCTTCCCCAATAATTGAAAAAACAATAGGTTTCAAGTCACTGGATATGCTCAGTTAAGAGCATTAGTTTTGCTCTAAGAGCAACTGTCAGCTCTGTTCCTTCAAGTACAGATCAGCAAAATAATATCTTTATTCTTATTATTACATTATACAGAGATGGCAACCTATAATATGCTATTCATGATAATTATTAATAAAGGTATTTTCTTTGTCTTTAACAAAAATCGATTTAGTCAATACTTTCTAAGATGACTGATCTTTTCTATTGAAAAAAAATCTATTGGAATGGATTTTGAGAAGAATTAGATTCTCATCTGCTCCCAGTCTGTCTGTTTTTGAGCAAATTTAAGTTGTTTTCTCTGAATATCTAATATAGTTTGGCTGGAAATATTTCTGTTATAAAGTGACGTAGAGATGGGTTATGGAAACTTGAGTCTTGAGCCATCGATTTGCTATTCTATTCTCTCAAACCATAATCTTCTGAGATTATTTCCCAGAAGGTATCACTTGCAGGTGTTCTCAAAATCTGGCTAGACCTACACCATGGATGTTTTAGGTTAACTGGGGAGATCGAAAGACCTATAAAAACGTGAACAATGTTAATTGCAATTTCCTTGACATACAGCTGTCCCATTACAGAGGAGTTATATATTATTTTGATAGTTTTATTGCAACTTTAAAACGAGATTGGGGGTGATGGTGTCAAACCCAACAGGGCTTTATTTTATCACAATCTGCCAAGGAAAAATACCCCTGTTTACTTGTTTTATATTCTAACGTGTATTTTGTACATATAGTCTTGTGTTTGTATTTTTGACATTACTTGTTCCTTTGGAATTGCTTTATGTAAGTTGATTTGCATCAGACTTTAATGGTGTACAGACTATAGAGGGAGGTTAGAAGTAATTGCAAATGGAATTAAGAGCTTAAAAAAATATCTTGTGTACTTACATGAAAGTAGTATCCAGAAAAATAATAAATAAAATATATATGTTCTGTAGAATTGAGGGATATAAATCACATGATGAACAGTCTGTCACCTACATAAGTTACCTTTGAAACATATAATTTATTCCAATTGTGAGTTTTATGACACTATATATCCTGAGATACTCAGAACAGCATTCTTTATGGGAAGATAGTTCTCATTTGCTGTGTAAGCAGATGTTGCTATCTAAGAGTCACCCAACCAAATCTTTGTTGTTGAAAAGGCAGATTTATGGTTTGAGTCTCACTGCATAACCAGGTGATAAGTCCTGTTCAAAAGTTAAATATGAGAACTTTTCACAGACAAAGGACAGATGCTCCACAGAAGCTCATAAGTTAGAACAGGAATCACTGACAACATCACTGCAGTAAATTCATCATCCAGACTTTAGTTGCTCATGAGACTATAATCCTCATACTCTATCCTGCAGCATTTTAATTTTGAAATTTAAAGAAGGAAAGGTAAAAATGAAGCAGGCTGAAATTGTTATGTCCTTGTGCAAATGAGCTATGTAACCACAGAAAAGGCACACTTCCATATGAAGGCGCGTGAGGCTATCTCATGAGTACTCTTATCTGCCAAGTTTGATCTGGAATTCTAATGTCCATGCTAAAGCTGTCTTCTGAAGATTTAAGTTGAGATTATTTTGTGGCTAAATTCCAAAATCTTCTGACAGAAGCTGTATTAGCTGTAGTACAGAAGTGAAAACATCCTTTCTTGCTTTTGCTAATGATCAACAGAGCTAAATTGTGATTGTTAGCTAATGTGTCACTCCATGAAAACCACTGGGAGAAATTCTGCACAGATTTGCTGAGTGGATGGCAATTTGCCCTTTAATGCTCACAGTGCATTAGCTTCTTCTATATAGTGTGTGTGTTTTGTTATCTTGTGTCTAGAGCAATATCGAGGCTGTCGTTTCCTTTTCAAAGCAGCTCCATATGAGTCAACGAGAAACTTACAAAAGATGAGTAAAGTCTATTCAGAAGCACAGTCTTTGTGTAATAGCTAATTCCTACACAAACAAATATGAAGGATCAGCAGGTGCTTTTTGCTACATTGTAATTTTGTGTGTTATGAAGCTCATGGAAAGAAGATGGGATATAACTTTCTATACTCTCCTGCATTCCACATCTAAATTCATATATTTGTGATACTAAATGGAAAAATCTATAGGGAACTGCTTATAAAGGTTGTATATCAATATGCTTAGAAAAAAGAAAAAATTAAAATGGTTTGTCTCCACAGGGCATGTTTACAATAACAGGCAACAAGGTAAGACCTTTTTTTTCCATGTTAGGGTTGATTGGTGCCAGTCTGCATGTCCTTCACCTGTTATCCTTGAATAGATGTTGATTTTTCAATTTACAGGTCTGTTAAGAATTCATGACAAAGTTAAATTATATATGAGAATGAGAATTTTCTTCTTCAGAGAGGAGACTCTCACTTTGTTGTGATATAGGTTTTGTATTTTTTAATTGCAAATAAACGTTCATAAAAAAAAATGTTTCCCCTTCCCATTCCTGTTCACCGTATATTTCATTTTCTCTGCACCAGTCTGTGGTTTCAGTATGAAAAAAAACCATGGATTTAACATGGAACGGAAAATATTGACATTCATTTGGAACTACTCATTAGTTCAGATGCACAGGCACCTGGAGAGTTAAAAAAATTGCCTTCTATCAGTGTTTATCATCCAGGGTTAATTGTGTAATTCAGTTTTACTATACAGTTCATTAGAACTTTAAAGCCAAATTATTATCTTCACTCCTGCCTCTAAATTATAGATTATTCCTGCCCAAAATTCATAACATTTATTTTTCAGGTGAAAAACCTCACTAATACTGCATTGGCTCTAACTAAAATTTTACTTATAGAATGGTTTTCCTATGAAGAAAGATGTAGATCTTTGACAACAGAAAATATTATAACTGGGGTAACACCCTTGACAAAAAACAGTACTTTATAATACAATTAATTTATTCTATTACACAGCACAGAGTGAATTTTGGAGAATGAACAAACTGTGAGAAGTAGATAGATCTGTTTAAATCTCAGTAAGTAAGCAGGTTAAAATATTTTCTATTGCTGAAGGGGAAGCTCTGACACCAGTATTGAGCAAAGTGACATTTCATGAAAACCATAATTGTCAGGTTGAATGAAACGATTACAGTTTTGGATAGTTTTGGTTTCTTCCTGCCTTTTTTTTTTTTTTTTTTTTGAGTCTTCTATCATAGGCTAAGTAACCTGGGATTCACCAGAGTGGAATCCATCAGTAAACTTTTCATGGTGGATACCTCAACATAACTTCTAGCCTTGTGCTGGAAGAAGTTAAGATATATAAAATTCCACTACTTTGCAAAGAAGTACTGGATCTGACATGTCAGTGTCAATTCTGGTTAACTTATTGTTATTCAGAAGTCCTCTGGGTATTCCATATCCAGAACTGTAAGATAACTGACTTTCGCTTGGTATCCTATAAGAATAACTTGTGAAAAAAATAAGTTATAGTAAGTATTGGGTGATAATATTCTTGAAAGGTCTATTACTGTCAAGGGAATATAGAAAATTTTAGGAGCTCTAAATTTTTATTTTTTTTAAGCAAGCTTATTCTACTATACACACTCTTCCAATATCAAGGAGAACTGTATAATTATACAGCAGGTACATAAAATAAATTTGACATCTGATTGTGAATGAATGTCAAATTACTATGCTGAAAAACACAAAAACTGAGTGACTTGAATCTAGAAATGCTTAAAAGGGATGGAAAATAGAATTATGTGAAGACAATAAAAGGTGTTTAATTCCACCCTTTGCATTGTCACTGTTTGAGTAGCAGTTACATGGCAGATTACATGTGCAGTGTAGCAAGAACACTGAAGAAAGCAATTACTTACTTGTTTACTGGCTTTCTAGATATAGTGCATGATTTATATTTGCTGGTAAAATATATATATGTGTATGTATAATGTGTAATAGCATGGGGCAAAGAAAACCACCTTGTGATGCACAGTTGCTCCTTCTTTTGGGAGAAGGAGAGTGATGGTGGTGGATAATTAAATTCTGCCAATGAAGGACCAGACTTCAGAGAAGCATTATGAATTCAGACTAATACAATTGCTGGACCTGTGCAGAGAAATCATAGAACAGTTTGATTGGAAGGGACCTTTAAAAGCCATGTAGTCCAACCCCCTTGCTATGAGCAGGGATGTCTTCAACTCGATCAGGTTTCTCAGAGCCCACTTCACTCTGACCTCGGATGTTTCTAGGGATGAGTCATCCACCACCTTTACCCTTGTCTTATTGGCAACAGGCTGTGCTAGGAAGTCTTTTCCCATCTTTCCCACCAACTATCCCACCAACTTCAGTGAGAATTTCACATGGCAAATCAGGACAACACTGGCACACAGGAAAGAATAATGCCAAGTATAGGAGAAAGGAACTCCTATGGGGAAAAACAGAATGAAATAAGAATATGTAACAGTCATAGGAATGATATAGTGAAGCAAGCATATTTGTATAAAGTGGAAAATAGCTGATGCTGAACATTTGTATGGTGCCTCCAGCATCTGTTTGACACTGAATTTTACCTCCAGTCAACTGTGCCAGTGTAGATAAAAAAAAAAAATCAGCATCAGCAGGAGGTACTCCTCTCAGCAATCTTAATGACAGAAAGGAAAAGATTTCTGTTGGTTGTAGTTTTAAGTACCCGTGTTCCCAAGATGATCTCTATATTTCTATTATTATATTTTATTTGAGTATTTTTAAGCTAAAGTAGGAAAGATCCTAAGAACTTTGTGAACCAATGTTTTCAGGTAAATTATTGTAGTAATAGAGGACAAATTTTCATAAATAGGTTGTAACTCAATTTTTGGCCCTGGTAAGAGACAGAAACTTTGGGCTGTTGTATGTTAAAAAAAGGTGGTTTATGGAAGGTCACAAATACATGGATCAACTTTATCCTAGCTGGAAGTATTTCAGCTATTCTAGTCATATACATGTACAGGTCTATGTAAAAATGTGTGTCTTATCTGCTATAGTTTTCATTTTTGCCGTCTCGTGTGTGTCCTGAAATTATGTGTTTATTTTTTATTGTGGGCAGAAATTACAAATTTTGGAATACTAAGGGTTAAGTTGTGAAAGCTTTCTAATGCAGGAAAAAAAAAGTACCAGCTTTTGTTAAGGAATTCAGAGCTGTCCTTCTCTTGTCATTTGCAAAATGCTTTCATGTTTAAGAACTTGAATGAAAGCAGTGACAAATCCTTATTTTGAGCACACAGATGTTGTTTGTGTACGTTATTTTCTTTCTGTCCGCAAAAGTCATCAAATGCAAAAACAATTTGCATGCAGACTTTTTCATATGTGCCTGTAAAAAGCTGTGCATATGCAAAACGAGTGCTGATAAATTAATGCTCTAGAACCCAGCTAATATGAAATTTTCTACTTATAAAAGTTTTGGTGGCTTTTATCGGGGGAATAATAAAAAAAAAAGCTTAAAGCTGAGTTATACGGTTCCCTCTCAAGACAGAAATATTTAGCAGAAGTACCGTTTAACTTCCTGGAAGGGAAGGTCTATCATTAATTGCAGTTGGAAAGCTGAGGGCTGGAAGGGAGCTTTAGGCCAGCAGTCGGCGGCGGCAGAGGCGGCGTTTGCCCCAAACCGGCGGCGGGGCGTGCGGAGCGAGGCGGGGCCCTGCGAGGCTCCGGGCCGGGCCGAGCGGGACCCGCTCTCCCTTCACCATCGCACGGCGAGCCAGCCTCGAAACGCTCGGCATCAGTGAAGGCGTCGGGTGCGCTCTGCAGGTGACACCCGAGCTGTGAAGCCGCCCGGCCGATGGCAGGGTGCTCCCCGCGGCGCACGGGCGGGGTCTCTCCCGTGGCAGCCCGGCTCCGCTGCTCCCGGGATGCTCCCGCACCGACTGCCTCTCCCCCCGACACCCAGCCTCATGAAACAGGCAGGATTTATTGCTGGATGGGGGAGGAATTTCACCTGGGTTTGATTAACTGGAGAAGCTGGAGGCAGAGCTCGGTTACACAGTCTTACATAAGGTGGTGCAGGGTTCTAATATCTGTCGCAATCAAAGGCTAATGCAAGTTCAGTGGGCACTGTAATATCAGCACTAATAATCAATGTTAAACTATGATGTATTATCTAGGTAGCATGCATAAAGAAAAGGGGAGTCCTGAAATGTCACAGTCATTTTAATTAGAGTAGTGTTGGAGCTGTGGAGGAAGGCTTGTCACTATAGGGAAACTATGGTAAAATCCTGGTCAATTTTTTCTGGAAAACACATTGTTAATTACACTGACATATGCTGAAATGAGTCTGTGTAGTTACTCTCCTTGATGAAACAAGCTCTGTGTTTCTTATGAGACAAGATTTGAAATAAAGTACATAAATAGAGTGGTAAAACTCCTTTAATACTTCCTATCTTCCCTCACCCATATATTTCCCTTGTAGTTATTTTCAATCCACAAAATAATTAAAAATGGAGCAGGCACAGTATATCTATGAAAGTTGTCTCTCTTCCAAACAATGCACTTGTTTAGAACATGAAGGTTGTAGAAGTGAGTAAGAACATTTAATATACAAGTGCTTGAATCCATGTGTGTGAGGATTACTGCACCCCAGAAAGGGCAATGGTGCCCGTAACAATATTATACACCATCATCATTAAAACTCGGGACTAGAGAGTGCAATTCTTAATATACCTTTCACGTATTGCAAACTATATATTACATACATATACATATGTTAGTTAATCGCTTTGTCTGTTTTTTTTTTTCCATTTCCAATATCACAATCTAGCAAGGTATGGATTATGGAGCATCACAGATCATCCTTGTTATGAATTACATGTTATCCGTGCTAAATTAGAAAACAGGAAGCAACAGAGGGCAGCTAGTACTTGCCCTTTACTATAATCTCCCAATAATCTGTTTTATCTAGCCTGTTCTTCAATTCTAGTTGTAATGATGATTCAACTTTTTCTCCCCTGACAAATTATTCCATTGTCTAACCTTCTGGACATTTCTGCCTAATGTGTAATTTTAATATTTAAGTTTTGAATTTCAGAACATTATTTCAGCTATAATGGTAAATGTGAAAGCCATCTCCTATCAATTAACAACCATCTGGGAGAGATGGAATTCAGAAATGAAGCAAAGTGCTGTACAATAGTGAATGATGAAGCAAAAAACCCCTGTGAACCAAATGAAATGGGGGTTTTGAAAGTACTTTCTGCAGGAGAAAAATTGTGACCTCTTCGAGTTTAAAAAAATTTGTTTCTTTTGTACCTTGATAGTATATAGAATTCGTAATTGTCAGTCTTACATGTGTCAAAAACTTTAGTAGGTTTCAGGTCTTGCATTGTGTCAAAAAGCAACAAAGAAAGAGATAATTATTTGGAATTGTAGAAGTGGTTGCCTTTGGGGTGTTTTTGAGATTCTCAGTGGTTATTGTCTAGATTCTTGCAGAATGTCTAGATTCTTGCAGAACACAAATGATTTTAAACATTATCACTTGAAAAAACCAAAAGAAAACATAATTATGTGTTTCCAAGAAGTTCAAGGGACTCAAGCCTAATATTAGAAAAATATTGGTAATTGAAGAATGGTACAGACAAGTCCCAAATAGTACTTAAGATCTAGATAGGCTTCAGCATATTGTCCCAGGATTTTGTAAAACTTGATTGCAATTCAGGTAAAGTTTTCTCAATGTATCGAGATGATAATAGATCTGGTTTATCAGATTTTCTCTTTTATGTACTTCTTGTAAACCCTAAAACTGATGAATAATGAGCACTGGGAATGTTCACAGTAGTGGCAATTTTCTTTGCCCATCGCGTTAGATGAGGAGGGAATGCTGGCACATGGCTTTCACCATCAACCTCCTGGGTGAATCAGTCTGCTCTTTCTATAGGGTCCAAGCAGAGTTTCAGATTTCATAGGCTCAGGAGATGGCTGCAGCTCTCTGTGTGGGCTCCTTACGTAGTGGCTGGGTAAACCTGTTCCCACTCCCTTTTCTTCCTTGAGGATTAGTGAAACACAAAAAACCTCACATAACAAGCAGTATAAACTGGTGTCTGGGCTTTAGCTGGCTGTAAAGCCAAGTGGTTTCCCATACGACACATGCTGCCAGGAAATGTCTAGCTCTAAAAAGACCCAAACGTTTGGCCCTCCAAATAAGAAGCTGGAGTTCAAAGTCTGTGTTTGTACTCTCCACTTAACTCCAAACCCTACAAAAGAAAGCACTAGAAGTGAAGACACACCAAAGCAACACAGTGTTACCCTGTCCCTGAATAGACAGGAGAATAATAATAAAAAGTAAGAAACTTCCAGCTGGCAGGAACTTCGTTTTTCACTAGGAAATTATTGTAATACATTTCAGCTATAAGGAAATCCTCTTCCAATTTCATGCTACAGTAGGGTCCATAACAAAAATAAATGTATGTTACCAACATAGATTAAATAGCTGCTGATTGAATATTACACCTGGGAGAGGGTTCAGCAGATACTTATGGCCTAAATTCTGACTTTTTTTGCCTTCAATCAATTTTGGTTTTTTCCCCTTTCAGTATCCTCCCTCACCACCCCCCCTCAAAAGAAAAAAAAAAAAAAAAACAGGAGAAAGATTTAATAATCTTGAGCAGTCAAAACCAGTACATGTTGCTAAAATTGTGACCCATTACTTCAGATGAAGATATTCTGGTAATTTTTCAATGCAACTTTTTCAGTGCAACTTTTAGTTAATCACATAAAATTCAAATAAAGTATTTAATATATTTTACATAATATGAACCTTTGAGGAGGTTAAATTCCTCCATGTCAATGTATGCCAGCAATGTAATTTAATCTGTGTATTGCTGACATAATTGACAATACAGGATTTTGTAAAGTAATCAGAGCAGTCACGAAATCAAATGAACTGGGAGGATTTACCAGCACAATAAATTTTGACATTTCATTTGATGAATATATGTCATTTTGCATTGCCCATTCTAGTAACTATTTCTCATCTTGGGCAACAAATAATTTCACATACAAATATTGTTGTTGCCTACTTTCACATATAAATAAGAATTCAAATAATGTACAACCATTTAAATTTATTATTGAAGTTAGTTTATTTTCAACTTTGTATTGAAATTATAATTTATTAAACTTCAGTTACTGTAGATGTACTGACAATACTGTTTTTACCAGGTGAGAATTTCTGTCTAAATTAATGGTTTAAGCAGAATGAGAAACACACTTTCTCTAACTGGGCATTTTCCTTATACTGTTGAGCAAATCAAGCTTATTTTCTGGTGAAATGGACTAAACCCTGGTACATGCTACCAGCATTCTTACAAAGCAATAAGAATTCTTTTCTTCTGAGGGCTGCTTCTTTCCTCAGACAACAGTTTCCTATAACTTCAGGGAGTGAAATTTCCTTACATGCTGTTAAAAGCAGAAATTTACATGAACTGTATAAAAACATTGGAGGAAAAAAGCTTATTGTCACAGGGAACTTTGCAAAGAGTATCCTCAACAGAGTTATCAACCAGTTGTTAGCTAGGATCACTGAAGGTAGCCTCCCTCAAAAATTGCTCTTTGCAAATTGTTACTTCATGCAGACCTTCACAGCCTCAATGCATTTCTTCCTTGAGGCATTGTTAGACAAAGCTCTTTCCCAGGGAGACCTGCAGCAGCAAAAATTTGAAGACATTAAAAAAACCCCAATGCAAAACCAAAGCAAGCCAACAACAAAAAAGCACATTAGCTAAATTGCATGTGTTCCTATAATACAGTAAACAAATAAACTGTCCTTTACTCAATTTAGAAGTGAATAAAGTCTGTTTGCTTGCACTTACCCTCAACTGCCCTACTGGGAGGAATGGAAAGCATTCATCTCATGCACAGTTTTACCTTGTACTCATCATTTTACTTTTATCTCCTTCCCTGACTCCACATCACAAGAACATATTGTAAAACTACTGACATATGTTGAAAAAACTGTAGCAGCAGTGTTAGCAATACAACTATTTTTCTTCTTATTTGGACAAATCTTGTTTTAGTACATAGAAAGCTAACCTATTTCATTAATATTTTCCGAGATTGCTTTTTGCCTTCGAACTTTGCTTAGTAAGATGGATTTCATTTTATTTAATGAGCTTACCTTTCAGCAACTCATCTTGATGTTGGATTTTATTGTCTTATGCATACTCCCAATATCTCAGCTTCTGTCAAAATAAATGTAATGCACAGTGCCAGATGCAAAGATAAAACCTACTGAGTTTAATGGAAGAATTGTCAACTTTTCAACAGGTATCTGTCTACTGCTCAAGACTAGAATCTCCTTTTATTTAAATGAGGCCATGTTCTCATATTGACAGTTGGAGCTTTTTTTATTGCTTCCTCTAGCATGTTGTTTCTTCTACCTAAGTAAGGCTTCCCTTAACCTTAGCTAGATTAGATTAAATTTACTAAATTTTGCCTTTGCAATATTTTAGCTGAAGAATATGTTTTTCAGGACAGCATTTACCTCAGCTAATTTGAAAGCTGGAGTTCACTAATGCACATGCAGGTGATGGCAGTGTATATATCGGTATCTGAGACATCTATGCCAGGTAAGGGTAAATGTGTGTCTTGTCCCTGCAGCCTCTCTGCAAGACACTGCTTCTCTGCTAATAAATGATGGTTCTCAAAAACTGAGATGCAATACCAATTACACAGACTGTTTTGGTAGTTCTTGTGATTATCATCCAGTGTTGCTCTCTGTTGCTTCAAAGCTATTGCCCTGTGCATGTGTGTCTGACTCCTACCTCTTTTAATTCTGTTAAATCCTGCTTATGTCTTCCAGCTGCAACTCTGCCAGCTTCTCTGTCTGCCAGAGACCCGTTGTTCATTCTTTCCGCTGTGCTTTGCTAAGGCATCTTACTTTCTTTTTGAGTAAAACATCTAGATAGCAAGATAAGAAGAGGAAACCCTGCCTAATCTAGCATACAGGATTGAAATATTTCTTAGCTTTCTCTCTCTGTTTGCTTTACCCTTGTCAGAGCAGATTGCTATGCAGACGGACACAGTCACATTTGAAGTGACAGATTTATGTCTAAAACATGTAACAGAGAGTGTCAGGAACCAAACCTGGGCCTTTATTCCATATGGCATATATAGATGGCTTCCATCAGCTCAGCATAGAGAAAACCCCTCTGTAGGTCTATATTCAACTGAGCTGTTTGAAATATCCAAATGCAGAGCCAGACACAGGTGTGATCCCTAATCAGTACCCAAGGATCAGGCTCAGAAGCTGGCTCTCTTTATTGAGAGAGTGCCCATAGTGTGCCAGACCTTGGTCTCATATTGTAAAATGTGCCTCCGGAAGCAGTACAGGCATGTGCTGATTCTGATCCTAGTGCTTTCAGTGTACGCTGTATACACATACTGTGCAAAGACATATGCAGTATTAAGTGTATCCCAAGTTATTAAAACTCAAATGGGAATATCAGAGAGCTGCTTGTACTTTGTACGCAGACCTGGATAACAGCTAAAGGTCTAGGCAACAGGAGATGTAATTTTCCCTTTTTCAGAGCAAGAATTCCCCAGGAGGCACTTTCAACATTATGGAAATGGCATGAAAATACAGAATGGCTTGGATTAGAAGGGACTCAAAGAATCTCACCTTCTACTAGACCAGATTACTTGAACAGCCAACTGCAGTCTTTTCAGGAACCCACAGCTAGAGGTACAGTCCCTCTCTCTAGAAAGGGTTCCTCGTTTTGCTGTGAGGAGCTTCACTGTTGCCAGAACAAAAAGGGTTAGTTCACTTGTGGTCATTCTGGTCTAGGAACAATGCCTTCTTACCAGCCCCTTGGCTTGTTTCTGAAGGTGGCTTGTTACTCCATTACATCTGCAGTGTGGATACCTCAGACATAGCCCCCACTATTCACATATTTCAGGAATAATCTTATGCACTTATCTTTGTGTAATTTGAGGTTGTTGTGTTGTTGTTTTTTAATTATTTGACTCCAGATTTCCTTAGGCCTAGTAACTGTTTAAGAGTTTCAGAGTTTCAAACTGTAAATACACCATAGATAGTGGAATAACAGAATCATAGAATGGTTTGTATTGCAGAAAGATCTCCTAGTTCCAAACCCCCTAGTGTGGGCAGGAAGCCTTCCATTGACCAGGATGCTCAGAACTCCATCCAACCTGGCCTTAAACAGTTCCAGGACTGAGGTATCCACAACTTCTCTGGGTCACTTGTTTCAGTGCTTCACCATCTCCACAGTAAAGAATTTCTTCCTAATATTTAATCTAAACCTTCCCTCTTTCAGTTTTGTTATAAAATAAAAGGTGATGATGCATTTATCTCCAAGGCTTTATCATGATTCATAAACCACACTGTTGAATGTGAAAAGAATGTGAAAATATTGTGGTGTCATGTAGTTAAAGTGGTTAAAATCTTAGATTTAAAAAAAAATGGGAAAGGGAAAACACTTGACTGTCAATTGATAAAATGTGAAGAAACAGGAGCATCAGCATAATCTTCTTCCCTATGCAGTTTAACAGCTGACTTTTGGATAACACAGCTACTGTGAGATGAACTAAAAGTTAAGCTACATGGAGATCAATTCATTTCACCCAGCTTCACATTGTCTAAGCCTGAGACAATGATCCTAGATTTTCTTCAAAAAGAATCAGAATTTTCAGACTGCACTTCATTATATTCTCAAATAAGTATGCAAACCAGACCAGCTGAATCACTGTCAGGTTGCCTGAAAAAAAGGTTACTGGGGGAATGAGTCAAGAGTTTATGTTTTTTTCTGCCAGCTGGAATGCAAAATTAACTTGTAGGAAGAGCCTCCAAAAAGAAGGCTGTAGAAATTTCCAAAATTAGGGTAGGGGAGAATGAATGATCTCAGGAATTGAGGAAAAATTACTGTTGAGGATGACCAAGGGAAACACAATAGAGAAATATTATAAGAAAAGTGATGTTCCAATTATAGTAGGAACAGAAGATTTTGGGAGAATGCAGTTTACATTTTTAAGCCTGCCCAGAGAAAAGGCCTTTCAAGCCCAGAAAAGGGCTGGCAAATGTGTAACTAACAAAAAACATCTTGAGGTAGAAGATTGCCTAACAGTACACTAATGTGACTGATGTGGGGTTTTTTAAATTTTTTTTTTCATTTGATCACTGCTTATGGAATGTATGTTTTCATTCACTCTGATTTAAAAAAAAAAAAAAAAGAACTGTTCTTGAGAATAAATACTGCTTATTTTTTCTGTCTTGTCTGAGTTGAAGTAGAAGACCACAGGAGTGAGAGTTCTTTTAATGGTTTTAGTAGTCATACTTTAAGAAAAATATACAGGTTGAATGACTTCAAAATTCTAATCAAAGCCGTAACAAACTATATTGGTTTTAATCCAGTTTATAATAAAAATACAAATATTTTCTGAATTTTAAAATAACCAACTAAACAAAAAAACCCAACCAAAACCAAAACTCCCATCCTCTTCCAAGTCCTGAGGATCACACTGGAATCAGACAATCCTATAAACTGATTTTTAAATTTATTTTTAAGTACTCTCCACTGCTATGTGGAACTTAGCATTAGAACGTATGCACTCTTTGAATGGAGATGAACACATATAATAATTCTACAGATTGACACTTGTGAGTACAGCTTGTTTTTTATGCTTAAGTGCCCACAGAAGAATAGCAAAGTAGAACCTCAAGAATAATTTCTCCTGCTCTACAATAGTGTCATATGTATATAAATTCCAGAGTGGAACTTTTCAAAATGCATTGCACTGGGAGTTAATTTGATTTATTTACAATTACCCTCTGCATGCTCCTAAATCTCTTGCTTTATGACTTAGTAGAGAAGCTTTCCTTTTTATATTTCTACTGAGTATTATCTTGGTCTTCATTAAATCTTATCTCACTAAATTACTGCAGCCAAAGTGTCAGATCATCTAGATGCATCTTCATTTGTTTGTGCTTAAATACCCCACTTTTAGAGGGTTGAAATTGGAATATTTTAGTGCATAGTCAGTTCTGGATATATTTATTAATTCAGTTCTGGGCTTTGCTAGACCACAATTTTGCTAGGCCTTAGACCTTGTCAAATAAACATAAAATATTAATTAGCTTGAAGAAAAAAAATCCCTTTCAGAACAGTTTTTTGATAGATCTTCTACAAAATCAGACTATAAGAAGACTTCAAAACAGGATGTGTTTCCTGTGTAGTATAATCTTCCAGGCATGCTGTAATTTAGGCAATATGCATATACATCATTTAAATTATCGGTATTTTGCATAAATTGTTATGTCTTTCTGTATCCAGAGACACTGTTCTCTTTTTTCATATAAACCAATGTAATTTAACTACAGGTAAACATAAGCCCCCTTCACTTCTCTTTTCAAATACAAAGAAAGATACCTTATTCCAGGTGGTGCTGATGGTATCCTATGTCTTTTAGGTGAGATGGTGTGACAACCCATCCTTAATGGGAAAGGCCTCTACAGATGGTTTTAAAGATATCCTGCTTTTGGTAGGAAGGAACATATTTTACAAGTGCTAGTAAGTACAGACTTACACACATTACCTAGAGCAGAACTGGTACAGACATTGGTTTAAGAAGAAGCTTTGCTCTTCCGTGGTGTCCTCACTGTGAAATGGGAAGAGATGTCTAGGACTGTGGAGACACAGGCTAGGAAGTCCACAGTCTGCATCATCATGTGATGTGCATTGCCAAATTCATGTCCAGCTTCAGCCTAGATCCAGCCTAAACCAAACTAAGCTTTAACAGATATGACACAGAGTCAAGATGCAGTTTGGCAAAGTTAATATGGCATGGTTTCTTTTGACAGAATTTTTTTTTTTTTTTTAAATGCTCAAACTTGTGAGTCTCCTACCTAGCTTGGTGTTACTCTACACAGAATGACTATCAAAAATCTCTGCTAGATCCTCATTAGCCATACTTCATTTTAGACACATGGCATATGTTACTTGAGTATAAGAATTATTTTCACAATATATGCCAGTTCTACACTTTTTGTCCCTGGTGCCTATTTTGAATAGCACCTGCTTCTGAACATCTATCTTTTTTTTTTTTTTTTTCTGTGACTGGTAAATGGTGTATTTTTATTTTTTGGCAGTACTCATGCATCTGCTGTGGGCCAACACAAGTTAGGAAAAGGTCAGTGAAATAATATAGGAAATGCAATTGCAACCTCCTGAATTAAATATTTTATTCATAATCTCTGGAGTGCTATAGAAACATGACATTTTCTGCCAATGCATTAAATTTCTATACATACAAATATAGATATACCCACAGATGCTGAATAATTGCAGTGCGTAAACATGAACTAAATTTATCTTTTAGATAGCTGTATGATCTTTTAAAGTTTTTTTTTTTAGTTTTGTTAATTTTTTTGTCAGTTTGATGAAGTTTTACTTTACTTTCTTCCCATCTTTCAAACACTTTTGTCTCTTTTGGAAGCCCAAGATTAATTAGTTGATTCTCTCTTTTCTAATTCCATCTACAGTTCAGAGGCACGTAAAACCACAAAGCAAGATAATAACCAATAAATGGAATAATTAATTCAATGCACTGAAACTAATTTTAATTTATATTTCTCAAAGATTCTCACTAGGGAATGGAGAACCTGGAGTTCTAGGGACTGAGCTGCTCCAGTTCTGGTTGTTTTGAATATGTTGTGGACAGAAACAGTTTCTGTAAAATTGGAAGTTACGACAGCTAAAATCAGAGGGGAAATTAATAACCAAAAAAATTTTTAAATTAGCAAGAAGTAAGAAAAAAATAAAAATTATTTCAATCATAAGCTCTTTTAATCAAAACTATTTTGTCTGCTTCACAAAGGAAACTGAGTTCTAAATCCCTGATCAGCCCGCTGATTTCTTCTCACGGCTCTGCTACTTGGTGACACAGACCCTTGCCATGGCTGACGTCCTGCAGAGAACTAGCCCATCATTACTGGCCCTGAGATCAGTGGGAAGCACCAGGAATCTCTGCTGCACTGGGCATGCAGAGCTGCATCTGCCTGCAGGAGCTCCAGGTTCATTAGGGTCTGTGATGTGCTATAGTGGTGGCCACAGCGGGTGCTGGGGACTGTGCCTGTGGCTCACCGTGTGTGTTTCTGATGCCAGAGCTACCTGGAAGACATATCTTCCACAGTTACCTCTTCCTAGCAGCCATGCTAAAGTTCCTTGAAGAGTTTCCTTGGTCCCTGGACCAATCCAGTTGGCAAAAAGCCACTTTGCTGAGCCAAGGGTCCCCTCATGAGTATTGTCCTATGGTCCCTGCTGTTCCAACTCTCCCGCTAATAACTAAACAAAATCCACTTGCTTGGAAAATCGGTCAGTTCAGTAAGAAGACTGATATGTTCATTAACCTTAAGAAATTAGGACAAAGAAATCAACATTTTAGGATCAAAGAAATAATCAGCCTTATGACAAACGTGACTTAGACATGTTTTGTGAAAAATGAATTCTCACTTATCTTTAGTGTACATTTTGTTTCCTAGCCCCCCAAAATCAACAAACAGTGAGTACAGTCCTAATTTTTAGGATGAACTTTAATTATCTACTTTACACCTTGAAACTTGACCTCATATTTCTTTTTCCCCCATCAGAATTGGCTCAAAAAAATCTATTTTAGTACTTAATAATTTCTTAAGTATTGGATAGATGCTTTATTTTCCCACCCTTTCCTGTGATACACATTAGTACCCACGTCATAATGTTAGTGTTTTGAGATAATTGCAAGAAAGACCCACTAGATAACTATTTTTGCTCAGTACTTTATTTAATGAAATGGATTTAAATAGACTAATGTTTTAGGCACAAATCAAATAAATAAGCACTCACTAAAGAACCCCACTTACATGCCAGAAAGGGTAAATCTTTAATGACTGGAATCACTGAAATTTCCTTTAACGTTTTCTGGCCCAATTTTCAATTAAAATGCAGTACATTATTAATGCCATGGAAGGGACAGCAAAGTAAGCAAATAAAAAGTTCAAAATAGGGCTCCATATCTAATAAGCAACCATGACAAAAGTGCCACAATACAAAACTTCATAGTAATTATTCCATTGCTCATAACAAAGTAACTAGTGGAGCATAAAGCTAACAATTATTGTGTGTTGATAGTTCAAGCACAGTATGCTTTTAAAATGCTATCAAACAGTAGCAAACTATGCCAGAAAGCACAGCCTCATCCAATAGCTTTATGCAAAATACAGACACTTACCAAGTCTTAAAATCTTGTACAAAGTACTATAACGTGTTCCTAGGCTTCATATTATGCTGTAAAATGCAATGAAAAAGCCCTAGCCAATAACAAACAAACAAAAATTCCTCGTTTGCCTGCTAGGTATTCCAGAGACTTTTTTTTAGAGTTTTTAAAGTAATACCATTCCCTTGTGTGTGTGATCTGTTTTTTTGGATAAGCTTTACAGCCTTCATGTGGGTCCTTTCTGTTTGTTCTTTATTGACGAGAACATCTTGCCAAATCAAGGGTTTTTTCCATTTGTCTTTTCAACAATCCTAGCATATTTTGGGTGCCCCTTGACACAGAAATATAGTTTGTATACATAGCCATTGTGTTCATTTGATTTAGAAAGTGAAATAAAGCAGGTTATTCTCTGGAAGAAAACCAATTTAGATCTGGAAAAAAAAGGAAGGTGGCTGAAGAGTGAGGGGTTCATCTCAAAATGAGCAATCGTTTTATGCTCTGAAGAATCCTGAAGGATTATTTTGATGATACCTGTTTACTGTTCTTTTTGCTGCTAGGTTAACATAGTGAAGTTCTTCCTTCCAACACTGAATTCAGCTTCAAGTCTATTATTTACATCTTTTAGAATGAAAGCAAAAAAAGAGTAAAGGTGCTATAATTCAGGCAGCTCTTTCCTTAACTGAATCTATTAATTTACCTATTATATACATTGGTTACGTAACCTTTAGCAACTACAATCTACTCACCTTTTAGTTAGGTCTGCTCTTATGACTTACAAAATTGTTAGTCAGTGGTTTAGCAAGAGCAAATGTGCAACTGGAATCACATTAGCATGTTTAAAGGCATGTAACACACTTTGTAAAGAGATCAACTATTGAATTAGTAAGTGTGTAAGATTTCAAAAAATGATCAACTAGTGAGTTTTGGAATAAAAGTGGCAATAAGATGACAAATTTCTACATAGAATTTCAGATTTCCAAAAAGTTGGAAGTTCCATTTGGAGATTTTCAATAAAACATAACAAAATATTTCATTGTCATATCTACTCTGGATGTGAAAACTACGAAGGCTCAGGATTCAGGTCAGATTGTACATTTATTTTATTCTTTCAAGTCTGTAGGTCCAGTGTGTGTGGGCCAAACAACCATATTTGCCCCTCGGTATTTTCCAGTTTTATTGAGAGATTATGGCTGTGAAGATGAAGTCTGTCTGCCCTGCTGCCATGCTGTCCAGACCTCTGCTCAAAATTACAGGAGTGTCTGTCTCTCCCAAATTATTGCTGCTCCCAATATTTAGCAGCCTGAAGAGAACCACACTTTTTATTAGGAGTGGAATTTCTAGTAATGCTGTATTCCTATGAAAAGCTTTTAGAGTATAGTGATATTTTGACAGAGGCAGAGTGGAGGAAGTTGTATTATAAGTTGTTCATGCTGTAGCTGTCCTGTGAATATATAGAGGTTGTCAACCACCAAGGTTGCTGTGTTTTTCAGCAGTCACTCAGTGCCAAGCAGCATGATGGAGGGTTGCTACATTCGGCATTCGAGTCCTAGGCAATCCATACTGTATAACAGGAGTTCCTGAATAATATAACAAGACAGCAGATGACAGTGACTGCTTCAGTTTGGCTCATCTTAGCCTCTTAAAGGTTCAGTTGCCCACATCCTTCTTTCTCTGCCAAATGAGACTGTAATAAAAACATAACGTAAAATCTTGAATTTTATAAGCAGAGGAGTAATTAAGCTAATTACGTCCATCTAGTTTTAGAATTGCTAGGTGCTGCGGCAGAGTGCAGTGGGTCTCTCAGGAACATCAACATCATTGTTACCAGATGGAAATAAATATTTCTTTTCTGTCTGAGACTCCGAGCCCAGTCTCTGAGGGCTCATCTGCTCAGTCTGCTGTGGCTGTAGTTTCTTTGAGACATTTTTGGGAGACACAGCCAATTCAATGCCATTTATCTCTCTCTTTTCTGGGATCTGGAGAAGTTGTTGCTTATTGCTTCACAGTGTATGCCGTTTGAAGTGACAGCCTCATAAGACAAGGAGGATACCGCTTGTGATATTGCCTCTGTTTGTGTCCATTGTTTCCTGCTGTGGTGTACACAGCTTCATTTTTGTGAAGATTCAGCAACTGCTGTAAGACCAAATCATTCCAAAGCTTTTTTTCTTGGTGTCGTTTTCTTTTATTTGCCTTTTTTTGTCCTTTTTTTATCCCTTTTCCCTTTACATCTGCAAATTCCCAGTGAGTCTGACATCAGTGGGTTTGGTTTTCTGTTGAAAAATGTGAGGAGGTGACAGCCTGTGCTGTCATTACTGGGGAGGCTGGATGGGATTCTACAGCTGCTTTTCTGAGGTGCTTAATTAGGTTGACACTGTCACTAAACTCTTACCTTGGGGATCACGTGAGAATAGCAGCTAGATGTCCAGATCCATATTTCACCACAGAATGCCTAGAGTCAAACCCACTGAGCTGTGGCCACATGTCAGATGTTGATATGCATGGTCACCTGTTTAACTGTAGTATCCTTACAGGATAATAATTGCTTAGGACAGGTATATATTTTTTTCCAGCCAGTATAAACAAATTTATGTCTACTTTGTTTTGAGAGGGAAACAGGAAGAAGCATGATTTTCTATGCCAGTGGTCTGGTCTCTTACCACTGACTGGAAAATGTAACAAATCTTGATAGCTTCTTCAGCGTTGCTGCTCCTTTTGGGCAGTTCCAAGTACCACTGACCTTTCCCTAACTGAGCAACACTTAAACCTGTGTTATTTCTAAGCACTCTCCCAAATGTGTCAGAAGCATTTCTACTTGTTGAGAACTGCAAGCTGGCGCCTTAAAAAATCTGGTGAGTTTTGAGTACCATAATATGACAAGTATGTTAATGTGTCATCAAGAAGGAGGCAAAAGAAGTAGCACATTTTTGAACATGCAAATCCTAAGCAGTCAAATGGTGTTGTGTCAGACTGCTTCAAAATGCCTTCTTTGGACTGAGAATAACTTTATGAGCAGAGAATTTATACAATGTTATAAGCCTTTAAAAACATGTGGTTATAATGAAGTGCATCATTAGATGCAACTTAACTGTTGCTACAGTCATGATGTTATGAATTCAAAGAAAGAACAGCACTTAGCAGATAATCTCCTAAGTAACTAAGATCCATGATCCACCCTGCAAAACATATTATATCTCAGCAGTATTGTTTCTAAATACCATTAATCACAAGTCTTAGACAAGACATTGACAGCAGTTTGGGTTTGGCAGGGAAAGACATGTTTTAATTCTTAAGATAAATTATATGCTATTTATGTTCTTTTAAATCACTTTAAATAATTCCTAAGCTACCTAGAACAGAACATTTTTCATATTTTTTTTATATGAAGCACAGAAATGTTTACTTTTTAATTGATATTCCTCTTTCAACTGATGCAAATTCATTGGAAGTTGACTTGTGGCAGGATTTCTCCTGGCAAAATCTTAGTCTTAGACACTATACACATTGAAGTTTTGGGTCAGAGAAGTTAGTATTTTCTGTGAAATTAACTCATCAAGATGAAATCTTTCTATGCTAGAACAGAGATTTGAAGAATGAATAAACCTTGCAAAGTGTTGGCTAACTTAATTGATGATTCATTTTTCTTAATTTTTGTTGTTTAGCTTTGTAATTATTCCCCTTTGTAAGTACTGTGTGCCTATCTAGTAAGATTTATGTCTAGTCCAATTCTGCTGTTCAACTTCTTCCAATTTCTAATAAAAAAAAAAGCATAAAAGTATATAATTGGTGGTAAGATGATGATATAAGCAAGACCCAAATTGTGCATCTTATTAGGTTACACCACTAGATATTTCCTGCTGAACTCAGTTAAAACAAGTGTGCATTCTGAACTTGCAATTTATGAAGCTACAGCTGGGGTTTTTTTCTATCCACAGGTCTTACTTAGCATAGAAGACACAGACCTGTGTCTCCTTGGAGGACCAGAAGGCCTGAAGTCAGTGTCAATCCTCTAACCCATGATTCCTCACATATTTACGTTTCACAGTGAGGCCAAGCTGGGCAATATGGTGTATACAGCAATATGGTGCATACAGCAAGAAGTGCTTGGAGCCAGCATTACGTTTATCTATCTTTACACAGAAAACACAGCTCAAACATACAAATAAGTTATTGTTCGAGATTAATTTTCATGTGTAGGCTGTACTGTTGTGACTGTGTTTGTCTTGTACAAATTTGGTGAGATGTCTGCATCTAAACTGGAAGGTTCCCTATTAAAAAAGAAATAGGTACTCTTAAGGCATATTTCTTCTGATATACTTTAGCTGTCTACTTTAGAATGAGATGAATCACTCCACACAGCTGCCATTCCTCCCTGTGTTTTATAAAAGGCATCTAGATGACTAAATCGGATGTAGGTAATTACTTTGTACTTTGTGCAACTGACAGGAAATGTAATATGAAATGCATTTGCTTAAGTCTTAACAAGAGAGGACATAAGCTAAAGCATTTTTCTTCATATTTGCAGTGGGGTAACAGCATCCATGCTGTCAGTTATTGAAGTTCAGCTGACACAAAATAACTTGTGAAGCCATAATACAATTTTACCTGCATTTTCAGTAGTATTGAAAGCAGTTGAAACTATTCAAGCTTTTAGTGCTGGAAAACCCCATATTAAGTATGCTCAAATATTTCAGATTTAATTCAGCTCCTCTGTTATTTTGAGTCAATTATGTGTATCAGCTGGAGATTGATCAATAATAATAATAATAATAACAACAATAACAATAATAAATTAGGTCTCTACTACTGCATTTCCTGGCTAGCTGCCTAAAGAAAAAACCTTACTCCTTTGGCTCCCCCTTTGTGTGTACTTAATCAAATTAGCCTGAAATAGAAAAAGCAATATACAGATCAAAGGAAAACATTCAACTATAAATTACCTGCTTGTGTCTTGTGCTTACTCACCTTCCTTCAAATAGGAAAGGAAGTACTAGAATTTCTTTTGCCTACTTAGTTGTTCATTAAGGACATTTCACATAGCCTGAGACCAAAAGGACATAGGGCTGTCCAAATACAAGTCTCCTGTGTACTTGTCTAACTGATGGTTCATAACCTACTGGAAGTGGGATGCAAAGACTTAAATAGGCACCATCAGACAAAGTGGAAGTTAGAAAGGATGAAAAATAATGACAATATATCACATGATGAACTTCTCATCCCCCAATGCTCCCAGGTCCTTCCCAGCAGAGCTGCTCTCCCCCAGACCAGCCCCATCCTGTGCTGGTTATTCCTCCCCAGGGGCAGGACCCTTCCTTTGCCCTTGCTGAACCTCGTTAGGTTTCTCTCTGCCCAACTCTCCAGCCCATCAAGGTCCCACTGAATGGCAGCACAGCCTTCAGCTGTGTCAACCACTCCCCCATTCCATATCATCAGCAAACTTGCTGGGAGCACATTCTATCCGTTCATCCAGGACATTGATAAACAAGTTGAATAAGGCTGGACTCAGTACTGAACCCTGGGGAATGCCACTGACTACAGGCCTGCAAATGGATTCTGCTCTGCCATTCAGCCACTTCTGCATCCAACTTAGTGTCCATTCACTTAATCCACATTTCCTGAGCTTAACTCAGAGGATATTATGGGAAACATTGTCAAAAGCCTTGATGAAGTCAAGGCAGATAACCTCCACTCCTCTCCCCTCACTGACGTCTCCTGCTGTGTCATCACAGAAGTCTATAAGATTGGTGAAGCATGATTTCTCCTTAGTGAATCCATGCTGAAGAAAAGGATATTACTACCATATCACAGTGGGATGTACATGGATAAAATTATTTAGCTGACAATTTGCCCTAGGATGTCTACAGAAGGTTCTTACCATCTAACTGAAGCACAGAAGTCGAGAACCCATTGCAATAAAGTTAGTATTCCATGAAGAAAGACAGCATAATGATACTGATTTTAATGAGCTACATTAACTTCTTGGAGTGTTTTTTCTCTCCACTGAAGGAATCTAAAGAAGTTTTGCTTAGGTATCTCAATAAAGTGCCTGAGGTTTCACAAGTGATATTGCTTGTTCTTAATTTTACCCATACGTTCTCACTTAGGTACTTAAATTTTTTAAATTGTTCTAAAGACCTAGCTTTTAGCTTTCTGGTCCTGTAGTTAAAGTCACAGACCTGAAGTTATACACACTGTCTGGGAATGGCGTGGCAGAAAAATGCAAGAGCACCTTTGCACTCTGAGAAGGGGAAGAAAAGCTTGAACTAACTACTCAGTAGGCAATTGATGAAACGTGCATCTTGAGTCTTGGTGCTTTTAGGATTCAGGGAGAGACCTCCCTCACTGGGAAGATACATATAGCAGTCTTTATTTTTCCATTCATTAGTGGTTTCTAGCCTTTAAACTACATAGAGTCTTTTGTAAATGCTGTCTACTGACTTTCAAAATTTATCAATTTGCTGTTCCTAGTTTTGTTCACTAAGATTTATCTAGAGAAATCAAATTAATGCCATATTAATGCAGTGACATGCATACAAGACTTGACAACCAGATTTGTTCTGTTGGCCTCATTGCTCTGGTTGTGGAAATGTCTAAAAGCATTTTCTTATAACATGCAGGTGCAGTTTGGTGCCAGAAATAATTTTCCCAATATGCTAGCAAATGATATTCTGGCTCTTGATTCATGTACCACTGAGCTGTCAGCAATCAGCCAATTGATGAAAGGTTGGCTAGCCAGCTTGCAACACTTCTTTTCATATTTTGGCAAAGACCTTATTCTAAAGAGATGATATTCATTTAATTAAAGGTAATTGGCATATTGATATATCCCTCTCTATATATCTCTTTGAAGTAATAGTGGATTGCAGCAGATAGCAAAACACTGCATTAAAATACCAGTTTTGATTATAAGAAATTTCATTATTAAACCAACAAAACGTAGAATCCAGGTTGGTCTTTCAAAGGACCTTTGAGTTAACAGACGTGACATTCAGAGTTGTGCTTAGGGACAGGAAGCATTTTACAGATCAATCTTGGAACATGGTGCCAGATTTTAAGACAGTATCTCTAAGACTGCGTATGTTTTGCTTTGTTCTGATAGCCACTGCACAGAATGCTGAAGTGTCTGTTGCAACAAATTGGCTCGGTCACAAGCATTGCGGCAAAGCAAATTCTTTAAAACACTTTTACTGGCCTGAATGAAACAGTCAACAGCCAAAAAATGTATAAAGGACTCAATTAGAAAGGAGAAAGATGTTGCAAAATTATAGTTAGGAAAGCAGTCTGCTTAATACATTTTTAGAATATTTTTCATATATTTTTTAATAAATCAAGCCTCTAAGAAAGACATGAAAAATAATAATGATTTTATTTATGAAGGAACTAACGGTGCAACTAAGTTAAATGTGCTTATGCAATGTCCCTCTGCCAGTCTGGATACATGCTGTGGTTGAACCTCAGCCAGCAGTCACCCTCAAGCAACTGCTCACTCATTTTCTAGGGCTGGGACAGGGGAGAGAATCAGAAGAGCAAAAATGGGAAGACCCATGGGTTGAGATGAAGACAGTTTAAAAGATTAAGGAAAAGTCAGAAAAAAACAAGTAATTAATTTGCCATCTCATATTGGCAGGCAGGTGTTCAACCATCTCTGGGAAGCAGGCCTCACTACATGGAATAATGAACTTGAGAAGACAAATTCCACCTCTACAAATACCCCCCTACCTTCCTTCTTGTTGCCCCAGCTTTATATGCCAAGAATGATGCCATATGGTCTGGGATATCCTTTTGGTCAGCTGGGGACAGCTGTCCCAGCTGTGTCTCCTTGCAACTCCTTGTGCACCCCCGATCTTCTCACTGATGGGGTGGGGTGAGAGAAACAAAAGGACTCGACTCCACACCAGCCCTGCTCAACGATAACAAAAACATCCCTGTGTAATCAACACTTTCCAGCACAAATCCAAAACACAACCTCTTACTAATTGCTGTGAAGAATTTTAACTCAACCCCAGTGAAAGTCAATACAATCCACAAAATTATCTTTTTTTGCTAAGAATATGTAAACAACAGAGGAACCTAAATTGTCCACTTTTGCGGGGTATCAGACGACAAAGCATTGCACTAGATTCTTGCCCCAGATGATCTGAATTCTGGTTGTCTCCTTGGTAGATGTGTTTTTATTTTTCTTTACTTTTAACAAATTTTAAAATTTGTTAACTTTTGCCTTGTAAAAATGAAGATAACTGAAAGGCTGAAAGGCGTAAGAGAGAGGGAAAAGATATTTCAAATCTTTGCATAGTAGCAAGGTGCAATCATTGACATCCTGAAGATTTGTAGGTTTCAGTCTGCATTGCAGCAACAAATGTTTGATGCGTTGCTATAAAAAACTATTTTAAGATATTGGTACATGGCAATATAATCTTTCTGGAACTTTTTGTCATGTTTGTTTTCCCTAAGTATAATTTACAGTCATATAAATAGAGTGTTATTATTTTGTATTTAATATTAGTATAGCAATATAAGCATATATGCATTTAATTTTCCTAAATTTCTGTTTACAGGCTATTATAATAATAGATAAGAATCCATTGCTATAAATGCTTGAGAGTAAATACTGCATTTAATAAATTAAGCAGTTTTTTCTCTTTTGCTTTGAGTAGTTTGTCATAGCGTATGTGTTTTTTACATACAGCTAGTCAAGATCCATGTGACATTTACATGGGTTACATGTCATTTTCCTGAATATCTACGCTTTCTTTTATTTAGTAATCTTCTGATATTGTAGCAGATTTAGATAATTTACAGTATATTCTTTACTACATTTTCTGTAGATTTATGTGTTGCTTTTTATTTTCTCATGCTATTATTGTTTTTTGTTTCAAATATACATGAACATGATAAATATACTCCGTGTTGTTTTCCATTTTTTCCTGAATTGCTTCATGCATGAAGAGAAAAATATTTAATATCAGTTGCACTTTTGCAAGTCTACTGTAATGCATCTTTTGTTGTTCCACCTACACTTTTTTTTTTATTATTACAGATTTCTTGGATAGGTTTCTGTACCTAGAGATTAAAAGAACTTCCAAGGATACTATTTAGAGTTGAATTACCTGATGAGTGTCATCTTTGTAGAGATGAAACTTTCAGAAGATGACAACTCTGTATTTCAAGATATCAGCATTTCAATAATGCTTCCCATTTATTATTTTCTGCCAAATCTTTTTGAAAATCTTCAGTCAAACCATGCATTGGTTTATATGTTATGAAGCAATCCTTAGCTGTGCAATGATGGATATTGTGCAAATCAGTGTTTTCACTATCACAGTGCTGCCATAGTTTGAAATAGTAAGGGTAATTGTCTACTATTGCTATCCCCATACTGCAGTAGCAGTACATTCCCGGAACCTTAAATGAGTGATCTGTGGATTTTTCTTCTTTTTATCAAAAATAGTAAGCACTAATGTTTGTCTGCTCTGCTTTGGGATGCTGTTCCTAAAAGACTGGGTTTTTTGATGACCAGGAAGCTAGTAGTAATACAGCATGACAGTTCCTACTATGTTTCTTAATGAACGCCATGAAAAATATACAAAAAGTTCAGATACAAGTATGAATCAAGTCACTGTGAAACCAAGCAAAAGAGATTGAGAGACTCTCCAGTGCTAAGATAAAAATGGAACAGTCAAATTATAACTGTCATATCTTTAAGGGCTAGAAATAGTTTACTGTCAAAAGTTGTGCTGGGTAGTCCAATGCTCCTTCTCCTAAGCTTTTCCTACTGGTCAACCCTATCTCAGATCTAAACTGCATGTTGACCTCTACATGCTGTCTGAAGCTATTCCAGAAACACAATGACAATATTTATTCTTAGACAGAAGTGAGTGCCCTGTGCTTGATCAAAACCCACTAGTTTAACTAATATATTAATTTTCAAAGTTGAATCTATTATAGGGATCTTCTCATGAAGCTTTCTACCCAATTCAGCTGTGCTGAGAATCAAAACTTCTCTATCTGTCCTCCTTCTATGGCATATATTTTGTATACTGTGTGTGTTTCCCAAAACCTGTTTCTTCTAATATGATGAAAAATCTTTTATCTGATTACCATGAGACACTGAATAATTTGAATAATTCCAGCTGAACTGTGAAACCCTTACATTCCTAAAATTAGGGCAGTTTCAAATCATGAGTGGTTTCTATTACATTTAATTATTCTACTCTGTGACTTTGATAGTATAGTTATGGGCTACTAAATGAGGCCAGTTGCACCTATTCTCTCTGCTTTTTCTGTGGTTCTTTTTGTGGATCTTCTTGCAATCCACCATGAAATATGACATTCATTATATGATAAATAGGATGTACATTATACTTTCTTTGTTGTTGTAGTGAGTGATGTTTCCATCAGAACAACATTCACTTTCTACACTAAAATTATTCAGCAGGGAACAAAATATTCTTCATTAAAGAGTTAGTGATGCAGCTTCATCTGATAATATTTTGTTGTCACTTCTCACTGGATTCAGTCCTCTAATTTTTATATTTTTTATGTAATTATTTAATTTCTTTCTTTCTTTCTTTCTTTCTTTCTTTCTTTCTTTCTTTCTTTCTTTCTTTCTTTCTTTCTTTCTTTCTTTCTTTCTTTCTTTCTTTCTTTCTTTCTTTCTTTCTTTCTTTCTTTCTTTCTTTCTTTCTCTCTTTCTTTCTTTCTCTCTTTCTTTCTCTCTTTCTTTCTTTTCTTTCTTTCCATTCTTTCTCTCTTTCTTTCTCTCTTTCTTTCTCTCTTTCTTTCTTCTCTTTCTTTCCATTCTTTCTTTCTTTTTCTTTCTCTTTTTCTGTACCTGAGAAAAGCAGGGAGTTATTCTAGTCTTGGTGTTTCGTAATCTTCTCTTGCTTGCTTGTCAGTATACTGTCCATATGCTATTTTTCTGTGATGGAATACCTACAGGAAAGGATTTTGGTGTTATTAACATGAAACGTCCCTTTCTGAGTGCAAGCTGGTACTAAGACTTGCTTTGTTTTTATGGAGAATATTTAATATAATTGCCCGATTTCTTCAGATGGTATTTCAAAAAGAGCAAACCCCTTTGGCATTTTGTGCAAGTGGTACATGCAGAGCACAGAAGTGGTACAGTACTGGTCACAGAGGGACATGCTATCCATAAATGCTGATTATAAGGTAGAAAAAGGTCAGTATTACAGGAAGGCAAAGCACTCAGAGTGTCTATTAAGGATAACTTTGTTAAGTCTTGCTGGTGGTGAGCTGCTTATGCATATACACTGTAGAACTCAAAGTATAAGGGCTCTGCCATGCACTTAGGAGTTTCCTATTTCATTGCCTATTGAATATCAAAAAGGGAAATTTGTTTAATACTCTAATTCTTTCATTGTATTTAAATATTTTCAGGGCAGGAAATCACCAGGAGAGCATGTACATTTGAATTTCATCCATCAAAATTGGATTACTGTAATGGGCTCTACATGAGGTGGCTTCTTAAAACCACTCAAACTTGATCTAGCAGAGTACACAGCTGCTTTCAATAAATGGTGCTTCTTACGGAGAAAAAGCTCTACTGTTTGTTGAGATATAAATTTAAACTTATTTTCTACTTATGAAGCACCATGGGCTTGTAGCCTTCGTGGATATCAAGGGAAGTGTTTCTACAGACTCCAGTGCTGCAGAATCAAACTTGAAATGAGAGGAACAAGCACATGTCCAAGGCACTCTGACACTGTGAGAGTGTGTGATCTCTAATTAGGTGTGCTCAAGACCAGATCCTGGGGATTAAATGTGAAGGAATTGGAGGAAGAGTGCTTGAATCCTTGGATTTGGAAGTTGCCTCTTTGACTAATTCACCACCCTTTTTTTCTACTAAGAGAGAATGTGTGGATCACTGGAGGTGATGGAGGGCTTAGGCTCTGGAAAATTACGTGTATTTTTACCATTGGACACTTTATCAGTAACATAGCTAGGAAGACTCCTGAAACTTTGAAATAAAAGCAAGATGTCTGAAAGGGTATATATAAAAGAAATTTAGAAATACTAGACTGTCATCTGTGCTGCTTATTAATGGACTGAATGAGCTGTGCTGAGCAGACTATGTATAATGAATCATTTATAAACAAAGCGTGACCTTTTCCTACTTGTAAATTACCCACAAGTAGACTTTGATTTTTAGAAATCTGGTTGTCGAGAATTGTTTGATCAACTTATGTCAACAGACTTCAGTATATTTGCCTTGAGTGAGATTTCACTAACAGTAATTTATGATTGCATAAATTGCATGAAGTCGTTTCTATTCCTTATTTGGATGGCTGAAAATCTTACAAAGAATGACTTGCAAGTATAATGTGAACTTCTGTGCAAATATCTTTCTGCAGAACTTGTGGGAGACTTGAACTCTCCATGATCACGCTTCCTAATGGCATTCCTTGTATTCCTTAAACTGAGAGCCTAAAAAAGTACAAATTGAAGGAATTGTGACAGATTTCCTTCACATCCTATGTTTCTTTTGGTGGTATTTCGTCCAGTTTATCTGGTATTTCAATAGAGGTTCATGGGCAGATTTCTCTGAATTGCCATCAGGCTGATGTCCCATGAACACATGGGAGGACACTTGCATGGCAGATGCTGAGACAAATCATTGTTTATGCCACTTTTGGTCATTAGAGATTCCACTGCTTTTTCCAGAACAATTATGCCAGTCCTGGTGTCCTGATGAAAGTCCAGTTTGGATAATTACATCCTGCCTTTCTAAATTTCCCATCTGGTCTATTTTTCAGTTTCTGCCCTACAACTGTACTCTATTAATATTGTTCTCTAAATTTCTTGTAATTTAGTTAAAAAGAGTTGGGTGTTGCTTTTGTTGTTCTTTTTATTGTACAGGCTTCCTTACCGGTTCACACAAATTCATTGCTAAATCTTTGCATGTAAACAGGCAAAGATCTTACAATACTCCCCTGTGTCATATTTTCATACAGGTAAATGGAGGTACAACTGCAGGATCTTCAAATACAATATAGTGAATAGAACATCTTTGAAATTCTTTAGGATAGAGTATTTCAACATCACTTTAAATAGCATGTACAAAATACTTGACAAAAGGCTGTTCTGATTAAAGATTCAAGGATTAATAGCAATGTAGAGCTGGAATATCTCAAGTCTTATGTGTTGAGACTTATTTGGGTATTACTATTGGTAAGACAGTTGAATACTAGGCCCAATATTGTTTAACTTATCCTTCAATTACTTGGATGAAAGGGTGGATGCCTCCTTATTAAGTTTGCTGACAGCACAAGGCTGGGAGGAGTGGCTGATACCCCAGAGTGCTGTGTGGACCTTCAGAAGGATCTTGACAGGTTGGAGAGATGAGCAGGGATCTGTCTGAAGTTCAACAGAGGCAAGTGCAGGGTCTTGCATCTCAAGAAGAGTAATCACATGTGTCAGAACAGTCTGGGTGCTGACTTGCTGGAAAGCAGCTCTGTGGAGAAGGACCTGGGGGTTCTGGGGGACAACAAGCTGTCCATGAGTCAGCAGTGTGACCTTATGGTCAAGAAGGCCAGTGGTACCCTGGGCTGCATTAGGAAGATCATTGCCAGCAAGCTGAAGGAAGTGATCCTGCCTCTCTACTCAGTCCTCATAAGGCCACATCTGGAACACTGTGTCCAGTTGTGGGCTCCTCAGTACAAGAGAGACATGGAGCTCCTGGAGCAGGTCTGGCACAAGATGGTTAGGGGACTGGAGCATCTCTCTTACGAGGAATGGCTGACAGACCTGGACCTGTTAAGCCTGAAGAAGAGACTAAACTATTAAACTCATCAATATCAGTATCTGAAAGGAGGATGTTAAGAGACCAGAGACAGGTTTCTCCTGGTGGTGCTGAGAAACTGGAAAAGAGACATCAGGCAGAAACTGGAACACAGGAAGCTCTACTTGGACTGAGGAGAAACATCTTTACTGTGAGTGTGTGATGGAGCATAGGCACAAGCTGCCCAGAGAGGTTGTGGAGTCTCCTCACCTGGAGATATTCCAAAGCCTTGGGAACACAACCCTGAATGAGAGGCTCTAGGATGACCCTGATTAAAGGGGGAGGTGAGACTAGATGACTTCCAGTAGTTCCTTCCAGCCTTACCTGTTCTGTGATTCCGTATGTGATTCAGGTCTCTGTTTTCCCCCTCTGACACAAAACAGAGTACTATAATTGTCAGACCCAACTAGTATTAGTAAAAGAAAGCCTCAGTATTTCTGAGATGGTAAGTTGCAATTGGCTCATAGGATAATTCAGGTTGGAAGAGACCTCAGTCTCTTGCGTATTTCAACAGGAGTATTTGACAGAAAAAGAACTGCTCCACAACCCTCAGTGACCCCTTAAATTCAGACCCTCCCCAAAAGCACACTCCATTAAACAACGAAAAACATAAAATAATTGCTATAGTCCAGAATTCCCTGCTAGACCTGCTGTGTTAAAAGCTTTTCTGCAACATCTATCCTGAGGCTCTATTTGTTAACAAACACTCGCTATATGGTATCTTGAGGTTTTGCAAATCAGTGTCTTGAAAATGGATCATGGTATACATAGTTATGAAACATGCATATGGAGATATTTACAAGTAGCTCTCTTCATCACTTTCATGTTTAAAAAATTTTAAGGACTAAGTTGACAATCTAGGTAGTCTCTTCCTGAACTTGATAAGGAAAATTGTTGTAATCTATGACTTTAAAATTTTATGCTAAAAATATGCTGATTTTCTTGTATTATAAAGAGAAGGATGAAGAATATTCAGTCTTCCTCTTCTTTTGCAACCACTTTTATTGTCATAAAGAGGGTTGCTAGACATTTTATGATGAAGTATATAGACAGTTCTCTGTCTACTGGAGGAGTCTTTTGTCTCCTGCTTCTTTATTGCAGGGAATCAGAAAATATTTGAGTTTACATTCATAGGGAGAGGAAGAGGATGAAGAGAAAGGAATGGGATCTGAACTGGAGAGATCTGAGCTTAAAATGAAGTTGAGTGTAGACACCATAAAAGGTAGGAAGTTGACATAGGTCTTGGGAGAAAGAAAGGAATGAGATTCTTGATTTCTTTAAAAAGCTATTTAAAGAGGTGGGGAAATTTGTTCTGTTGTTTAGAGTTAAGACTACTAAAATCAGCAGAAATGCATCCATGGACTTAGCTGTCTTTTAAAATAACAAAACATCTTCACATTTAAAACAAAAAAGAAACAAACAAACAAAAGAAGGCACTTTAAAAAAACCAAACAAGCAAAACAACCATGAAAACAAACAAAACTCCAAAACAAAATCAACAAGAAATCCCCAAAGAACCAAAATGGGGTTTTTGGGTAAAAAGTGTTGTCTTTGCCCTCTGAGACTACATAAGATTTCAAGTTTTATCCAGTTTTAAAGTTAATAACAGAATCCTTTTTCTTCCTTGGGAATACTCTTACCGACCTGCAACACGTCTGTTTTTCCTAGTCTTTACTGTTAGTCTAGTGTGTCCCCATTCAACTTGTTTAGAAAAATTATTTAATAAAAATCAGGATCATAAACTTATCTTTTTCAAATTGTAGAGAGTTCATCTGGCTCAAAGGTGGGTGGGTCAATGTTCAGAGTTCAGCAATGTCTAGTTATGAAAGACATAACAAAGGGGCCAGTCCTGGAGGCAAAAGTGCATAATGCCTTTCTTAAGGAAATAGGCAGTGGACTGGAGTGCACTCTCAGAAATTATGATGGAAAACAGCTGAGAATATATTGGAAAGCAAGGCTGAGATTCAGAGAAACCTTGAGAGACTGGAGAGAAGTAGATGGATAGAAACCCCATGAAGTTCATTTGGGGGAAATGCAATGTCCTGCACCTGGGATGGAATAACTCCATGCCCCAGTACAGCCCGGGAGCCAGCTCTGTCCTGACAGAAATGGTGGAGCTGGGGGCTTTGCAGCAAAGGACGGGGATCCTGGAGAGCAATAACTGGAACATGGGTCAGCAGTGTCCCCTGGGGCTGGTGGCAGGGTGGGCTGCAGCAGGAAGAACACAGTGGCAGGCTGAGGAAAGTGGGACTTGTGAGAGCATAAATGGGTCACTGCAGTCAGTGCAGGGCTGCCCAGTGCAAGTCAGATGTTGGCAAAGTAGAATGAGTCCAGAGGAGTTGCTAATTCTTGACACTGTCCATTATCATCGATCTTCTATATTTTTGGGCATCAGAATGTACTGCAGTTACTATAGTTGCTTAAATGTGCTATGTGACCACAAAAATCTTAATGGAAATAAATTTTCTCTTAGATTGTCTTTTATATGAGTAACCCTCAAGGGCAAAAAGGAAGCCACATGGACACTAGATAAGTTTGAAAATAATATGATTAAAACCTTAGACATCAGCAGGGACAATTAACACTGAAGTCTGTTTTGTTGGATTCAGTTATCACTCCAAGGAAGAGTTGCTATAAACTAATACCTTCTTTCGTCTCTTCCAGAGCATCTATGTGCCTTTTCAGTGAAAAGATGAGATTCCTCTTAGTGGTAATATTAGGTGAAAATATAATTTTCTCATAACTTTTTTGGTTTTAGTGAACTATGTTTCAGACAGAGCTTTTGGGGGAGTTCAGAGGAAAAGTATTTCCCCACAAAGATACAATGTGCAGCACACAGAAGTTTTTTTGCTTCGTGCTAGTAGATATCTTCATTTCGGCAGACTTCACTTTGTTTTCTGTACTTGTGACAAATTGGTGATTGTTTATTCCTATGAAAGAACTTTTTTCTTGAGAACAGATATGAATTAGTAGAGTAACGTAATTGTTATATCCATCCAAGTGAAACTCCTAGATTTTCAGAATATTCAGCTAAAATGTTTCTCCTATTAAGACTCTTCATAGATCATGTTTACACTTCTGTGGGTTTTCTGAGGTGAACTGGTGAAATGTAAGAAATGGATGGACAATCCCTACTTTACAGATGTTATAAACATTGATACAGCTCATGTATCAGATGGTGTATTTGGCTTGTCAACATGAGAAATTATTTCTGTGGATGCCAAATGGTTGTCAAAGTCCTACTAAAGCCAAACAAGGATACTTTTGCCATGAATCTCAGTATCACTTATTGCCAACTTGTTTTGCCTTCTTTTTTTTTTTTCCTTTCAGCTCTTATTTTTTTTTTTTAATAGCTTGGCATGATCCTGCAGGCAGGAACGGCAGCAACAGGATTGTATAGTGACAATCATCAGTCGTAACTGAAATACAATAGGTAAAAATCATCAACTGAGGTTTTTGTAGTGCCTCCATTGCTGAGTTTCTTTACCACTAGCAGTGTTCCTTCATTTCTCTTCTTACACTCTGCCTCTGTAACTCCAGCACCTCTATGGCTATCAGCCCTCAGCACCTTAACTGTGATAATCATTTATGTCCCAGGAGCATTTTCTATTTCCTCTTCTTTCACTCTTCCTGCATCTTGCACTCTTCCTGGACTGCTGTATTTATCACAGATAACATACACTATGTAACACAGTCTTATTTCCACATATCTCAACTGGAGACCGATGTTCTTGTGCACCTAAAAGCAGAGCTGCTTTGGAAGTTCATTTATCTAAAATAAGCTGTTTTGCATAAGCAAAGTGCTTCTTTTGCATTGTAGCAGTACAAACTACAGTAGAAATACCAAAGTGTTTCTGTTACCCTTTCTCGTTTTGTTGTTTACATTTGTTGCACCACACATGCCACTAATTTTTATGGAATCTTTTTCTTTCCTTCTGTCAAGGTATTTTAGTGTATACCTCTCAGTTCAGTGACACTCTAAATATTTCCCCCACTCCAGCTCTCATTAAGGCACAGCTTCCACAATCTCTCATTCTTCTGTGGCATCATTGGAACACATTTCACATTGAGCCAATGAATTATGGAATTTAGGCAGAATGACAGAGTTCACAAATGCAAAGTCTTTTTCTTACAGTAAAATGATATTCACAGTGCCTACCCACTATTCTGCCTTTTGGAAAAACCCATCCTTCTTATTTAGTCTCATCAGTGTGGCCCTTTCTCCACAAGAGGGATCCCAAATCTACTTGCTTGACCTTACATATAATTTCATTGACATAGACCAGGGGGGACAGGCATCTATATGCAGCTAGGATAATCAAGGGGCAGGTGAGAAGGGGAAGTGAGGGGAAGATTTAATGGAAAGGATTCAAATTGGAGTTTATGGGTATAAGCACATATTTCTGGGAAAGACAACAGAGAACATTCTGAAATGTAGATTCAGATCTCTAATCATTATGGAGATACTTCAGGAACTCCTGAACCTGTGTCACCTGTTCTCAGACTGATTTCTGAAACTGTCAAAGTTTATTCAACACCCTTATACTTGGATTTTTAATAAAAGCTCATAGAATGTTTCTTTGCTGCTCTTTTCAGTATTAAAGTTAGGGGAGTATTCTAATTTTGTTCTGGTTCTGTACTAAATATTTCAAGAAAAATCATTCTTCCTTGCAATGTACTTTCAGTGCTTCTAAGAGGCTGTTTTCTTTGTACAGCAGAATTAGTCTAATCTTCTCATACCTATGCACAAAGGCAGAACATTAATATATTTAGACCATTTGATTGGTTACTTACTATTTACAGCGGTATAAAAATTAATACTGTTGCTGGAGCATGAAAATTCCAAATTAACAGAAACTTGTGCTGCCACTGAGCCAGATTTAGCACTGCTGAGAGAAACTGAGGCAATTCTGTAAAGCACAACATAACATGCTATAACTGCTTCTGATTTAAACATGATTTTTCATACATGGTAACACAATGTATTAATCACTTCTTCTTTTCTACTTTCTGCCTCAGTGCATATTATTTGTAGCAATACTTTTCACATTAAAGGAGTTTTAGAAAAGAATTACTAGAAACTTGGAGTGTCAAAACCAATCTGTATTAATATCACCATCCTACAAAATATGTAGACAGTACTTACAGCAATGTTACCTTCGTGCAACTTGTTTTTTTCCTGGCAAGTCAGCAGATGATATTACTAAAAAAAATCCAAAACCAAAACAAAAAAAACACAAATAAAAAAACAATAACAAAAAACCCCACCAGCAAATTAAAAAACTCACCAAAAACAACAAAAAAAGAGGAAGATATAAACTACCTTGGTCTTGATTTTTAGCCACTCTTTTAAGTCCATCTACTCAGAATTTTGCAATGCTCTTTTTTCTTCTTTTCAGATTACCCTACTGAAAAACAAAATAAATAAAAATCCCCAAAAACCTGAATTTCAAGTGAACCAGATTTCCCCAAGACCAGTGTAGTGATGAGGTTATCTGTGAGGAAGGCCTTAGTTCTTGGTGAACGAAGGCACTAATGAAAATTAGCATTCTAAGAGGATCTTCTGCAGCTGTCTTCATAAAAAGAAACTGATTAGTGGTTTGGACGGTTCTAACTCTGTAAATTATCAAACAAAATACAGCAGAAGCATCCATTTACGTATATGAAAATTACAATTTGAACATCACACTTAGAGCACATTAATCAACTTCATCCTTTGTTTTTATGCCTAATGAGGCTTTTCAGAAAGGTAAACAGCTTTCTAAATAAAGTTGCCTTGGCAAAAATGGATAAAATGCATCCCTATTTGGTATTTATTTATTTATTTATAGTCTTTTTCGCTACTATTTATCTGTTTATTTATTTATTTATTTATTTATGTAAGTAGGTGCGATTTGGTAAGATGTGGATGAACATTTGGAATGCCTAGGCTTCTGCATTATAAGTACCAACACCAACAGCGGCAGAAATAAATATAGCTTATTCTTGTTCTCTCCCTTTTCTCTTTAAGGATTTGGTCTCTTTCACAGCAATGCCAACTGTTATGTAATTGTAACTGTGCAAGTGTGAGATTTTTGCAGACTTTCTAATAGTCATATCTCATCATCTTTTGTCTGTACCTTCCTCTTGTTAAAGCTTTAATTGTCAAAAAGTCATCCCCCATTTTCTTTCACGTGTGGATCTAGGGGAAGGGGTTGGTGAAGGAGCTGCTGTTTTCTCCCAGAAAGATCTACATTTAAGTACTTCTCATGGTCTTTGTAAGTATTGCTCATTTAAGTATTGCTCTTTGGTGCTCTGGCCATGAAACACAGTTGCTTTAACTGTTTGTAAAATTTGTGTTTATTATGCTTGGTGTTTGTACTGGTTGTTCTGATTGTTAGACATATATATAACATCTTGTTGCAGAAGGTTTCCAGAATTAATACAGTGATTCAGCTTCTCAAAAAAAAAAAAAAACTTTAAAAAATAAAATGGCATGTTAGAATTGGTATCAATTTTCACAACGGAAATGTGATGCTTCACTTGGTTACACTGACATGCTTTGGATTTACTTCATCAAAGTCAATGTATCAAGGCCATAGCATCTCCGTGCAGACCTTTGGCTGCATATGAATGCTACATCAAGCCACACTGAAAAACTTGAGTAAATGTTTTTATTTACTGTGAGATGCCAGAACACAGTATATCAGTCCCTGTGCTCTGCTCCACGTGCGGGATAACTCAGTTCTGTGTCCTTCAGTGAGCAGCATGGAGATGGCTTCTCTGCTCTTTCCCTATTACCATCTGGATGGTGCAGAAATGATTACTTACTAGATTACCAGTGATAAAAAAAAAATTCTCATCCTTTTCTGCCTTATGGTGATTAGGTGATCCTGGTGCTTCTGGGAGTAAAAGGTACCAGAGTACCCGATCTCTGTCTACTCTGTGTGACTCATGGATTAAGCAAAGCAGAAGTTGAATCAACAGGTATTGGTACTCTGTCACCTGCTAGATGCTCAGGATACATACTTTACTCTGTATTCTTATACTGATTTTCTGTGCATATCACATAGTTCCTTCCTCAAGATTTTTATAGAACACATTTAGTCTATGTTTACTCTACAAGAAACTTTCTAATTTCAAGTGAAGGTTCACTTCCTCTTCAGTCTCCTCAATCAATAGCATTCTGTGAAAGTGTATAAAAAAGCACGCCTCACAGGTCACAGGGTGGAAATTGCATGTCGTAAGCAAAAGATGGAATCTCAAAAACATGTTGCTTCTTTTTATCAGTGCCTTTTCATATATGGTATTTCACAGAGAATCATCACCATGAGTGTCTTGTTAGAGCTTTGGGGAGTCAAAGGACTTTGAATGGAATTTTTTCTTGCCAATGAACAGCTGATATGAGAAGAGAAAAGATAGATCACAGGAGTGGCATGTACAGAAACAATGTAAGCATCTGACTTTGATTTCATCCCACTTGAAGAAAAAAATATTTCTATCAACTTGCAGAGAAGCTATTTTGCACAAATTTTCCTGAGTGACCTTAAAACTTCTTTTTTCTTTCCAAGAAAGTTGGGATATCCTGATAGAGGTCTGCCCCAAAACAAGTTTCCCTTGGAGGTAATGGATATATGCCAATTTGCACAACTCTTGTTTTTAGTGATAATGGATAGAACATGGATTAGATAATATGTTACTGAAAGCTAGAACAAAGGTCTGGGAATAGAACTGTCTATTGATCACTGGACTAACATATGGAAGCTAGTTAATGTTCCTTTAGGAAGCAAGTGCCCTGAGCTATTTAATATCACTGCTGCAGAATATGCTGATCTAATACCATGCATTTAACCCTCTCCCATTTTATTTATTATATTATATTAGCAAGATTTTACAACGTATTAAAGTACATCTTTGCAAAGGGTGATCAATATATTTGCTCAACATAAGTGTGCATGAAACTACCATTGCAGTGGAATTCATTATGCTTGTTTGTTTTTGATGTTTAAAGTAAATTAAAGTATTACCTTAAATAATACCAGTGCCTTTCAAATTTCTGGTCTCATGATGGCAGGTGAACCCATAGGTCCAGGCTTCCAACAAGGCCAGGGTAAACCCTTGGCACTGTGCCTTGAATGGTGATCTGCCAAGAAACTACTTACAGCATGCAACCCCCCTTGCAGGAGACAGAAATAGCAGGCACGAGTCACTGTTAGAAAGGCTGCCAGGACACTTTGATTTGATACTGATTTGTTTCTTTGGTAGGTGGAATAACTCTTGCTTATCTCCTAGGTTTAAAAAAAAGCTGCCTTAGTGGCAAAACTTCTAGAGGTGGCTTAAAAAATGCTACTTGACAAGATCCAGACAGCTTCATACTGAAGCACAGGAAAAAATGCACATGTAACAGGGTTGAATATTAATTCCTTATCAGCAATGATAATAACAACTGAAGCCTTCTATACTATACCTTCTTTGAAAAACATGGTACACAATTTTTATACAGGAGGTCTATTTATTGAAGTTCATACCAGTGATGTGTGTTATGACACGGTCTTTCTCCTCTTTATTTTCTTTAATAGCTCATCATTCTATCAAAGATATTTCTGCCTAGTGATGGGTACTTTAGGCAATCCACTTGGCAGGACCTGGTAGTAGTCATTGTAGTGAATTCAAGTAAAACTCTTCCTGTTCAGAAGATCTCAGAGTTAAGTGCTGTCTTTTAAGCTGTCACAATTTAAAGATAGCTCCCACTGATAGGAGTAGCCGCACTCCTCTTGCTTGCCTTGTGTTGGATGTCTGAACATATCATGGGTAGATTCATACATTTAAAATGCATTTAAAATATGTTACCTATTCCAACACCACCCAAAATAAAAGGGGTGGAGCAGGAATGAAAGTTTTCTGTTGGTTTGGTTCATTATTCTGTCTCACTTGAAGATTTGATGAGCAACCATATGAATTCAAAAGAGAGCAGAGTTACAGGATTAGGAAAAGGGTTGGGTTGGGAGATTAGCTGTTCCTTCATTCCTGCATTGCCACGGAGCTGTTATATTCAAGTAACTATAATGATGTGAAGCCTTAGATTTTTATTTTTTTTTCAAGAATAACTTCTCATATTTGAAAAATATCCCCCCTGCAGCTTTGCATTTTGTTCCTGTATTTTGTTGATGATGAGCACAGAATCTATGAGCAGGTTTGATAGGCTTCTCAGAATTCCATGATATCTATAAAATTTTTCAGATAACTTGTGGTTTATGTATTTCTTTATGTCTCTGTATATGTATGCATATATGTATGCAACAATATAGAGCGATATGAACGTGATCTGATGTATTGTTTTCCATCTGCTGTAGAAATATTATTAACATCTTTAAAGTAAAATAATGACAACAATAGGCAGGGATGGTTTTTTTTCATTTATTATACAATGATCAGGGAACAGAGTATAACCCTATCTGAAGGTGATATACAGAAGTCTTTAAGATATTTGGCACTCTAGAGATGATTTCCTTGGTATGCTGCCATTAAACCTACCATGTGCCTTATTTTTTAGTATTCAGCTGCATTGGGGATTATTTTGCTGCACTCATTTTTTTTGTACATCATTCATTGACCTCATCTTTGTACTTTTTTCACCTGCCCACTTATTGGCATTCTAACTCACTTGATAAATGGAGTGCCATTTCTGCAAATGCAATAACTACAGTTTGTTTGGTAACAGAAAGGTCTGATCACCTCAGCTGTGATCCTCACATATTTGTTACCAACCCTCTTGGGCACAGAAGATATTAAAGAAGGCTTACAGAAAGCATTTTTAATAGATCCAGTGTTTCATATGAAATTCTGCACAGATAATTCCTGAATTAGAAATCTCAGACTGTAGTGAGTAGCTTACTCCAAGAGCTGTATGTTTGGTGTTCATTGTTCAAAGCAAACACATAATGTTAATGTTTGAGTAAAAGTATATCTTTCAATAATGTTTTAGGAGACTTTCATCTTGTGAGTACTCAGAAACAATCCAGTAACTTTCTCTTATATACCTATTCCTGCCTTTGTTCTTCCCGAAGAAGGAATTCTTGGATAACAATCTCATGCCACTCATATTAGTTTTTTTTTCAAATTATTTCCCCACCCCATTTAGAGATATTTTATACCAAGCAAAAGTAATTATAGTTCCACAAAATAAGTTTTGCTTTCTATTGCATCTTTTTAAAACCATAAATGAAGGAAGTATTAGTGTGAAGACTGACTATTTGATCTGAAAAAAAAATACATACAGAAAAACTAGCTTTTGGAAAGGAAACTGCAGTTTTAGGAAGATGTATTTGTTTTCAATCCTTAGCAAAAACTCAGGGAATGGATAAAAAGATTAAGTGCAACCATGAGGTCTTTTTGTTTTGCCTCTAACAAAGGACGCTACATTTAAAGCTACCTATGCGAAGGCTGGGAAGGAGGTCGCCTTCTGATTTGCCAAACTAGGAAGCATTTTTTGAATTAAAAAGGAATGTGTCATCTAACTAAAAGAGATTAACATTAAGCCCACAGCGTAAACAGCTTGGGTGGAAAAAAGGAAGCTGATTAGCATTTCAAGCTTTATCTTTACTGAAAAGAGACTGATGCCCAGAGAGTTCTGGCATTCTTCACCTTTTGTTGACCATCTGTACCTATGAGCTCCCCAACAGAGATGCAGCTCACTTGGGGACAGAAGAGCAGAAGGGCATAGCCTCCTCTACAAGAGCCACAAACCAAAAGCCACGCTAAACACCATCAATTAAAATTCATTAGTCCTGTAGGAGCTGCCCATTAGAGTGTTGAGTGTGCACAGATGCCGCTATTACAAGCATGACACCAATAATTAAGCACCAAAAGTAGGAGGACTTCACAGCCTATTTAGCAAAGATATGATCTCTCTGTTCTTGCATAAACTTTGCCATAACTTTAATTGCAGTAGATTTCACCTACATTGGTCAAAAGAAATATTGCCTTTCCTCTTATAACTGCTAGGACTGTTGCTTTCTAATTGGGTTTAAGACACATAACAAAATAGATGAGATTACTTAATGGAAAAAATGCTGTGCTATTAGAAGTGCATTAGTTATGATAGATGTCTATACTTAGTCAAGAAAAATTAAAGCCCAATTTATTCATATATATTTTCCTGTTGACTGTCACTGTTGACTGATGACTTGTCTTCAGAATGCATCTGTAATGCCTTAAAATAAATAAGAAAGAGATAGGTATCTGTATGCATTTTGTTGGCAATTGCTTTTTATTTCCATTTAAAGCTTGGTTTTCCAAAAACTTCAGAGGGTTGGAAGTGATTAATTTTTTTCTTGTTTTCTTCACCCGAAGAATGGGAATATCATAGACTTTTTCTGACAAAGAGCAAACTACCATCTTATTCTATTATCAGCTTACAAATGACTATGTGTGGCTTTTCATTTTTTTTATTGGGTTGGTTTTTTGTAATTTCTTCCTTAAGTTGTATCTATGCCATAAGTTAGAGCTTCTGTAGGAAGGGTAAGAAGTGTATCAGACAAACTTGGAGAAATTCACAGTTTAATTTATTCTCCCTTCCCCTCACCCGTTGTTTGGAGCAATGGATAATAATTGGTTCCTTAGAATTCAGTTTCAGTGTCTTATTTCATTTATTGAAGTCTTGTGAATTTATCTCTGGAGGAAACCCACCTTAATTCCAGTGTGTATGAAAAGTGGTGAACAATGGGGTGGATGCAGATCCCAGCTGCATGAGTTTTTTTTTTTGTTCCACAGGAAACAAGGTGGAAAAAAATCTGTAAGCTGGACATGCAAGTTCCACTCTCTGCCTATACCTACTGTCTCCAGGAGCTCGACAGTAAAAAATAAATAGGTCATTTTGCAGTGTTGTCATTGTGGTAGAGAGAAAGGAAAAATAATCTCTCTTAAATCAGGAAAATGACAATAACCGGCTCTTTTCCTCTAAATTGTCTAATACTGCAAGGTTAGCTTTGGAAGTTTGTACTGAGAATTTATGGAGAGAGAGAATTAGAGTGCCATACATAAAAATTTTAGTGTACAGTCATTAGAATATCCATCTATTTGCCAAATGTTATCCTATTCAACATGGGAAATATGATCACAATAAGAAAAAAGGACAAAACCATGACAAATAGCAGCTATTTGTAGTATATAAATGAACTGTAGAGCATAGTAGGAGTCCAATAATATTTCAGGATTAGTCAAATTCATTAACTACATTAAATCAAGAAATAAGTGAATGAATATGGTTTTTTTTTTTTTCCAGGTACTTTTAAAAATTATATTTAGAAAAGTTACTGACTTTTTTTCTGTGATGGCCGGATGCCCTGACTCAAGCAATGACAACAGCAGCCAGTGTTTTGTCTCTGCTTGTGCTCCTACTGTTATCTCAGTGGTGGAAGCAGGAAGAGCAAAAGTTGAAGGGGAAGGAATACAATACAAAGGCAGCAAGTCTCTAAGCATTACTTGCAATCACTGCTTTTGTGACACAATGGCATAATCACTTCCTGGCTACATATATACATATATGTGTATCCTTGGTTATTTTTGATATATATTTTGATCCATGTCTGATAATGAGGTCTTCTCTGCTGGCAACTTTTCTCTTGCAAGTTAGTTACAATGAAAAAAGAAATCTAGCTGAGCCTCCCATAAAAGTTAAAAAACAGTTTTGTTCAAAATTGTACTTTGATTGAAGTGCAAAAGTTCAAAGCCAAAAGCAGCTAAATATACAGTAGAGAAAATAGTTCACATTCTTTAGTAATGAAAAATATACCAATTTATCACACAATTTATTCTTCCAGCTTGACTTCCATTTTACAAAAGTAAAAGGAAAATTATAGATATATTTCACAGAGGCATAAAGAACTATTTCAAGTTCATTGTAAGCTGTGGCCATGCATGAAAAATGAAAAGAAGGTGACATATTGGTTTAAGTAAGTCGAGCCAAGTAGGAATGTACATAATAGAAAAGATAAAATATTCCTTAAACTAGTTGTGACTGGCCAGAGGTAGCTTGGCAGTCAGCATTAATATTTTCAGTACAAGGCAAATGAAAAAAAACTTGCAATAGTGAGAAGTGTGTGAAGTAAAATTTGCTGATCTAGTCACAAGTCTAATAATTTACCTGATTTAAATCATAGTTGTGTGTATAGGAAACAAAACATAATTTCCACATACTTAAGAAAATCTTGCAAATTAGATATAAATAGTAAGATTACCATATTTTCTGACACTGAAAATATGTCAACATTTTAGTCTAGCTCTATGAGGGTAAATATACATTAAAAGCTAATTTTGAAAAGGGAAATCTTGAACTAATTCTGCACTTATGATTCCTGTTTTGATCCAAGTTACTCTTATGCTGTTTTCAGGATAAATATGACTCAATGATTTACACTTGATTCACTGTTTTTGACAATAAATATGATTTATCTGTTGTTGAAGCTGGCATGCACAACCTGTGTTATGACTGTAAAGCAATGGTAAGTTTTGCACATGTGCCTCTCAGTTAGCAAGATGAGGAAAAAATATGGGTATAGTGGAACTTCCTTGAAGTCCGTCCAGCCAGCTTCTCCCCTTACTGAAACTCGGCTGCGAGGGAAGTTGCAATGCAGCTTAGCTCTGTCTCACTCAAATGCAAAGGTAGGATACACCCGAGATGGTTAAGGCTTCTGATTAAGATCTGAAAAGGCTTTCTGAACCACACAAAACCTCCACGGAGTTGTCATACGGAATCTCTATTCTTCTTTACTTAGGAAAAAGTAAAATATGCTTCTGTATTTAGTAGTACAGCATGACATAGTAAATTTCAGCTTTTTATTGTGGACCAAAACACGGTTCCATACGAACATTGATTCTACGTAGAAATACAGGAAAAATGTAAGCTCGTTAACACTGCCATGCATGAGTTCTCTTCCAATGGAGTAATTAAGATTCCAAATAATTTCAGGGTTTTGAGCTGTTTCATTCAGGTGGAATCTAAAACAATATTAACCTGCATATGAACAATATACAGAACTGGTGTGATCAGGGTTTCTGCAGGAACTCATCCGTTAGTTGCCCAATATGGCAACGACTCCTCCAGACTCTTTATCAGAGGCTGCAGTCTGCCTGCAGATAACACATCCTCCAAGCACTATCTCTGGGTAGCAATTCATTTCTGATACCATTCATACAAGAATGTAGAAATAGTCTTGACTTACAACACAGGACACTAGAGATAATGCTTAATCAGATTATCACTTCATCCAGACAAAGATTATTATTTACCAAAAAAAAATAAAAGGGTTTGAAAGCTTAAGGATTTCTTAGTTTCCTGCAGAAAGTAAAACCACTGGAATCTTCTGTGGGTTTGGGATGTTGTTATTCCTGCAGTGCAATTCTGCATTAAAGACCTTCCTCATTTTGTACCCTGGTAGGTCAGCAATAGTTTTTTGAGGCATCTGCATACTAAAAAGAGATAACAGCATTGGAAGTACCTGCATCATCACCACAGCAGAAATAAATAGTCTTTTCTCTACCATCACAGCTGAAAAGCTGTGTATACTTGGGATTCTGCTATTCTCTGCATCCAACAGGCTAAGCAGTCTCTAAATAAACACTGTAGACTACCAAACCTAAACGCAACCTAAATGAATAGTGACCTAAAAACTCACAGTCTTAAATCAATGTGACCTATATAAACTGCTTTCTTTCCTTTACCTGTGTTCGGACACCTTGTATGCAGTGAAGATCTAGATGCTCTGAGAAATATTTGTGCTGGAATACGTTGTGTATTCTTATGAATCCTGGTCTTGACAGAGCAGTAATTAATAACATTAAACAATGCTAATGGAGAAAAGAATACCCAGTACATAAAGAGTATATGTTTTTGAAGTGTTCTCATTTGTGTTCCCTCAGAGAGGCCCAAATCTCAGAAAGTTGGCATTCAGGAGATGTGACTTGCCTGTAGTTTTCCATTTGCAGGCAAAATCAGTTCAAGTAGAGTTGACTTAGCAACAGCATACTATCATCTTTGTTAACATTTTGAATTCTGAACAATGCCACAGCAGCATCAGTCTTAACAGAAAAAAAAAATCCCTTCTTCAAGCTGAAGAAAATATTTTGGGTTTTACCACTGTTATTGCTTCATATTTCTGCAGCTTTGACACCCATCAACCTGACATATTGTTGTCGAGACTTTATGACATTATGGGAGTAGTTTGTACAATGTTACCATGGTTCAAACATTTTTTTTTTTCATATCCATAGGAACCATGGATTTTCCATGTAATGTATTTGAGTTTCATCATCCTCAAGGATCAGGAATGTCTTTTAACCTTTAAAACATTTTTGCTATGACTGCTAGCAACATCTATTGTGATATATTTTGGAGGAATGAATATCCAAAGGATATATACCAACTCCTAACCCAAAATCAGTATGTCTTTGATACATTACACATACACTGCAGATGACAGGGATAAAAGAGCACTGATGGGAAAGATGTGGATTTTACTTATATTTCCTTCTTATATACTACTACAAACACTAGCATTCTTCTGAACATTCATAAAAGTAAACTCATAATAAGTGTATATTTGCAGAGTCAAATAATTTATTTTTTTTAATATTTGAAAACACATTTATTAGAATAAACTTTTTCTAAAATGTTACATACTTTGTTATAAAAAGGAGGGGGAGTATGAACTCAAGCGATACTCCTCCTAACTCTCCTAGAGTAGGAGACTTTCCACCAAATACACTTAATGTTTTTTGTTAGTTAAATAAAGCATCTTCTCCTAAGAAAAGCGTTTGATTTTTATGTATACCAAAACTTTTAAAGTCCTATCTTTATCTTTTCTGTCCGTTGAAAAGGACATTCTATATACAGATAGAAAATCTCTGTAGATTTCAATGAGCCTTTTGAGAACCCCATACACAAAAACTCAATTCCAAAACCTTAAAGCAAAGATAAATGGAAAGAAAATGTGGAAAAGTACTTCTTTTGGTAGGTACTTGTCTTTTCTGTTTCGAAAATCCATATGATGTGAATTTTCTGTGGATCTTTAAATCCTAACTTATGCTGATATTTTTTACATGCCCATTAGTTTTTAGTCTTCTTTTTTTTTTTTTTGTCGTCTTCTTTTTATTTGTTATCTTCTTTTTATTTCTCTCTTCTGAGATGAAACAAGTATTTTTGCTTAATTGGTGGCATAGGAATATAGGTGCTTTATGATTCGATTCTATGCATGCTGTAGACTTGAATTCCAGGCCTGTAGTATTATGTCAAACATGAGTATAATGTGAAGGGCTAAAAATGAGGAGAAAAGCACTTAAAGAATACCAATGAAGCGTAAAATTCTCCAAAACCTTTTAGAATAAAATCTTCTTTTTAAAGAGAATTTTAGAGTTACATTGAGTTTCTACATAATAATTTTTCTTTGGTCTAGCTTTTTTTCATTATTTAATTGTTTTGTGACTGTTAAACAAATTTTGTTTACTGTGTTCTTTAATACAGTCAAGATGCCCTTGTCTAATGCAAATTATTACATTCCTCAATAGGTTCTTGTTATGATTGCTGTTAGGGGGAAAAAAAACCAAAACACCTTGATACTATTAGACAGCAAACTGGGTAGATAATGTACCATGTAGGTGACTTAGCACATATAACAAGTGATTTAAATTTTGAACGCATAGTCTGCTGTAAAAGAGAAACAATGTACAAAAATAATTTATTTCTGTAAGTATTTATATGTCCATTGCTCACCCAAACTGAAGGAAAAATAGTAAGTCAATGTGTCATATCATTCCTTTCCTGGGATGGAGCATCACACTGATAATTGGTTAGCTCATTTCCAAGGGACCCTGCACCATATTTTCTAGATTTCTTTTTTTCCTCTTGTATTATTGGTTTAGCAATTCTTTGCAAAGTTCAATGTGGTTCATTAGCTTATCTGAAGAAAATGGATCTGGTACTTTCAAGACAGATTCTTTCTGTGACTTTTCTAATTAAGTCTCTTTCATCAAGCAAAAAGCTGCCCTTTTTACTTGACAAACATTTGTTCTAATTTGGCATTCGCTCTGTTTTTTGGTACTTGCACTTCTTTCTATCTCTCCCTCTCTCTCTCCACCAACAGCAGAAGCAGCTGTTGGTCACAGGATCACAGTGTCTGACATTTACTCTAAATGTGCTTGGTTATTAAAATAGCTCACTATTAGACAAGCTTATCAGCTGAAAAAATACAATAAAGCAGTTCCAGTATGTTGTGTGAGTACATTTCTAATAAAGTGCATTTTTAATATTTCAGTGCACCACTATTAATGCATGCATTTGTAGATATAAAATGTACCTTCCCTTAGAGGTGGTTTTGAATCCTGAGTAATGATGCATTAGGCAGGTGGGACATACTGATCCAAAGCAAAGAAGTACATTGGATACAAAGGAGGCCTAAATTTTATAGGGAGAGCATATTTGCCTAGTTTTTTATTAGCATATTCCAAAAAATTGTCAGTTTTGAGAGCTCTGCTTCAGAGTGGATTATCCTACAGGGAGGGGGAAGAAAGTTCAAGAAAATTTTAGTCAAAACACTTTTTCACAATGCTCAGAAAACCTTTCTCTGGACAGGCAAATCATTGATTAATTCTTCAGGTATGTACTTTTCTCCTATGTGAAAAAATCTGATATGAGGTCAAGTATTCACTGAGGAAGCAATAGTTTGGGCTTTCAGGTTTCCCACTGAACAGTGGGAAGATATGCTCAGGCTGTGACAAGCATCGCTGTACACAGTTTATGCTGCTATTTTTTAACTCTCTCTAGTGCCATTAGCTTGCCAACCATGTAGTCTGTAAGTAATACGTTGCAATAGCAGCTAAAATTGACAAGTGCTTAGCCCAGAGCATGGACTGAATGTAATTCATAGGGTTCCTGAGTTAATTTCCAATATCTGTTTCATCAAGGCAGACTGATAGATGGCTGCCAGCATCTTCTGTCTTTATCTGCAAATCCTTCTGTCTTTCACTGCCATCATTCTGGAGTTACTGTTGTTTGGTTTTTTTGGTTTTTTTTTCCTTCTTCTCTTTACTTCTCTTTTCCTAGCTCTCCTTTTCTTTCTAGTCTATTTTCTCCTTCTTTATTCTTCAGTCTTTATTTTCTTTCTAGAATTCTTTCCCTTGCAGTTGCTCCTCCCTATTTCCATAAATATAAATGCAGCTTACTCTATAGGCACATCATTCATTTAGATTAGAGGCCCTCGCAGCTAAAAGCAAGACCTTCAGATTTTATTGAAGATCATTTTTCCATGTGGCCCGGTTTAAAGTGATGTTTCTTTAGGGACTGCAGGATGAAATACGAAGTTTTCTGGGAGAGTAAATCTGAGATGTTGGACAGATGGTGAAGCATCAGTGCATCCACAGAAATGCATTTTACTTTTATATAAGGGATGTTCTCAATCAGTTTCAGCCTGAGAAAAGAGTTTCTCCTGTTGTATCATTGGCATTTCATGTGTTTTCTTTTGTTTGGGGGTTTTTGCTGTGGATCACATTTTGTTTCTTATTTGGTTTGGGGTTTTTATATCAATACGTATGTCAATTCAATTATAATAAATTTTAAATATATTTATGAATTATTTCTATTTGTGGCACTTGCCAACAGGAGCACGATTCAGGATGTCAATAGTGATAGAAAACTAAAAATCAATAAGACTATGGAAAAGAAATAAATATTCCCCAATAAAGTCACAAAAATAGTTTAATAAAAAATATAGCCATTTACTATGTCTTATGCAAATTAATTTTTCACTCCAGAAAAATGAACTTATAAAATATTTGTTATTTCAACTGTATAGAGTAACACTCATTCCCATAGATCTCATGAGTGTGCTTTCCAAATTCAACATTACTTTTGAGGTATATCTTTCTATAAAGGAGAAATGATATTTTTTGAACATTAAAGAATCTTATAACCATTGACTACACAGAGTACAGAAGGACACCAGGTGAAGTTTCATTCTATCTAGCTGCAATCACTTCTGCTCTGTAACCAGCTAAGGGGTTGTTTTGTTTAATAAAAGAAGTATGTAGCTTCCATGGGTAAATGCTTCTTCATTTTAATTCTGTTCTGTTAGCTGTTAATCAACCTACAGACAGTTCTCTCTTTTCTACTTGCTTTGTGCAGCTTTTAAATCACATGAATGAAAATTCTAAACTGCTTTTGAAAAAAGCTGACAGTCAGGAGTATAGAGTCTTGGGTTTCCATTATACTTTGGGCTTCCTGATATACATCTGTGCTGCCAACAGAGCACAGCCATTCGTTTCTCTTTGTTTTCTTTGTTGGGCTCTTGTTTGTTGGTTGGTTTTGGAGTTTCTTCTTGTTGTGGTGGTGTTTGTCTGTTGTGTTTCTTCCAATGAAAAGATGAAGGTATGCCATCAAGCTTTCCTACTGTTTTCCTGACCACAGTACTTAGTATCTTTGGTGTACATTTGCAGGTATGAGTGATCTATCAGATTTCTCTGCTCTCAGAAAAATCAATATTTACAGGGCTCTTTGGAAGTTCATGCCAATAAAGAAAGAGTTTTAATGGTAAAAAGAAAACAAAACAAAATAAAACAAAAACAAGCCAGCACAAGTAATATCGTGAAGGGCACAAACAGCCCGAGTGCCAGCTTATAGGGAAGGTCACTGCTGTTGGACTGGTAACTGCTAGTGGGGTAAAGGTGTAATTAAAAATATTTTCATATACAATTCCAGCCATATCAACATGAGAGATTTCTTAAAATAGAAATAGAATTTAAGGCATTTTAAAAAAATTTTGCAGTTTTTGTAAATATGTTTTATTTTTAGCTAAATCCTTCCTTGTGCAACTTACAAGAATTTATTCAGTATGTTAAAAAATAACAGTATATTTTATGATTAGTTTGGCAATAAATCTTAACCTGTACTTTTTCTGCAAGAAAAAAATATTATTTTGATTAATTCTTTTGGGAATATGTCCAGTTTCAGGACATGATACTTCATAAAAATAAAGTAAACTTAGCTTGCTATCCTATTTAGACCATTTCATTCTGTGCTTAAAGGATTTTGATTACATTTTATTATAGCCAGACCAATGTCAAAGATTTTTTTCTTTCCATCAAGTGAAAAGTGATGAGAAAAACACAGTTTGGAAGCTTTCCCATTGCTCATACTAGTTGAATCTTCTTTATTTGGTATCTAATTCCAGCTTGTCTGTTCAAAAAAAAATTCAGTAAATTAATACTATTGCTTTTTCAAATTATTATAAATAATTTTTTAAAAGGGCAACACACTGGAATATGTGTATATTGCAGGTGCAGTGGCTTGCACCAGGAGGAAGTCAGCTAAGAGAATGTTGAATAATTTCTTGTCCTTTCTCTCTCATCAGTTTTGAAAATAGACGTGTTTGTTTGTAAGTCTGAACAGCCACATACAATTCTTTCATGAAAAACATTGATTCAATGAACCCAAAATAATTTCAGCTGCAGATGCATAATCAATTTGCCCTTGGCTGTTCTGTTACTTGCCCCAAATATACAATTTTCATTCAAAGTCCTCGTATGACATACAGTAAAATTCAAATACAGATAGTCTAGTCAAGAATTATTTTTGTTTTAATTTTGTTCTAGGGATGTTTGCAGATCAGCACAGGGCAACAGGAGCTATCCTAAACATTACAGGGATATAATATAGTTTCAGGCACTAAAAAATCAGTGTATATCAATTCTGACTTGCAACCTGACAAACCAGCCTGTGAACAGCAGGTGGTGGGTAGATATTTCATGCCCTGGGAGGCAGGAAAAACAATGGGACTTAGTATTTGAAGGATGGCTGTTCATATAGTTTCATTTCACTGGATGCAACCTGACAGCAAATGGTGGAAAAAGTGGAATGTCAGGAAACAAGAGTTTAATAAAATGTTTTATATCAGCTATTTACAAGGTCACCTTAGGTTTCAGTACTATCTACTGAGATTTCCTGCTTTGTTACAATATCATTAAAACTTCCTGTAACCTCTGAAGTATTTGAGCAATATTCTCTTTCCAAAGAGTGTTTATATCAAAGATTATTGTTTCTAATGAAGCCATCTGGATAAACTTCAGGTATCATTTTATTAGCTTATGCAATATTTAATTGGTAATCAATCTTTGTCGAGATATAAGGGTTGATCAAACTTAGCAGAGTAACATATTCAGTTGGGAAGAGATAAAACTAATTTCATTTGTAAACTAAGGAGAGTATTTCTTCTATCAGGATCGGTTCTGCTTTTGCTAGTTTCCTGAGTTTCCTCAAATTACTTGTGGAAAGGTCACTTGAAGTTCTTCACAGAAGATTGCATCAATGAGATTGCTGCCCCCTGTGCATTGTCCATTATGTTATGTGTTGATATGAAGTGGTATTTGGGTGAAGCAATTATTTTCATCTGAAAAAATTCATCCTTTAACAGTAAATCCCTATTACAGATTTGTGATCATTTGTGCCTATAAATTGACATTCTTAATTTTCTGAAAAATGTGAATAAAATTTTAAATTGCTTTGAAGTCTTCTGTTGAATGAATGTTTCGTTACCCATACTAGAATATGTTGAAGATTGATGTAAATTTAGGACCATGTGACTTATTTAGGACAGGTGTTAATAGAGATCCGTGTGTTACAGCTCTTATTGCTGAGATAGGAGGAAAGTAGAGACCAACACAGTACTAAACGTTAAATTTTGCCAAGAAAATTCTGGTAATGAGGCTCATTGCCATACTTGGAATTGATTTGGACTGGAGACTTGCTTTTTAGGTGTATCTGACAGGAAAATAGCTGAAAAGGAAACCACTGTGGACTGTCAGGGTGTAATAAGGGATAGAGGAAGCAGCAGGATGAGAATAGATCTAAATCTGACAAGGACTGATGAGATTACAATTAAGGCTTAGATTCCAGCCACTGGGGACCAATGTGTGAGTATTTTTTTTATGTATGGGAGGGACACAAGGGTTTGACTTTCCTCCTATCAATCATCCACATGTTAGGTGTAAGAGATCAGATGTCTAGGAGTAATGTATTGTATGGATGTGGAGCCAGCCTGGGCATCTACCATTTTGGATTTACTGGTCAGTGAATCAGAAGTAACAGAACTTCATTTATAAACTTTGTTACCAGGATGTGCTCACCAGCATTAGTTTCTTAGTGGTGTTAGTTTATCTGGCAAAGGGCTTGTGGGTTGGGGTTGTTGGATTTGGTTTCGAGCAACCTGGTCTACTGGAAGGTGTCCCTGCTGATGACAGAGGGACAGAAATTGGGTGATCTTTCAAGCCCCTTTCAACTCAAACCATTTTATGATTCCATTGTTCTATGAAATAGAAAACAGCCAAGCTTATGAACCAGTTTATGAGCCAGATCACTGATTTCCCTCACTAATTGGTGGTTTTCATACTCTTTTGCATCCCTTCTTCTCCTTGTTCTCTTCCTGTGAGGTTTAGATCTGAAGCATCCATGGCCTGAAAGGGTTGGAATGAGGGATGTGGTCAGATTTTAGAAAGAGTTGTATTTACTGTAGCTCTTTCAGGGATCATTTGACTAAGTTTAAGTCTTAGACTGGCAGGGGTCACAGGGGTCATGCATAGCTTTGGATTGGGATCCATGTAAGCGTGACTTCTAACCAGTAGCTCATATCAGGCAAGGCTCTGTGTGCTATCCACAGTCTTCCCAGTCAGCTTTTCCTCCTATCCTATCTGCCTGCACACAACCTCACACAATTTCATATTGTATAGGTACCAGCCCTCTCTCTTATCTTTCAGTGTAACATAAAAGACAATGTAGCTTCAAAAGAAGAAAGGTTTAAGGTCATTTTCTGCTCCACTGTCTGAAGATAATGTTAAGGAGGGTGTCAGAGAGGGGAATTCCTCTAACTGAAATACCTGCTTTAAAAAAGTTTCTGTTGATGAATAGCTCAGGCTTTATGGGTAGGAATTCACATTCTAATAGGAATACCAATATTTGGAAAATCTAAAATCTATATACATGTGAAGAGACTGACAAAAAGAGATTGGGGTAAAGATATATGCATACAATTGAAAAAAACCCCAATAATATAGAGTAACATAGGAAAGGTGAATATGGAATCGCACATAATACCTGATTGTCACAGATGTATTGCAATAGACAACACCACAGACTTGGTGCAGGCAAAGAATTTCCTCCAATACATGAATATAGCTTTTCAGAACAGATCAATTGGTCTTGTGCAAAACAACAGAATTTCTTTTAAAATCTACAAAATCAACTGCAATTTTATGACTTAATGAGTCATTGTAGGAAATAAACCAATACTCCTTTTCCTGTATTTTTCCTGTTTCAAAAACATTAAGCAATAATAAAGGAGAACAGTGCCATTTTTCCATGTAATTGAACATTTGCTGTTGCTAGTGGAAAGAGGACATTATTACATGTAAATTAATATGGACACACAGTCTTTATTACTTCTCTAACACATATTTTTTCTGGTTGCTTACAAAGGACTTTTTCTTTTTCCTTTCATCTTCTTTGAGTTGTAACTCACTTCTTCCTACTGCTTCAAGATAAAATTTTGGGTTGTTTGGGGTTTTTTGTTGGTTTGGTTTCATTTGGTTTTGGCTTTGGATTTAGGATTTTTGGTGACCTTTCTAGTTGCTTTGGTTTTTATTACAACTTTGAGTACTTCAGAATCATAGAGATTGTTTTCAATTCTGGGTCAATAATGTGTTTAAAAACTCTAAAAATCAGAACAAGTGTATGAACTTATTCAGTTCAAAGCAGCTGTACATAAACACTAGTAAAGTTTATTTTTCCTAAAAATGCAATAGTTATGTGAAGCTGACTAGATGCCCTCTGAAATATATAAAGAGAGAGATATTGTTGAAAGGTGATTCATCCAAACAGCCTTAGACAGCTAACTAAAGGTAGAATGAATTGCCTACTGGAGGTGTCTGTCTCTGTCCATGTACTTCAGAGAAAGAATAGATGACTAATTTAATCTCCCAAAGTCACTTCTCTACAAGCTTGACTGACATTCAATAGAACGAACCTTTCCCTTAGCTCTATTTCAAGAATTGCACAGAAACCTAATTAAATATGTAACAGCTTTGCAATACACACTTTTAGCCATGGATTAGGGCTAAACATACTCCTACACCTAAATAGTCTAGGTGTTTGAAAAACTCCAGGGAAGATTAAAAGTGTTGAAGTACAGTTTAGTGTCTTTGAGCATATAGTAGAAATTCTTCTTTCTCTACTGGAGGTTCTCTCTCATGATTCTCATATTTCTTTACTTTCACTGTGCAGTCATCTCAGCTTCTACCAGCAAAACTAGCTCAGAAACCAGGTCTTTATATAACCAGTCTTTTTTGAGGCATTCAAATTATTTCCTTTGATTAGAAGTTTTTATACTGGATCTCAGCAGGATACTTGTTCAGAAATCCAGGGATTTTTTTTTTTCTGAAAATTAATGTACTTTTTTTCAAACATCTACCTTTGTCAAGATAAAAATATCTCAGTTTCTGTCCTGAATGTCCTTAAGAGGCTTTTAAGTAGAGGCTGTCTTCCAATGCTACTGCGTTCAGAAGTTTAACAAAACTCTCTTGTAACTTGTACTCTCTAGTAACAGAAACCCTTAAAAGTAAGCTTCTTTCACACATGTGCTCCCTGCTTTGCAGAATACTCTGAAAATATGAACGCCTACCTCCTGTTTTAAATTGTTAACTGACAATTAATTTCCCTGTGTACTTTTATCTAATGAGTGCCTACATACATATGGTACAGAATATCTTGTCCTGGCAGTCTTTGTAGCAGGCAGATGTTAAACTTGTTAGATTAAAGCCAGTACTCAAAACCCCTTCATTTTTCTGTGTTTTTCCCCACCTCTTCCAGCGCGCTGAATCTATTCAATCATGTACTCAACAGGACTGCTTTTTTTTTGTTGTTACTGCACAGAGAGGCCCTAGAGGACGAAAAAATCTGCTATATGGTATGATTTTGCTTGGTTAGGAAAGCTTTATTCTTGAACACTAGGAGGATCGTGGGCATATGGTGAAGACTTGAGCTACATGCAGTCCTTTGGATAGGGAGGACTCAAATATCAATAACTAGAAAAAGTCGTAAGAAAATAATTTGCTCAGCATAGAGTGTTTTTAAAAGTAGGTCCCATGCTCACATTCATGCTCTTTCATTGCAGGAAAATTCTTTGTCTTACTTTCCTTGAATGTAAAATTATAGTTTTCTTCCCCAACTAACTTAATTTTTTCCTGTCATATATCAGTTACAATGCTGCCAGAAAGCAGAGAACGCATATTCTTCTGTCCCAAGTTAAGCACAGTGGAAAAAACATCACTGTCTTAAAATCCTTACAACCCAGGCTTGACATGGGATGAGATTCACCAAGAGTCTTTTTAGAGATGTTGATTTTTAATAACAGCCTGAGAATTTAAAGTATTTTCTTTTCCTCAGCAAAGCAGGAATCACTGTTAAAAATCATTTAAGAACTAATGGATTTAACCCCATCTCCTTAAAACAAGGGACTTGCAGAGTTGGACAGTTCATCACATTTCATTTGTTTAATTTTAGATGTATAAAGTTTTGACACTGACATTTCTGCTGGTCATAATATAGTCACTGGGTTAAAATTTATGGCATAATTCTCCTGATCTATTTTAATATCCAAATTAAAGAAATATGAAGAACTTTGAATTTCAAGAGCCTCTTGATTGATTCATGTATGCTCATCGGAAGTCAAATTTTCAAATCATTCCATAAGGTGTTACACAGTCGAGTTTACCAGATTATCCTAAATCTGTTGGTTTTAATTTTTTTTAATTAAAAACATTAATTAAAAACAATTTTTTCATTCTTACATTTTCATTTAACAGCCTAATATGACCTCGCTCTTCACTTACATGCTCTTTCTTGTAGCTCAGCAGTTTTAATTTACAGAAAAGACAGGGACTGTAGAATCACTCATGTCTGAGAAATCTGGTGGAAAGAATCCTATCAGTAGATAACAGAAATGGTCTGTCTAACTGAAGAAGTTACTACCTTTGGCTATATGATATCTGCGAAGATGCAGTAGACATGTGGACACTACATAATGTGAAGTAAAACAAGCAGAATGGGGGTGGCTTTCCCTGGTTTTCAGGGTGTCTTTTTCAGAAATCTGGGTCAGTTAATTCTTTTTTAATAACATATAATCACAGTGTAAAATTAAAATTAATATGAAATGCAAATATCTGAAAAGTCAGAAACTGATGAGATATAAAATTTTAATTTCATTAGAAAATAAAGCATTCATGTGATGTAATCTAGTTTTCTATTATTTTCTAATATTCAGCCAATTACTTTTGTAGGGTTCTAAGTCGTTCCGAATTCTAATGTTCAACATGCAGGTTTCTGTCCTCATAGAGGCATAGATTCATTAAGGTTGGAAAAGACCTCCAAGATCATGAAGTCTGGACTTTGATTGAATGCCATCATGTCAATTAAATTATACCAGTAACTGTCATATCCAGTCATCTCTTTTACATTTCCAGGGATGGCAAATGCGCCACATCTGAGCACAGTCCATTAAAATGCTTAATCACCCATTCACTGAAGGAGTTCTTCCTTAAGTCCAGCCTGAACCTCCCCTGACACAGTGTGAGGCCATTTTCTCTCATCCTCTTGCTTGTTGCCCGAGATAAAAGGCTCACACCCACCTGGCTACAACCCCCTTTCAGGCAGCTGTAGAGAGTGAATAGGTCTCCCCTGAGCCTTCTTTTCTTCAGGCTAAACAATCCCAGCTCCTTCAGCCACTTTTCATATGGCTTACTGTGGTGGTTTGACCTAGACTGGATGTTAGATGCCCACCAAAGTCTCTCTATCACTCTCCTCTGCAAATGGACAGAAGAGAGAAATTATAAAAAAAGGCTCATGGGCTGAGATAAGGGCACAGAGAGATCACTCAGCAACTGCTGTCAAGGACAAAATAGACTTAGGAAAATCAACTGAATTCACTACTAATCAAAATCAGAGTAGGTTAATGAGAAGAAAAACAGATCTTAAAAACATCTTTCACGTTTCCCTCTTTCCCAGTCTTTATTCTGAGTTCTTTACCTCCTCTCCTCATCACTGCAGGGAGAGAGGGAGTGGGGGTTACCATCAGTTCACTGCATGTTTTTGGGGGTTTTTTTTGCTGCTGCTTACTCCTCAGGGAAAGAAAACTATCCTGTGGGAAAGGTCCAGTATGGAGTCTCTCCCACAAGAGACAGTTTCAATGAATGTCTCCAGTGAAAGTCTGTCCCACAGGCTACAGTTGTCCACAAACTTCTCCAGCCTGGGTCCTTCCCAGAGGGTTACAATCCTACCAGGAAACCTGCTCTTGCATGGGCTCTTCTCTCCATGCGTCCCTAAGTCCTGCCAGGAAACTGCTCTGGCAGTTTTCCAGATTTCCCACGGAGTCACAGCCATCTTTTGGGCATCCACTTGCTCTGGCGCAGGGCTCCTCCAGGAGTTGTAGGGGGACCCCTGTGGATCTCCATGGGCTGCAGGGGCACAGCTGCCTCACCAGGGTCTGCACCATGGGCTGCAGGGCAGTCTCTAATCTGGTGCCTGGAGCATCTCCTGCCCCTTCTCCACTGAACTGAGTGTCTGCAGGGCTGCTTATTTCACATATTATGACTCCTCACTTCTCTATTGCAATTCTTTCTGGGCAATAACAGTTCTGCCTTCTCAGGTCTGTTATCACAGAAGCATCACTATCATCTCTGTTTGGCTCAGCCTTGGCCAGCAGTGGGTCCATCTTGGAGGAGTCTAGCATTGGCTCTGCCAGATGTGGGAGAAACTTCTGGCAGCTTTTCCTGGAAATCATCCCTGCAGATCCCCAGTAGCAATGCCTTGTCTCATAAACCAATACACTTACTCTCTAGACTCTTCTCCAGCTTCATTTTCCTTCCCTGGATACACTCCAGTATTACCTCAGTGTCTTTCTTGAAGGGAGGGGCCCAGAACTAGATATAGGACTGAAGGTGTGGCCTCACCAGTGCCTTCTTGTCATTACCACAAACTTTCTTATGTGATACTACTTTTAACTATGGAAACCTGTTGTATTGCGTTATTTTATTGTTATTAGATGTTTTGTTCTATTGTTTGTACCCCCCCGTTATAATTCAGTTGCCCTAATTCCCGCCTACCCTTGATCAATCAACCCAAGCCCCAACCCACCTTCCAGTACCTTCCCTGTCCCTCACTCTAGTCCCTGCCCCGAAGACTGTCAATCCCTCCTAGTCCCCCCATCCTTCTAGTATCTTCTGTATCAGTCATCCCCTTCTTAGCATATGATTTGATGTTACATGTATTTCCCCGCCTATGTTTCCCCCTATTCGTTGTATGTATAACCAGCCCTGCCTTATGTTACACCCCCAAACTGTAGCCATTGGTGCTGTATTGTACCCTCCCTTGGGGGAGGGCCCCTATTTAAGTTGCTGTACACCTGTGTTCCCTGCCTTCTGCGGTTCCCTTCCCCCGATCCGGATTGTCCTCTCTCTCTCAATAAATCCCGCTTCCCCGGAACCTCAGAAGGACTCTGTCTCGATCCTTTGCTCCTCCCCGGACACGTGTACGGCCGTGAGGGTTCAGAGCCCTACCCACATTCCGGGTTCCCCTGAATCCTGGAAGTGGGCCACTCTCGGCACTGGTCTCGCCTTCAGGAGCTAGCTGGGCGAGTCGGAGCGGGGTGGAGAAGGCGGGCCGTGTCAGAAACCTAAAAAAAAGACTGCTGTGATCAAAGTTTTATTCATAAAGCTGATATAAAAGTTTCAGATGTTACATCTTGCTCAAACATTCCCATTTAAAAGTTGCATATGAAAAGTGATTTCTCTCAATGTAAATGTACTATAAGGCTATATCACAAGAAGTTTAATTATGCATCTGAATGGGTTTTGGAGTTAAAAATACTTGATTGTATATTAGGCAGATTATATGTTAGTTTTGCCTGATACAATGTGGGCCAGAACCAAATGACTCTAGCAGTCACATGTTTCTAGGAAAATCTTTCATTTCTTCAAGTGAAAAATAGTATTGTGTTATTAATTTGATGAAGCATGAATAGTCCACTGGACTTGAAGAAGATTTGCTTTGCTTTACCTATCAAATTTAAAACCATTCTGAGGCCGTTTATCCAATGTCTAATATCAATATGCAAACACTACTGAGAACAGGAATCAGATTGCAAGTTTTCCATTGCTCAGCTGAGCGACTGAGCATTGGGTTAGAAAGTCTCTTGTTTGGCTACAAAAATAGAAGATGATAAACTAGTTGGTTGAGTTTGAAACTACATGTGTAATTCCATCTGAGCACCAATTAAAATCCTCACAGAAAAGCCATTGAAGTATGGGCTGGATGAGTAGACTGTAAGATTGACTGAAAACTGGATGAGAGTCTGGGCCTAAAGAATGGTGATTGGTGAACAAAGGTTAGTGAAGGCCAGTAATTAGCAGTATACTCCAGGGATCAATACTGAGTCCAGTCCTGTTCAAAATCTTCATTAATCAGATGGATGATGGTGCAGGGTCTAGTCTCCATCAAGTTTGCTGATGACCCAAACCTGGGAGGAGTGGCTAAATCATGGGAGGGTTGACATTTAGAGAGACTTCAACAGCCTGGAGATGCGGACTGGCAGGAATCTCATGGAGTTCAACAAGGGGAAGTACAAAGTTTTGCACCTTAATAGGAATAATCCCACTCATACATATGTATGCTGGGGGTCTCTGTCTCATGGGGTAATATTATACAAGAGGTTTGATAAAGGCATGCCCCTAAAAAACAGATGAAACATTGCCTTTTTAAAAATAATAAGTATTTTGAAAATAAGAAAAAAGAAATAATTTTCTAGGTCATGAGCATAGGAATTTTTATCTTCCATTGTGGCTTGAAAGCTTGGACAGATTCAGGAGAATTCAGGCAAATTTTATAGGAGGGCAGGGGGGGACTGAAATCACAGACTCTAGGACTGATATAAGGAAATTTCAGCTTCCTAGGAAAGGAGACTGTCCAAAAAAACCTTTCATAAAACTAACTACAGAATTGGATTATGTGCAAGAGAAATAGCAACTGAGTTGCTAAATATCAGTGGTCATCACCGCACACTTAAAACTGAAACAAAATCTAAACTTAAAGCTTAAGGTCATCGTTCTGAATTTAGCAACTGATATTTTAAATACAATGAAGCAGTGAAGAACTCTGTGAAAAAAAGATTTAGATGATCACTTATTAATGGAAAATAGCACACCAACAAGGAATGTGGATTTTCAGATTGCAGGAATTATCTATTGCCTAATAATGTATTAAGAAGTCAGTGTTTCTTTTCATACTCAACCAAGAATCCAGTTTCTCAAAAAATTATATCTAAACAAAAAAATAAGTGAATTTGTAAAGGAAATTTGTGTTTACATATCAAATTTTTTGAGCAGCAAGAATATCACATCATCATCATCATCATCTTTAAATTATTCAAAGTGATTTAATAAAATGTTTCAATTCAATTAGTTTTCTGCATCACTCTGAATAAGATTTCCTCATCTAAATATTATGTTGCTATAAATCACATGAATGCAAACAAAACTGGAATAAAGTCCTAAGTCAGGATACCTTCTCTCAGTCTCTTCCAATGTCCTGTCTGGAGTTTTTGCATCTTCATATTCTGCAAAAATGAAACTGGGATTATAATGTTCTCTGGAACTAATTGCAGAGTAGGAATGTTTTCAGAAAACACTTAGTCCAAACAGAATATGCTTTATATATGCTGAAGGACAGCAGCCTGGAAATAATAAACTATTTATTTGCGAAAACTCAAACAAATCAATAATATGTCTTTCTTCTAAAGCTGCAGTTTCTCTTTAAAGGAACAAATTATAATTCTTTTTGTTTGAACTGTTGAGCTTGACCCTGGTGTTAATTGAGAAGGAGAGGGAGAAGAGACAGTAAGTTTGTTGTTGATAGTTCTGCTTTTCTGCTTTATATGTACTACATATCGACAGACAATCCACTGGCTACTGCTTGTAAGCAAAAGATTGAGCAGCTTTATTTTATCCATGAAAACTATAAGCCTGTGTGACACTGCCAATTGGTTGACAGAAAGAACACATCATATTTGAAGAAGATCAACAAAAGTGTTATAAATTCTCAGAACCAAAAGTAAGTATCTAAGAAGCATTAGATAAGGATGATTCTCAAGCTTGCCCTGGATATCTAGCAGTTAGATGTCCAGCCCTAAACAGTTGGTTAGGCTCTCTTAGGCATGTTCAGCTGGAAAAGTACACAGAAAGATATGTACTTTGGAAATCCAATCTCTCTCCATCGGCTATATAAAAAACCTAAACATTTGTCTTACACTAGGAATCTGAATTTTCCATTAATAAAGCCAAGTAGGATGCATCTTCGTTTGGATCCAGAATATCAGAACTCTGTCTTTTGGGAATTAAGTCTTTTTAAAACGCATGAAAATCAACAGACATTGTTTTTATATAAAATAATGATTTTCACAAAAATTTACATTGGCTTTAGAACTCTTCTATAGAATTGCCATTCTCAAATACTGTTTCTTAATTAGTTTCATCTGGGATAATTACTAACTACAAAGAGAAAAAAATACAGCTTACTGGCTTTTATTAAAATAACAAATGCGTAGCTTGGTAATTTCCAATATATATTTTCATACATTTTGCTATTTTCCAAAGTTTTATGCCTTCTTATTTTTTTTTATATTAATCCAAAGAGCTTTTGAAATTAAATATACAGTTGACTGCACTTTAAAAAAATATTATAATCTCCTGTTTACTTGAGTTTTTCTCTATGGGATTATTGGACATATCAGACATTTCTTTTGTCACTCAATCAGATATTTTAGTGGGATCTATCAGACGCTCTTTCTTCTGGGATGTCTGTTATAATACATAAATGTTGCACTGCATCAATATTAGGAAGCTCAACATGTTCTCTATGAAACTCAAGGAAGTCATTCTGCCACTTGGCTCCTTAGACTCCTTTTTTCAGTGTCCTAATTTGCAGAACTGGTTTCGTTGCTAATAATGAGATCAGAATAAGCTGTTGCTGCTCTCCCTGCATTGAGTGACAGATACCCCCCTGCAAAGAGCAAGTTTGCGTGAATTTTTTTCTGAAGAATCAAGCTGTTAGCTCTGTGACTAAATGCCTATATCAGCAAAGAACTTTTAAAAACCAGAGAATGTGTTCTGTCTTTAATCCCAGAATAGAGTACTTCCATCTATCAAGTAAAATACACTGTGTAAAACCTAGATGTATACTTGAAAGAGTAAAAGAGGTGGCTGTGCTTATTACCCTTGAACAAGTTTCAAATGTGTCTGTATCAAGAAAAGTTGAAGGTATCAAAGAACTCTGGAATATTTAAAAGGTTGCCTTTCTAAGGTATTTGTGGAAGATAATGCCCTCTTTCAGGTCAGTTGAAGTGACAAGAAAAAGCTATGCACATTTTATTGACATATATCTGTGTAGGTACTAAAAGCATACCAATTGGTGTGTTATCAAGTGAACTGTCAAATAACACCAGTAAAATGCTATTCAGAGGATCTCAGGTTCTTAAAACATTTTTTACTTTATTTCAGAACAAAAAAAAAAAAAAAAGCCATTTGCAATCATAATGTGAGGTTGTTGCCCTTCCCTCTTAGGTCACTCCTTTTAAGAAGACTAGAACTTTATGGTGGCTGTTTACCTTTAGTGCAGCACACAAGGAAAATGATTCCCCAGTCACACTGAAATTGGTTGAAAGAAAGAGGAAATCATAGATAGGAAGACAATAGAAGAAAGAGACAACAGAGGCAGGGGAATAGGCAAAGGAATAAGGACATGTAATGTGGAGGAAAATCCTTTCAGAGCAATAGCCATGCCGTCTCTCATGGACTGTGATCCCAAAAGCTGTCACAGAATAAGCTGCATTAATCATGGTCATTTATTGTTGAGCTCTGAAATTTTACATGATTCTGCAGATGATGAAGTTCATAACCACTCCAAAGAACATGGGAAATTAATTCCAAATGAACAGAGTTTCAGGATACAGGCAATCACACAAAATAATGGCAGTGCCACTAGGGTGTAATTTTCATGAACTATAGAATTATCTTTTTATTAAAAAAAACCCCAAAACAACAAACAAACCCAGAAGCAATCAAAAATCCCAGCAAACAACAGCTAAAAAAACCCCAACAGAACCAATCAATTAAGCAAACAAAAAAAATACAAACTCAAAACCTTAAAAAAAAGAAACAAGGAAACAAAAAAACACCACAATCGAATAAACCAACTAAACAACGAAAAACAAAACCAGAAAGAAAATAAAATGTTAAATTGTTGCAACTCATAAGAAATTTTCTACCACTGGAGGGCTTGTCCTCAAATAGATATTTCCAGGCATATCTATAATCTATGCTGCTAAAACTGTATTGTTTTAAGATTAGTATGGACATTCTGTTTCAAAATAATAGTAATTTTATTTGGAATAATTACACTAATGTAATTATTCTGGGACAAAATAACAGTTTTGGCATACGGAATGTCCACATGGGAGCTAAGACTGATAAAACTGTGGCAGAATAATTAGTACAGTGTATCTATGCCAGGAAATATCTATATGTATACAAGCCATCATGTCAATATTATATTATTTTTACTTACATTCCTTAGGGGTTTTGTTTGTTTGTTTATTTGGGTTTTTTGTTTTTTTTCCCCTACTGGATTTTTATGTTGCATATAGTGTATCTCATTCTTTTCATTTAGAGGACCATTACGAATGTTCATATTGAAGATGTGCAGCTATGGAGCAGGTGAGGAATTGGGAGCCATGTCCAATGAAGCACTCAAGCAGGATGAGCCTGAGCTCTACCTCAACAGCAAGAGGAAGGGTTGAGTGACAGCAGTGGGGGACTGCTGTCAGAGGGGGACAGAGGATGCTGTGCCTGTCCACCTAGCTTGCTGCTCAGGAGGGCTTCCTCCTTTCCAGGTGCTTGGATGTGGAATGTTACAGAGAAACTGCCAAAGCTTGTCCATCCCTTGGAATGTCACTGCTTTCTGTTTTCCCTGATGTGTCCCAATGATTCTTTCTGGGACATATGGAGCAAATTTCAAGTGTGAATGCAAGACTGTGGGGGTGAAAGGCATGGAGCCTGGGGTCCCAGGCAATTTTCTTCTCAATACTGAGATGGAGATAGAGGGTAGATTTAGACTATTCGGAAGAAATTCTTCCTCTGAGGGTGGTGAGGGTCTGGAACAGGATGCCCAGAGAAGGTGTCCCACCCTTGGAAGTGTCCAAGGCCAGGTTGGATGGGGCTTTAAGCAACTTGGTTTGGTGGAAGGTGCATGTCTATTGGCAGGAGTATTGGAACAGATGATTGTTAAGGTCCCTTCAAACTCAAACAGTTCTGTGATTCTATGTTTTGCCATGAAGATGGTTGAAAACTTGAACCTGTTTTTTCAGTGATATTGTGAAATCTCCAGCCTTGCAAATATTCAAAACCTGACAGGAATGACCCTGGGCAATATACTCCAGCTCTACGTGCCTTGATGAGAGAAGCTGAACTAGATGATTTCTAAAAGTGCCTTCCAGTGTCAAATGTTCTGTGATCCTTTGATTCTGTAAAATTAATATATTAAAGAACTGTTCTTACTGTGATTATCAGAATTAACATTTCTGCACTTTTACTTAGCCTTGGTGAGCTCCAGTTATCAGAAACCTTTTTCAGTATTTGTCCTTATAGTGATAAAGTTGTTCTGGGAAAAAGAAATTACATCATAATTAAATGTTCAGCATCACTCAATGGTTTTAATTTGGCACCATAGTTGTCATAACAATTTTTCATATTTAATACAAAGATTATAGAAATATCACATGCAGTGTAAGATCACACATTTGATGGTCTAATACCCAACCATGCGGAAAAGAATCCCTGCATCATCAGGGTAGGATGGATAATTTTTATATAAATTTGAGTATTTGAAAGGATTGATAAAAGATATATTTTTGAGGCCTAAAATTTGATACCTTTAAGTCCAAATTACTTTTATTTCCATAAATGAGAAATGTCACATATGTAGTGCCAAAAAATGTATATAATTTTGAAATTTTGTGATGGTGCAACCTTATTCCACAGAGGTCTTTTAAAACGTCCCCCTTGTTAACTGTTACCCCATAGTACAAAGATTTAACAATGTTTGCAGATAGCAGAATGGGCCACTGACCTTTTGGGAACCTGCAATTGAAAAGTCAAAATTAAATTGGGAGATTTTTCGTCAACATTTCATAAAGAATAAATGCACTAAATGTCAAGATTTAGCTCACAAAGAATTTAGAATTCATTGACAGTCATTCAAAGAATTACTTATGATAAGCATCAGACTAGACTGGGCTACAGGAAAGGAAACCATGAGTGCCACCTGTCCTCATCTTATACCTTGAAATTACCACTGAAAAATTTGGTGAAATATTTTACAGTAACATTTTTCAGACTGCATTGGGTGGTTTTCCCCTTGCTGCTCTCAGCATCATGGATTTTTTTTTGGCAGAAAGCGAAGCAAGGTGGTCATCGGTCTCAAATATTTGTTCCTAGATATTGCTGAAAGACAGAACTTCTGTTCTAATATGAGTCTCAGTGACTGCATCACTCTGGAAAGGAAGAAGCTCAATGATGTTGCCAAGAAAAGTCCCTATCACACATGCTGATCATGTTATTTTTTGGGGGGGCACAGCTTGATGTTGGCTGGAAGCAGTTCATCTTGTATCTCCAGAAATTTTCTGTGCTTTCATAATTCCCCTCCTGACATTCATTTTTCCAAATATCATGAGGCAATGTTATGATGTTAATTAATACCACATTAGTTATTATTAATATGGCATTAATACCTGTCTTTTTTTGCTTGTTGCAGACATTCATTCCTAATAAAAGAGGGATCCTAACACAAAGGAGAATAATTTCCGGCTGAGACAGACTTTCAACTCCAGTTCTTGCTAGCAAAACATGAATCCATGAAAGCCTTGGAGCATTTAATATTATGATTCTTAGTTAGTATTTATTGCTATTCAGTGATGAAGGTCATATTGAATTTAAGTTTTGGATCCATATCTGCATGGTTTTTTTTCTTCTAGTTGTGCTGCTGATCCACTGCTTTGTACCTTCGGCAAGTTGCCTTACTTTTAGCACTTACTTATAGCACTAAGTGGCCAGGATGATTAATTAATTAATGGACCATACTCTAAGAAGTTATATCATGGATTCATGTGGTGCATTCTTTTTACAATACTCTGAAAATATTCAAAGTCCTGGGTATTAAATGTGAAGAGAATATTAGTATTTACTATTTGATATTCAAATAAGAAGACCAGAAGATATTCATTCAAATAAGAAGACTCATACTCTGTGTATATTTCCACTTGCAAAATTTTAGTTTTACAATGAAAAAGTAAGTTAAAGCTAGGAGAGAGGCTGAATTTTTAAAGGAGGATGGCAACTACAAAGGAAAATGACTGATAGAAAACAGGGGATGTATGTTAGAATAGTAAATTACAGAAAGAATGGGGCTCTAAAGGGGCTATCTTTCATACAGAAGAGAGAAAAAACATCAGAGAAAGCAGACTCATAAAATATACTAAGGGATTAAAGTGCAACTAGCCAACTACAGAAATGAAAGGTTGATGATGATGTGACACTGATGAAAACAAGTAGCTAGAAAAAGTAGTATGAGAGTTAAAACAGTTTGTGTAATTGCTAACAAGATCCTGCAAGGAAGAAAGTTGTAAAGTACACTTAATTAGAAAGAAAGGAGCTGTATGTGTGTGTGTATGTATAAGAATATTCCTGTAAGTGAAATTTAATATCACCAAAATAATAAATCTTAGATGATGCTCTACTTCAGTAAAGATTCAGACAAGTTTTTCTCTCTTCTCTCAAAATTTTTGAAGTTTTCAAAGCAAGAGTTTCTGAAGAAATGTAGACAATATAAACCACTTACCCTTAAAAATCAATTTACTAAAGGGGATGCTGGAACAAATCCAAAGCTGATTTGAAGATTAAAGAGGATATGATTGTGGTGACAGTGGTGCCCTACAGAACTGAAGTGTTTGAGAAAGAACAGTATTTCTGCATTGATTGTTTGACCTGTATTGAAAAAGAAACATGAAAGTCAAAGCTCTGCTAGGTACTAACACTGATAACTGGAGAAGTGTCTTTGTAATTGAAGTAAAAGCATGCCAGAGAACACTGTGTGCAACTCCACCTCCAGCTGCTACTTCTAGCACAGATCAATAATGATAATACATATCCCTTAGGAAACAGCCTAAGATTTTCTATTTATTCCCCCACTGCTTGGCCTTTCCAAATCCAGAGTTTAAATCAGTGAAACAAGTGACTTAGAGAAACCTCCAGTACTAAAGAGAGACCACAATTACTGTCATCAAAAACTTTCCTTCACTGAGGTAATAATTTAAGAACAAATTGTCTAACCTTTCATCAGTCCAGGGCAGATTATGACCACAGACAGCATTGAATCAGTCTACCAATAGAAATCATAGATGGCAATTTTCTGAAACCAAATCTAACATATATATGCAGGTTACAGAAATAATTAAGTAACACATACAGATGAACAGATAGATACATGCACAAGATAGAGCTAATCATATTTTCTCTAGTGCTGTACTCGACTTCAACCAAAGCACGACTCAGTAGACTCTTTTGGGCATTTAGTGTCACATTCTTTAACTAGTAAGCAATTAATCATTATTATAGTTATGGTCTTGTGCATCTTTCAACTGCCAGGACAAAAAAAAATCCTTTTTGCACAGCTTTACTGTCAACGAAAACTGTTACAGTTCACTGGAAATTTCATTCTTGAGGGTAAATTTCTGGTGATATTATTAATGAGTAATTCCCTAGATAATATCTGGCTTGGGGATAGTATCTGGCATTATCATGATTTATTCTTATATCTCAAGTGGTATAAGATGAGGTGCATGCACTGTAAACCTATTTTTCTAGGCCATACAAGCCTTACATGGAATTCTTTGGTTCTACAAATGGTCTTTTAGTAGATTTACTAATCAGGATGCTCTAAGGATGCAATGCCAGCATCCACTCGGGTAATTATTTCAGGATTTTTGTAAAATCTTTCAGCACCATGCTTCTCACTCTGTTGACTTTAGAAAATAATTTCAAGCAAGCAAAGGCTTGAGACCAGCAGGACAGCCCTTCTTGAGGATCTGAATAATAATACAGTCCAGGGAGTGCGTCTCCATGATGAAAAACACCAAAAGCTATCCTCAGGTGTTGCAGAAGCTCACTGAGCAGGGAATCAAATTCATTGCAAAGCAGATAAAACAGTGATGCTTGAGGCAGGATGAAACAAGATCTAAGAAAATAATCAGACCCCTAGAGCAAACAGACTTAGATGACATTTTCTGAACTGAACAAGGATCTCCATTAAGTGATCATTCACAGTCATATTTATTGACAGGATCAAAGTAGGAGGAAGCAGTTTGAGGACACAGATTTTTCTGGACCATGGAGTCCTGCTAACAAGGACTCATAACAAATGGGGGAAGAACTGACATGATATAGAGAACATTTCACAGAATTATATTCCTTTGTGTTGTTATTGTGCCTTATCCCTCCACATGTGACTGAAAGATATGGTTGATTATATTGGATCCCTGCTTCTAGCATTAAAAGTAATTCCTACATTTATTTCTTTAAGACAAAGCTGCCACAGGGGACAGTCCGCCACTCTTCCCCCCACCTCCCCTGTATATATGCTGAGCAAGATACCATATATACAGTATGAAATATCCCTTTGGTCTGTTGAGACCAGTTGTTCTGCCTGTGTCCCCTCCCATCTCCTTGTGCATTCCCAGCTTCCTCACTGGTGGCATGGGCTGAGAGGCAGAAAAGCCTTTGGTGCTGTGTAAACCCTACTCAGAGGTAATGAAAACATCCCTGTGTTATCAACAGTGTTTTCAGCACAAATTCAAAATTTAGCTATTATGAAGAAAATTCACTCTACCCCAGCCAAAACTAATGCAAAGCTGATACAATAGGACCACCTCAACATGGTATCAAGCCTGCAACTACCTTCCAATTGCATACATCAGGACACACCATTGTTCTGTTTGCACCTATGCAGTTCCAGAGTTAGCTTATCTTTTATATAGCCCCCTAGAAATATCTGTACAAAGATATTGCATTTTTTTATTTTCCTCTTCAGCAAAATTTGGTGCACTGTGACAAGAACCAGTCAGTCCAAAGAATTGCTATGCTGTTTGAGACCCAGGGAAGGATGAGAATAATATGCCTTTCTGCCTCATGATGTTAAACACCGATTATTTAGTATGAGCATTTCCTTAGTATTACAGTCTTAGTTTATTGAAGAAAAATGTCCATAAATAAGCTAATAGTTTTTCCAGTTTCTTTTTCTATGGCAAATAAAAAACACCAACCAACATCTATTATATAGTCACAGGTAAGCAACAAAATAATTCAGTCTTTTGATGCCTTGATGTTATGCATATCTATCTCTAATGAGCTTCAGTTCTGCATTGCCAAACATGAGCAATACAATTGTAAAATGAGTGCAATATGTCTACATGACACATGTTGAAAAGGCGAGCTCATCCTAGGAATTTTCAGCCACAAGAAATAAGCTCTGTGGTTAGGGCAGCAACTACTCTGACTACAGTTAGTCTTTTATCTTTCATTACTCTCTTTTTTGAGGGGACTTAGTCCTTAATATTAGAAGAAGTTTCCTAAATAAAATTGCAAAAAGTATCTTGTCTTAAAAGGCCTAAGTCCCCTGACACTACCAGCACAGTCTCCCTTTATCTTCAATTAACTGAGTAGAAAAAGGAAAAATTCAAGAATAAACACATTGTCTTGACCAACTAATATCAGGCATTGGAACAGGGCTTGTGCTTTACGCTTGGACAGCCTTAGGGGAGAGCATTACAAAATTATAAAGTATTAAAACAGTCAGCAAACTGACTCGCAGAGATGTGGTGTCCCCCTGCTACTGTGGAAAATACTACTTAAAACCGCAGAGATGAAAGACCTCTTAATCTATTGAGGGAAGAATAAGATTCAACTGAAATGTTATGGAGAAACTTGCTATAATTCTGCAGATATTTAGTTCTGCTTATGGCTATAATACCATCAAAAGAGCCCTTGGAAACTAAAGTGGTAAGAAACCAACTTTTACAAAATAAATATTTAACTTGTAGGGTGGCCAAATTATTACTTGTAGGTAGAATGTGACCCACATTCAGCAGCTCTGCAATGCAGCCCGAAGCAGTTTTATAACTTATTGGAAACACACAGCTTATAGGCAACCATAAATCCCAGGACATGCCGCTCCTGAGAAAACAGAAACTCTTCTTATCCCTCCTTTGGCTCAGAAACAGATTGGTCAAGCTTCAGGCAGTGTATGCAGAGAGCCACTGGCCCTCCAGATTATCATGGCTCCTCTCTTTTTAACATAGCTATTAGCTACTCTTAACAAACTGTAGATTTGCAGTGCAAGCAAGGCATTACTGGGATGATGTTGCTTCTCTCACAACAGAGCAATTTGTTTTCTTGAAGTGCCTCAGTAAACCTCTGGTTACGTTTTAACAGGGAAAAAGAGAAGTAAACCTCCAACCTGATTTCTACTTGCATAGCACTGTTACCCTCCAAGGCCAGGAAAACACATAGATTAGCAGCTGTTAGTGATTAGGAATCATATTTATGGTAAAATTTAGCCATGACTAAGATACAGGTAGGAGAGAGGAATTTTGACCAATGACAGGAGGCATTAGATTGGTTTTGACCAATTCCTTTCTCTTAAGAAAATCATGAAGAAAACTTCTTAGCCCTAGCCTTGGTTAACTGAGGTTTCATTTCACCTGAGCAAGTGGAACTTTAGATCTAGACACATAAGCAACAAGATGATACCTAATTCAGCCTCCCAACCTTTTTTTTAATTCCCAGTTTACAATTCTGGGATTTTCTAAACTGAAGATGAAGTTGCATTTTAAGATACAAGACAACCATTCATTGTTGAGGGGCAGTATACAGTTTTACTCAGAGACAAGCTAGCTCGGGAGGTTCTGGTGCACCAGACACCAAGCTCATTCAAAAAGGAACACTAGGAATAGTTATCTAAGCAGGACTGTGATGACTGAGCCAGTGGAAGTACTTGTAATACTTCTAGGTATTTCCATTCAATTATTTGAACCCCGAAAGGTATATACTTTGTTAAATCTCTTTTTAAGGAAATCTTATGTACTGAAGTAGGCCGGGGTAGAAAGTGGTCAGCAGAAGAATTTACAGCTGTGGGCTGCCGAGATTTTTTAATATTATATAGTCTCTTATATAGTCGCTTATAGAATCTCTCTCTGGAAAAAAAAAAAAAAAACAACTTCTAAAATCCACCAAAATAATGAAAAAACATGAAAAGAAGATATGAAGAAACCCCCAAAATCTGTTATTTTTCAGTTTTATCTTCTTCAGTCTTGTTCTCTTCTTTTTTCTGGTGCTTACTTCTATATGTTACATTTTGTTTGTCCTTATATTCCTTCTCTACTGTTTCTCAGTGTGTGAATATTTGAAATGCCCTAAAGGTACATATCCAGCCTTGTATATTCAATTCAATTTCATTATGTTTGTAGATTTCACTCCTGAAATAATAAACTCTGCAGCATGTGGTGAAACTATAAACTTTGCAGGCTTGTGGTGCATTCTGAAAACTCTAATGGCATTGTCACTGTTGTACCTGTCTCAAACCATCTAGGATTTTAAAACCACTCCAGTTTTATTCCATTCATTTTTTTTTAATTTTTTTTTTGTATAATATATGTTTACTTGCTGTATAACAAAAGCTCTTGATTCTGCATTTATACACTAAAGCTATGATTAGCATTTGTTTATTGTAGTAATATAACTAAATTGTGATAATATTAGTGATCCCATAGTTATACTACAAAAATTACTTTTCAGGAAGGACTAGGAGAGTCATTGTTACTGTTGTTATTCTCGTTTCCAGAATGCATGATGCAGTTTTCAAACATAAAATAAAAGGTGCTTATACCTATGTGGTCCCCATTATCATGGAGATTGATCTCCTCACAAACAATAGAGATTCCTTTGGTGGAGCAAGGACTACTATTTCCATTCTGCTTTTCAGAAAGATGGTAATGTAAAGGTCATGACGAAACAAATCAATAAGGTATCTAACAATTCAAATGCAAGTTTTTAGGCAACTTAATTGCCTAAATCTCAAAGAAAACTAGAAATCTCAGCTTTGACTACCTAAAGTCTTCCTAGGTTGGTGAGGTTTGTTTCAAAAATGACCTACCTACTTAGATTAAGTTAGTTGTGTAGATGCCTTTTATTATCAATTTAGAGCTCTTCCGTGAATTTTTGGGTCTTCCACCTGTTTTAAAAGAGGATTCATCTTTTTCTCAAGGTGCCTGGTTCTCTCTCATTACATTATTGGAAGACGGGCAAGATGAATTCAGCTTTATCTGACTCAGATGCAGTTGTGTGATAGGAATGCAGCAGAAGAGATGGCCTCAAGAGGATCTTTACTGTAACCTCAAAGCTTTAATTTGTGTACTTGTATGATGGTCCACTATTTTTAAAACATTACTATGCAGATATACAGTCTCTTTAAATAGCGGATTTGAAAATGGAAATAAAATGTAAACAAAAAAGAATAATGATTTTAGAGGCATTTATATATTGATTACTTTTTATAGCAGGTGCAATTTCTGTAGCTGACAGTACATTCAATTTAAGAATAACTTGTTCTCTTTCTCTCCAGCATCATTTTATGCATCTAGATTTTTCTTTTATGAAATCAGTTTATTTTCATCTTTAAAAATCTGTACAGCACATTTCAGGACAGCATGGATAGAAGAATGTTGTTTGTATTACTGACATTGAAATACCTAGTTATGAATAAAAGAAGTTTGTGACAAACTGTTGCCAAAGAAACTAGGCAAAATTCTGTTCATTTTTTCCCTCCTTTTTAATCTTTGAAGTTCATTATAATTTTTTTATTTCTATTGATTTTACATGGACAGAAATCAGACACTGGTTATAGGCAGCATAAAACTCCAGCAAACAGAAGTTCATTCCACATAGGACTTCTAAGATGTAGTTCTTGAAAACTCAATGATCTTATTTTTTGATTTGTCTTCTTTTTTTTGCTAAAGCTTATGTTTTAGTATTTAATAGTCTAATGCAGGACCTTCAAAATAAAGGAAAATACTTGTTGGCAAACTTAATATTTTTATTAGTCCAAAGCACATGATGATTGCAATTTTTTAAAAAATATTTTCTTTCTAAAATTACTCACACTTTCAAAGTAAAGCTCTGCACTGCAGTATTATATGTACCCTATCTGGTGTTTCTCAATACCTACTAATTTTAAATTCACAGTACTTCATAAGCTTTACTTACTATTACTACTCTCCCTATTCAGTCTGTAATACAGGCTAGTATTATAATAAAGCTATTGGTATCTAGGTTTCAGTTCAAGATCATTAATCCTATAATACTTAAAAACTTTACTACTTATTGCTACTTAACTGGCTGAGAGTGTAGGCCAGATTAGTATTTATTCACTGTTAACAGTGTACTGAAGCAGGCATGGTTTCTGTTATAAAAAATATTGCTTAAGCAAACTCTATCAAAGTGTAGAGCTGGGCATACTGTAATGTCTGTGGCTGTAAGAGACTAAATGAGTGAACATATAATCAGAAGTTCAGGTTTCTTTAGGAAAGAAAATAATAAAGAAAAGTGTAAACATTAGGTAAATGTTTAAGGAAAATTTTGGGAGAAGGAAACTTCAGGAACTGAAGCCTGTATACATTCAACCTAGTTTAAAGATCTTACATAAGACATCCAAATAGGGTTGCAGTTGATTCAAATTATCCACATAGGAAGTGGGGAGGCACTTCCAAGTGTTGATGTAGATTGAAAATCTATTTGGAGACATTTGTCCCTCACCATTTGACTGTAAAGAAAGTTTAGACTGTCACGTCACTAAACAGCATGTCTTCAAAGCTCCCAGATTTAGGTAGGAAGAACTGAGGCCCCCAGGGAATGCTTCATCAACATTTACAATGAAGAACTGAATGAGAGAAAATATTCATTGAAATGGGGAGGAAGAAGGTCAACCTTCAGTCAATAGGTGTTCATTAAGTCCATAGACACAATAAAAAAGAGTTAATTTCATTCTCTCTAGATATTTCCTAATGAAGGTTTATCATCAAAAGCATTTATCCTGTGCTGACCAAATTGTTTTAGATTTGTGCTGCAGAATTTGGAAAGTGACTGTATCAGGTAAATCTAAAGGTTCTTAGAGGTTCTTAGGGAACATTTAGTCCTTCTGAGCTGATCTTGGTTAAGTTCCTTTGAGTCAGGGATATTAAAAGAAAAAAGAGTGGGAAAAAAGTTACCTTTCAACCTGTAAAGTGACTGTAGCTCATTTTCAGTAATTGTAGTTTTGAGTTTCTTCTTTCTTGCTGACAGAATTATTTTTATACAGGGTTTTATTTCTAGAAGTAAAAGTAAAAAAGAACAAATTTCTCTATCAAACAAAACTCTTGTTCATGGATTGAAATATATTATAGTCTCACCACAGATTACTTGTTTATTTTTAATGGTTGTTTTCATTTTATATCTACCTGTCTTTAAAACAGAAGACTGACTAGAAAATGTTATTGTTGGGCTTTACAATAGTTACTGTGGTGTAGCTGAGACTGCACCATATGGTGAGTCTCCTATTGAGTTTCCACCATGTACAATTTTTTTTTTTTTTAAGAACAAGGTACTCTGCCTTTGCTCAAAGCATAAATTATTACCATTTTACTTCTTTACTGTTGTTATTGAAGTTCTATATCATGACTATAATTTCATTGTAGAAAGTATGTTAAGGGCTTGTTCATATATACACACAGAGAAGTTTAAATGCAATATAAAATCACTTTCATCTATAATCATTGCTTGTCTTAAAAAAAACCAACAAAAAACTACAACAACCAAAAAACCCCACAAACTACAAAAAAACCCAAAAAACCAAACAACAACAACAACAACGACAAAAACAAAAAAACAAAAAAAACCCCCAAAACAACAACAATAACAAAACAACAAAAAACCCCCTTAAATGTATTTTCTCCTATCTCTTCATCAGAATATGAAAAAAAGTCCAACCCAGTAATTATTTCATCAGATGTTACTGTTTCTTACCACTGATATTTTTCTTGCTTGGGTGCTACTTCTTCTGTGTTAGTTTATCTGAAATGACAAATATTTTGATGAGTATTTTTAAATTAAGGCCACTGATGTATACCAACATTTTTCTGTTTAAATGATGATTGTTCTGTTTGAACTGTGTTTTGACTTTTGTTTGTCATCCAGTGGATGCATGGAGATTTTTGTGTTTTGTAGAATATTTGTCACATATAAAACACTTTACCATACCTTTTCAGTAATGGCTGCTTTTTTTGTTATTTCTCCTACATAGAATTATGGCTATTAATGAAGACACAGTGACATATAGAAGAATACAGTGCACATACATATATATATATATATCATATTTTTAATATTACAATTTAAAAATTTGAATGCCAAAGAGTCAAATTTACAAAGGCCTTATTATTTTCAGATTGGTGCATCATTGTATGCCACTTTTACGAACAGAATCACAAAAGGAGAGAATGGTTGGAGTCGAAAGGGATACCTGGTGGACATTTGGTCCAACACCTCTGCTCAAAGCAGGTCTACCTAGAGCAAGTTGCCTGGGACTATGTTGAGACCATTTTTTAATATCTCCGAGGAAGGAAAAATAAGGTGTTTTCTGATGTTCATATAGTTCCTCCCATATTTTAGTCTGTACCCATTACCCCTGGTCCTATTGCTGAGCACCACTCAAAAGAGCCTGTCTCTGTCTTTGTATGCTTTCCTAATATATTTATATACATTAGAAAGGTCACCCCAAGCCTTCTCTTCACCAGACTGAACGATCCCAGCTCTCTCAGCCTTTTCTCACAGGGTAGTGGCTCCAGTCCTTTAATAATATTTGTGGCCATTTACTGGACTCTTTCCAGCATGTCTGTGTCTCTCTGTCTTACTGAGGAGTGCAGAGCTGGACACAGAACCCCATGTGTGGCCTCACCAATGATGAGGAGAGGGCAAAAATCACCTACTTCAACCTGCTGGCAATGCTCCTCCAAATGCAGCCCAGGATGTCTTCTTTGCTTCATGGGCACAGCTTTTGGCTCTTGTTCAAGTAGGTGCCAGCAATAACCCCAGGTCTTTTTGTGCAAATCTGAAAAAAACATTTTCTTCTAAAATGTGAACCACTTATTGAAGGAGTTTTGCCTTGTTTCAATAGTTTAGACAAAACCAAGACAACTAGTGTGTGAAATAATGTTGGGATGTGTCCACATCTATGTGCATAATCCAGAAACCAGTAGAAAATATGAAGATATACTAGAATAGGCATTCCACAACAGCCTACTGGGAACACACTTTAAAGAATATCTGTTTTTATTAATTGTGTAATACTTCCACAGGTCTGAAATAGGAAACCATTTATATGGTAGTCATGCATTTCTGAGTTATTACTGAGTAATTATTTCTCTGTATTTCTACATATAGACAAGCTCTAAATGCAAGCAGTACTTACACTTCTTTTGGAGTAATATAGTTGGAACCATGTAAACATGATCCAATGCAAAGAAGGGCCTGACAATCCAAAAGCTTTCCCTGAGGATTCATAGATACAGGTACTGACTGGAATGGTCTGTGGCTGACACAGTAATACATATGGAAAGCAGCAGGCAGCATGCTCCTCAGAGAGGAATCTTGACCATGTCAGAAAATTCAGCACAGCAATTGTGAGCAAGGAAGCTGTCAGTTCCTGTTTGTCTTGACTTCATTTAGGAAAGAGAGACTTTGTGCCCAATCCATGGAGGTAAACCAGACAAGTAAAAGGCATCTGAAAGATATCTGTTTCACTTTATGACGGAAATTTAAAAGTTAGACCTGAATGTTACCTGTCCAGGAACAGCAATACGTAAGTGAATAACATAACCCATTATATTGGTTTAGATCAACACTACAAGGGCTGAAAAGGCTCTTGAGAAGGAGAGACAAGGAGAGTGCAGGGTATATTGTTACTCAGCAATTCACAGAAAGAGAATAGTCAGAGACAAGGACACAAGTCTCAAAGTAATAACTGTCCTCCCCAGATGGAAAAAAAAAAAAAAATTAAGAAAAAAAATAGGCAGATTATAGCCTTTAATCAAGAGAGTTTTCTGCTATTTGTTTTCTGAATTCTTGAATTCATTATTTGAGATGATAGGACATCTATGATAGTCATGTCAGTCTGTTATATGGATGTATAAAGACTCCACCCTGAGAGAAGAGGAAGCTTCTAACTCCTGCTAGGGTGACTCAAAGCACTGATCTAGACAAATTTCCACTGCTGTATGTCTGCTTTTTCTGGTCTTCTAAGTGTCCAAGTCAGGGAATTAATAGCAAAGCATCCAATTGCCTACATTTCTCATGTGTGAAACTCCAAGTGTAGTGCTGGAACGGAGAAAGGAAGGGGAAAGCAAAAGTAAATATCAGGAGGTTTCCAAGTGTAACTTTGATCAGTTGCAAAGGCCACTTTTTGTCTATGGTAGTCTAACTGAAGACTTCTGTGATGCATTTATTCAAGAACATGCAAACTCACTAATTCCTGAAATACAGGTTTTTATTGGATTTATTGTCAGGACTGGGCATTAACCTTACATATGAGTTAGTGGATCTGCTATGAAAATCTGATTTAGCAGACTTCTCAGGAGATCATCTGTATGCTCATTTCATTTCTGGGTAACAAGCCTCGGAGAGGAAAAGATATTTGACGAAAGGGAAAGAATACAATATCTGTCATTTTTACCTCCAAAAGGTTTACTTGTATAGCTGAACAGGGCTATGAGTCTGATTTATGTATTACAATTAGCACTTAATGTATTCAAGATGCTGTGGTGAGAACTGCATGGACTGTTATGTCATCAAGTTAGCAAACACATTGAACATCATTAATAAAAGACATGCTAGAATTCACTACAATATAAAGACAAACACATTTCAGAGCAACTTGTGACTGCTGACACTTGCTTTCATTTAATTTTTATTAGCTATTGTTTATTACCTGAGTCAAGGAAAATCTGTTCATTATTTTATCAAAATTCAGACAGGTGTTTTTCTAAACTGCTCCTCAAAGACTCTTTAACCATCTTCTTCCATTGCGAAAATACTCAGGGAAACTATTAATGAATATTGCAATATTGCACAGATGCCACGGTGCAAAGTGACCAAAGGGATAGAGCAATAGTAAATGGAATTCATTGGAGTAGGTGGGGGGTGGGGAAAGAGAAAGAGTCAAGGACAATTTTGCTTAGACAAATGAGTAGGATGAGATCTACAGCCAGGAAAACAAATGAGGAGACTGAGAAGGAAACAAATGAGCAATAAAATAAAAGCCCACAGGGCAAAGCCACACTTGTGGTGAAGGGAACCAGCAGTATATTTAAAAGGCACAACAGAAGAATTTTGTTTACAGTCTTCCCTATAAGGTGCCATGAGGAAGTCTAGAAGTTTGTCTGCTGTTATGCAGTCATCCTCCAAACCAGATTAGGTCATAAAATCATGAGTTAACAGCTGTGAACTGTGAAAATTAATTTTCTGTTGTTATATCTCCTAAATAATTCAGGAGTAGTGTGATGTCTCTATTTTGGACAATGGCAGCTGCACAAATGATAGGATTACTGAATTCTAGTGCAGTGATTACATGGAGTCCTTGTAAAAGATGGTTCATGCTGCAGTGATAGAAAGAAGAACAAGGTGTGGAGTGGATTTTGATAATGGTAAGACAACAGACATGAGTCATGGCTTGGGAGGGTCAAACAGAAAATATGGAAAAGCATCACCCTAGGAAGGTTTGGGGAGCACAAGGAAAGATTGCTCAGTGAAACTGTGCTATCACCATCCTTGCAGTTATGCAAAACTTAGCCAGTCTAGTCAAACACTGACCTACTTGGCTTTGCAGCAACAGTACTGCTATGAAGGGGGCGTTGGACTAGATGACCTCCAGAGGTCTGTGCCAACCCTTATTTCTCTAATCTGTGGTTGTCTACTTCTGTGAAGCCTTTTCCTTTGAGTTAATTACTGCTGCTGCTACTGCTGTGCTACAATTCCAGGTAAAATGTAGCAAATCAAAGAGACAATGGAATACAGAAAAAATAAACTTCAGAACTTGGAAATATTTACCTTAATTCCTGTGGTTTTCATGCCATATATTTTTGTATTGGAAGAGAAGGTAGTTCAGCACCACAATCCCCATTTTATTTTTTTAAGAACAGAGTAACCTCCTAGCAGACTGCATACCTATTTTGTGCCTATCTCTTTTCCTGAGACATAAGTGAAGAATTCACATCTTTAATCCAATTAATCTCCCCTGTCTCTTCCCTATGGTTAGAATATACTTCTCTGATTTCTGCTGTGCTTCTTGCTGAGGATCCTGATTCTTTATGCCTAACATGCTCTCCTCCAAATACACTGCAGCAACAGCATTAGTCACTTTGGGACAAAGTGCTCTTGGATACAGAACATTGTTTTCTTCAACAGACACACAGAACGGATGGCATATCTGAAGCTGCTTCTACAATGTCTTTTAATGTTTCTGACCTCCTCTAGTGTAATTGGAAAGCAGCACATAAGTAGTGCCTGATTTACCCTTTTTATAGACATTTAAAATCATGCAGTGCATGTGATTTTAGGACAAGAGGGAGGGTGGGGTGTAATTTTTACGTATGCTTTCTAAAAATAAATGTAGTGTTTCAGATATACTCTGAGCTGGTGCTAATGAAAATCCGTGGCAGATTTTGCCAAGGATTATTCATACTGTATTCTGTGGTAGGTTATACAACGCATGAGAAATTTCTTCAGGCACTTCCACTAACACTTGTAAAACCTAGCAAATGCCACAAATCCTTCCTGTTTTAGTTATATGCTCCAGATAACGCTGGCTTTCTACTTTTGACTCGTCTTGGTGTGTAGAAACACTACATTTCTAAAATATTTTCATTTACAGGCTGTTCTTTCCCTCTTTGGCTCTCAATTTCTCTATGAAACCCCTAGAAAAATATTCTTACACTTCACGGTGAAGGCAGAGTCTCATCTAATTTTCCTTGTCTAAAAGTTAGGCATCAAGACTAAGATAATCATTAAGGCTATAGTCTTCAGCTGAGAAATAGTGAGCGAGAGAGAGAGAGAGCGAGAGAGAGAGTGATTCATCCTAAAAGTATTGGACAGCTATTTCAGGATAGCATGAAATTTCCTCTGGGAGTGCCTACTTATTTCCTTCACTGACTACATATGATGCTGCTCACTCAACTTCAGAAAAGGTAACTTTAGGTGCAGTGGGTCCTTTCCTTGGATGTATTTCCTAGGTTGCTATATGAAGACTTCGGAACATGAGTTTCTGTGAAATAAATCTTGACTCATGTGTGACTGATAATATTTAAATGAAGGGGGTTAAGTCTCTGGTGATGTAAAGATATTTAATTTTAGGTATTCATATTACAGCAGTATTTGGAGAATGTCTTGTATTTGCTATGAAAAATCAAATTTCTCTCTTATAAGGATATTTTGAAAATTGTATAAGTAGGACAGGGTCCACTTTCAGAATGAATTTTCCTAAGACTAACTGTTGTCAGCTATTTTAAGCTATATCAAGTCAATATTACATTAACAAATACTTGGAAGCACGGTCCCTTAACAAAACAGCCTCATCCCCCTGTATGATATTTTTAAACAAAAGTTTCAGCTCTGAAGAAACTCTGTATCCTAACAATACTCTAAATCATGGTAACAATATGGAATTGATGGGTTGTGTAAAATGATTTTTTCAGGGTTTTTTAATAGTTTTTCCTCAGGTCAATTTTTAAAACTTTGTAAAAGATTAGTAAGCATTAAAGAACTAAACCCAGACAAAGATTTAATAGTAGTAAAATTAGTTTAGAAGCATGATTGCTTAGACACAAATATAAATGAGTATATAAAGCAGTATTTGAGCTAGTAGAGCCAGTGATAACAACTTAACTTTAATCATAGAATCAAAGAATCATAGAATATACTGAGTAAAAAGGGAATATCATGTTCATCAAGTCCTGCCCAGTGCGGGATTCCTAAAATTCATATCCTGTGCAATCTGATATGTGTTTTTCTAAAACATTTTTAAGCATATGAAAACACAAAATAGTGGTTGATAATTTCTAGATATTATTCTCTGATGGTTTTTATACAGTTACTAAAATCAGTGTATAGAAGATTATGGATGTGATTAAAAAGTGGATTTTATGGAATAAAATACTTACTCCATCTTGAAACCCTTGTTTTGTTTTTAATCAGCTTTTAAATTTCTTGTGTTTGGCCTAATTATATAACATTGAATATTTTATATTTCCCAAATTTGAAAAAATTATTTAAGGTCAAAATATGATTGTTATTCCCTTAGAATATTTATTATGATAACCAGAAAGAAGGCTAATCAGGCAGTATAGAGTTATTGTCCTTGGTGTAAGATGTGACCTAGAGAGAATTTGAAAAGTGGCACAAAAGAAATTCTTCTCTTGCCCTTACCAATTGCTGAAGTAAACTCATCTTACCCAACAAATCCTTGTGCAAGCTGCTTTAATATGGCTTGAATGTATGGTTCTGTGCTAAACTACACCAAGTGATACACACTAGGCACTGTCTCACATGTATAAGCTAATTTCTTTACTTCTTAAGTCCATCTTTCTCCCCAGACACATCATAAATTCTTTCATAGACTTGTCAGTCTTCCTTCTGAAATATGAGTATGGATTCATGCATTCAGTTCTGTCATACAAGATGTAGCATGTACTGGACTACTAAATATTGAGTAATTTCTTTTGGTTAAATTTGTCAAATAGTATATCTCCTCTTTTCCTCATGGTAACAGGGAAATAATTTAAATAAATGTAAAAGATAAAAGATGATGATGATTCTGATAAATGTTGGTTTCCTCCAAAAAAAAAAAAAAAATTATTTGTGTTATAGAAATATATAAGATAAATGTATATAAAGCAGAAGATCATAGGAGTGATCTGGGAGTTCATGGAAATGGGAGTGCATGAAAATGTAGTTGGGTACTAGACAGATTGTTGTCCTGTGCTTGATATTATTGTTCTGTGAACCTAAATGATGCAGGGAGGTAGTTGAGTCAGGCCCAATAGGGAAGACAAAGAAATATATTTTTCTCTGTCCTTATTATCGTTGTCATATATTATGTACAAATTCCCATAGGTTGTGTACCAATGAAATTAGAGACTAGAGAGGAAGAGGACTTGGTCCCATCTGAGCAATGATCTCTCTGACAGGCAAAGAAGAAATACAGGTGAAAAATTTGGAAGCTGTTTTTAATCTAATTTGGTAGAGGAAGAAGCAAACTATATATTTACTGAGCTGGAGTAGAAGCCAAGTCATAGATGACAAAGAACTGTTTCTTCTAATAGTTTCTCTGTGGCTGTAAGAAACTATTTTCTTGTGTGCAGTAGCAAACAACAAGGACTTCAGATATTTTATATTTATCCTAGAATGTCTGTTCAAGGCAAAATATCTTGTTTAATTCACTTTTTGGCTGGAAAAAAGAAGGAAAATGTGTTCTGCTAGTACTGTTAGAAAATGCAATGAAATTTATCAGTGGAACTACCTAGGAAAGATGTAATTTGAGATCCCTTTGAACAAAAAAACTGCAGAAACAGTGGTGTCTTGGTAACATTGTATTCTATGAGTAGTTAGAACTAGGTTTATACCCTAACTGTTCTCCTGACAAATCCTTGGACATTGCCCCCAGGCAAGTTTCTCCATTGCTGGGATACTTTCTGAAGAAGTATTTTCTGTTATTGAAAATCATATAACATTCTGTGAGTTCTCATGATTTCTTGAAATTTGCAGATAAAAAAGGCTGTAAAGTTTAGAGTATGCATTTTAGACAATTATGTGCTTCACATGCAGGGGATATTACGTTCTCTATCATATTTTGGGCCCTTGAAAATGTTCCTTCCGTAGTAGATAATATCATCTGATGGGCAATTTGCGTACATGTCTTGCCTGTCAAATCTCTTTCCTTAACTATATACTTGAATGTAAGTAATGAATAATAGATGTAATGCCATTCAAAATCTGTCATGATGTCCTGGTGTTCTCATTTATATCCGACTGATCCTGATGCCTCTCCATGACTCACAGCTTCTGTTTTCCTGAAAAAGTATATAATTTAAATAAAGGGAAGAAGGGACGAGAAAGTGTCTTACATAAGTCCTTGCTTAATTCCTTTTGTTTTCTTGATAAGGCTAAGTTCTACTGTAAAAGTTACCATTTTGCTGCTTACTAAAATATTGCATTATCTTTCCAGAGGCAAAGTGCTCCCTATCATGTTTCTGCAGAGTTCTGTGCTATTCTAACACTTGTCCACATTATGGAAGCACTTATAGCTTCTGTTAAGGGTTTCAAGGCATAAAAGATGTATTCTGTGACCTCTGGTGTGCATATGTAAAGATACATGAGCTATAGCATGAGTGAGTGCTGCATGGGAGATAAGCAAACCACTGTTATAAGGGATATAAATTCTCATGGCAGAGCCTGCTGTGGTGGCTGGTGCAATGCAAGGGGACAGGGACATGGCCTTCTCAATACCCTTTCCCCAATCTGTAGAATTGAAATAGGACAAAAATGGAAATTGGAAAAAAAATTGAAAAATGGAAACCACCAACTATACTTAAGGACCAAGAATTTCTTGCAATTATGTAACAGGAAGAAATAAAGAGAGAAAAATCAAACAAGATGCCTTATTTCTGTTTCTTCTCCTTCTTTCTGACTACACTGAACTAATAACAAAAGTTATCTTTTTTTGCTCTTTTTGGTCTTCTTTTTTTTTTTTTATTTTTTCTTAATGGAAAATGTTTGTAATAAGCTTACTATTCTACTACATTAACATTTCACCAGTAATACTAAGTGTCAAAAAATTATTTTTCATATCTCAGCAAAATATGTCTTCTGTTTGAGACATGGGAAAATTAATAGGGTAAGGCTATGCACTTTCTCTGTATTTTCTGTACATGCTGAAAATGATTTTTTTCCCTTATTTAACATCATAGACATAATTCTGCTGCATCACAAATTTTTTACTGAATCTGAGTTTTCTAGCCATAAACTGTAGTAACTAATGGAATCATGGGCTTTTACCCCCTTTCTTTTCCTTGTGGCAATTCCTTTGGTTTTTGAATGTGTATGTGATCTTCCTCTCCTTATGTTTTCTTTCTTTTTCTTTCTTTCTTTCTTTCTTTCTTTCTTTCTTTCTTTCTTTCTTTCTTTCTTTCTTTCTTTCTTTCTTTCTTTCTTTCTTTCTTTCTTTCTTTCTTTCTTTCTTTCTTTCTTTCTTTCTTTCTTTCTTTCTTTCTTTCTTTCTTTCTTTCTTTCTCTCTTTCTCTCTTTCTCTCTTTCTTTCTTTCTTTCTTTCTTTCTTTCTTTCTTTCTTTCTTTCTTTCTTTCTTTCTTTCTTTCTTTCTTTCTTTCTTTCTTTCTTTCTTTCTTTCTTTCTTTCTTTCTTTCTTTCTTTCTTTCTTTCTTTCTTTCTTTCTTTCTTTCTTTCTTTCTTTCTCTCTTTCTTTCTTTCTTTCTTTCCTTTTCTTTCTTTCTTTCCTTTTCTCTCTCTTTCTTTCTCTCTTTCTCTCTCTCTCTCTCTTTCTCTCTTTTTTCTTTCTTTCTTTCTTTTCTTCTTGCTGCCCCTCCACCTGACCCATCCCTTTATCAGCTACAATCTCTCACCTACAGCGTAACAGCTGCTTACCAGTCTTCTCAAAGAAAGAAAAATTAGCCAGAAATTAACAACTCTGAGTTCTTCACTAATATGTTTAGAAATCCAGCATCACTTAAAATAAAATTCATAATTATTTATCCCCTGGTATTCATCCTCTGATCCCTTTGCTACAGTTTGCAGCCTGTCCCTGTAACAGCATATTCTTTGATCCCATGGAAAATTTTGCTTTAAAGCATGTGCTTCAACAAGCTTAGTTTAAGTTCATTTAAAACCAAATATGTTTAGGATCCTGCTCAGGGAAGCCTGTGACCTCACTGTTTTGTAGCAACTTTGATTCCTGGCCCCACCCTCTGTATTCTGGCATACAGATTTGCACACAAAAGCTAACTGCAGAAGTCATGCTGGCAGAGAAATAAACTTCTCAGTTTCCTCTTCACCGTTCTAAATGAAAGCTCTGTTTTCCTTAGCCTGAAGTGTCTTTGGCTCCTCATTCAAGCTAGGAGACTCAAAACTATGCTTGAATAGCAGCACCTTTAGCGCAGGCTGCTTTGGGAACCAATAAACCAATTTCCCCTGCCCTTGATTGGTCTCTTGAGGAGCTCAGCATGTTCCCAGCCATTTTCAGATGCCAAAACTGTCATGACAAAGGCAATTAATATGGTAACAAGAGAGTTAGTATCCAAAACACTGTTTCCTGAGGGGCTTGTCACATAAGCTGCTGAAAACATTAGAAACAGTTACAATCTGCATTTCTTTCCCCAAATGCAAATTTCTACGAAACCTTGTAATTGCCCACATCTTGTATACTTGCAGTCAGACAAAGATCAAAAGCCTGATTGAGTCAGATGCAGAATAAATTATTCTTCGTAGTAACTCAGACCAGTAAAGACTGCCTTGGTGAAGGAATAAAAGCAGTGAGAAAAACAACCTGCCAATGGAAAAATGTCTATCTCCCAAATGAGTATTTTATGTGTGTGTTACTGGGAGGTGTGCAGCCAAACTGGATGTCTACATGCAGCTCAGACATAACCAAGGAATGTCTGATTATTGTATCATGGTGACTGTTGGCTTTTTTATTATGTTGTGGTGTAAATAGTAGTTAAATACATTGGTTCAGCTTCTCAGCTGTGCCCATATATACTGGACACAGGTGGCAAGACATAAAGGACTTATTATTGTATAGCAGTCCTGGGGCTGATTCCAGACCTAATTTTGTGAGTCTAATTCCAAAGGACTATTATGCTCTAAGAGCTCACTGTAACACAGCAGCATTCTGAACCATGCCACTATAATCCAATCAGTATTGCAAAAGAAATGGCATATTTCCATTTCATATTCCCTCTCCTCAAGAGAATCTTCATCTTCTTTGTTAAATTGACTTTATAGCCCATTTATGATACTAAAGCAGCACAAAGAGTGAGATCAAGAATCTGGCTCATTTCTGTGCCTAACTTAATTGTGTGCCTTAATGAAAACAGAATAATATAAGTAATATTTATTTTCATGATGCTGGATAAAATAGATTTATCTATGAATCCGCTTAGATCTCCAAGGCTTTAAGAATTAGATGTTTTTGGGTTTTTTATAAAAAAATATTTTTATGCCTTTCTTGGGGTAAACTGGAGCTATTCTGGCCTCTTGGGTAACTCTGTAATTACACAGCCTTAGAACATCATTGTGTGAAGATTTTCCAGCCTACCATTAAATCTTTCTATGAAAAAAATGGATTATATATGTAATAGACTATGTAATGACTCTAACCCTTCCTGACTATCCGCGCAAAAAAAAAAAAAAAAAAAAAATTTACTGCCCAGGTGCAACATTTTTAAAATACGGACATTTTTATGACCTGTAGGATGAAGGAGATATTTTACAAAATCTCTGTGCAGGGGCAAAGAATTGATAACAGAAAAATGGACTCATAGCTAAATTCTTCCTGATAAAAACATGTCAGTGTCTAAGAGGCAATGAGATAGCAAGTCTTCCTATGGTCTGACCATTGCTAACAACAGTCTGACTATGGTCTGACACCTGCTTCACTCTGAATAACACTTTGAACCTATGGAACTTTTCTGATGCATGTTGCTGGGTTCAAGACTTAATGTTCCTTTCTTGTAAAGAGAAAAAATGGGTCTCTAGCCCCCATCAGAAATATTTGAAACCAGAGGTACCTCCTCTAACTACAGTTGCAACCCACAAAATTTAGATTAATCTCATTTAATTGGGACATTTATTTCATGCAACTGGAGTCCTTAGACTGTAATGTAGGAAAAGAATAAGCCACTGTGAGTGCTGTAGTTATATGCTTCTTTTCCTTTCAAACTGTACATCCAGTCATGTACAGGTTTCAAGGAGGAAAAAAACGAAATTCACACCAAAAAGTAGCAGCTATGGTATATTCCATTGCTACCTGATCTGGGCAGACAACAGGACAGGATGGTAGAAGGTACCATCTTAGTACACATAGCAGTACATACAAATACCTTCATGAGGAATCCATTCAAGTCATCCAGGATTTGAGGTTTTTGCCAGAGTTAGTTGCTTGTGTATTATACAGGTTCAGTGGCAAATAGGGCACTTGAGCAGAACCTTTCCCAACAAAAGTACATAAGTACAGGCTCCTTGACATTTAGAAGTCCCTTTCTCTCTTCACTGTTCTCATCTAAGCCCCAAGGTTGTATGGTGTAAGATCAAGCTTTTTATTGAACAACATTAAATTCTTTGTTTTTATGCAAAGGGTGACAGCAATCTATGACTCATTCAACCAATAATTAATGGACTTCAACTGAAGTGGTTATGTACAGAATGTTGTTCATGCAAAGATATTGGCTAATTTTTTTCCCCCTCCACTTAATTAAGAAACACAGCTCCTTCATTTTTTTATGCAAAATCAGTCATGGATGCATGTGATCATATTTCAAAACAAGAGGAGCAATCTATTAGCTTTGATTTGCTTTTATAGCCTTATCAGCACACTGCCACTGAAAGACTGAGAAATAAAGCCGAACTTTCTATTACCAGAGATGTACAGGGACAGTTTACCTCAGTTTTCCTCAGTTTGTGTTCCACAGTCCTCCACAATGGCAAGATTTACCTCATCAAACATAAATGTCTACAAGTGAGACATTTATATTTGATCTAGTCAGTGAGGACTACCTGTATAGTCAATGGTGAAAAGAAGACAGCTTGAAAGGGTGATTAATTTTATTCCAAAAGCAGCTATCTGGAATAAGGCAGATGAATTGCATCCTAAAACTGCTTATTTCTCTCCACTGACTATAAAAGGAGTATAGAGTGATTAACTTGGATGTAGATGTCTGAAGTTAAGTGAGATGAATACCATCCTAAGTGACTTGAAGAGTATTTCTCACCAATCCTTCTGTTGTGAAAGAATCTGTGCCTGGTTTATGTCATCAGTCCCCAGCAGAATCAAAATCAGACACATCAGAGATAAATGTATAACAGGATCCGTGTCACAAACAAGCAACAAGTACTCTTTGCTTTTATTACTAGATGGTGATATTTTGGTGTTTTTCAGGAGGAAAAATGTGCAATCTCTGTGAATATTAATTAAAAAAAACCCAAGCCCCAAAAATACCTCTAGTATAATGTCATTCCAGTGAAAAAGTCTGTTGAGCAACTGGTGCTTTAATTGCGCTAGCAAGGAAGCTTTGAATTATACAATTGTATTAACTTGTTATCCATCAAAAAGATAAAAGAGCAGATAGTAAAATGCATTCTTTTTAAAAGAGTTTTTTATTTGCATTTAATCACTTGTCAGTTATTACACTCAGGTGGAATCGGGAGAAAAAGAGGAAGACTGCTATTTCTAAAATACCACTAATTTTCATCATAATATAATTCATAATATAGTACAAATGTCCGTCTCTATGTGTTCTACTTCTACTTCTAAAATTCAAGCATTTTAAAATATTAAGAAATGGTAGCTTAATATTATCATACATTCACCTGATGTGTTCTTTGTTGCTTAGAAGCAGCCAGAAAAGACTAAGTACTTCCAAATTTAGTAGTGAATTGATGTTTGATATCTACAGTAAATATATTTGCTTTGTGAAGGGCTGATAAGGAAAGAAATTTCCTAAGTCAACATGAAACATGTTACAGTATTATTGAGATATTCTTGGTCTATGGTCACAAGTAAAGGTCTGACCAAAAGAAGAAACAAACCACTGTTTAAGATAATTTTAAATTTTATTTTACTTTTATTGTCTAAAATTAAGAGATTGCAGCGTTTGTGTTTTGCCTCCTTTAAGAAGCTGCTGTGACTGGTAATAGCAAGCATGGCTTAAGACTGTGATAAAATGTAGATTTACCGTAGAGTCCTGAACCTCACGTTTCTGCCCTAAATACAGAAAGTCTCCTATCAACCTTTAGAATGAAGCATGACTGTTAGAAATTTAGAATTAAACTAGACATGCAGAGTCAGGCACAGTGGCTCTGAAGTGAGGGAGAAAGAGTTGGGAATCAGATATAATAAATCATGCACTATATTTGCTTTGCAGAATGCAGGTAGAGGATTGATGGTTCTCCAATGCTGTTGCATACACTGCTGACACGTTAACTGATGCTGTGACTTTGCATACTCATATTCAGAAGGAATGACTTGCTGACGGTGGCTAAGGAAAAAAAAACTATAAAAAATACTTGTACGTATTAGATTGCTGCAACTTTATTCGCAATGTAAAGGACTCTCATCCTTGACAAATAGCAAAGGTGTACATGTTGTGCTGGTGGGATGTCAGAGACAACTTCTGTGCATGATGTAGTGTGATCTGTAGGCAGAGCATGTGCACAGCAAGGAGCTGGGATTACTGATTCTCCATCTAGTCAGCCTCAGAGTGCAACTAAAGCAGGAACACTGCAGTAGATTGAAGAAGCTGAAACTTCAGAAAGGCTCTGCAGACCTTAAACCAATATCCAATTCATGGCTGCACCTAAGACAAGTGCAATGATGCCCCAGTTCTTTTTCAGTGCTGTAAAATTATCAAGCTGCTCTAGAGGCATATTGCAACATTCCAGACTTTTCAATTTAAAAACTATTACATTTTATGTGGAAATTTTATTTCATGGAAAACGAATATCATTTTACTGGAAAAGTGTAAGAAACTGTACTTTGGAGATTTCACTAGGGTTATTTGGAGAGTAACCCGTGTCAAATGAACATTTGTCCAGTGTAAGAGAAAAACATGACAGTATGGTCAGTATTGTCAAGAAACTGACTCTAAAAATCAATGACTATTGCTTTCATCCCAGAACAACTGTAGAAAATTGAGTAGATGTGGAACACTGAATGACAGAGGCAGAAACGTGAGAATAAAGTTGACTAGTTTTCAAATATATGTTTTTCTAACTCAAGCAATTTAAATCATATGTGGAATATATATTCATGGTTGAAAAAAAAAAATAAGCAGATAAACTTGTCATAGCCAGTAGACTACAATTTACCATTTCATCATGGTTAGGACAATTACACCTGTCAAATTAATAGCTGCTAAAACTGTTCCTAAGATAATGGTGAATGGTAGTGAAATATGTGCAGAGCATATCTTTGAACAAGAGGGTAAAATTTTAACCTAATACATATGCAGGTCAATACTGTTAAACATAGTCTGGCACAGATGATTTTAGTGAGAGAGCATAAGTCCTAAATTTGGTGATAAAGAATAAACTCTAGATTAGAAACTTGCAGTCAATACTTTTGAAAATTAAAAAAAAAAAAAAAGAGAGAGAGAGAAAGAGAGAGGCAGAAAAACCGTTTTGTAAAGTATGGAAGACATTCTAATAAAGATGAAAAGTATATTTCTAATAAAGACAAAATACATATTTGTGTGGTCTTTTTTTGTTAAGTGAAAGGTTCTCGAACATTTTTGCCTCAAGTCAGAAAGCAGGGAATCGTGCTTAACCATTCAGCCTTTCTGATTTTGTTGCTCACAGGAACAATCAATTCAGGAAAGCAGAGGTTTTGAGTTGTCAAGACCCACAGTGTTAACAATAGCTTATTCTTATTTAAGCCTTTTGAGAAAAATCTCGGTAAGATGCCATTGTGAGTGTTGGGAGTACACTTGAAAAATCTGATTATTGTAGAGACTGATAGTTACATTATATATATCCAAATCAAATGGTATTGCAAAACCTCCAATTTTCTCCTGAGATAATGGATGGCTTACTGTAGCCAGCTTTAATGCAAGGTGTCACTTCAAGTGTTGTGTCTTATGAAACACTTCAGTTATTTAATAGACTGCTGTACGAACACAGAGGCAAAGATATATGTCCTCTTGATTTCTAGTCTCTCTTATCATCTCATTACTTGTTTTCAAAATTCCAAGAAAAAAAATAGAAGAGAATTATTAAGAGATGTTCATGTTTGGTTTGAGGGGGATGGTGCAAACTTAACTACATTAACTAAGATGCAATAAGTACTAAGAATTATAAATTTTATCTAATAGGATGCATGTGATTACATCATAAGAAATTCCATGGCTTCCAGGTACCTGGCTCTGCCTCTTATGCTCTTGGACAATGGGTAGATAAGACATTAGCTTCCAAAGCCCTCAAGCTAGACTTTTTTCTGTTGCTCCTTTTAGGCTTTCAGGAGGTATTTTTACATTATGCGGTTCCCTGTATGTGTGTTATCTTAGTCATTATCTCACAGGACAACGGAAGGCAGCAATGTAAAAACTACCTGAGAAATTGAAGATGACACAGTTCCACATTAAAACAAATGATGGAAGTTTTCTTGAAAATTATTCTATATATCAAAACAAGTGAGTATCATGTGCTTTATTACACATTTGTCTGTCAGAATAGTTTAACTTATATCCAAGATAATGATCCTCCAAGTACTCACAGTTAGACAGAGAATACAAAGCTTAGGAACCACTCCTGAAAATTTTAGTCCATGAAGGAATAGAAGAGGTAGATATTATTTTTTCAATGGAACAAATTCTCCTTGCCTTCAAGAAGAGCTTTAGCAGACTAATAATTAAAACAAAAAAATTAACTATGAACTTACCAGTGATCCTGCTGAAGAATGGGTAGGTGACATGTTTTTAATTCTCTACTTCTCTATTACCATGTGTTTGCTGTCTTTGGTAAAGTTCCCATAGGAAATGTAAGGAATAGAGTCTGAATGAGACTTCTGTAATGTGACTGTGAAATGGCTACAAAATCTCACTGAAAGAGAAGCTGCTGCTCTCCAATGTTCAGTAGTGAAACAAAATATCTCTGCTGGGATCTGTAGGACTTTATTCCTGATCCATTAATAGCTTAGTCCAAAAAAGATAAGACCTAGAGGGTGCATGATGCTAATGTTCAATTCTGTCAAAGTCTTCTGCAGAATAGAAAGACATAAAGTAATAGTTCCGTGTTTTGCTCAAAGAGCAGCACGAGCCTATGAGCAATACAGCAAGTAATCATTTTACAAATGAAAAGAGTTTTAAAATAAGCATAATATATAGTAAGAAGAGCATTTTAATTGTGGTAATATAGATCAGTGGTAGCATGTGTTGTCCATAGAGGTCATTGTCAGAAATGTTAAGGATCATATTACAAGTCTGTCAAGAATTCTATGAAGATAATCAATCCTACATTGGAACAGATGGATAGATTAGGTGAATTTTCAAGCTCTTTAACAGGAAAATTTTCTGAGATTCAAAAATGACTTTATTTATTGTGACAGCTTCTCCATCCAAAGGAAAAATACAGATTTTAGGATAGCAAAGGTATTCAAGACAGCAATTGGAAAACCAAACTGTTCAGCTGGTGAATATCATATCACCTGCAGGTAGAAGGAAAGGACAAAGGCTCCCTACCTTAGGAAGAGAGGGACTCACATTAGACTCAATATCTTAAACCCATCTAACAGTTAGGGGTGCTTTATAATCGAAAAGCTTTACCTCTATGAAGTAAAACAGCTATAATCTAATGTTGGACTTGGTCCGTCCAATGAATTATGTTCCTTGAGCTTTAGCTTTTCTCTCAACATAACAAAATTGTAAGGGGAAAAAAAAAAAAATAAGGAGCCATTTGTTGCATAATAAATGATAAATAGTGAGAGAGAAATGCACAGTATTAGAATATGAATTAACTTCTATACAATTTTATTTTCTTCCATTGGAAAGGCCATAATTTGAAAGGTAATATTTTTGTTTATGCTGCCCTTGCCTCTGAACTATACAGTATTGTAAAGCAAGTTCCCAGTTCTTGAGGATAATTACTACAAATGGGATTTGTTTATGCACAGCCTTCAGTGATTTTTACAAGTGGTTCTTCCAAAGTCCCAGTGTCACAAAGAGATGGATATTGTAAAGGATTACGATTTTTGCACTGTATGCTGCTATAAGTCAGAGTGTTCCATATGGCTACGACACAAAAAATACAGCAAAAAATAACAGTGACATTGTAAATTTGAAATATATCCATACATATCTCTATATATCCATATATAGTCATATCTTTGTTTAATATAGCCATATCTTTGTTTAATATATCCATATCCATATCCATATCCATATCCATATCCATATCCATATCCATATCCATATCCAATTTGTTTAATATAACACTGCCATTTCCTGTTTTAAAGCCATTGGGGTATATTTCCTCTGAAATATCAGAGTCTTAAATTATTTGAACCAGGAGGTAGATATTGGTTCCAATCTGACTACAATTTTTTCTGTCTGGAAAAACAACAACAACACCACCACCACCACAGTGAATTGGTTGAAGAGTAACATGTTCAGAGAGCCTAAAGTGAGCAGGTTAATGACAAAAATGAGAAATGAGGATGGGGCCAAATGCACTATTTTTTTTTCTCACCAGACCCCAGTTAATCCCCTTGCTCTTCCTGTTGGGCCAACAAATGACTTCTGAGGTACAGACACTGGTTTGAGGTGTTGATACAATCTCTGATCCCTATAGAGCAGTAAGGTACTCCTACTGCCTTTGGGCTTTGTAGTAAGCTTCAAATTCCCATTTAACCCTGGCTGAAACTATTTTGGATATTGCATCTTAATACCAATAAATTAGAACCGATAAAGAGAATTTAGTCTTTAATCAGACAAAGCGAACCTGTGAAGACCTCTACCTCAGGCTATCACAGTAGTTATAGAGGTTGAACTTTAAAAGACAGCATAGTTTTATGACACCTGAAACCTTTGTAGTTGAGCAAGTTAATATGTAAAAGCAACCTCATTTCCTGTCACAGGACTTCTGAAGATCACCTAATGTGTCAGGAAGGTTTTCCTATTTGTGCAACGAACTTCACTCAGGTAGATATATCACTTTCATTTTCATTATTTTAATCTTAGGCTGATACATAAAACTGTCTTCATCTTCACAGTGGAGGCTCACTTTTCCCGTTTACTGTTCTGCTGTTGAAATCAAGCACTTCTGGGTTCCATTCATCAACACAAAATTTGACTACAGGCAGTTCACTAAAAATAAGAAGCTTCATTCACAAGCAACCATCAAATAAGCCAATTTTCACCTCTTGCCTATTTTTTCCTTGAATTTCTTATTATGTAAATTCTCTAGCACATATACTTCTACAAGTATATTGTAGAAGCCTGGTGACTGAAATGTAAAGTTCTGCTCTTATGTGGGAAATCACTGAACATGCATATTTCAAGTTCAGGGAGCATGTTATTGAGATAGCTTTTAAATAATATAGATCCAAAGAGATGCCAAGCATGCTAGTTTACCTTTTTACTGCTTTTTTCTTATGAGCAAGAAAACTCAAATTCTCCTCTTGTCACCATGTTTGCTTTGGCATCAAATTGAATGATGGTTAAAGAAAGAGTTAGAAATCCTTGAGCTCTTTGACTGTGAAAATGGAAGCTGAAAAACTTTTTGAAAGATTTTGTGGTTTATATCTTTGAGGAAAAAGAATTTGAATGCTGGACAGTTTCATAGTGATGCCTGATTTTTTGAATTCAACTTATTAATTGCCTGCTTGAGATAATTAAAGCATTTGTGCTCAAAATAATTAGTGTCATTGAAAAGAAAGGATTTAACCTTGGCAGTAGATTCAATCTGTCTGCTCCAATTCATTCCTGTGAAGACAAGAGGAATCATGGTGTGTGGGGTTTTTTTTCTCCCTCTCTTAAGATTGCTAATAATTAGTTTAAACATTCAACAGATCAGCTGGGTAATGGACGTGCATAGTCCCTCATTGTTCTGCTTTATGTGGCAGGACTAGAAGTGATGCTTTCTTTGAGGATGGGGTAGTTGTGGTACTGCTTTGCAAGAGAATGAAAACGAGAGATGATTTTTATAATCTGATGACATTTTTGCTAAACTTGAATGTTATAAATTTAAAATTCATCCATTTTTCTTTTTGGAACTTTGTTCCATTGAACATGAGATGGGAAGAAAATAAGGAAAGGTAGGCCAGTGATCTGAACATCAGTCTGGAAGGGTTTTGTGAGAATCAGCTGCAGGTGTTTGCATGCCACAGAATGGTTGAAGTTGGAAGGGACCTCCAGAAGTCATCTGCACTAGCTGGATAGATGTATCTGTTGTGATACAGAGCAGCTGATACAGTAGATGCCATGCAAAGATTTTACTGTCAGAATTTCCATGGCTCATAGGTGAAAGTCCAGAACATGATACTGGGCATTTATAGTCCCAGGGAGGGAATATTTAGCCCTCACAAATATAAAAATACGAATTTGTCTAGTATTAAGCAGTGGAAGCAGGCGAGCGAGGGAAATTTTCAGATCTCATTGCTGAGGATTTGGCTGGATGAAAATCACTTTTTTCTTTTTTTTCTTCCCCCCCCTGTTTTTTCCTTTTAAGAAACATTGAAGTCCATGCTTTCCAAGATGTATGCAATATCCTATCTAGTAGAGGAGGATATGCAGTAAGTGGATAAGAAGCCTTCTTTACAAGCAAAACATATTAAAGCAATAAGATGTTGTGACATGACTGTTTATTCAGAAGCAGGAAGACTATTTCAGTTCCTTTTAATACCTAAAGATGATTCAAATACCTCTAAAATTGATTGTTTTTGCATAAAGCATTATAAAGTGCCCAAAAATTGAAAAATTATGTTTTGTCCACCTTCTGAGATCCTTTCACAGTGAAAAAACCAAAAAATTGAAACAGTTAAAAATTCATTGGGCATTCATTAGAGGTTCATTACAAAAACATCTGCTGAAATCAATATCTCTGAAATTCCTGATATCTCATTTGGGAGTTCTGGTTTCCACACATTTATTTTTGTGTCACTTATGCCTTTTGTATGGAATAGAAATTCAAAATAGCTGATGATCTGACCTTTGTTTTTCTCTTTTGCTAGAACTACATGCTTACATTTGGCTTTTGAAAAATTCACATTACATGGGACTTGAATATAAGCAGAAAATAGCCAACAGTCCAGACAATTTTCCTTCATAAAAATAAGATGTCTTAACATAAAAACCTCAAAGTTCCCTCTAGATGAAGCTGGGGCTTTCCAAGGCCTGTATTGTAGAGAGAAGCATTTGGTGATGCCATCTTTGAACCTTTGCTTTGTCACTTGGCCCCTCTCCAGTTAGGTCACACCCTCCTCTAGTCCTGTACTTTCAACGAGTCAGCAGGTACATTAGGACCTGGGTCTCTGATGAAGATTCTCAGTGAGAGGAAAAATGCTTTCTTGTTCTTTGTGCAATAAATCAAGAAAGGCTCTGATGTAGCCCTGAGGAAGTCTCTCAGCACTGGCAAGGACACACCTCAAATTCTGTTGGGTTTTGGGGCTCTCATTGCAACAAAGACATTGAGGTGCTGGAGTATGTCTAGAGAAGGGTGACAAAGCTGATGAAGGGTCTGGAGAATAACTCTTATGAAGAGCAGCTGAGGGAGCTGGGAGTGTTTAGCCTGGAGAAATGGAGGCTCAGGGGGTTCCTTATTATGCTCTAGAACTGCCTGGAAGGAGGATGTGGCAGGTCAGAGTTGGGCTCTTCTCCCAGGAAGCCAGTGACAGGAGCAGAGGAAATGGCCTCAAGCTGAACCAGGGGAGGTTTAGATTGGATACTAGGAAACAAATTTTCACTGAAAATGTTGTTAAACATTGGAACAGACTGCCCATGGAAGTGGTGGAATCATCGTCCCTAGAAATTCTCAAGACATGTGTGAGTGTGGCACTTGGGGACATGGTTTAGTGGTGAACATGACAGTGCCGAGAAGCGGAAGAACTTGACTACCTTAGAGGTATCTCCCAATCTCAATGATTCTATGATAAAAGTTGTACTGACATAGCATATATAAGAAAAACCTCCTTCAAAGAAGAACATATCCCCATCTTTTTACAGTGAAACACATTTCCCCTATCCTTTTACTCTATAATGAATAACCATGCAATTGTACTAGAAGTCTTTAGGGAATACTGTATTGTCATCCTTCATTTTGGAAGTACTGATTAGCCTTGTACCTTAAATGTAGCAGACCATAATTAGTCTAACCTCTGGGACTCCTATTTGCAAACAGACCTAGAAGATCCCTGATGGACACATAAGCATTCTCCCTTTGCTTCTTGATAAGTAGAAAGGTGAGAGAGCCTTTATTTTGATCCCTCAAGCTTCCTGATATTGTAACAGCTCAGCTGAGATGCTCCAGCTATTGTCTCCATCAGTTTCGACCATTATTCTTAACAGTCATTGCAGCTGAATGATAGCAGGCAATTGTCAGTGCCAATTTCCAAATATTAAAGAGTCAAAATAAATGTTACATTGATAAGATTGAAAGAAAAAAAAATAAAAGGAATGTGAAGTGTGAGAAAGGAAGAGACATGGAAAGGCAAAGTCAAAGGGAAAAAGAGAGGGAAGGAGAGAGGAAGGAAAGGACTTTTGTAAGAAGCAGAATATTTTAGTGTGAAGATAAATTTTTGCAAGATTTCACAGACTATGACTTGGAAATCTCAGCCACGAGCATTCATTAAGTTCATTTTAGCTGTGTGTCTATCACCATATAAAGACACATACATGTTGTCGTGTAAAACCCAGGGCAATATCCCATTTTCTAGAAAATCTACTGTAAGTGGAAACATACATAGGAAAGAGAATAAATGGGTTTAAATTACATTGGGGGTTAGAAGGGAAAAGGTCATGAACTCAATTTAGTCTTACAAATGCAAAAAAAAAAAAACTTTTTAGAGCTTCATTTATCCTCTGAATTCATGAGATCTGCCCAGACTCATTAGACTGAAGCAGTAGAACAGGAGTTAGGTGATATGTCACTATTCTTTCAACAAGATGATGGTACAAGCCAAGTAAAGCAGGTAGAAATACATTATTTAAAGTGAAGGAATTATCCTCTTTGCCTGTTGCTTAGCATAATATAGATTTTTAAAAATCTTTTAAAGCTTATATGTCTGTAAAGCCAGTTCTCACTAATCTCCATCAATGTCATCTCCCATTCAAAAAAATTATGCTGTTCATATTCAAATTCACGTTTATACAAATTCACATATATACATATGTATATGCACATACACATTTATACATCTACATATGTATGCATACACAAAATTGCACAGTGACCCATTCCACCCACCTGCATCTTTGCTAAAAATTTGGTAGTATAATATTTGTATTATTGTTAAGGATCCTTTTCTTCAGGATTCATTTTAAGAATACATTTCTTCATCTTTACTGAAGGCTTTCAATTTTCCTTTCAACAGCATCTTTAAGGGACTAAGATGATAGAATAATAGGAAAAGAAAATGTATCTTTCTCCTTTTTCAGAAGTTAATTCATACCCATGGGATGCGCCAGATTTTAATGCTACAAAATTAAGTCCTCTTATGCTCTGTATGTGCACTACATTTGCAATCCTAGCACCAAGTGTGCAAAGTGCTCTGCCCGAGAAGCTTAATTGTGCCCAAGAATGACTCGCATTGGAGACAAGAGAGTACTTGAGCCTCAGCGAGCTTCTTGGAAACTGGGATTTTAACATCATCAGAAATGGTATCTCTTCAAGAGAAAGAGCTGTTATTTTCAAATCAGAAGAAATGGCTGGATTGCCTACATCTCCACACAAAACTGAAATTCTTAAGCATTCCTTGCCACTTTGATCTCTTTTGAGCATTGAGATCCTCTAATAATTATTTGTTTATTTTGATAATGTGTTGTATATAATGCCCTCGTGATTATTATAGATTTGTGGCAGTTGCAGGACATGGTGGCCTGTGGCATTCCTATGGCATCTCTAAAAAGACGATCCTGCATAGAATCTGTGCTAACACAGGAAAAACAAAAGGCCTTTCACCATCTTAATATTTCATTAAGTCCTAGCTAATGAGCAGTGTTAAACATACAGAACTGAACTCTGCACATTGTACATTTTTACCAAAAAGAGTACTATCCTGCTTTAGGCCAAGGACAGGTTTATTTTTTTTTTCAATAGATGGGAGGGGCTGTGGCCAAGATCTGGACAATATTTGATATCACCTCAACATTCTATATTGTCAGGAGCAAGGGAAAAGGACTCTGGCTTCCGAGAAGAATGTATATTCCAGTCCAGAAAAAAATGTGGCTGCTGTCCTGTTGTGGCAGGATTGGGCTTGGTGAGCATTTTGCATGTAAAGCATCCTCTCTTTTGTAAACTTTTGCTATTGGTATCATTGCAGTTGCTGTGTGTTGTCTTATCTCACTGCTGTTTCCAATAAATTGCTCTTATTTCAAGCCATGACTTCTGCCTTTTGTGCCTCTAGTTCTCCTCTCCTGCTGTTCAAGAGGGGCCAGGAATGGGGGAGAGTGCACAACAGTGGGGAAGGGGAGCAGACAAACAGCAGTGTGGTTTGAGGAGTCTGAGTGGGAGAACTAAATTCGGGAAGACCACTCCTAAACCACGACATAAGCCTTCTCAGCCAAAGTAGATCATATGAAAAGTAGTCTTACACCAGGCCAAGCCTGAATTCCAGCTGGAAAGAAATGACACTCATAAAAATTGAAATAAAGACAAGATGTTTTGAATTTTTTACTTTTGCAGCTTAGATTGAATTAAAATTACTATGTGGATATAAAATAATGCATTCTAACCTCAGGTTGTTGTCCCAAACTGTCATAAGACTCTGCTTTCAATCTGTAAACATCACTCCATTTTACTTTGAGTTGCTAGAGAGAAAAATAGCAATTGCTCAGACTTTAACAGGTTTTTGTCACTTAACATCCAGTTAGAGTCAAAATATTAGTGTCAGAAAATAGTACTTACGAGCAGCTATGATATTTTCAGCCATGTCTATTGACTATCATAGTATGTGCTGTGAGAGAACCAAGCAAATATACTCAGATGTATGAAAGTACACGTGTATTGTATATACATCTGATTTTGCACTGCCCAGAGAATACCCAGCACAAGTTCTCATCAGGCAAAATATGAGAAGACTGATTGAAAATTCAATGTTATAGAAAAACTATTGATGTCTCTTATGGTAAAAACTCCATCTCAATAGAGCACCACATTCCAGCATGATCAATATTAGGAAAATTGTGTTTAAAGGAACATTTTCAGAGAGAAAGTAAATATGACTTTTTCTGAAATTGCCAAATTGTTTCTAGACAGCTCTATAGAAGGATATGCTAATAATCTAAGTACAGCTGGTTCAGACTGCTACAATGTTGAGAAGTTTTAGCCATTGGAGACATACTATCAATGCAAATTTCTTGCCTTTTTGTCTTCACATATGAAATTTTTATTTATTTTTTTTTAAGTCAAGCACAAAATATTTTAACTGTAGGAACAGAAAGCAGGATTAAATAAGTGTCCAGAACAATCCATAAGTAAAGAGAAAGAAATTTGGAGGAGCGCAGCACCTTCCAGGTTTCACTGTAAAAACTAACCAAATCGTTGTTCCTAAATAATAGGAGATGTAGCTGAATCTTTGGTTCAGAGAGGAAACAATGACTACCATCCTCCTTCTTTATTTTAATTCAGCTCTTCTGGCTATTCTCAGGATGGTATTGCATTCTGTTCCTTCTGTCCTTTCCCTTCCTATCACAGGGATTTATGTGTGATTTTACTGTCTCCACAGTTCTCTGTTGCCATGAAGAGCAGACTGGCAATCAATCCATACTGGAAGTCAGTAGAAAACTTTAGATCAAGTTTGGTACAGAGGACTCTAAAGAATACTGAAACTCCTATTATTGTCAGAAACCTAAGACAGGGTGGTGTTGTCAGAAGTGTTAGAGGTAAGCAGCTCCTCAGACAGGGCCGAAATGTGCAGTCATGATTTGGGGCTTTAGAAATTTAACTTTTCTGGTTGCATATGTATATTACTGGCTATGCATGTGGCTGCGTATGCATACCAGTTACACGTGTGGAGAAACTCCTCTCACAGGTTCTATAAATCATTTTATTTCAGATGGTATCATGCACTTACCTGATAACCACACTGTTTAAATGGGACATCCAAAATTTCTGTTCTCAGCAGCTGTCTGGAATGCAGTTTACTTTTTGATATGGCTGTGTCTGCAGAAGTACTGATCTTCTTATCACAGATATTGCCATTTTTCATGCATACTTCCTTGTGATAGATAGGCATCTTTGCCAGGCTAAACAGGCATGTGACAAATCCTAAAGAGACGTGCCATCACTATCTCCTGTCATTACAATAACCTAGGGTTTAACTGGTGCAGAAAGGGTTCTGCCAACCTTCAACTACAAGCTGAATTTTGTCTATTAATTACTGTATTTATCTCGTTCTCCAATTATGACTTTTGATGTGTGTAATCTGCAGGAGACCAAACCAAACAAACCCCAGGAATACCTAACCAAGACTTAAAAAGGCCTTGTTTTACAAAAGTGTTAATTATACACTTAAGCACATAACACAGAGGAATTTAGTTCAGGAAACTCTCTGTCCATATCTGCTCTGTTTCTGTGCAGTTTATTTCCCACTGAGGTTATGAGAAGATGTATTTTCAGAGGACAGTACTTTAAAATGTGGCAGTGTGTATTGTTGTGTATCATATAAAAAGGAATTATACTTTTATTCTCTCTGACATCTCTTGTAAAAAGCTGAATCCTGTCTTTTCACTTTTCTAAATTTGTGCTTGCATTTTTTGTGCTTCTAAATACATTGATGGTGCAAATCAGAGATTTTGCAGCTCAAATGATCTAATTTAGAGTTGCTATCAAGCACTTTGCAGATTTTATTGTGACCACTGAAATGGAGGTATAAAGGAAGATCATTCTTTCAAAAATTCATTCTTCATATATGATGTCAAGAAATACCAGGTGGAGGGGAAAAAATAAGGACTACAAAATAAAATACAAGGAAAGGTGCAGTATAGATCTGTAAAACACATCAACATATTATGAATATTTTTGTGAGGTGCTTTTTTATCTTACTACGTTGTACTTCTGCTTTTCCCTTTTCTGAAAAGTAATCTTAGGCCACAGCAGTCCGAAAGCTAGTGCTTTATCAAGGTCTCTGGTAAAGTTCTATACAAGCTTTTGTGGACGTTTGTGCCAAATGATAGTGCTCAATTAAAATAACCATGAAATAAGAATTTGTATTATATTGCTTAATACTCAGTTATAGGGTAGTGACATACTGTGTGTTTGAAAAGACTTTAAACTTACTTTTTTTTTTTTAAATAGAAAAGTAGGATTTGATTTAAATAATCAAAAGAAAATGTTATACCTCAGAATACATATGCATTTATGTATTACAGATCTTGATGAAAGGTCTAGAAATTCCTTTCAGGACGTAGTGCTTGCATAAATGATGGGGTGTTTTGTCCTTTCTGCTGCTTATTTTTTCTTCTTTTTCCTTGGCTTGATTCTGAGGACAGTATGATCTTTTCATCTTGCTAGAGATATGGGTCTGCATAAATCTCTCAGGAGATCTCACTCTACCCAAGCAATTTTATGATAAAAAAGGAATGCTTCCTTATGTCTGTATAATTTCAGTTGTGTAAATCAGTGCATTGACCTTAAAGCCATCCTGTCCTTACTGAGGATCTGCCTTGTTCACAAAGTTTGACTTGTGAATTATAGCAGCTGTAATATCTTTTGCTTCCATGTTATTCACATAGATTAGATTAGATTGCATTTTTTCAATAAATGTTGGAAAAACATAAAGGTTTTATTTTTCTAGTACAGAAGCAGTTTTCAAGGGGGAAAACCAAAATAAATACAGAGGAAAAAAAAGAGGAAGAGGGAAATCTGAGTCTTGTTAAATATTTCTGTGGTGACCAGAATGAAGAATATAATATCTGGTTTGTAAGTACCAAGCAGTTTTGCCATTAAGCTGAGAAGAAGCCAGCTAAAGTATAAAATATGGCTATAAAGCTTCCCATAAACTACAGAAATGACTAAATAAAATATCTGTATATGCTAATTATATGGTGTAGACCTAGTTTTGCATTTCCATAAATCTTTCTCTTGAATTGTTATATTGGCTAGTAATTAAGAGACTTATGACAAATTACTTGATTTATATTCTCATCTGGGTCTGGACCTTACTATGTACTGATTTCAGCAGGGAAGCTTTAGGAGACACACAGGAGTAAGCCATACTTTACTGAATGAAACTGCAAAGATGTTTTTGTGCTGTCAGATGCTTCTGGAGTGTCCATGGATTTTATGAAGACATATGAACCTTTCAGTTGTGGAAGAATTTTGTTTAAAACATAGGCTTACAGTCTTGGAAAGAGAGTAAGACTGTGTCATCACATACCTGTATATACCTAGAGTACATTAAGAGTATTTTATATTTTTAAGTCTCAAATTAAATCACATATGGTATATATAAAATTCAAATTTCATTAGATCTCCAGGAAGAAATCACTGCCTGTGATTCCAGTTCTTAAATCTAATTTCTTTTTAGCCAATTATATATAATCAAAGGAATGCATTGAATTTTTTGTAGACAGACTGATTTGCATAAACTACTTGCTCATTGCAGAGAATATCTAGGATCACCATTCCAAAGATGATACTAACAGGTTGAAAACTTGATTTACAAACTGTTAACAAAACATTCTTTCCAAACAAGTGGAGGAAAAACATTTTGAATCTCATCAGTTACAGGTTTGGCGTTTTTTGATTGCATTATGTCTTCTTGATACTTCCTTGTTTGTTTGATTTTTTTTTTAAAGTGGGCTAATTCATTTTGGCTACATCAATTCAGTATATATTTTTCAATCTTTATGCCTATGAGGTGTTATGAATTGGTAAGAGGTTAGCAGCACAAATGAAAATACTTTTCTTTTACCTTTTCTAAAATAATCAATTTCTAGATCTTATACAAAATTGAGCATTACAGCCAGTCTAAGCTGTTTAGAAGTATCAGTCATAAAAAAGAACAAAATTCTTTAGACAACTGGTAATTCTACTACCCCGGTTCTTTGCCATTAAAAGCAAATAATGAATTCTTCAGCCTGAGCTATGTAACACTTTTTTGTAAGGAAACCGGAGCTTAGACCTTAATAATTACTGGAGGATTTGAAGGACATTTAAGTATGATATGTAGTGGTACCTGCTACAAAGAGAAGAATATTATCCAAACAGTATGAATGTAAGTGCTGTGTTCACAGATAAGGAGGGTAGTTTTAATTATACTTTAAGAGTCACACAAATACGTGTCAGACATCATAATTATTGCCATAGGTTGGGAGGTTGCAAGAGAGAAAAATGTTTATGGATTAGTAATCTCTTGTGGCTACAGGTGCCCAAAAGTACTTTATCTCTTCAGAAAAAAAATAAAAAGTAAAAAAAAATTAAACCAAAAATACCAACAGAGAGAGAGAGGGGGCATGACAAGTTAAATATTAGCAAGACACACTTCAGCATAGAGCTTCTAGCAAGAAACTGAAGGTGAACCCTAGAAAAACTACTGTCCAACTACTGTAAATACTGCTTTGCAGCAGTGAAATCTTAATTAGTATTTTTCTTCCATTTAACTGCTCCAGTGGGTAAGAGATGCCTTGTACCAATTTTTATCTTTTCACTCCCCACGTCCCTCCCCTAGTTATTTTTTTAAAAATTTCTCTACCTAAGATTTCCAGGGGGAATAATGTCTATAAATTAAACTAACTGGCCACAGTGTTATATGATTATTGTCTAAGTGGAACAGATTTATCATCTTCAGTTTTTCATTTCCTGTTCCAAGATTTCTGTTAAATACGTATTACTCATGAATGACAAAAGGACTAACAACAAGAGAGGCTATTTCCCAGGGGGAGTAGATACATTTGGAGTGTGTTTATTATCTAGCTAATGCTCTTCACCAATAACTGATTGCACATTCTATTAGATTTTGTGCTCTGCTTTCTAAAAGCTGTATATATTACCAGGTGGGGTTACATGTGTTAATCCACTGAGACCAATGAAAGCTACTGCCTCTCTTAACACTTCAGAACATTGTAATTCTTCACCCTAGTCTCTCATCACCTCTCCTATCCCGGTCTCACGCTACTGTGTTGGCTTGGAGGAGAATGCCAAGTAGATGCATCCAGAAGTACAGTTCCCTGTGTTGTAAATGTAAATTAGAGATCCGTGGAGAATTTCAGCTCTCATAAAATATCACTTTAAGGCACCCTGGGCTCAATTAATCGTTATTAGTGCATTGCAGTCTGCTTTAATTAATATAGTCCTTTAATATATAATAAAAATTCAGAAATGTAATTGAAAATTGTCAAAAGAATCTGACTGATAATAAAAGATCTATGCCCAGGTGATATTTTCTGTTTTAAACACATAAGAACAACATTAAACATCACCTACATCACATATGCTTTCATCTACAAGAAACCCCAGGTGAAAAGTGCACACAACTACCACTAAACTTCCTACTCTTCTCGGCTCCCTTCCTCTGGGTTGTTGAAGCTGCTCTGACATTTTTGAGGAGAACATAAGAACCCTTCTGTCCTTGACTAACTGATATAATTTTAAAATTTTCTTTAGTTTGCCTCATTCTGAAATACAAATAGCATAGTTTGACAGTGACTGAAACAACATGGGAACCCTTTGTCTGTAATCACTGTCTTTGGCCATTTGTGGTGTCCTCTGATTACATCCTCCTGTAAATGAAAATGATGTGCCTCTTTTTCAGCTGTCATAAAACCATATCTCAGAGAATATATAGCCTAGGCTAAGGGGCAGGCCAGGGATTTCTGCATCTGTTCTTGTCCTTCTATTTGCTGAATTCTATGTGTTTCAGTTATTGCTTGCATAAAATGGAGCACTGAAATTTAAGGTACATCACAGTTGCTGTTGTGGCTGTGGGGACATCCCTGCCCTAAATTTCAATTGACTTTGGCAAAACAGATACTCAAGCACTTGCCGTGACTACAGTCTGAATTCTGCTATTGTGTTGTGTGCTACAGTATTTAAACTATATATAATAGCTCAGAACAAATCTAACATACATATTCCTTCAAGATCTGCAGTCCCATCAGGTGTTACCTGTTACCAACACCAGACACTGAAAAAAGGTAATAAATTTCAAATCTTCTCTCAAGTTTCTCGGGGTCCCTGGATTTTCAACTGAGATGAACAGACAGATTCAGAATTAATTAAAGAAAAAATGGCTTCCAAATCTGACAGCAGTTAAATTCTTAGACATTCTGAGTTTTAGTCCTTATGCTGAATAAAAAAGAGCAAGGAGATGACTCTGAGACAAATTAGCACCAGCTGCTTTGTAATCCATGCTTTTAATGCTGGTCCACCCCAGCTAGTTGGAGTAGCCCAAAGCAGATCAAGTGCTGAGTGCCAACTCAGCTCACAGTGAAAAAAATTTGGGTCCAGCACTCAATCTGGCTCATTTTTCTTTAACAGCACTTCATCAAATTACTAATGCATCCAAGTCTAATCATCCCACCTTCTCTCAGACACCTTACCTGAAGGACCAAAGATGACATGTTTGATTAGATTTCCTTCACACTCAATGAGAGAAATACATGTCTGAAAGGCAATTCATCCCAGCTTAAGACAGTGTCATAAGTCTAAAGTTAGGTAAAATTCATCAATTTCCTATTGCTCTCAATTGTCTCTGGAGGAGCCAAGCCTCTCTCTTTCAATAATGTGGTAGGATTTAGGCACATAAATTCTTTCTTATTGACCTAAACTTTTTGCAATGTGACTGCCTGTCTTCCTTTCCCTTTAATGGAGGTTTTACCCAAATGTTTAAAAAAATATTAGTTATCAAGTAAAAGCATTCTTTCAGTTGTCTTATTGAAATGCATATTTTCAAAATACTTTTGACAAATACTTTTCCACAATTTGTCTCTTACATTTAACCACTACTTTGAACACTAGGCTTAAAAGAGTTCCATCTGAACATCCCTAAGTATCTGGATTTTTGTAAGGTTGGATCAAAGTTTATTAATAGGCATTATGGAAATGTAGGGAATAATATGATATCAAGAAGGGAAGACAGGTGTAACACCAATGAAACCTCATATAGCTCAATGGATGATGGAGTTTTGTTTGCTAGTTTGTGTGGTTTTTAAATTTTCAGGAAAAAACAAGCTATTCTTTTGCTGTGGATTCAAGTTCCCAGAAAATAAGGACCAAATTAGTCTTATAAGTAATGGATTACCATGTCCCCGTTTACTATAATCTTATCTCTTTAACCACTTAAACAGTAATTGTTTGACAAAGGACTGACAGTCTTTTCTATTTCCTGGTTGTGATCCTGCAGGATTGCAGCCATTAAAGAATCATCAGGCAGAAGAAGTGTAAAGTCTTTCTTGCCTATTTTTCAAGAACCTTTATTAAGGTTTCTCTTTTTTCAATTGCTGGTAGCACACAATTTCTCCACTAACGATGTGCTGGTACTTGATTTTCTTTCTGCTCGACAACAGGCTCAATTAATTTTTTTTAAATGCTTTTTGGATTTAATTTTCTTCTCCTGGATTAGCAATTCATACTGAGCAGAGCTAGAGAACAACCGTATATCCTTTCCCCCCAGAATTCTTGTATTTAAATTCTTGATTTTAGAGGTTTTACCTTTACAAGATGTGAAAATCTGGACAAACAAACTATTCTTAGTATTTGGAATTGAGTCAATCAAGATAATGTTGAATACTTAAAAAAAGTTTCAAGTAAAGTCTGTGATCTCAAGCCGAAAAATTCTCTTTCACATTCCAGACACCCTGAGCTGTTTATATAAAAAATAAGACGTTATTTTTCGTGTCCCATGAAACACATTCTTAATTTGTCCATTTTTATAATGAAACATATTCTTAACTGCACCTAATTAAAGCTGACTTCATCTACTTGCACAGATTTTGAACATTTTTAATGGCTTTCTTAATAAACAAATAAACATACATACATAATGGATATAGTGTGCCTCCCTCGATTTTTGACCAACAGAGAGGACCTGCATATTAGGTCCTGTTCATATAAGTATCAGAGGAATGTTAATGTGTGTAACTCTTGTGTGAAGAGAGATGGTGAAGGGTCTTGAACCCTTTGATTCATGTATCCTTCCAGCTGTAGCCAGCTATGCCTTACTGACATATAAGTCCTGGAATCAGAAGAGCAGGGAGGGAGAAGTTATACAGGACAGGAAGGAAAGAAAGCAGGCTTTGTAGTAATCTCTGGAGCTCTAGAGATTTCCTCTTTCACCTTGCTCTAGCTCCCAAGAGAGTATTAAATCTCTTCTTGTCTACTCACAGTCACGTCCTGTCATGCTTGCTTTTCTGATGTTAACATCTACTTTTGGTTTTAGAAATGTCAATATGCAGTCCTATAGCATCCGCAGTGTTTGAAGCAATTCTGAAACCAAATGGCTCTGTGAGCCAAAACCCTTAGTAATGGCAGGTTGTTACTCAGGGTGAGCTTTTGTTACCATGCAGAGCTTAGGAGCAGTGAAAAAAACCACAGTAACATCCTTCCTTCATCCAGGGGAAGAGAAGGAAGAAAAGCCCTTTATTTAAAATCTGGTCCTACTTTTATGATAGATTCCGTAGGACAGAGAAAAAGCACTAGCTTATTGGTCCAGAGAAAGTAACACCTCTTTCCCAGGCTTTGTCATGTATCCAGCAGGTGTTTATCTTTGTTTTTAATTCTTCTCTGATGTTTACATTAGAGAAAAGCATCTAGCTTGGGAAATAACCCTAGCTGAGCCTGAGAAAGTTGGACTGGAAAAGTCCTCACAAGAGGGTTTTCTGGGCCTGACAGCCACAAGCTTTAGCTGAGACTAGACCAGCAGCAGGTTAGAAACCATGGTGTTCTCAGCTAGGACGATCACAGAGATGAAACCTTGCCACCCCATTAACCACCACTTTCCCAACACTAAAAAGAGGCAGCAACTCAAGATGGACTCTGCCTAAGAGTTTGTACAGAAACTCAGCATGAATAGATACAGACTTCCTTATAAAAAGTGGATATTCATAATTCTGGTACTGATCTCAGGGACTGAACATACACTTCATCTGAATGGATAGAGGAAGGAACTTCTGATTGATGAAGAATTAGTGCAACTGTCATATGGAAGGAACTTGACCAATGTCACATGATGGGAAGGGTGGATGGCTAAATCTGTACACTATTTTCAGGCATCTTCCACTGTTGGGTTATTCTTCCCCAGGAGCAGGACTTCTCTTTCTCAGACTTCATGAAGTTCCTGCTTGCTGTTCCTTCAGCCTGTTAAGGTGAAGGTCTTTAAAAGATCATTCTGAAAGACAGAAAAACTGCCTGCTGTATTAAACCACTCTTCCAAATTTCTATTGCCTGTAAACTTGCTGTACGTGCACTCAGTCCCATCTTTCACTATATCACATAATCTCTGAGGTCTCTGTGTTTTCCTGAGAGTTGAACAAAAAGAAATTTTGTTATGCAGAAATAAATCACTGCTTGAATGACCTCTTATGGAGTTGAGATATAAATGGTGTGCACAATCCAGTCTAAAAGAGCAAAAGTCTCCTTGGAGGTTTTGATAGAACTTAGTAAACCTGGGGATGTGCAAATTGAACTGCAGTGCCTCCACAGACTTCGTTAAAGCCCTTGATGGAGTGAATTTTCATGCTCTGGACCCTAATACTGCAATTAGACTTGGCCGTACAGAGAGGAGCGACATTCACCTTCATTTTGCTTGAGGGGACAATGGAGAATTTCACAGTTCGTTGTCATTTTTTATTAAAACAGATAAGAATGGACTCTAGGTTGTGACCCTTGTATTCAGCAAGACCTCCAAAAATCACTCAGCTGCAGAGATAACAATCAAGAGCACCCTCGAGGCTGTGTATGCTCTATATCAAGAGGCCCAAAGAACCCAGTGAAAATGCTACATGAATATTTTCCCTAGCTTCGTTCAAATGTTATTGCTCTATGTACCTGTCTTGTAAGATCAGCTCTGAAAGTTTTGCCAGTAAGGTGGAATCTGAGCATCTTGTTTTAGTGCTAGTAACAATAATAAATAATAGAAACATAACAGGTATTAAGAAATATTAACAGGTATTAAGAAATATATTGAAAATATTCATTACTAAGTAATAATAATGCCATTATTTGTCAGATCTTTTCCATAATAACAAAAGACAAATTTTGCCATTTACTTATCTTTTAGTAAATGTCTACAGCCTCTACCCTAAAATATTAATTGCATTTTAATCTGAGCAGTCCAATCTGAGCAGAGTCAATATTTGGGCAGTTGTCTTTGTGATAGACATGAGCTGTAAGTGTCCATGAGGTCAAGCAACACTACTTGTCATTTTCAGGTGCAGCAGTTAGACAGTGAAGAACCTAAGTACACTTCAGGCTTTAGGACTGCCCTGTAAAATTCTTGAACTCCAGGAAAAAATTTTGAAGAAGTGAATAATATCATCTTGTTCCTCCAGATGATACAGAAAATTGCGAGTCTCCTTCTACTAGGAAATTACTTTTTCCTGCTTAAAACAAACAAAAATGTATGGATTTTGCTTTTGTGACGTTGTGCAGGTTTATTTTGTGTTTTAATAGCTGTTTCTTAGTTGTCCTTCCAGTTACATTCTCAAACACCGACTTCAAGATTTTTTCCATGTATCCTCCTGTACTGTGTTTTGGACACAGGAAATGAGAGCTCTATAAAATGATTAGTATCTCCTCTGCACCAAAGCGAAGTTGAAGTTGACTAGCTGAATCAGAGACTTCTCTGATTAATTCATCTTTCTCTGTCCCCTTCCTTTCCTCACCTCTCAAACCCTTACATCCTCTCTGGTCTCCTTGTCTCTACATTTACTTGTTCTTCTCCAGGACAGGGTTCCAGAGGTAGTGAGCTCCCTCAGCCCTTTTGGCTCAGCAGTGAGACAGAGCTCCCTGGGGTGCTGACTCAGTAGGCAGAGCAGGGGCTGCTTGGCACAAGCATTTAAACCACAGCGCTGACGGCAGCTGAAAAAAAAATCCGCATGAAAATTACACAATCCATGAAATTTATTACACCTGCAGTTTGCTAGTTGAGTTCCTAATTTGCATACGATATTTTGCCTTCAAGTGACGCCGTATTTAAACACATCTACTTCTACATATAAAACTCCATTCTGATCTAGCTGAGATAATTTTCCACTACTTATAGTAAATGCCTGTATGTCAAACATTAGTATATCTGAACTTTATTTGTTCTTTTAAATAGTTTTATCATGGAAATACCTTACAACTTCCAAAATCAGTTGTTTTTAGTAACATTTGCATTAGAAAATCCTTCAGAACCCCTACTGCCTAAACCTTTCTTCTTTGTTGCTTTGATTTACAGCTTCTAAATAATTTGCAGAATGCAATTTGCAATTAAGTGCATTCTTACTCACATATGCAAATTCTAATGAATACTTGTCATGATTCTACTATTTTTAATAACATTACTGCTGCTATGCTGAGAATTCTTGAAGATCAGACCAATTTTTAATAGGTCAGTGTTCTTTTTATAATTACCTGACTCATTTATTTTGTTTGCCTTCACACAAATATTATTTGTTTGCTCTATTTGATGGTGATAGCAACAGAGAAAATTAAACATCTCTGCAGGTTTGGTGTAGAAAATAGCTGTAAATATTAAACTCTACTACAATTTTAACCTCTACTGTGGATATTTTATAAGAGGTGTGAATATTTCTCTTCAATGCACATGGAAATTTTACAAAAGAGTAAAGAAAATAGTTATGCATCTTACTTTTCTATAACTATAAATGCCAGTAGCAAAAATGCCATGCTAGAAATAGCAAAATCTTTCAAATATTGATTGCAGGGTTTGCATAGTCATATTCCTATTTGAGTCTTTATTCAAGGCCCCTGTTTATTTATTAGAAAAAAATCTCTGTCATCTTTAACTCAGTTCCAAACAAAATTGAAACACTTCTAATAAAAATCATATAAACTGATCCAGAATTAAGATCATTGACAGTCATCTTGTCTGTCTTCCTTCTTCACAGGTGGGATTAGCTATATCTAAAATTTTTGTGAGATTTGCTCATGGAAAATTTTCCTACTGGTTCCTAGGTATTGTTTTTCACTATTTAACTATCCTGGCATTTCGAAATATTTTCCTAAAGTATATCTCCCTAAATACAATTTAAACCCCTTTTTTATTTTTTTTTTGCTTTTCTCATGTTTGAGAACTGCTATCAGGTGCTATCAGGTCTCCCATTGTATTCTTTAAGCAGAAACAAACAAGGTCATTCTTTCACTACAAAACATGTGACTTTAGCTGTTTTATCATTCTTTCCAGCCCTTATCCCCCTCTCCCAGTTACTTTTTCACTGGTTTGTTTTTCCTGGGTGTCCATGTGTTCTAGTAGACATTAGTCTTCAATTTAAAACTTTGTACCATGGTAAAACTAAAGGATACTTCACTTAGCTTTCCTGCCACACTCCTCTTCATACACCTTGGGGTGATGCCCGGGTTTCCCCGTAGGTGCATGATTCTGCCCTGAAACACTAGGGCCATTCTACTTCTCCTTGCCTTGAAGCTGTGGAATCATATGGGAGAAAATATATGATTTATTGATTGGAAAATGTAAACTAGAGGCCACTTTTCCTTTGATGTGAGAATCGGTTGATACTGAGGAAACTGTTGACTGCACTGACATTTTCTATATATTTTACCTAATTATCTTTACAGTGCAGTTATAAACAATCCTTTGTGGAGGGGGAAGCCAAAATGTGGGGTTTTCTCCCCCCCCCCCACTTCTGTGCATGCAGTATTTTATTCCTGGCCTGAAGTACCTAGGCTCCTGAGGCAGCAGAAGCAGAGAAAACATCCCATCACTTCAATCCAGCTTCTTCAAACAACTATGTTCTTTATTCTAGGTTGGCAGAGTAGATTTGAACTTTTTCTGGCTAAAGGGGGTTGAAATGCCAGTCTTTCACGCATCATACAAGTGGTACAATCTCTAAGTATTTCCCTGAAAGACTTGATGTTCCCTGGCTGTATAAAACTGCCTGGATCAAACTGATCAATGCTGTTGCTATGTTAGGCAAGCTCGGAGTATGTCTAACAAATTAAGTAATGCTACACCGGCTTAGGTACCAAAGGGAGTATAATAAGAAACTTGGATATAAAAAGTATCCTTCAAATACAGGGGAAAAAAGTTAGACATAATGCTAGAAGACCATTGAACATTCAATAACCAATCCCATAAAATTCAGGTATCTGCAAAAGGATTAGGTGTCTCCTTATTACATTTGAGATATCTTCACAATGCCTTAGATTTACAAAAATTGCCCAACTCCATATTTGCATCTGGGCCTATATTAAAAATGCCATTTAACTGTTTCAAGGAAACATTGAATCATTGAATATAAATAGGACCAGATGAAGCCTGGTAGTTTCTTTACAGGAAAAAGACCCAGAGTTTCAAACTGCATGCAGAGGTATTTTTTCCTTAAGATTTTTATTTTGAACTATAAAGAAATACATTATTTGCTACAAATGTCACAGGAGGCATTCCTCTATATGGTGGATTGAATTTTCTTATTTGAGACTAAGCTTTACAAAATTTTAAAGCTGAATATATGAATAAAAGTTTTTAGTAAGATATTTCAAATCCAGAAAAATTCCTATCATAGGTATAGTTCAAAATATCTATAAACATGGTCAGATATTAATACTAGCTACGATGAGTCTAAATTGTTTTTTAGTAGAAAGAGCATTGTTGGCCATAGCTGCATGAGTCATCATCAAACTAATAACAACAGTTGTATTTGTCTGCTATTAAGCTGCATTAGTATTGCATAGGACTCAAAACAGTTGAGTCAAGTAATAAGAGACCATTCCTCCAATTTTTTATTTCAGGTGAATAATTTCATCCTATTGAATATAATTGGATTAGTCAATGAAGAAGATGCTATTCACTAGACAAATGAGCAGCAATCCTAAGTATTTGATTAATAATGGGTAAATTCCTTGGACGCAGAAGTACTATACTAAATAACATTGTCTGTTTTGTAGATGTGGACTGAAACAGTGGAATCAGAAATCAATTAAAATTAATCAAAATTTCAAATTAACCTGCATGATTTTATCTGCATTACTATGTGAATGTATTTCAAGCTATGTATTTGACCTTGATTTTGATTTAACATACAAGGAACACTTGGAATTTGTGGTAGAGGGTTTTTTGTTGTTGTTGGGTTTTTTTTGTTTTTTTGTTTTTTGTTTGTTTTTTTTTTTGAATAGGAAATTATATCTTCACTGCAGTGAATATGGAGGGTCAAAGCCTTAGCTGATGAGAATTAGATGCAATCAATGAGCTTTTATCCATATTCATCAGCTGAAGATCTAGACTAGAAATTTAAATTCTTGTTTCCCAGATTGTATTCATGCAAGTCAATTTATTTTGGCAGTGTAATCAATACCTCTGTAAACAAAAGATATTTACAATAGCATAACCAACCACACTCTGGAGGTCATTACAGTGATTTCATATTTGTGTTCATCCATTATTATGGGGCAATATTAAAAGTTTCACAAAGGTTTCATTCAGTCATTTTTAGCAAATTAAATTAGAATCACAGAACCATAGAATGGTTTGAGTTGGGAGGGACCTTAAAGATCATCTAGTTACAGCTCCCCTTCCATGTGTAGACCCCTAACTTCTACCACTGACCTGGAATCTGGTTTTACAAGGTACTCCTGAAATATTTCCTTCTTCGTTTTCCACAAATTGCTTATTCATTTTTGAAGTAACCCAAAATGGTGGATGAAGTGATCATGTACTTGTGTATTCTTAATCACATCAAAGCTAATCTTTCTGAAATTGGTAGCACTGGCATTTTATTTGAGTTTAGTAAGAAACTTCCACAACACTGTAGAAATTTAATACCTCAATTTTAAACATCTAAAGAAAACCTAAGTAGTTTTTATTTAGAGGCGATCGACCATGTAACAGTGCATGTGCCAATGCTGAATGTTTCATTCAGAACATTATATTCTCTTTTACTTATTTTAATCCTGCATTTCAAAGAGAATTATTTCTTCTCTCAGAGATGATGGCCACTGACTTGCAGTACCATTCTTCAAGAAGCACTGGTTGTTAAGGTGTTATTTGACTAGCTCGAACATTTAAGTTCTAAATTTCACAGAACTGGTCATAATCTAGCGCCGTCTATAGAATGGCTATGAAATGTATCTTTCAGTTTCAGGTGTTACAACAGGTAATGGTTTACCATTTAATAAAGATAGACCTTTGGAAAGAAGATCACTCAAGATCCTTCTATTCCATCCATGCAGTTTCAGAAATTACTCTGCAAACACACTCAGCTCTATTAACTCTGTTACTATGTCTGTGCATTCATGTGACACCTGTGGTCAGTCAGGACCTGTGGCTGAGAGATCCTTCTGTATACTTTATAGGAAATGAAACCTCATATCATCAAGGCATCAGCTAGTGATAAGAAAACATTCAGTCATCCATTTAATAGCATGAAAATCTCACTATGACGACTGAATTTTAACATGGGGAATTAAGCAAAAAATTTCTCTTCAGCCTGCTGTGATTTTTTTGGCAGAGTTTCTCAAAACACTAGCTAAAAAGATTAATTATATGTATATTTTTTAATTCTGTAAATGCAGCAGTGTATAGTATGTGGGGAACAGAAACCAAGCAAAATATACTTGCTGACATCTTCTGTAAAATAGAAGAATTTCAATATATCTCTCATATAAAAGTCACCAGGAACATTCCACTGTGCATACTATTAAGAGAATTATCAGTACTGTCAGCTACCATGCAATCTGACATTTGGCCTCAAAATGTTTCACGCAGAGGTCAGCAAGCAGACACCTTATTCCTTTCACAATGTGAATATCTTCTCTACTGCTCATTGTTTATGGCAGTCATTATTAACCACTGACTGAAGTGTGATTTGTATCACAGACACTGAGACACATAATCCAAGAGAAAAAAGCTCGTCCAGGGCCAGTGCCTTCCAGTAGCCCAGATGCCTCCGCACTGCACTCCTGAAATCAGGATTAGGATATCCAAGGTATTTAACCACATTGTACAAGTAAGCATAGAACATTATTTCCAGTAAAAGAAAAAAATTGCAAACTGGAGTGATTTCAGCAGAGGACCAGCAAAATATTGGAGTGCTTAAGAGGCTGAAGCATATGATTCATGTGAAACTGAGGGAGCTGTTTGTTCATCATGCAGAAAAGTGTATGGCAATTTAATTGCTTTTTCCAAGGTTCTCATGGTAGAATATAGGGATGATCTTTCAGCACAGCAGCTGTACTTTCACAGAAGTGCCTAACAAAAGAGAAAGGCACAACAGAAAAAACTTGCTTCTAAGTTTATCTGAATGTAAAGAAAAAGCTTTTCACAATGAGAACAGAGACTGGAACTGGATGCCCAGAGTCTGAGGAATCTCCACTCTTGCAGACACTCAAAACTCAATTGCACATAGCCCTGAGTAAGCTGGCATTGTATTAAAGCTGCTTTAATACAGGAGGAGGAGGAAGTTTGCACCAGAAAACCACAGAATGTCCATTCTAACCTAAAGTGATATTAAGTTCTCTGTTTCTTGTAATCTCAGGTCACTGAGATGCTATACCTGGGAAAGACTTTAGCCATCACCTTAGGGACTGTCAAATCTAGGGTACGAAGGTTTTCAGAAGAGGCAGCCCAAAGGCAGGATGAACAAGTCAGAGGAAGAGCTGTCACCCCTTGGCGAAACACAAAATCTTTTCCAGCAAGATCTGTGTGGAAAAGTAGGTAGAATTGAAATAGGTGTCATGAAGGATGTGGTGCTGCATGGGAACTGAATGATGTCCAGATTTACACAAGAAGATCTCAGAGATGAAGGGAAATTTTTCTCAGCAAAGTTTATCATAGTATATCAGCCTCTTTGGTAATAATCCTCCAAGCTCGAACAGCACCACTGATTCTGCTGCTGCAGAAGGGAGGAAGTGGCCTGATGTCCAGAAGAGAATAGTGCAAAAGAGTGCTAACAAAATCAAGAGATGTGATCCTTGTAGATCCTCTGAGTGTGTCCAGAGAGCAAGTTTGAGACAAATGGATGTAAGGCAATCTTTATACCTACCATTGCACGACAGTCAGACAGAATAAATCAAGTATAGGAAAAGGACCAGTGCTGACTTTTAATGTGAGGTACCAATAGCTTGAATCTTTTCCCATCTGTTTTTGTTCCTACGCAGATTTTTCAAAAAGAAAGGTTTTCACCTGGATCTGTCCTTCCTTTGGGAACACATTCAGACCTAAAGATTTATGGTTTCTATCAAGGGAGGGGTAGGTCTTTTAGATGGAGAAACCACAGTCATCATTATTTCCTTCTTAAAGACTCCAAGTATTTCTTACTAATAAGTTCTTATGTGTCTCCTGAGACATTCATAATCAGCGTCAGTCTTCCTAAAGTTTCTCTATTACTGGGAAAATTGTCAGCAATGGGTTATTTGAAAGAGATGCTCAGTATGGTTTATGCTGCTTCAGAAAATACATTTGAAGACTGTTGGATTGAAGATAATGACAAGGAAATTTTATCATGGGACTATGAACATTCAAAATAGTCACAAGTGAGGGGTCATGTTTTCGCAACAGCAGTGAGAGGTAAATAAGATGTTTAGCAGTGGTGCAAAGTGCACTGCTGCACTTCTGAAGAGCTGAAGGAAAATTTAAGTAGATGGAAACTTTTTGTATTTTGCAGACGAAGACAAAACAAGATGTTAGTTATGAAAATAAGGCAAAAAAATTCATGCGTAAAGGACAAGTTTGTTCACCTGAAATATTTTGGTCTTCTCAGGTTAAAGGTTATTTTTCTCAGAAGTATAAGTATTAAATGCTAACATCGCCCAACATCTAATATGTTCTTCTAATATGTGCTTCTTTCCATGTTGCCAGAATTAAAAAGACATCATTTTGCATCAGGAGGGTCTCTTTCAGAAGTGTGGCTCTGAAAGCATAATTTTCAAATGCTTTTCAGAGTTTATGCCTGGTGAGTGAGGCTCTTTACCTTGTGAACTTTCACATTATTGGGCCAACTGAAATAGATGCTTTTGTCCTTTCAGAATAGAGTTTCAGCCATAACACTTAATTTCTGACCTTTGTGGGTTTAACTTATACTCCATTCTGACCTTCAGAATACTGGCATGAATATATTCATTTGCATATTATAGATCCATAGCCTGAAACATCTACTCTAATTTAGAATAAGTAGCTTCTGGATATGCATAATGCTTGTGGGGGTTTCTGGGGGGGGGGGAGGGGGCTTTTTGTTGTTGTTGGGGTTTTTTGGTTTGGTTTGGTTTTGGGGTTTTTTATTTTGCTTTTTAATGTTGTTTTCTTTTATTTTCTTTGGTTTTTGTTTCTGTGGAAGGTTTTTTTGTTACATCAGTGAGATTTTTATTTTTTATTCATTAATACATGTATATATGTGTATGTGCCTTTGGACACCAGAACCCATAACGTGATATTGAAAGGAATAAAATGTGCAACATATGAGCTGCATAGGAGGACAGTAAACAGGAAAATTTTTTATTAGTTCAAAATTTGAGTAATGTTTCTTCTTTTTTCTTTTAGAATACATTCTAAAAACTACTTCTAGACTAAAATCTTATTTGAAGTTTCACCATGCTGAGGATTTTTGTAAACGAATTATAAGCTCCTGAATATAAGGGTTTATGTAAAGAAAAGGCTGACAGTTGCTTAACTATAGTAGCAAGAACAGACATTAATCTAATGCAAAAGGAATATTAATCCAGCAGAAGGGTGATTCTACAAATCATTGTTATGAAAAGTACCTTTCTACTTAGTTATATTCAATCTGCAAATCATAAACTCATTATTTTGCTGGCAAAAAATAGGCTGGATTGGATTTCAATGTGTTTTTTTTTCTCGTGTCTCATTATTCTACATCTGTACTGACTCTTCCTTTCAATCATTTCCTTTGCGATTGCTCAGCTTCGTGTTTCCTATAATTTGTTGGGCTAAAATGCTTGACGTTTATACTGGGAGTCCCATGCAGCTAGTCAGCTCAGAACCTGACTTTCATCTTAAGCGGGCAAAGCAAAAAGCCAGCAGAAAATGGAGGCAAAGGAGAAGAGAAAAAGTTGTTTATATTTCTAAATTGGCTAATGCAATGCTGTAAGAGCTATTCTGGAATGGATTACCTTTCTCTTCAGATAAGCACTGGCAGCTGTGCCATCTGCAGTATAGTATACCTACCTGCTTCTGATATATACAGTGATTCTGTGATAACTGACTTATATTTACTTACATAAAGCAACTATACATTCTCCTCCTGGATTTGTTCTGCTTTCATTTATCAGTTTGGCAGTGTACCTTATGCACAAGCTGTCAAAATTTGGCTAATGTGCCTCTGGGAATTAGTTGGTCAGTAAATCTTTCCTTTCTCAGACACCTTTGACTTTGTTGAACTGTTCTGTCATTATAGTAACCAATTGAATTAGAATTGTTTTTTTATTTGATAGGTCATTCTCTGAAACATAGACAAAAATTACAGCAGCATCATGGTAACAAACTGAATAGAGTGGGGGTTGGGGAAAGCTTAATTTATTTTTTATTTCTCTCATGAATAAGAATCTTAGATTTCCCAATATTACCTTAGAAAGATGAAAAAAGAAATCTACCTGTTTATGTGAGCAATAATTATATATTCTGTGTAAGGAGAAAACATTCTGCTGTGCACTGATGAAAACTGTTAGTCATTTCATAATGTTCTGCAGCATTGCTTCTCCTGACTGCGCGCAGTACTAATAAAACAAGTTAATGGAGTTTATTCTGTCACAAACACTACAATTTCAAAGAGCTGATTGCAGTCTATGGGAAATCAGTGTCTAACAGCCTCTTAAAGATGCACAGTAGTTTTAACGTATTATCCAACAGAAGATATACATTAAAGCACTCTACTGATATGTGTAAGAAGACACGAAGAAAAGGAGCAACAGCATCCACTGTTCGTAGTTCACAGGCCATTTATGGTAGCTGGATCCGTACACAATAAGCGTCCCTCCATGTTTCCAGTATTTACAAATTTTCCAAATGATAGTTTGTCTGAAAGTCAAATTAGCTAGGATACGGAACTGAGAAATTCACATTTTATAAGATGCATTTAAAGAAAATTATGCTATTTAATAAGTAACTTGCAGCTTGGATTTATGTTGATATAGATGTACAAACCAAATGCTGTTTCACAGTCTCTGAAATTGCATGTTATTCATACTAAAATATGAGGCTGATTATAAGATGCAATGGTAATCAGACTGAATTAATAGGAGCCCTTCAACAAACCTTCATTTCCTCAAGACTCATGACATTCCCTGTAAGTAGACATGGAGAAGATGTATTATTTTGGAAAATAGATTTCAATTGTTACATGAAGATTGAGGTACGTTGCTTTGGTTAATCAATAGACCTTCCTAATTTAAAATATTGTTTATTGCCATGAAGATTTTCTACAGGATAACGTATTCTTCAAAGCAAAATAGTTAGTTTATTACTGGCCTGGACTCAACATTAGCAGAATGTCTTTTGCTCTTGTTTGCCATGGTTTTCAAGGCTTGGTGAGAAATAGGGACAAAAGGGAGGTGGCAGCAGCAGATGTGGATATAAAATGTGTACACTGATAAACATATGGCCTCAGATGAGAACAAACAGAACAGAGATGGTGAAATTGCCATTGCCATACTGGAATTTCTGTCACACACATAACGTCTAGCCAGCAAACTTCATTTGCAGCCAGCACACAAACAATCCCTAGGATTCAGTAAGTGCCAACTAACATCTTTAATGCAGTTCTAATATTTCCTTTTTTCCCCCCTTTTTCCTGTATTATTTTCAAGGTTAATGGCATTTTATAAAGAGATATAATCCCATGTATTCAAAGGCATTATTGATCTCATTTCCATTGTTTAATTTTGCACAGTGTAAAGTCTGTCTTTGTATAAAATAAACCTATTTTCAGGGCATCCAATTAAGGATGTATTAAACATATTTTTTCCAAAAATTTTAAAGTGCATAATATTTTAAGTCATTAATTTTTCAAAGTAATTTAGGACTTAAAGCCTGTTAAGTATCTTTTGTCTTCAATATTAATTTCTAACTTTCTGCTAGTATATCACATATAAGTCTATCTGCCTTGGTTTTATTTAACCTGAAAATCACATAAATATTTCTCATTATCCTTTATTTCTGATTAAGGGGCTGCCAGTGGATCAGCAGGATATTGACAATGGGGCATACTCTCTCCTCAGAGAGATTTTTAAATCCTGAATAGGTCTGCTGACGTGCAGAGTTTACAGCTTCATTCTGCAATATAAGTGTGCAATGTTGCATGTATGAATGTAAAAGCAAGATCGAGGAAAGATATACAGTGATGCTTACTACCAGACTGACTGGACATTGCCCTGGGGAATGAAAAGAAGATTACTCAGACTTTCTGACAGAAGATGGCAGAATATGTTAGTGCCCAGTTAGGATAGCAAGAGCTCTGTTTGAAGCCCTTGCCACTCTGATACACCTATTGCTTGTCATTTTATCCCTGCTTCATCAGTAATGAAACCAGCAGGCAACAATTTCTGTCTAATATTGTTGGGCAATACTTAGGGCAGCTGTTGAGTGTACCCACAGCATTAATATCTAGCTTAAGTTCCATTGACTTCATTGATGTGTAAGTGTATAGTTCTGAGGACATCTCTGCTGCTGTCCTACAAAGAAATGGCCATGAGCTGCAGACCAAGAGCTTTCCCTTTCTTCTGATACACCTGCTTCACCTTAAGTTTGTGCTCAAGTAAATATTTTCCACTATGTAATCTGCAAAGACTTACAAGATCACTGTTTAGATATTCAGATTTAGGAGACTAAAACTCAGGAGATAACATTTACATGCATTGTAGAAAACATATGTATGGCTCTCCGCTGGTGATACAGCTTGTAGTTATTTCGTCCACCTTTTTAGATAGTGGTATGCTCTGTTTTCTCTCTCTAAGGAAGCAATAGAAGCATGAAATAAAATGGTGATATTCCACTGGCTTTAGTTTGACTACAACTTCAATCACATTTACATTATCTACTGGTTTTTGAGTTGTGCTGGTTCTATTAAGTATTGAGAACAGTTGTACTGAGAATATGTAAATAAAATTAAAGGTATTAACTAATAACAATGACTGTTAATTACATATTGATATTGAAATACAGTAACAAAATACTCAAAGATAAGGCATTATTTCATACCTTTGGATAAAACTGTGGTTAGATCTCTGTTTACGTCTACCCATCATAATCCTTTATAAGCTCTGTTATCTAAAGGAAATGTGGAAGTAATCAACCTAACAAATTCATTTATGGGAATGAAAAGGAAGAAGTCAGTATAGGTCTTTATTTATTTGTTAAGGATTCTCTAGCTCTTTGCTTTGCAGTAGGTATGATCTATAATTTTTTTACTTTCCTATATTATGCAATGATTTCCCTTGATACCTAGGTCCCTCAGATCTATCTTATCTCAATATGTGGATGATTCTTTTTTCTCTTCCTTACAAAGCCATGAAAATGAGGCACCAGGGATATGAAAGTCCCATTTGAGTTTTTCAGACACTGTATACTATTCAATGCAGCACCTTTTATTTCGACGTATCTGTAGGAATTTGTCACACATTACTGAAATCCTCTCAGGGGAAGAACAGCAGCTGTTTAACAATACTTGGCATCAGGCTACAACGTATTAAGGCAGGAAGTGATGAGCCAAAACATATCAAAGCGAACTGCAGGGGCAAAACAGGTATGCAAAATGCAAATACTCAATCGGAGTTTGGCCAATCTGCCAGGACTAAAACTGCTACTCTTGCAAATAGTGATGGGGAATTAAAACACAACTGTGGGTATGCTGGATAGAAGTCTTACTAATCCCTTTGTTCAGGAACTTGCTAAGAAATATTGACTGTGTAGACACCAGCCAATTTATTGAAGCTGTAACCCTAGGGAGCTAGTGCAAGTTGTAGTGCAGTATAATGTTCTGCTCTGCAGCAGTAGTGCAAAATATATACCCATTTCAAGTCAGTTTTAAATGTATTTTTCTAATACGATGAGTCATAGTGTGTAAGACTTTGGATTTATTTCAAATTTTTAAATTTTTTTTTTCTTGGAAGCAAGGACTGTTTATATATATATCCAATGCTTTTAAAATAATAAGATTTTTCAAATGTATGATGAAGCTTTACTAAAGTTTAAATTGAAGGCATTAAAATGTTGAGACAACTAAGGCAATAAGGTATTTTTTTTTTGCACCAGTATCAGTTCAAGATTTGGACCGTGTTCTGAAGTCGGTTGGAGAATCAATTGTACTGAGAGATAAAGGATGATATTTTGAATTAGTAGAAATGTGTGAAGACAGACTAACTCTAGCTGTGCTGTGGCTGTTTGAAAAAGTAGAAAGTTTGGTAACAGATGATCTCTAAGGAAGCAGATCTGTTCGAGAAAGTACTGAAAATTATGGTTTAAAATAAAATGCAAAAAGAAAGATTACACCAGAAGAGATAGCATGAGGGAAGTACTTTTGCTCTTAAAACCAGGAAGGCAGAAGAATTCTGCAAATCTTGGCATGCAGATATTGCTGGAACCTGTATTTGCAATAGTCACTGCTGACAAGCAAAGGCCGGATCAATCCACGGAGTCAAGTAAAGAAAAAATGTAAAGTTGAAAGTCAAAGATCAAAGATGGCACTAGTTAAGAAGTATTTCTCTTTGAATTGTCCGTTTGCCAGAGGGGCACAGGAGAAAATTAATTACAGGACCAAAAATGTGATGAAAAGACATAGAAGTCATATTCAGTTTTCAATAGAAAATGCTCTCCATTCACAGATAAATAATTTATCCTTTTTTTTTTTTTTTAATTACAAGAAAGAAAATGATTCAACAGAATCAGCCAGTCACTGGAAATAAAGTAATCACTGAAAGTGAAAGAAACAGTGTAAGAAGGATTCAGACAAGCAAGTGTCTGTATGATATGAAGATAAAAGGGGTGTATTATGCAAAATTTAGTTTTTGCAGAGAATGTGCATGCTAATGTAAAGCAAGAGCTTCTTAGGAATATGGGTCAATTAATTTCCATTGGATAAAAACACATCTAAAGTGGGATGTTCCCTAAGGCTCACCAAACTGTCATTTGTAGGAAGAATTCACTAAAGACTTTGCCATTCTTGATTAAAATTGAAAGGAAAAGCAAATTTCATATCTTCTAGCTAACAAAGCAGCCAGCTGATAGGTTTTTTTTTGCTTCTTCAAGGCTGTATAAAAGTATGTTTTATACATGTAGAGTATAATAATGATACATGATACTTGACTTGGGTCTACTTTGTTCAAATGTTGTAAGATGTTTTTAAGTTTCATAGCTTCATAAAATGAAGGACAAAAGATTTCAAACCCTTTGAAAACTATAGCAGGAATTACTCTTGTTGTGTAGCAAACTCATAAGAGTCATTGGATATTTATGACAAAGATAGAAATTTTCGTACATTGTAATCCAAACATTAATATAGAAACTAGAATTTTTTAAAAACATATCTCCTTGGGCTATGGAAACACATGGCTAATCCTACTATCAAGGGAAATTAAATGACTATATTTGAAGCTGTCCTGGAATTCCTAGTTCCTTTAAAATCACCTATATGTTCTCTTAGTGCCTCTTCCAAACCATCTGAAACTGATAGTTATTTGACCCTCAGAGGTAAGAAAGTACTTCACCAGCAAGAGCAGAAGAATATCTGCTAATGGAAGTTTCCTAAGTCAATGGTCAGACAATGGTCATACTCGTCAACAGAGATTGGAAAAGGAAAATACTAGGAAAACTAAGGTTGATGGGCACCCTAAACTTACCTGTACATCAGCTCAAGGTGCAAGGGAGAGGGAAGAGTCACTGGGACGCTGAGGTACCATGTGAGAGTCTAAGTACTTTAGAGCTGCTAAGAACAGAGCTCATGAACTCTGACATGTTAGAGTGTGTACTTTATGTGTAGGCAAAAGAAGAGAGAAGGCATTGGAGAAATGCATACAGCTGGATGGCAACATTTGGAATTTGTGTTTTGGAGCTTCGTAGAGTATGCAGTGCTTTCAATAAAAGCTCCTGATAAGTGCTTCCTCTTTATGGGAAGTACTGAAACAAGATCTTTCCAATCATTATGAGGCATATTTCACCTTGTAGACAAAGAATATTGGCTAAAATACCTATTAAATATTTGAGTTTTACAGTTCATTTAAGCTGTACAGAAAAAAAACCCAACAAAATCATCAATAAAACTTCTTGAGAATGACCTTATGCTCTTTTCTCTAAAAAAAAATAATATGCTGTGTAGATGAATTAGATGATGGGATACCATGGACTGCAATTTAACTAAAATCATTGATCTTTGCAAATTACACCCATTTGACAACAGGGATCCATCAAGTTCCAATAATACAATGCAAAATTTTTTTTTCTTTTTATACTTTGCTTCTTTTCTCTTTCTTCACCCTATTTTTGATTATCTTCTTCATTTTACGGTGATGGCACTAAATGCTAATGAGTTCATTCCTGGTCCTGTCCCAGTCAGTCTTTTTGGCATGATAATTTCTGGAGTTGAACAAACCATGTGGAATAAATGAGATTAGCACAGTAGGAGACATTTTCAGAGTTTCATATAAGAGCTTCCACTGATAGTTCACCTTGATGGCACAGATTTATCTGCATTGTTAATTTGTGCCCTTGAGCCTACCTGTGTGAGTTTCTGTGTGTGTGTTCTCTTTGGCATCTCACTCTCACAGATACTACAGTACAAGTAGGTGGCTTAACTACTTGTCATAATTATGATAAAGATCTGTCTTTTCCACCTTTCTTGAGGTTATTTTTGTTCCTGGACTTTAGAAGTATAAGGAAAGTCGAGGAGTGACAGCCTCAGGAGACCAGCAAAATGAAGAAGAATCTCTATTAACATAGATACAGATTCTGTGAAGTTGTATGAAGCGGTCACTGATGAAAAACATTGCCAAAAGGAACCTCCAGTAATCACACAGAAATGAATTTGGACTGGGTTTTAAATTTAATTTTGAGGGGGTTTTGTTTGTCTGGTTTTTGTTTGTTTTTGTAGCAATGTGTATTGCGTTATGTCAGATTAAAAGAAAATATATAAATCTGGTTTGACTGATCAGACAATTAGTGAACATTTAAACAAACTGACATTTGATTTGGTGTTTTCTTAATCAGATAATGCTTTTTCTGTAATTTTTCCCATCAGTTTTACTAATTCTTGCTTACCAGGTAGGGTTTGTTTTTTTCCCTTCTGCCTTTTTTTGTCACAAGATATTGATGAACTGTTTGCAAATATCCATTTACTTGTTCAAACCCTTAGCTGAACTATAGTAACTGAGACAACCTCTTGTGAATTAGAACTGACCTAAAACTCTCTTACCCTGTACCAGTTTATCTGCCAATTTGACATCCAAAAGGATATCACGGCTGTAATTTCTCACATCTGTTGGTTGCTGACCTCCTTTTGGTTCTGACCACTGAACTGGATAGATCTTGACTCTAATCCAATGTGACAGTTGTACTGTCGCTCTGTCTTGAAAGGTTTTTGGCTGGTGCAGAGATCCTGTTGAAGCTCACATGCCATTCTCATGTCCAGCTCCAGAATAGGAATAAGGACGGAGAACTGTAGCACCACAATAATGTTTGACTTTAAAGTTTGCTGCTAGATGCCACAGGTTTAGTGCAACAGAAGCTCTTGATAGGCCCATTTGCAACCCTCAGAGTTTTGTGCAGTATTTAAGTCAAATATGCATATGTACACCTTTTTCATTACAGCTAAATGCAAAATAAAACAAAACAAGCAAATAAACAAACAAAACAACCCACCACACAAAGCTAGCACCAGCTGTGTAAATGTACCGATTAGCTCTCTAAATGAGGAAACACAGAGATTTATTGTTGTGCTTTTAGCCATTAAACTGGGAAGTAGCTGCCTCATCTTCCCTAATTTGCAGCCAATTCCTGACTCAGGTTTCCTCTCTTGATCAGTTCAGAGTCAGCAGAAGTGTTGTATGAATAAGGGTGAAATATCAGCTGAGTAAGGACTCCTTTCTTGATCTACAGGGAGAGACAAGGGAATGATTATAGGACAGTCTGCTACTCTTAATGGAAACAATTTATAACAGAAAATATTTTTGGATACTGAGGTTTTTTCCTTTTAATGCTATGTTGACTTGAGAGAATATTTAGCAATCTGTGTACTCCTTTCTCTAATTGATAGAAAAATAATGAACACAGAGAGAGTTATTCTTATCAGAGCTCCAACTTTTAGCTTCATATACAGCTGCTGCAGAGGAGATTGCAGATCACTGGCAAATGAGAAGAAGACATGCATCAGTGTCACTGCATGGCCAGTCTTGGAGACAAAGGCTCCTTATCTTCTTTTCTACCCTCAGTTAGAAAAATTAAGAAGATAGGCTGAAACTCTCATTCTCAGATGTCAACCTCAAATTCTCACTAAACCTAAAGGGGGCAGAGTCAAGAGCTGCTTGAGCTCCTTTTGCTTGTCTTTCCTCACATACACTATTCCCTTTCTAAAGGCTCCATTTCAAGATGTTTTTCTGAGACGTCAAAATTTCCCTCTCCCTATTCCAGATATAGTTCTCACGACACAAAAAGTAGGAGAGTGAGAAGGTGGGCAAGCCTGTGCTTAATTTCAGGAAGCTGATAGTACTCTCCTTCAAGATAATGGAATGCCATTAGGTGTGCTCTTGTATATTGCTTCCTTTCTTAATTCACTTGAATTGGATAGTAAGAGCAAGTTGACATTGTTAGAGTAAATGACCCAGGGCTTTCGTAATGAAGACACATCCAGAGTGAAGTTTATTGTTTTAATTTTAATCTTGAACAACCCAAACAGTATTAAGTAGGTTGTTCTAAAATATCCTGCAGTGTATTTTCACTGTGAACTGTATTTCAGCATGGTGCATACAAAATAATTCATAATAAGTTGATTTATGGATTGAAATGGCTTATTTATATGCAGTGTGAATCGATACAGAGTGTTTACTGAATTTTCTCTGTAATAGCCTATCATTAGCCAGAATTCCCAGAGTGGGAGAAAAGTGGCTAGACACTGGAGATTAAAAAAACCCTCTTAAAAAAATGTTATACTATGTCCCATCTGCTTGGATAGGATTCATTTTTATTAAATATGAATTTCAAAATTATTAATTTGATTTTTCTTGTCTTCTAGCCAGCAACTGGATTTGGAGGAAGTCACACAATATATTAAAAAAAAATGGAGTTTTAGAAAATTTGACTAATGGGAAATATTAATTTATTTTGGAAAGACACAAAAAAACCTGCAAAACAACAAGGGATTACACTTCTACAAAGACATTGCTTATCTTTTGGATTTTTTTACCCAGTGTATTTTACCCTTCTTTAACTTTGGGATTTCAATCGCCTGTCAGTATACTTCAACACTATAACACATGTAAGAATTCACTAGTATTATATCAATCCAACAGAATAAAAAATCAAGCCTGATGCTCGTTCCAATATTAAGAAGCCATTTAATAACAGACAGTATGTCTGGTATACCACGCTTCTGCAGCAGAGCAACTTTATTATGTACTGTTGCTTAACAACTGTTGCTTAACAACGAATGAGGGTAATCCTGACTCTTCCATCACAGAGCTCTCCAAACTAGAATCAGTACTAACATCTACCTCTCTGTAAGGATAGGTTGGAAATAAGGAAATTAAAATACGTGAGGAAGGCACTGCAAATATTCCTACCCTCTGCCAATCTATTTGCATCTCACATACCTTCTCACCTTTAAGTGCCTAATGCATGTGGGAGCTTCATGAAAGATAATAAATATGAATAACAGCCTGCAACACTCCCCTCTCACAGCTACCGGTATTTTTATCATTTTTTCTTTCTTACTCACAGAATGGTTATCTTTATTTTTATTTATTGTGCTCAGGAGAGTTTATCATGTTAGTTACAGATTACTGTGATTCTGCTACTCAGTAATGACATCAGTAATGAGAATTATGTAAGATATTCAGTCGAATAATAAACGTGACAGCATAAAATCAGATTTTATTATGTATATGTGTGGCAATTGGAGGGTGATTTCAAATTGACAAAGTACTCAGGGTTTCAGTGCTTCCTGCAGCTGTGCTCTCTTTTAATCTTTATTCTCCATTTAAGAAAGAAAAAATCTAAATCTAAATCATACATTATAAACTCACAGTTTAGCCATTTCAATATCAAGAGAAAGTTGAAAGCCAGTGCAGTCATGAATAAGCACTAAGGAAAGCTTCAGACATCTATGGTTTAAAAGTAATGGGAGGCAGAAGGGAAGAATGTTCTGAGTAAACAAAAAGATTTCAGAAATCTGAAAAACAACTTTAAATCAAGATTTACAAATATAAAACTGTTATCTAAGTTCTTATCATTCACGCTTTCAGAAAGGTGGTCTAATAGATTTATGTCTGTATTGAAAAGGAGATTTAAGGTCGTCTTCACAATGGCATATGTAAAAGAAAGGAAAGCTGGTTATCCTAAATTTCTGCAGTCAGAAAGGAAAGGCGTCCTCCACTAAGGAAAAGCAAATCAAAGGCTTGGTTATTATTTTTCTCTAAATTATGTTTAAATAAGCCTGTCTTTTCCAACAGAGACATTTGAGGTCAGTGTCCTTCGATCAGGGCTTGATTTTCAAGCTCAAGCACAGATAGGAAGTGATCTCTCCTGTGGGTTTTCCCACGGTACGAGTATAGAACAATCACTCCATCCAGGTACTTCTGGTTAAAAAAAAGCAATAATGAGCAATTTCATATACCTAAAGACAGTCAGATTTTCATTCAGTTTCTTGAACCTCCATTTTTTGCTTCAGTTGCATTTTAGAAACCAAGTTTGTTGTTTGGGTTTTTTTTTAATGTACCAGTATATGTTTTACCACAGTCTTTCTGAAGGAACAAGGGTAGATTACCTCAGCTGAAATGCAAACATTTAAATTCACCTTTCTTCATCCCTCTGTCCAAGTGTGTTTTACAGGTGGCTTACTGATGCCAAATGTCTTTGTGGCAACAGACTGCTTAGATTTCCTTGTGAACATGAGAAAGATCAGCAAAGATATTGTTGCTATATTGACAGATGTCTTTTCACCAGCTCACTACTGTAGTTATCACCATTTCTTATTACTGTCCATTTTCATGCAGCCCGCTGTGGAATGCTCCAGTATGTTCCAGATCACATATGTGCAGATATTTACCATAGGAGTTGACTTTGATTCATGCTGAGATATCAGCCACCTTCCCATGAAGGCTGGAGCAGAAAAACCACGTGCACACACCATAAAGACCACAAACCACAAACTGTTCTTTCAAATGCTAACATGCTTAACTCATTGACGAAATAAAGCCTAATATTTCATGTGGGATTTCTCAGTCACAGAAGCAAAATATAGTGAAGAGCAACTCTAAAAGCTGAATTGTTTCTCCTCCAGGGGGAGAAGGACCAGCTGCAAATAAGCAGTGCTGTTTATCATCCTTATTCATGATTTCCTATGACAGTTTTTCAATCTTCCCATTACCTACTTTGCATTTTCACTTTGTATAGACTGTCTTACTTTGGTTGTGTACATCATCCTTCTCCTATTTTTTATCTCTATAACTAACTCTACCTGCTCACAAAGCTGAAAACTCTTTCAGTGACGATTTGGGTGTTGCTTTATACCCTTGATGCCTCTGCTGTGATCCTGAGCCTTTATTCCCAAAGTCTCCACTATCAGCCTTTATTTGCTACACTGGTCCTGCAAGTACTTGTGAACATATTTGGCTTTTCCCACATAGCTAAATATCATTTGTAGCTGTCAACTGAATCATCGCTTGAAAGAGCACAATTCTGGGCCTGCTGACTCCATTGCATTTTGAATCAGAATGTTTCATAATGGGGCAGCCTCGGGTACAAGCAGGTGTGTTTTCAGTGCAACGTGTGCTCTGTGGGATCTATGCCACACTGCACGGGGCACAGCATACACATGGAATTTCTGTCGGTGAAACCCATATCCATGAAGTACTATATTGAGTCCAGTGAAATTAAAATATGAAAATAGGTATTGTGCTGAGCTCCTGGCAGTACTGCTCTATAACCAGTGCTGTTGACCTATAGATATAGAATGGGCTGTGGTAGATACTGCATCCACGGATGGATCTAGTCTAATAAATTTAGTGGTCTCTCTTAACATGCCCAAAAACTCTGGTGGGAAATAAGGTTTGCTTTTTTAGAAATGTTTGAGGATCCATTTCGAATTTGCATTTCTAAGGGAATGATCTCACAAAACAGCACATGTTGGGATCAGCAGTTTTGTTAGGGAAATAGATTCTTCCCCTCTCTTCATCAATTGTGAGGCTACATCTGGGAGTACTGTGCCCAGTTTTAGAGCTTCTGACAGAGGAAGAGCAGTTGCACACTGAGTAATTCCACTGGAGAAACTCCAAGAAGGTCAGTTGGCAGAAGTATATAGGATATGATGAGAGGCTGAGAGAGCTAAATCTGCTCAACCTTAAGAAGAGAACACTTAGGGCAGGTCTTGTTCACTCCATGGGTAACTAGAAGTGAATGTAAAGAAACTGGAGCCTGAATCTTCTCTGGAGTGAATAGTGGAAGGATAAGGGGCAATGGACACACATTGGAGCACAGGAAAGAATTATTTATTAAACTTAATTTGCCATACTTTTTTTCCATGTGTATCAGGATGTGGCAGGTTGCTTAGAAAACCTGCAGTCTCCATGCCTCAGTATACAGAAGACTCAGCCAGACATACCTGTTCTATTTGGACCTATTTTGACCAGGAGGTTAGGCTGAAATCTCTGTAAGTCCCATGAAGCCTACACAATGCTGTATTTAGATGCATAGAGCATCTCCTGCTCCTCCTTCTCCACTGAATTTGGAGTCTGCAGGGCTGTTATTCTCACGTATTCTCACTCTGCTCTTCTCTGACCAAAATGACATCTGTGCAATAACAATTTTTTTCCTTCTTACATAGGTTATCACAGAGACATTATTATAATTTCTAATTGGCTCAGCCTTGGCCAGGAGTGGAATTATCTTGGAGTCAGCTGGCATTGACTTTGTCAGACACAGGGGAAGCTTCTGGCAGCTTCTTACAGAAACTAGCCCTGTACCCTCCACCTCTACCAAAGCCTTGACATGCAAATGCAATACATAGAGCTGGATCACCTCTCCTTGTGAGAGACAGGAATTGTCCAGCCTGGAGAAGAGAAGGCTCAGACCTTGCAGCAGCCTTCAAATACCTAATGGGGCTGCAGGAGAGTTGAACAGGGACGTTTTCTGGGGGTCTGTAGTAATGGAAGAAGAATGATTTTAAACTAAAAGATGGTATGTTTAGATTAAATACTGGGAAGAAATGTTTTACTGTCAGGGTGGTAAGAGCCTGGAACAAGTTCCCAGAGAAATTGTGGACGCCCCATCCAGAGAAGTGTTAAAGGTGAGGTTAGGGGGCTTTGAGCAACCTGGTCTAGTGGGAAGTTCCTTGCCCATGGCAGGAGGCATGGAAGCAGATGACCTTTAAGGTCCTTTCCAATACAATTCTATAATTCTATGATTGTATGAAACAAACCCAAGAATTACATGACTGGTTAGCTGGACCAATGAACTGTCAATTCCCTCCCTGGCACTGCTGTGGTTCCCTGAAACTAGCTTTGTCTCCAGAATGAGCATTCAGTGAGGAGCATAGGCTGTGAGCTGGTACAACTCACTTGGCCCCATGCATGGTAATTGATCTCTGTCCCTCTTATTTACCTGTGTGGACACAGTAGCAGGGACTCAGAACCATGCTTTAACTAAGAACACTGAGTTTGTCTGCAACACCAAAATATGACTCGTGCAGCTTCAGTTCACATTTTATAGAACTGGAAAAAACCCAAGGGATTCTGTCCAAATTTACAATGAACTGGCTTCATGCCATCCCATGGTTATGCAAACAAAAAGCCTAATTGACAAAATGTAGGAAAAATAAATGTACAACGTGGCTTTCTGTACCAGTCACTACTATACCTATAATTAATTGCTGGTTGAGGTTTTGGTCTCCTGTGGCAACAGCAAATCATTCACTATTTGCTTTTGTGAGTTATGACTGATGGAGTTAGAGTGTCACTACACACATTTGGATTTATATTTATTTTATTACATTAATATTTTAATTTTAGATAAGTTTTTCTGGCATTGATTTGCCAGCATATGTCTGGAACTAGAAATTTTAGGTAAGCACTAGATCATGCATGAGTTTTTTGAACTCTCTATAAAATTTTGTGCAAAGAGTGTATACAGTTTTGATGGGGGAGAAGGAAAAAACCCAAGTATTGAAAGCAGAGATTACTCCAGCTGTGTAAAATGCCAACTTGATACTGAATGTGATTTAAAAAAAAAAATTAAAATAATAAAATCCAAAAAGTAGGGCTAGCAGTCTCAAAGGAGATGCAATGAGCCGTTTAGCTCAGTGCACAAGTGGGCGAAGAACCCGTCTTACACTGCCATTGATGCTTTCATGCTTCAGAACTACTAACACTGCTGTTGAACCTCACCAAAACCTTCGTACAATTGTACACAGTTAAACCCTCATCTTTACAAGGTGCAATGTTCTTTTAACAATATCAGAGAAAAAAACAAAAACAGGAGCTCCAGATGTACTTGCACTTGAAGGATAAACATCCTCTTGGTGGAAATTATTGTGTACACATGAAATAGAGATTTCTGGAGTATGAACGTTTTTGTACAGAGCCCCTTTTCAGAATAGAATGAAACCCTGAAGTCCCATTGCAGAATGGTTTGTAGGAAGATAATATCTCTTATAAAAACAATTTATACAGTCAGACAAAGCAGATAATCTTACAGAGTTTTTTCCCAAAGCTCAGGAGACTTCTCTATCAAAAGACAGAATTTCTCAGTTGTATCAGGTATTATCTCTTTCTGAAAACCTTGCTTCATTCATATGCCTCAGTCTTTAAGTCTGTAGCAACAAACATTAGATGAAAATATTCTTATTTAGGAATATCTTTGAAATATGAGCTCGTTAAATATGCACATGCACTAATTACAATCAATGACACTCAAACACTGCTAAATGTCAAGTGCAGGTTTAAGTACTTTGCTCATCATTTCCCAAGGAATGGTTTGAGTCTTTCTGTTTGTGCCTTTTTTATTCTCTTGCCACGCTATGATTCTGTGAATGGTTCATAGAAGTGTTAAGATTCTATGAATGGTTCATAGAAGAATTCTATGATTTTATGCCAGAGAGGTGATCCAGATGCCTGAGTTTTCTCTCTTTCTCTGAAGAAGTGACTTCTAATCAGAAGAAAGTTACTATATGGCGAAAAAAACATGCTCTCAAACAACACTGTTTTGTTGGGTATTTTTTCCCAGATGAAGATTTCTGTATGGAAGAGCAATAACTTTTTTTCCTTTCCTATGGTTAGGCTGTCAAACTGGAGAGAACACTGTTTTTAAACATTACCAACAGATTAAGGCAGTTCGAGTTAAGTCTCCCTGCAGTGCTCATTCCCTAGTCCAACAGCAAAAGGCTTTTATTGGTATTTTATATGTTACACAACACACTGGCTTTTCTCATTAATGTAAGGAAACAGAAGTTTGCAGAGGTACACTTGGTATTTGGTGTACCTGAGAGATTGCAAAAGCTACTTATTTGATATATATACCTTGCAGTTATTTACATAACAAAAAAGAAAAGTCATTCCAAAACAGGAGAAGAAAAGCTTAGTGACTGCAATCTCATTGAGTTCAAATAAGTGCCTGTAAACAAAACTGCATTTAAGTAGACTATTTTCTCTGCCTGTGCTGAAGGTAAGGCAGAAAACCAAGCAACTAAATAAGATGCTTTCAAATTCATTGTCATAATACACTAGTAGCACAGGGAAATGTAATGTATACACCATATATCATATATAAGTTTGTTTACCTTTTTGTGACTTCATCTTCTTCCTCCAAAAGCTTCCTCAGATTGTTGAACCTGGTTTTCTAACTATGAACACAGACATATTTATTCACCAGGTGAATATAGTTTTGCAGTATATGTCTTGACATGCTACAAGGTAATTTTGACTTGGGTAACAGCATACTTCCAAAGACTGTATATATTCCATAAGCCACCATCATTGTTTGTATTGCTGAGTCTTTTGCATTACAGGACCTAACAAAGTTGGGCTCAGCCACATTTACACATAATGCAACTGCCTGTCCTAACTGGTAAGAGGTCAGAGGTCATGAAAGACAGATCTTCATAGTGACATCATCAAATCAAGGAGAAACAAACAGCTTTTTATAAAAATCTTTATTCCACTTGTAACCTGATTATCCATATTTTTAAGATAGATTTTCCTATGGATTAATATATGTCTCCATAATGAAATTCATATGGAATAGGTACATCGCCACAGAAGTGAATAGGACCATGGCAAAAGCAAAAGATAGAAATTGATGTCACACATTTTAAATTAGAACATAATAATGATTAGGTCATATGTTACCATAAGCCTCATAGTGGTGATGCTTTGTTAGTGGCACTTGGCAATGTTTCTTTCACTGCTTAGTGTAAACCATTTCTATTTAGATAACTGCTCTATTTTTTTCAAGGATTAGACAATAAAACCCAACCTTAAAAAATTTCATGGTGTAAGTGTCTAAAGAGCTGTGGCCGATAGTATTATTTACTTAGAATTTATTTCTGAACTGGGATCAGAAGAGATCTCTGCAACTCCACAGAACCTTTTTTTCCTATAGGTATTATCTTTGTGTACTTCTACATTCATAATCAGAAGGTTGGGATCAACATTGAATTGATGCTTTTCCTACAAAGAAGATTAAAGCAACTACTCTTCCTTCTTTGCTGGATTTCAATTCCCACAGCACTGAGAATAGAACCTCCAGTGAATTCTGGGGTTTTCTTTAAGTCAGGTTTTAAATTTAATGATTTGAAAATATACATTCAAGGAGAAAATTGGATAGACAAAGTCTGTTCTCAAGGCTGTAGGCATATATATATTGAGATATATGTGTCATATTATTTGTTCCTAAATTTGTACTTTTTAATGTGTATATATGTATGTTTACCTCTTGGAGTGAGACCATAACTTAGGAAACTAGAAATAAAGTAAAAATCCCTTCCATTTCAGGGATTAATTTACTGTAGAAAACAGAGTTCTTTCCTTACTGGAGGATATCAAATGGATTGATTATTGTTAGATTTTGATTTTTTTGGTCTTCAAATATCATGGTAAAAATCTAGACCTTTTATGCAGATGGATTGAGCTTCACAACTCAGAAGACATGGGAAAGACATAAGTTTTCTGAATTCCCCTTGCTCAGAGAAAAATATTTAAAATTTTTAATAGTAAATAAATAATAGCCTAATTTTAAAAAATTTCTGTCTTGGTATGACTTACTAGGTTGTACATTCTTATTGTTTGGAGAGCTAGCTGTATTTTATTTGGTGCAAAATATTCTTCGGCAGAGATGTGATCTATAAAACGTAATAATTTGAAAGTAGTTTAACTGAAAGTGAAAATCATATGCAGTTGTGTGAAAGAAACAAGAAGCAGGAATAAATGTCTGCCGATGTTTTTGGGAGCATGTTTGCTTTCTTTGGCTCCTTCCTTCCTTCCTTCCTTCCTTCCTTCCTTCCTTCCTTCCTTCCTTCCTTCCTTCCTTCCTTCCTTCCTTCCTTCCTTCCTTCCTTCCTTCCTTCCTTCCTTCCTTCCTTCCTTCCTTCCTTCCTTCCTTCCTTCCTTCCTTCCTTCCTTCCTTCCTTCCTTCCTTCCTGTTTATATTTTTTTTCCTTACCATGGTTTTGTTGTGCCTATAGTCCTTAGTTGTTAACAGTAGTACTTGCTGATAATAAGAAAAATATGTGCCTCGGTTCCATGATATTTGCCTTCCAAACTTGAGGTTTTTATTGCTCTTGAACTGACTTCTATTTTTGCTGTGATGACACTTTAAAATGAACATCACATCACTGATTTTCATAAGGACAGATGGAATTCATCAGGGAGTCATAATTCCAATTCTTTCCCTCCTCCTTTCATTTTGAATGACAAGTGTAATAATAATGAGATCAGAAAAAGACATAATCTTTAAAATTAGAGAATGAATGCCTAAAGTGAATGGTTGTATTAGTGAACTAAGAAATTACATTTTCATCAAGACAAAATTAGATACTTTCAGAAAATGCTTGGACAAAGCTGAAAATCACATGAGATTTTCAGAGGATTAGATGCAGCAAATGAGACAGGACACCATCTACGCACTGAGAAAATAATGTGCCACGAGGCTGTGATATTTAAGACAGGGAGGAAAGTGCAGTCTTTTCTATCTTGGAGGAAAATGGGACTATTAAGTCTTCAGTTGTTATCATGAATACATCAGTATTTCAGAAAAGTCTTATCACGAATAGGTATTTGACATATTGCATCTACCTCCAGCAGACACCAAGGTCTTTAGGTTTATGTGTTCTTTATTATTACCCTTCAGCACAAGTGGCAGAACTTGTCACAGTTATAAGTACTTTTGAGCTACTTAGGAATCAACATCCAATATTATATTCTTTGCTAAAACCAGAGCTAAACAGTTTCTATTTCAGAAGCCAAGGGCTGTTCAGTTTGATGTTCCTCTAACATTGTGCATGATGCTGGTTGCTTCCCAGAAGTTAGAAACACCTACAAAAAGGCAAACAGAAAATGGAAAAATACCTTCAAACACATCCTTTTTCACATATGGACTTTGTCAGCATTTACTTTAGAAAGATAACTTCATGTAATGGGAGATAATATACTAAAATGAGGCAGGATAGAGGCCATTTTGTACAGCTTCAATCTACACTCTCTCTGCCAATCTTTGTAAATCATAATCAGCACATGACATCTGCTACTTATTGTCAACATGAAAAGAAAGTTGGAAAACAAAATTATGCTTTCCATGCTGTGTTTCTATGTGTAGCTCTTTCCATGCCTGACTTTAGAGTGCAAAATGTCCTATTGAAGTCAATGCCAGCAGTTCCTGTTCCAAACATGATGAAATGTTTACATTCTTGGAAACAGAAGTAATTCAGATGATTTATATAAAATAAAATATGATTTATATTATTTACTTAGCTATTAAAAAGTTGAATTGAGTGCAAGGTCATCTAAGTTTCCTCAGATGTCAATGGGAAGACAGAAAACTTTAAAGTGGTCATCCACACTATCCTGTGAGTGTGCTTAAAGTTAGTAAGGATGTACAAAGTCTGTATTTGGCTTTGTCCATCCATCACCTTGGCTGGTTTTGTCTATTCTGTTTTAACAAACTCCATGCATCATCCACATGTAATCCAGACCCCAAGCTGCATGTGCTGGTCTGATTTAGATCTCTGATGCCGTGGTTTGCTTTTCATGCCCATGGATTTAAGGTGCTATTCAGCTTCCTTTGACTGTCTCCCAGATGGTGAGAAACACGTTTCAGGCAGTTTTTTAGTATTTATTTCAAATGGTATGAAATAAAAAATTCTAATTTAATTTAACTAAAAGTCTATCTTATCTAATAATAGAAGACTCACTCTAATATTACAAAAAAAAGAGAGAAATATTTCATTTGAATCACTGAAAACTAAATGCAGCACTTCTATATGAGACAGCTGATAAATTTTGCTTTAAGTATGATACGACTATTGCTGGATGAATAATGAAATACAGTATTTTATTTTTCAACCTGAAGTATGCCTAGACTTAAGATTCAAAACTTCCAACATACCAGTTCTATTTGATTCTTGAGTTCTCAGCTGGCTGGTACTCATGTATCTTTCTTTTCTTTTTTTTTTTTAGTGGAAGTAGCCTCCGTTAGTTGGTTTTGGTTTCATTCCTTTCTTTTTTAAAATTTTATTTTCTTTGTTTCTTTGAAAATTTTATTCCCTTAGTAGTCATAAAAGCAGTGAAAGAATAACTTTCAAGGTAGAATCATTGTTATTTGCATAGCATAGATTTTCATTTAGTTAAAAAGGCACATTTTTATTATAATTCCCTTGAAAATCAATGGCTTAAATTGAAGGTGAACAGAAAGTCCTATGAAATTACCAGTAATTTTGTTAGTCCAAAACTAAAATAAAACAAAGCAAAGAAAAAGTGTAAAGGATTCAGAAAACTCAGTCACCATGTAATTGCCATCCTGTTACTTCACCTGTGAGGAGAATACTGCAGAACTGCACTCAGTGCTGTGCCTGTGCTTTTGATCTTGTTTTACCTCTTGTTCAATTTAAGTATTTAGCGTTAAGACATTGGAAAGAAGTGGATGCCTCAGGGGTCAGATACCACTCAGTCTCACCTTTGATTCCTGAGTCTCCAGACCAAGTGCACTCCAAATACTATCTCTGCCATACATTCACTTTCTGAAGGTACTGCTCTCCACACGAAAACGAAGCCTGTGAAAGACATTTCCAAGCAATGTGAAAAGTCAAGTCTACAAGTAAAGAGCAATCTTCCTACTGTATACTAAGCAGACATCTTCTCCCTCAGCACCTCAGGTGCTAAAACTCAAGGCTACATCCACGTTTGGCTACATCCATTTTTCTTCTGGTTTCATGCATCTTGATTAATCTGGCACAGTGAAAAACGAGCATCACACCTGCACTAAAATTCAGCACTGAGAAAAAACAAGGAAATCTTACAGGTGTGGGAAAGAGGGATTGGCAAAACAAGAGTATTGGACTGGGAAGAAATGAGGATATGATGTGCGGAACAGGAAGCATTTGAGAATGAAACTGTGGGAGAGGTAGACACTTCCCCTTTATTTGGATCTTTGTTGTGGGACAGGAAGCACTTCTACCAACACGACTGTGTCACTACACAAGCTATGTCTGTGTTACCCAAAACAGAAAGCCAGGCATTGACCTATCTATGACTTTGGAGGCAGCTGTCTTTGGCTAACTGCTTATTCACATTGCCTGACATTAGCCCCCTTTAGAGCAAGCTGGCCATGTGCAGACTGTGCAGGCTACATCACGCTCCATCTTGGAGCTCCCTGAGGCTTTCATGAGTCATAAGATATGCAATTATTTCAAAATATTTTAAGCAATGTGTAGGACTTTGTAAGTGGGGAGATTTAATAGTATGTAACTGAGGAATAGTATTCCATGTGATATAGCATATGGGTGCTTGAAAATGCAATCTTTTGAGTATATGTTTATCACAGAAGAATGAAGAACTGTCATTGGTGTACCTTATCCACACGACCTTTTGGGTGTGGGATCTCATATGAACAGCCTCACAAGACAGTGCTCTCTTCTGACAGCAACTATTTGGTAGGGGAATAGAATTTTGTGTGGTGAAAAGCTAATGAAAGACCATAGAAGAAATAAAATTGCAATATGATCATCTCGAATGGTGCTGTAATGAAATCATTCCAATGTGCTTGTGAAGTAATGCTGGTTGTTAGATGTATGTGAGTTTGAAAACCATATACCCTTTTTAATATTTCTTACCTCGTATTGGTAAGTCCAGGCTAGACACTTCTCACTGTATAGAAATAGAGATATCAGTGAGAAGTATTTGAATTTCTGAAGAGCACATCATAGAAATGCTATTTGTATATTTTCCATCCCATAAATCACTTTTTAATATCTTTGTATTAGGAACCATAACTAATAATTCTCATTGTCTTAGAAAATATTGTTTCAGAGGTTTTTACTATTGTGTAAAGCTTCATTTATACTTATGCACTATTACTAAAGGCAGAGAAGATTCCAGCTTTAAAATTTAAAAATAGTTTCTGATTGTTTGAACAGTTTATTTGCTCAAAATTTATAATTTTACTTTACATGGTTTCTTCTTATGATATTCTTTTAGTTTAATAGCTGTTGTTAGAAAAGAGACATGTCTTGTTCTTATGTATACCAATAAGCAATAATGTTTGAAAGCTAAAGAATAACGTATTAGAGCCATCTGGATACCTTAGTAGAATCCTGTGTTTCTCTTTCTTTTTCTTGTGAAGTAGAAGTTCAGTGGCTTTTCTTAAGTCCAAGGGCAGAAAGATGTTACTCTCAGTGAGGTTGAGCAAACATTCCTAGGGAACAGATAAATTCCGGGAGGAGTAAATCAACTTAGTGACAAACAAGAAATGGGAGCAGAGAGAAGTGTGTCTCTTAACCTCACAGCATGGGAAAGGCATCTCTCTGAAGGACACAACAAAAATTAGTAGCATAAAATCATAAGGATGAGTAAATTATTGCTTGGTGCTACAAGGTCTCATATAACGTTACATTCTTAATTTGACAACTGAGTTATAATTTACAGCCGGAATGAATTTGCCGATGGCAGATTTGGCTTGGGACGAGGGAATGCTTACTATCTCACTACAAAATATCAAACCATCTGTTTTATATAGGGAGGCACAGATTGAGAAAAATGGTAAGTTATCAATGTGAGACAATATTCTTTATTCCCATATTTTGAATCAGAATAGTTCTAGGGCTGTATATCTGAAAGTACATATACAAAAAAAAATGTATATAACATATACATATAAACACTGTGACTTTAAATTTCTTCCCTGACAGTCTCTGTCTTACTCACAAGTGCATATACACGCACAAACACCACAAAATTCAGTCTACATTCAGTCTCTTTCGTATCTGACAGAAACAGAAGAAATTCCATCTCTGAGCTTAAGGCAGGCACCAGCATCAGATGGATTTTCAACCAAATATTACAAAATATTTAAAGATATTTTGTATCTCACCTTCCTGAGTACTTATAACCATGACTCAAGAATGAAGCTCATCCAAATTGCATAGGATTTACGTTTATTTCTTTATTAATAAAAATAATATTTTCTCATATATGGTTCATAAATACACTTTTACTGAATAAGACTTTACTAAGCTTTGAGAAAAAAAAATATCAAAAGTGTTGGGCTTTAATGAAAACCATGAATTTTACCTCATGAGATTGCCCCAACAAGCAAAATGCAAAGTTCTGGATTAGAGAAAGTTGTTTAATTCATCTGTATCAAGGTGACTTACTCACAGATGACACACTGTCAGAAATATAGACTGATAGAGGTAGTAAATTTTAGCAAGGCTTTATATCGCCAGATATAGAGGTAGGTGAAAAAACATAGTTCTTTTTAACTTTGTGGTCCTCACTTACATGAAGTAAGATTATGCTTGCACCTGTGAATAGGGAAGCCAAAACCAAGGCTATCTCTGATTAGGAAAGTAAAATATAATCAGAAATCTCCAATACTTGGACCACTTGGCAGCTTAATAGAAGAAAAATGAATTTGTCCATGTTCACTGCAAGAGGGCTGGAGGACGTGACCTTTAAAGGTCCCTTCCAACCAAGACTATTATATGATTCTATGATTGATTCTTTGATTAAGCATGTCAGGAGTTATTTGTATTTGGCTAGTTTGTAGAAATGCCAGTAAAGACTGCACTCTAAAAATTTGAGGTACCCAGGTATGTGTACATATGTATGCATATTTAGAACTTGCTATCTGACTAGAGAAGGCAAACAAGGAAATGCAGACAAGGAAAGATTAAGTGATTTGTCTGAAGTTGTCTTTTATATCTTGGGTTAGCTGGTTCAGTTAACAAAACATCAGTAGCCAATTTATATAGCCTATAAATACTCATGAATCGCCAGAAATTTAAAGCTTTTGTCCAGCACTGCTAAAATATTTTGATTCTAAAAGGACAGATATTCATAACTTTCAATGGGAGAAAGTTTCTTTCAGAAGTCTTCTGATCCCAGTGTTTTCTCCCTATTTGTGTACCAATAAGCAAGATCATGCCCTTCCCCACAGCTGATGGTCCTTTTCCCTCTCTCACTCCCTGTGTTGTCTCCCTTCCCTCTACATGCACCAAATGTGATCCTTGTCCAGCAGGTTGCACTTCAGTGATACTAACCAAGCATGTGAGACAGGAGAGAGTGTGCAAGGATGATGAGAGACAGGCCAACAGGAGGGTGCATGAAACCTTGCCCCATGTTCATGGAGCAGTTTGCATCTGTAGTGGTCCTGCTTTTATTTTTTGTTTTTTTAATGGACAATGATTTAGAGGGGTGGAAGAGAGAACCAGGTGCACTGACAGAGGCTGACTATGCTGTCTATGAGATGGTGTACATTGCACTTTGCTCTCATTTGCCAGGAGCTTAATGAAAGATTTTCCTTCCTGAATAACAATATTATCCAATCTTCCCTTGATCTGGTGTTACTCTGTTCAACTCTCTAGGCAAAATTATGTCAGAAAAACACAGTGTGGCACAGAGCTTGTCAATATTTGTCACAGAATGAGATTCAGGAAGCCTATTTTTCCCAGAGGCAAAGATTTCTGGCTGTGAGTAATTATGGCCTCTTAACATGTTCTGTCTTTTCCTAAGGTATTTTTGGAAGCATATGTTCCATCTCTTCACTGCTCTCAGAGCATACTTGTGCCAAGGCTTAAAACTCCAATCAGATAATCCTGAGAAAACCAGAGTAAAATAAGATTTTAAAAATCAAATCTGCAAGGCAAGATTGGATTTGGAATAAGAAAAGTTGAAACCATCAGTTTGACCCTGGTTTACCTTTCACCAACAGACACTGAATTGGAAATTCAGACCCAAACAATGTTCTGGAAAAGAAGTTTCAAACACATTTGTTTTTAAAAGCAGCATAAGGTGAATGCCAAATGTCTTAACTGTCTCTAAAAGAAATCTTTACAGATTTTTTTTTTAATATCCTGTATTTGCAGAATCCAGGTTTCAGAAACTAAATTGTCAATTTCTTATGCTTATATAAAACATTGTTAACATCTTTCCCTCTCTTATAGCTATTATGAGATCTTACCTTAAGATGTATATGTCTGAAATAATTTAGGACTTATCATTTTGCCCAGTGCTCTCAAAGATGGTTCTGGCAAATCCAGATTTGACAACATTGGCATTGCCTCAACTTGTTCTCCTAGCTACTCTCTGCTCTGGCACACCGTTTCGGTTTCTGATCCAGTGTTTGAGCCTGATCATCAGTGAAAATGGGTTTACTTTAACATGCCACCAAGCAAACAAAGGCTTAGGCACAGGTAGCTATGGATGCTGTGTGGAAATCTCTGTACGAAACATGGATGAGCTACAGTAAGTGCCCATCTGACAGAGCCCTGAGAGTTAAGCCACATATCCTTACAACCACAAATTTTTAGAGAAGAAAAACATAAAGATCCAAATGCTTGGTAAGAAAAAATAGTTACTGAATTCTTTAAAGGCAAAGATGAGATTGATTTTGCTTTGTTTACCAGTAAGGAAGAAAATTCTACTAGAGAGAGAGTTAAAATGAGTCATTCTTATTTCTCCTCTGCTTTGCTTCACTGACAGACACTTGCAGTAAGACAGTGTTGTCTGTTTTGAAACTTATACACAGGGAAGTAGAGAATTAGCAGAAAAACACAGTAAAGATTGTGACAATTCAATCTTTTTGAATTCATTTTGATAGTTTAGGCTTTTCTTTCAACAGTTACTTAGAAATAGTGTTGCAACAACATTATACTGGTTCACCCTTAGAGACCTCCTGGGTCATAAATATCATTACAGCCAAAATCTCAGCCATTACTTCTTTATCTATCATGAATGGTACAGAAAGAGCATTATCATTGACTGCAGTTGGAAGCAATGATTTTAGCATAGAGCAGGAGAGTAATCTTTAATTTATTATCTCTGATCTCAAAAATATTCGAAGCACAGTGTCTCTGAGCTTTCAGGTGTTTTCTGTATTAAGTTAGATTCCAAAGAGATTTAAAACCTGTTGTAATTTTGGAAAAGCAAAGCTTCTTGCTCTTTAGTCTATTCCAAACACCTTGGAAATGAGTGCAATTGATTCTAGTTTAGTCCAGGCAAATACTGCAATAGGTCACTTTTTGAATTTCAGTTTCCCTACTTACTTTTGGGGCAATTAAAACAGCTGTGTGCAGAGCTGCTCGAGTAGCAGTTGTTATCTCTTTAAATAAACTGCCTATGATGTACATAGATTGCTATCAGGTCTCAGCAGATATTACACTATCAGAAGATATTATTATGATAAATGAGACCTGATTACATTGCTTTTCAATGGCATTAATTTACATGTCTGTAGAAGTCTGTTGGGATTGGCTTTTATAGCTACTGTAATTTGTAGGCTTTTGACATTGCTTTGGGATAACTTGTCTAATTGGCTTTTTCCTCTCATCAGAATGGAGCATGTTTTGAAGCTGACATCACTATGGACATTATGCTATGAGGGGTTTCTTTGTATTATTATATGAAGGATTTTTGCCTCTTTTTAGTCTTTTGTATTTGTCATTGAAACTTTTCTCTGAGCTGTAAAAGCCTTTTTCTTTACATAGTAAAAACATGATCGAAAAATGGAAAAACATGTCAAACAAAAATTAATGAAAGGCCACCTATACGGCTATCAGCTGGTGGGAAGGATTGTTTCCCCCCATAATTCTAAGGCAGGTCATTCTAAAAAGGTAAAACAACCATTTAAAAATGTGCTAAAAGAACAAAGTGCTCAATGATATCTTCTGAACTTGTTTTATTTTCTAATAGCAATTTGTTTTCAAAAACTAACTCGTGGCCCATCCAAGTTTGCAATAGTGATACAGGCTGAGTCGAGGAGTTTCTGAGTAATTAGAAAACTAACCAACCAGTGATTCTAATCTCATATTTCTTGTATGCTGAAGATTTTCACTGATTCGATGGGCAAAATACTTGAATACTTGAAAATACACAGATCAGAAGTCCAGGGATAACTTTAACTGTTCCCAGATGGAAATGAGGGAAGAAAAAAAAAAAAAAAAAGAAAAGAAGAAAGAAAAAAGACACCATAGTAACCCTGCAGAGAAATTTAAACACAGGTGGTGTATTTATTTACTTAAGGAAGCTTATTTAATAATGTGCAACTCATTAGGGGATATACAGCTGCTTTTATTTTTGAGTCTGAGAAGCAAAAAACTTGTTTTAAAAACATCAGGATGGGAATCCTGCCTACTTGTGCACTTCCTTTAAAAGAGCTCTTATTGGGAAATTTCCTTCTTTCTGAAGGGATTGTCTGTTTGGAAACTGAGTTCACTATGGTTATTGTAGCTAGGGTTTCTTTGACAAGATTAAATTTTTGCTCTTGTTAGTTTCTCTACATTTGCTACTTAGACTTTCTTTTTCCTCTGCAATTTCTGTGCAACAATTGTCTTTAATGATGTTTCTTTTGCCCCATTTCCTGCCTGATAGGAGTGATAGCTATTGGATTTACTACAGGAAATAAAACCTGATCCTTGACATGGCCCAGAATCCTATTTCTTTTCTTCTATGCCTCATCATAAAGGGAATTAGTAGAACATTGCTAAAAAGATGTCAAAAAATAGGCATTTACTAGGTTCTACCAGATAAAATTCCTCTTTTTTCTGTGTGTAGATCTGTTGTCCTTGCATTGCCACACATATAAAAATGGAGGTAGGATTTGGTCCAAAGACAGTTAGAAATGGCAGAGGATTGCCTGCAGTAGTGAATATTGATTTAGCAAGATCAGTCATTAGAAAGCCAATGAGTATAGTATACTAAGAATGCCTTTCATAATACATTTTCTTCTGTTGTCTGATCTGTGTTAGTACCAGATAGATTTTATATAACTACAGGGAACTCAGTCATTTCAAATCAACCCTTGAGAAGGGAGTTCATTGCTCTCACAAAATTTAAACATTGTTATGATTTCAGGCAAAAGAAAAGGAACCAGTTAAGTTTAACCATACAGGTGACTCAGATGCTTCCTTTTCCAGGATATTTATTTCTAGAATGAGGGAATACGAATATGTGTCATGTGTTCTAATAAGTGATATAACTTCTTGGCTCTAATTGTATTGAATGTCTTTAAAAAAATGCTTGTTTTCACATTTTTTCCACTATTAATTCCAGCCCAGAGGGAATAGTTTTCTTTTCGGTTATCCAAGGGTCACATACTAGAAAGTTACAATGAAGTTCTGACATAATTTTCTACAGAATAAAAGCCTCTGAATCCAGAATTTATGCATTCTTATTTGACATCTTCTAAATGAATTTCTAGTTTACCAAAGAGGTCATGAAAGAAAACATGAGAGTTCCATGCATTATGCTTTTCATGTGAAATATGTGCTGTATAATTAAAGTAACATCAATTCACTGAATCCTTTTACTGTAATGAAAGATGATTTAAACACTTTTGATTTAAAATGTAATTGAAAAAAATATAATATATTAAGGTTAAGGACATTTTCAAAACGCGTGTATATATCTTATCTCAAATTGTCACATTGGCTGCCCTGTGCTGCTTTGTAAACTGAACTGCGCCATGGATTCAAAGGATATAAGAGCTACTCTAATATTCTTTATAGTACTTTTAGGGCTGGTTCTGAACTAGTGGGAAATATTACCAATATGAAAAATAGCCAAAGTAGACCAGCAAGTAGAATTTCCCTCAAGGTCCACTTATCCACACTGTGCCTAAATCCCTTGTCCCGTACTAGCCTCCCTTCTTTACCTAGTGGAAATATAGATAGTTTAAATAATGGTCATCTGTAAGGCAGAATGAACTTCTGACCATGTATAATCCCATCTTGGGAATTAGGAAGGACTTCTAGGAAAGCCCTCCTAGGAGCACTCTGCTTGGTACAGCACAGATTCATTATTATTGTACAGTCACAATAAGAATACAATAACCTGATCAGGCACAGAAATTAAAAGAGATTAGTAAAAAAAATTACTCAAAGAAAACTTTTATATACCCAGATCTTCAGATTAGAAGATCTGTATTGATCCTCTTTATCTACTCACTACGAGATCAGAAAAAACCTGAAAAAATACACAATCCCTCAGTGAAAATAAATTAAGCTCATTTCTTCTTTTGGTATATTTTTTTCCCAATACCAAACCCCAGAATTTCTTTGCTGTTTTTCACCTCCATCCATTTCTCTTCCAGTGGTGCTGCTGAGAGGAGAGTCTACAAGCAAGTTTTTCTCAAATAGGCATCACCAGATTAAAAAAATACGCTAGACCAAGCCTGCTTTCAATTTTGATTTCCGGAGAATTGCATTCTAAAGTGTACTCTTTTCTCAGCCTGAACACAGTCCGTAATGTCATGTTTATTTTCTTTTAAAAAAGCTGGATTGGTCGAGTAGTCAAAGCATCCAAAAAAGATAATTTAGTCTGGGGAGCCAAATCATACAGACTGTGTTTATTTAGCCACTCCAGTGAACAGAAAATGGCTTCCAGGAGGTAAGCTTTTCTGAAACAGCACAATTAGTGCATGAAAACTTGGCCTTGAACCATATCTCAGGGTTAGAAGTAGTATTAACTGCTAAGTATTTATCTGTACTCTGACTGTTTGAACAGGAAGACAATATGCCAGCTGGTTCTCCACTTGCCTGTTCCCTTCCTGTAGCAAAGGTGTAGCAGCTTAATACAGTTAGCAAGGAGTTAAAAGCTCAGGCCATTTCAGTGAAAGAACTGATGCATAATTTATAAAAGGGAGAATGTATTAACCATCAAAATCACTTGAGTGAAGTTGGTATTTACCAAATGAACGGAGATAGGAGAAGACAATCCTATATGGGCACAGTGATGCACAGCTAGCATATAAATTATTTTAGACTTTGCCTTAAATGAGCACTGCTCATTTGACTATCAGTCCACAACTACCTCAGGCATCAACTTAAATTCTTACCAGTGTGAAGAGTTAATAACAGACATTAAAAGGACTCAACTAGCTTTATTGGGAGTTGGTTACTACATGCAGGAATCAATACACTCAGTTGGCCTTTTAGGACACTGCATGAAAATAAGGTTTGATTCTGGTTTATAGCTTCACACAAATGTCTCAGATACTGTAGGGCATCCCAGATGTCTAAGTCTAGTCAAGGAAATCAGATATGCACCTAAAAAACCCTCAAATCCAACCTATTTCCCCATGCTTGATTTATGGTCAAAACTCTCACTAGAAATGATCAGACTTTCAAATGTTAACTTCCCACAGCCGTCTGTGAAGATGACATGAAAATATAAAGCAGTACTGTGAGGTTTTTTAAAGGAAGTCTCCATAAAAGCATTTAGATTAATTACTAAAGGGAATTGAAGTTGCTTTAGTCAAATGTCAACTATACCTGCTTTGTTTCATTAATCTCTGAACTAAGATAGAGCCCTCAAACTACTGATCAAAATACTGATGTTCCATTAATTCAACCTTTCTGGAAGCCATCAGTCGAAGCCACCAATGTTTAAAAAAGAAATGTAAATACTGTTGTCTTTTAATGTGGACTTAGGCTCCATTTTAAAGATTTTTCTTTCTTTATGGGATGCAAAGAAACATTTTGCAAAAATCAGACTCTAAAGAGCAAAATTCAGCCGTCTTACCCCATTTACTTCAATAATGTGTTCGTTGCTTCTCCTTTTCCTACCTCCTTGCAATCTGTCCTTCAAGCACAATCTTTGCTTTAATGAGGTGCAAATTTTAATGTCTAGTGGGACAACTTAAATGCTAATATTATTAAGCATGGGAAATTTTTCCTTCTTTTCATTCAGCCTCCCCCGCAAGGATATTAAACATGAAAAACTATGTTAATGTATTGTAAAGTAGTATAGCTTGGCTGAGAAAGTTATGGAAAGCAAAGTGTCTATTTTCTATATCAACATTAAGTCAGCTATACTGCAAATCGTGTCTGTATTAAAACAACATAAACATACATACGTTTTCCATAAAAAATAACTTTTTTCATAGCAAAACAAAATGAAAATATAAATGGCATAAATCATAATCAGTTCTGGAAAGCTATACCTATCCTTTGTCAGGCTTCGAGACTAAACTTCTCTCTCATTTCCCAAGGGCATGGTCGCTACTGAAATCTCTAGTTATAACAAAAAGATCTTAATAATGACGAGGGCTGGTTAAAATGCTTTCTGGATTACCTTCAACATACCTACTGGAATACTGAATTAATTCTAACTGAAATTTATTGCAAAACAAAACAAAACAAAACAATTTTCTGGAAAAAAAAGTATTCTATCCCAAATACCATGTCTAGAGTCAAAATATTCAAATGAAAATGTTAAATCTGTCTTTTTTCCCCCCTCAATGAAATATGCTACTCATGCCTCATAGAAGCTTGATTTCAGCAGTATTATTCTGGTTTTTCGCTTTGTAGGAAAAAATATCTAGTCAGATTGTGTTACAGTATAAACTATTCTGAAATCTGAGCTTCTATCAACAAAAGGGGAAAAGTATATCTAAATCTAACAAGACATTGTAGTCTATAAAGATAAGGAGGCTGTAGAACATGAATATTATGGAGTTTCACTATGAGATTTTAAATAAAAATACTTATGTGTTGAAGATAAATGTCCTTGTTTTAGGGTAAATGATGATAAATGTTGTTTTTAAAAAAAATAATGTCATGAAGCACATTTTTGTTCATGAAGAAGAGATAATGGCTTTAAACATCTGCTTTCCTTTGTCTTTTCAGAATTTGGATGAGGGATTGGACACCCCAGTGGGAAAATGGGAATCTCTAATTTCCAAGAAAGCAAGCTCCCATTTCCATCTCTGTAGAGAAATGTGGTAATAAACTTTAAAATCACAGTGTGTTTGTGTATAAAAACTTGTTACTGATCCAGGACTGATTCTTCTACAGCTTTGGCCTCCAGCCCAATTGCTTCAGAGAAGAAATGCCAAATCTGTAAGGAGGAGGAAACATTTTTATGGCAATTTGATTTAACAACAAGAACAACAACAAAGGAATCCATTTGAAGCAATTTAAGGATTAAAAATGCAAAACTTGGTTTTGATGGGACATCAGGAGCAGAACAGATGAGGCAGTAAAGATACAGAGCAAATTAATTTATACAATTCAGTTAAATATTTAGTTATGTAGTGCATATATATTTATCTGTATATGAAAATGAACATAATCCTGTATCCAAGTCTATATTGTTTTAAGGCTACACAATTTTAATAAAGTCTAAGTTTGATATTTGTCTTAGTTGCCACCAGCTAGGCATTTAATCATTATGGTTTGAATGAATTCATTATGGGCTGATCTAAAATAAAGGATACTCCTTTACAATACCCTGGCTAGAGGTGAATTGACTCTGCCAATATTACTCTAACTATGATTGAAATCTGCTTTAAATTCAATGAGAAATTTCCTAACTGCAGAATTAACTGTAAAATTACACCACTTCTGAATAAAAGTAAAGAAAAAAAAAAAAGATTGACAAATAAAATAAAGTTTACAGGTTGAGATTGGTATTAGGTAAGCTCTAGGAAATGAAATAAATCCTGAGACATCAAAAAATGGCTGATAATGGACACTTAACATTATACCCTTTGCTTAAAGAAGATTCCTGAAAACTTAATCTGTAGAAATCCTTAATTGTGTACTAAGATAGCCCATCAGGAATTCTACAGGACAGTTTTAGGAAGCAGACCATGCACATAAGCTTAATTTTTGTAGAAATGAATATTTTAATGTGTTATTGCATACTCAGTTGCTGGCGTAAGCCAGGATGTTGTGAATGCATTTGACCTGGCTTAGAAAAACTTGGTGCCTGTGGGCACATTTATTCATACTTTGCACTTTGGGTGGTTAAGAAATTATTAAGAATGATTTAAATGAAGAACAATTTTTGCTACATCATCCAAAAGACAAATAACTCTGAATTGCAAATTTCATTTCGTAAGTGGCAATTTGATTTTTTCTTTTATGAACTAGTACCAAATGGCACTTAAAATACATTAGTCTACCAGGATTTTAACCTCAGAAATATCAGAATCCCAGCAAATTGATGAAGCCTTCTGTTTTTATTCAGTATACATAAAGATGTTCAAATAAAACAGTGAAGGGTACTAATTAAAGACTTAATTTGTACTTATATAAAATAGGCAAATGGCAGAAGATAAATTTTATTATGTGTACATATTTATAACCTCTGAGTGTTTACTTGCCATTTCTAAATTATTTATAAAATGAAATGTAATGCAAAATCAATGATCAAATTATTTCATCAAAATATGCAATTTTATTTCTTTCAAATGGTGTAGATAGTGATAGTGCTTCCTAGGTGCAAGAAACGAGTTGAAAAGAACAAAAACTTTCCAGTTAGGTCATAGTGATCTGTGTTTTTGCAGAATTGAAGTCCTACTGCTCAGATTTCCTGAATGAGTCCCATAACAAACTTGTGTATCCACTTTACTAAAAAAAAAATAAAAAAGAAAAAAAAGAAAATGCAGCCATTCCCCCTTTTGAAGGAACTAGCATTTGGGGGGCGGGTATACACAATTTTACCAGCTTATGCAAGGAAAAGAGCCATTCCAAACAAGACCTCTCAAGAATTAGCAAACACGTCAACATTAGTGCAGGATCAGCACTGTTTGAAGAAGCTCAAGAATCTAATCCTAGCGTGATCATGACCAATTATCAAACTAAACTTTCCAGAAAATCAGAGTATTTCAAATCTTATGAGTCATACTACAATTAGAAGGAAAGCTCCACACAGATGTGTAGCTCACCTGAGTAGTCTGAGACTTCCAGCTGCAGAGATTATACAGAGGAGAACCTGGCTTTGGAGTGACATCATCTTCACTCTCTATTGGTGGAGCATGTTGCACTATCAGGCACTATGATGCCTGGTGAGATTTTAATTTCAAGTAATTGATTTGAAAGGGAATGCAGAAGAGTGATAAAACACTGAGGCAGATTATTGATAATGCAAATAAATAAGTGTTGAAGTGTGATTTTTAAAATAGGGATTAGCGTTCCATTTCTGTGTGCCCTTTATCCTTTAATCAGACTCATCCTGTCTATCCTGAAACAAAGTCCATATCCTTACACCACCATTGTAGTTAATTATCATGATGATTTACCTATTTTACAGTATTAGAGGGCTTGGATTAATTTTATTTTAATGCATTATGATTTCATACAAATGAACTGCTATTTATTTAGCAGATGATTTTCAGATGATATTTCACTGCACAATGTGTCTTAAAGAGTAGGAAAGAAGAGGAATTAGCACCTTCAAGGTTAGCACCGATGCACGCAGTGCTTCTGAAAACCTGTGATATTGCTAGTCCTGCCATGATACAAGTCGTTCTGTGTCAATAAGGATTAAGAGATTAGTTCACAGTATCACATTTAGCTTTAGACTTGCATTCAAGATCAGAAATAAGAATAGCATTGGTAAGAGTCTGTCTTCTGAGAAATCACCTAGTCCAGCTCCTCTGCCATGGACAGAAACATCTGGCACTAGATCAACTCCTTCAAGAATGTAGTGTGACGCTTTGCATAAGAGGGGACACAGCAGGTGAAACTTTGCAAGCCACTTTACCTGTGGTGGCTTGTGCAAGTAAGGGTTCCTGTTTGGTGGGGGCTAGAAGGGTCTTCTGATCAGTGATACCATCGAGCAAGGAGGATCTGCTGTTCTTAGTGCTGAAGAATGCTGAGACCAGCTTGACCAAGCTATCACACCCAGCCACAAGGATATGGAGGACACAGAGACCCTGAATGAGGTTGGGAGCAGCAAGGATGTGCAGACCCTGATACCGAGTCAAAGGTGCTGAGCAGCACTACTAGCATTTTTTTTTAGAACAAAGCATATTTTGTTGAATAAGCCTGACAGCATATAATCTAAAAAATGCTTATATCTGACAGTCAATCACTTTATACTGTAGAAGGTCAATCTCATTTTTGCATAGTGAGGGCTTCTACCTTAAGGTATGTGAACATCCTTCCCTTGCATCAGGAAACCCCTCAAGGTTACTTCTCAAGGCTGAGAAAAAGAGATCAGGGTATGGTGGTTAGTATGAAAGTAACATCAATCTCTACTTATCAATTGTTTTGCTAATTTTATATTGCTTAAATATAGTTGCTTTAATATATTTGCTTTAATATTGCTTCAAAAATAGTGCACTGTAGAAGTAGTTACATCCACACTAAGTAGTAAATAATTCTGATTAGGTATTTTTGTCTAATCATTATTGCAAGCAATTAAAATAAATAATTTTATTTATATAAAGATATTTGGTTTTCTGTCCTTAATCCTGAGGTACAAAGTTGTATAAAGGTCCAGTTATACATGTGTAATGTATCACTAAATGCATCATTAGCCATAAACCCCTGACAAAGTCTGGGGCCAGCTAGATTCCACCCGGTTGCACCTATGCTCCTCTCTGAGAAGGACTTTACAAAGGAAGGGGATCCTTTCTGCGCCTCATGACTCAGTTGGAGCCTTCTCTAACAAACTTTGTCTGAAACTCCCACTCTGCCTGTGGCAAAGAGCAATGAGGTTATATAAAACCTCCTCTAACCTGACCTTACCTTGAACTCACACAGTGAGGGGACATTCACAACTTCCCTGGATAACCTCTTGCACTGTTTCACCACCCACACCATAAAAAAGTTTATTCTTTATTTTCAGTCTAACCCTACCTTCTTTCATCTAAAAATGCTGCCTCTTCTTTTGTCACTAGCAGGCTCTGATAGAAAGTCTTCCTCCTTGTTATAGCTCCCCTTTACATATTGAAGGGCTACAATAGGGTGTCCCTAGAACCTTCTTTTCTCTAGGTTGAATGTCTCAACCTATTTTCATGGGAGAGATGCTACAGCATTCTGACCATTTTCATCATCCCCTTCTGGACCTGATTCGACACATCTATATCTTTTATTGGGAACCTCCAAGCTCAAAGCGTTGCTGCAGGGGGGTTCTTATATTAGCAGAGCAGAAAAGGGAGAATCACCTCCCTTGACCTGCTGACCACACCTCTTTTTACAAAACGTACAGTATAGTTTACTTTCTGGCCACGGGAAAAGTTTATGTTCAATTTTTCACTGACCATTATCCCCAGGTCTTTCCTTAGAGGGATGCTCTTAATTCATTTATGCCCCAGTCTGTTACTGGGCAGTCTCAGCCCAGGTGCAGGACTTTGTGGTTGGCCTGTTGAACTTCATGATATTTACGTGGAGCCACTCCTCAAGCTTGTCAGGGCCTCCCTGGATGGCATCCCCTCACTCACACAGATCAGCTGCCCCACTCAGCATCGTCTGCATCTTACTGGGAATGCACATAGTATTGGTCCCAGTATGGACCTTTGAGACACATGATACATTGCTGTTCTCCACTTGGATGTTGAGCCAATAATGATAACTCTTCAGACATGTCCATCCAGTCATTTTGTTACCCATCTAACAGTCCATCAGTCAAACACATGCATCTTCAATTTAGTGGCACTTATCACAGAAGTAAGGCTGACAGATTGTTCCCAAGGTTCTTTTTTTTTCCACCTTTTTCAAAACTGGGTATATTTCCCTTTACTAACTGACTTGACTTTTATTCTTATTCTTCTTAATGCTTCTCAAATTTTATGCTATATGAAATTTGCCAAAATTTTGCATTTTTAAAATCAGATCAATCTTAGAACCAAAGACATCTTTAGAGATTGTAGACAGCTGGACTTCTCGTAGTGAATTTAATCAATGTAATTTACAAGCTTCAGTGTTGCCACTGGTTTAGGTAGACTGGAACAGTCTTATGCACTCTTACTTCATTAAACACTTTAGCAGTTGCAAGTGGTCTGATGGTTCCTGTAACACCACTTTTGCTGCTTACAAAAAGAGGAGGTGTGGTGATTCCAAGATTTGCAAAAAAAAAAAAGCAACAGAAATATTATAATAATAATTACAACAGAAATATAATAATATATAACATGAGGAAGAAAATCAGCTCTTCTCACAAAACTCATCTTCATGTTTTAAAATTTAAGGGAATCAATAATATTCGAACCCTGTATAAGAACACTAGACAAGCATTAGAACAACAGAAAACAAGGAGAAGAGAGAAGGAAGCATGTGACATACAATTGCAAGTCTCATGAATGCCTTTCATTCTTTAAAAAAAGAGAGAGAAAGAGAAGATGTAGCAAGATAATTTGAAAGTAAGGAAGTTTTTTTCTAAATTGCAGTTTGGAAGACTCATTGACTCAATTCAGTGTCAGAAGCAGAGAAAAGCATCACTCTAGATCTCTTTTCTGTAAGGAATCCCTTTTCAAGAGAAGCTTAAACATGTGCTTAATGAGATAAAGGCAGATGCTTAAAGTTAAATTTACGTGCATGCTGGAATCAGGGCCTACAAAATTATAGGCAACAGGCTGGATATATAAGCCTGAAATCCTGTCCTTTCCATCTGGACGTGGAAATACTTGTTGTCAGATGTTCTATGCTAGAGAGATGGGATATTTATTTGCATGCTGAGAAACATAGCTATGAAAAAAAAATTCTTATAGATAACAAATATGGCAAAATTTTCTTTCTTTTCTCCTTTTTTTCATCTTCAAAGACATCTAAAAACAATTTAAGAAATCAAAATACATTTAAAAATATTTTTTCTCAGTGTTTAAATGTGACCTGCAAATTGTTACATTTTGTCTTGCAAACACACCGTTAGTGCTCTGGTGACAAAGTTCCTAAAACATGTAGAGTTCTTCTATGTCTTGACTGAATAGAAAAAAAATTGCAAGAAACAATCCACAGAAATACTGTAAGTAGCACAAAGAGTGCTAGCATTTTAAATTTATTTTTAGTAAGTATTTTTAGAAGAATTTTCAGGAGCACTCATGTTACCTTTCAGTTAATTTCAAGAAATGCTTGAAGTATAAAAGAAATTAATTAGATTTCAACCCACCTGTCTTTGTAGGTAGACACAGAATTCCATTTAGCGCTGTTTACATTTTCTCGAGGATTAATGTAATAACAATGACAGTGCATTTCTTATCATCATGCTTCTACTAAGTGTATTTACTGTATTAATAAAGGAATCTAGATTTATTAGAGGTATACCAGGTGCATCTTCATTATAAGAACCACAAGTCAAATTTTCGTGCTTAATTTTTCCTTAATTTTAACATTAAAGGACCCTTAACCTTTTGCGTTACATACACACAATATCTGCACGGTGAAGTCATAACTCTCTGTAGTATTTCATTATAGCCCTGTCATATCTTGTAGAATAATTTAAACTATCATTGTTCTGGTTAATATCCCTCCCTACCCAAGTCTTCTGAAAAAAAAAGCCTTGCCATTTTCCTGAAATGTACATGTGAAAAGTTAACTCAGAGGAGTCCCATTTATTATCTATTAAAAGCAATAAGGAGTTTTGTCACTGCATTTGCCTTTTAAGAATATTTCCCACTATGTCTTACTTTGCACTTAGGCACTTATGATCTTAAATCTTTATAACTTCTCTGTGAACTCAGCTATTTCTCTTAGTGCAGAAAAGTACCAATGATTTACTTAAATTGGAGGCAGTAGTCTTTTTTTTTTCTTCATAATTAGTTAGGTCCAGAGAGATTAAAATTCTTTTCCTTCCATTGTATTCTTCTACAGATTCCTCATTCTCTGTATTTCCGGCCTGCTCTCTAGTTGTTTGAGCAAGATGACACACAGACTTTTACAGAAACACAAAGTGCCTGAGAGAAGCCATTCTGTTGTTTGAAGGTCTGGTATTGTCTGACCTATGAGCTCACTATTGGACCTCGAGACTATCTCAGGTAATGCTATTGTTCACTGAAGCAGATCCAGCTCTTGCAAATTACTAGTTGTCATATGTTTTCTCTTCCCTTTCAAGGACTGCTTCACGGGCTAAATGACTAGTAATGAAAGGAAGAAGATAGTCTGTATTTAATAAATCTATTTTATAGCAAAACACACTGGAATCATGTGATTTGAAGGCTTACTATTTATTTGTGCAGAATAATAATACTGTGTGACTGAGCACATAGGTATAACAAACTGCAGTTTTATATAGGAGTATTGTAAGGGGTACAAGAGAAATTCTCTCACTCTTACAGGGTAGGAAGTACTGGGAGCTTTGTGTTGGATAAATACAGTAAGTTGCTTATTTTTGACTTTTTTTAAAGTACGCAGTGTTCAGAGATAGGCAGTGTTTCTTCACGGTTGGTAATAAAACAGGAGAGAACTTGTCATAAATCAAGACTCTGCAGCAGACTTGGCGAGGCAGCAAGACAAAGGAGAGTGGGCGGTGAGGTTACCATGGGAAAAGTAAATAAGGACACACTGAACACTCTGTCTTTTTTTTTTTATATTTAAAAATTCTTATTAGCTTGCTACCATTTTTCTTTACCTGCCTTGAATGTTGAGATCATAAGCTTTTCAAGAGCAGTTCTGCTGTTTCCATATTATATGGTTTATAGGTCAGTAAGACCATGCTCAGATTCATCAGTGCTATCAAACTAAACTTTATAAATTATAAATATAATCCAAGAGACATCATTTCCATTATATATCATACAAATACACATTAGCTTTCCAATTGAAAGACACAAATCTGTAAATATACAAATAATGCATTTAGGTGTAATTATATTTATGTATATGAAATAGAAAAAAACGTGAACATACGCATGCACACATGCAAAAGTATATTATTTTTCTTCTTTAAATTAGTATATGTATGCTTTTGTTATGCAACTGCATGCCATGGAGTGTCTCTTTAGAGGAGAAAAAAATAAAACAAATTATTAAGGGTTTGTTCCACGAATCACATAATCTCTTCCTAGAAGCTATTAGTGTCTCAATCTCTGTTGATTTAAATTTCATCTCTTTCCATGTACCACAACTGAACTCTAGTTTTTACCTTTACTCTGTCTTCTTTCAGTTTCTACACTTGATCTCATACTGCTCTTACCAGTAAAACAACAGGAAATAAAATTACCAAAGACGTTTTTTCAGGTATGATAAAGATTAGATAATATATTCTAACAATCATTATTTTACATTCAAGAGGAAGACATCAATTATATTAATACAACTTTCCCTGGTGTGATAAAGGAAGGCATTTCATGACAGCAATTAAGTTGATCTCCTGCAGTAGTGAGGCTTTGTGCTTTAGTAAATTCCACATGAGAATGACCATAAGGCTCCATGTCATGTAGTTTCATGTCTTGAAGGTAGCCCGTCTCATTCTCTCATTGAATCATAGACTTCGTTAGATTAGTTTGTAAAGCAGTACTGGAAGCTAAACCAATTGCAACTGTGTTGAATGCAGGAAGGAAACAAAATACACAACTGACACAGAGACACCCACAGCCTAACAGAGGATTCAGGTTTACAATTTCATATGCCAGACATTACCCAGGTTCATGAAAATGGCCCAGATTTATCCCCCTAATTGTAAAACCTTCCCTTAGAGTAAAAAATTGCATCTATTTGCAATAGTCAGGGGTTTCTAACCAGTGTTTTTCTACGTTACTACTTTCCCATACATCCAATTGCTTCTATCTCATCCCTCTTTTACTCTTCTGGTGTGAGTTAAATAAGTTCTTAAAATTAAGTGAGATGAAACCAAGAGCTGAGACGCATGTTCATCTCACTAGAAGCAGGAGTTTGGTTCAGGATTTCCAGAGGCAGCACATAGTGGCATCACTTGACCATCAAGGTAAACCCCTTTCTCTTGACAAATCATAACACTCATTTAGGAAACCTACTTTCATCACATGCAAACTCCCTTCAGGAAAAACCTACTGCTGCATCTGAGTCTCTCCAGCTCTTTCAGCTATCTGAACATGGGCATCTAGTGCCATCTGAGTGATTTCAAATTAGCCTGATTGTCCTCCAGTTGTCAGTCCAGAAAAGGTATATATCTCCTGTAGAACCTATAACTGTTTCCATGCATGGACTTTCTGGATCTCATGTGATGTTCAGACAAAATCCATCATCCAGTTGTCCAACTAGTAAAATCTGAATCTCCCATTTGTCCCTCAGAGGAGAACATATTCTCACTAAAACAGTAGAGAGAGGTAGGTATAGTAGTAGGCATTATATGATAAAGAAATGTGAAGAAAATAGAAGGAAAATTAAAAAGTAAACCAGTCTAATATTTATATCTGATGCAAAATTTCAGAACTTTTCTGTTATGGCCTGTGGAGCCAGTAGCCTATTCTTGCCAGGAGTGAGGTGAAGAAGAATGGAAATGCCCTTACTCAGGAGGAAGGTTGAGTCTCCACAGCCATGTCTCCAAAAGCCTTTTTGTCACCTTAATATCCCTGTTTGGAAACAACTGTGTTCATTCATCCAGAGAACTGGTCTTCTCAGCAGCAGAAGTAACACTGGCATTGATGATGGTAGTGTTGGCAGCTGTCAGCTCTGTAACACAGGTAAGGCCCTCTCCATCTGCAGGCTCTAGGCAGAGGGCTGAAGGAAGCCACAGACACCCCAAGGTTTCATACTGAAGTTTGCAAAAGTCACACTGCCAGCCCTTCAGCACTGTAGCTGGAGATCCTCTGCATAATGAATATTCTATTGGAAGAAAATGATCTGGAAGTTGCCGTCTTATCATATCTTGAGGTAGCACTGAAGAATTCATATGTGTTTCTGCAAATTCAACAGAAGAAACCTGTCTATGCTTTATTATTTATAAAGAGAAAAATATCTCTTGATTTAAAAATGAATCAACAATTCGTACAATCTGTAGGTTTGGTAAGCATGCTTTACATTGTATTTGGCAGTAAAGAAGGTGAGAGAGTCACAAGTCTACAGAAGCAGGAATTACTTAGTTTGGATGACAAATCTGTTTAATTCTCCAGATGTTTAGCTTTCCTGTAGGTTTTATCATAACTCAGATTTTTAGACATTTTATTTTTTCTTAATGTTCCTTTTTTTTTTTTTTTTTTTTACTATCCTTAATATCAATTTTACTGTCTTTTATTGTTTCTTTTACTGGAATTTTAATTCTACCTTATCAAAATTCTTCTGTTGAGGAATACCTTTGGTGCAGGCAGCTCAGGGTGCAGATACAGAGCCAGCTGCAGGTTGAGCTCTGGGTGGTTGGAGACAGTGATGCCAGAATGATTTTTGCTTTTATATTTCCTACATATATATATATATATTCTAGCTTTATTGATGTATATAGTTCCTATCTAGCCCCAGTACTTTTCCCTACCCTTTTAGGCAGAAAGACAAAACACATTCCAGAGGCTCCAAGCTGGGGCTCCAAGGTCCCTATCCTATCTTGGTTCTTCCTGGGAGCCCAGGTTGAAACCAGGTCTTCAAGACACATTTTCAGAAACAAAGTTTAGTTCCTAGGATTTAGAAAAGGGTTGAAGGGAGAAAGAATTGCCTCACCACTTATGTCTCTAATTGGAGATTTTTTTGTCAGTTATGCTAATTTTCTAGACATGCAAAACTGTATTTACCCCATGCAGGGGTGAGTATTTTCCTTATCTGGCCCTTGGATGCCTCCAATAAAGACAAGCCTTTATATTACCTCCTATACTAATATTGTCTCAAAACTGTGTTGTTTTATTCCTAGGTTTTCAACATCAACAAGAGGCCATGAACTGCTGATCTTTTGCATAACATAGGGCTCAGGGACCTGGGGTGAGAAGGACCTGTGGTCACCCAGGTGATCAAACACTCTGACACAGCAGAGGCTGAGGATTCAGTAGGAAGAGAGAAGACTTAGAGGTTTCTTTAAATAGGCTTAAGAAAAGACTGAAATGAAGAGATTCACACTGCTAGCTAAGTGATATATAGGTATGAAAACTCACTCTTATACCTGTTCTAATCATCAAAGTAATTGAGCTGCTCAGTGAACTTTCAGACATAGAGTCATGAAGAACAGATTCTTTTCTTATACAAAGTCTAGTAATAGTAAGAGAAACAGAAAGACACCAATGCAAAGCTAAGCAGCAAGGGTTTCTTTAATGTTTCAAGAATATAAAATTATATTCTGAATTATGCTTGGAACAGTTGTATCTTTTGATGACCTGAGATTTGGAATATATAGATTTAATGTGCTAACATTAGCTAACAGAGAAGGCCAACGCACACTGCAGTTTGAGCATAAGGATAAATGAAGGGGGTGTCAAAGGGGGCCTCATTTGAAATTCTGTTGCTGTACTAGTCTCACACATGGTGGTAACGACGTAGGACACTTCCTCCGTAGGTGTTAGAGCAGCTGTCCCTGCAAGGGTAGAGACTTCAACACAAACTAAGTCTCAGGCAGCAGAACCATCTCTACTAGTTTGAGGATGGAAGGAATTCCACAAGAGATGCACTTCTATCCTGTGGAGAAGGTTTGCAATCATGGAGGAGCTGTTCCCACAAGTGAAGGAATTAAGAGCAGAAATGAGCATCAGAGAAGAAAAGGAAAAAGATCGTCACGGAGACTCAGCAGCTTGAAAAGCTTCACATGCCATCTGCAGAATAGCAGCAGTCAGGGTTCATCCCCACCATCAATGTAAATGAAAATTTTGGAGAGAGGGCAGGATGGAAAACTAGTGACTAGACAGGATTGCTGCCTGCCAGAGGTCAGTTTAACAAGGGGACGTGCCAGGTCCTGCGCTTGGAGAAGAGCAGCTCCATGCACCACTACAAGCTGGGGTCATCTGACTTAGGAAGCAGCTTGGCAGATAAGGACCTAGGGATCCAGCTGGGCACCATGAACCAAATGGTGTCTTTGACACTCACAACAGTATTGGTATCCTGGGCTGCATTGGGAATGATGCCTACATGTCAAGGAATGTAGTCTTTCCCCCATACTTAGCACTTGGTGAGACTGTTATGGGTAAAATGCGGTTAGTTTGTTGCTGGAGTGCTCTGTCCAGCTTTGTATTGCTTAGTACAAGAGAGGCATGTCGAGACTCCAAAGAAGGGTCATTAGGATGGTTAAGGATCTGGAACACCTCTCATTTGAGAAAAAGTTGAGAGAACTGAAACTGCTCAGCCTACAAAGAAGATAGCTCATTGGAGATCTTACTAACACATAAACATGCCTGAAAGAGGGGTGGGAAAAGGCTGTTTCCTGTGGTGTTCAGTGACAGGAAAAGAGGAAATGGGCCTAAACTGAAATACAGGTGATTTAGTTTAAACATCAGGAAACACTTTTGCAGTGTGAAGGTGGCATTGTTTTCCCAAGGATGTTGTGGAATTTTTATCCTTGGAAATATTCAAAAGCTGTCTGGACATGATCCTGTGTAACCAGGTCTAGGTGGCCCTGCTTGATCAGGAAGATGGATGAGATGATCTTGAAGTCCCTTCTAACGTCAGCAATTCTGTGATTCTGTGATATAGCTCAGATTCACCTCTTCCTGAGGACTGAGGCAATAGAGTCAAGACCTTAACCTTGTGTCTTCTGCTTTTAAACACCTATATGATTCTGCGTTATTGTTCACTAAAGCTAAAATCAACACATATTTCTCAGTCCAATACATTTACAGCAGATTTGAATATATTTTTAATTAGGAGTTCATATAAATTTCAGTGAAGCAAAATGTTTAAGGATTATGAGATGCTAGTTAGAATGTGGTGAGGGGAGCTGTTTCATTTTTGTTATTGAACATTTCTACATGTAACTGTTGTAAACTATTTCTGAACTCTGTCCTTTGCAGATTCTATAATTCAGGGAGGAAACAGAATTTGAACAAGGGATTCATGAATAAGTGAATCTAAGACCTATAAAAATAATTTTCACATGTTCTTTATCATAAATAAATGTAGCAAGAAAGAGGAGACATGTCAGGTAAGTACAGTAAAGCTGTATCTTCTTACCAAGTCTCTTACTCAGTTTCTGTCTTCAACTCAAAATGGTTCACAGATTTCAATAATGCATGACAGGGATGGAAAATCTTATGAATTACCGAAGACACTGGGACAGCTAAAATAATCTAAGAAATTCAGGCTTCCACTTTCGTCTGGTCTGCCCATAAAAGAATCAGAATCAAGAAATGTCATCAGGCTGCTAGGGATGTGCATGGGCAGTGGATCTCACTGTGTATTTCTGCAACAAACCTCTGCATACAGAGTAGAATTTTTGCTGACTAATTATTTTCTTCTATTAATAATATTTAAATATGACCAACAATGTAGATTTTCCATAAGTTTGTCTTGTCTACTGTTTCCATGTCTCTGCTACTTCAGCAATTGCAGTTTGTTCTGTGTAATGAAATCATATTTAAATGTCCAAAGCATTTCCAATTACCTTTGCGTCCTGCCTCATGACTGTACTTTATACCTCTCTGTCTGCAGTTCCTGCAGTTGGCTTGCCCTTCTCACAGCCATTTGAAATTTTGCTGCAAATACCATTTTACTATCTCATTGCGTTGATCATCTTGCTGCTCAGCTTTGCATTATTTTCTTAGTCCTCCTTTATGGCACAAATTAAGTGACTTGTTTCAATTTTAGAAGCTTTCCATGACGTTTTCAATTTTCTATATGTAACTCCCATCACTTATTTGAAGTTCACTCCCCAACTCACTCTATTATCGAGTAAGCACCTTTTTTTTTTTCTGGTGCTGAGACATGCCTCTCACTGAGAGGAGTTTCCCATAATATCATTTTTTTATTATTATTATTATGTCTACAAAACCATGAAAAATAAGAAGGCTGTTGTTGTAATACAGTACCCATCAGCCTGGCTAACTTTTTCCTATTGCCTCCCTGTACTGTCATCTGTGTATCTGTACTTTTTATCCCACCATTTTGGAGAAAAGTTTATTTTTTATTCTCTGATTGTAGGCCACCTTTTTAAGTGGGCCAGTCTACTTTCAGAAGTAAACTTCCTAGACATTGTAGGAAGTAGAAGAGTATTTGTAAGGGGTCAGGAAGAAAAAGATGACTCATGCTCCAAACTCTTGCAATCTAAGTCTAAATCTAGAGATGGCAGATGGATACTGACAGACAGATGGCATTGAGCAAAAATTAATACAAACAATTACCAATGATATAAATAATACAAACAAAAGAAATAGACATACAAATAATGCTCATATATATGATATGCATAAATAATAATGCTAAATAAAAAATTAGACATGTCTAGAAGAAAAACATTTCTTGATTGAAAACTACATCACAAAAATATTATTTTTACCCTTCTCAGACAGTCTTAGATTCAAAAAATTTAGTTGCATGCCTAGGTTAGAATCAAGATTTCCTCATTAAATAATGTATTTTCAGGAATATACTCATATTCCTAAATTTAGATCTTCAACTTAGTAACCGAAGCTACAAAATCAATCTTTATAAATCATTATACTGCAGAGAGGAAAAGAAGCACTTCCAGAGGACAATTCCTATAATATTAGGACAGAATACGCCAACCATTATGAGAATCTATACAGAAAATTCAGATAAAATCTTCTGACTTTAAAGTTAGATAAGGAAAATGAAGATGTATATATATTGGAAAAGAGATATGAAGCCTGGGAAATAGCTGAAAATTGAACCTAGATTTCTCAAGTCTCATGTAATCATCACAGTTCTGAAACTTCTTTGCAAGGAAGCAACAGCCCAGTATTAATAAGGTAGATTTCCAGGGGCTTACAGGGCAGGACATAAAGGACTCTGTTTTAATTTTAAAGTAAAAAGACCTTAAATAAAAATGATCCTTGAACTGCAGACTGTTTCAGCAAATTGATCTGTCCAAGTCTTCCATCAAACATAATACATAATTTCCTTTGAAAATTTAAGATTTATTTACGTAACAGCTTCTATGATTTTTGATAATGACATTTGGTGCATAATTTTAAGGATAATATATTTATTTATTTTATCCTTAAAGTTGTGCTATATTTAGGTTTGCATTTTAGGGAGGTGTGCTATATTTAGGTTTGCGTTTTGCCTTCTTGTAGCCAAGCTCTAAATTACTGGTGTATAGCTCTCCAGTTGTTAATACAACATATAAAGTCACTATTTCTGCAGTCAATATTTGGATTACTGGGTCAACATCTTAGCAAGTACACATGTACTAGGCTTCAAACGATTAGAGAGTATGTTAAATGTTACTATATAAACTGATACCAGGAATCAAGTGGAATTAAAATGCAGTCAATTGGGACATCAAACCATAGACCTCTTTTATTCAGATGTTTGAAAATGTGAAATCCACAAGAAATTGTGAAAAGTAGCATCAGAGCTGCTTGAAAAAGACAGAGAGAAAAAAAGGAGAATATGTAGATAAAGGTATTATTAAAGTATTAACTCATTATCTTTTCACCTTTATACTTCCATGTTATACACCCATTTTCATAACATCAGTGTTTTGCACTATAGAATTTGACATTTTACTAGAAAAGGAGGAGAAGCAATGTATTTCAGCCATTAGCAAATCAGTTATTGAGTATGTTTTTCTGTAGTTTCATATATGAAGTTTTCACTGTAGGCAAAACATTTGGCAGTGCATTCCTCCTCTGCCCTTCTGAGCATCTATGATAAATTTGTTTAGTGAAGGTGGAATGTAAATACAAAAGTGAGGATAACTTGGTGGTCTGTGTGACTAAGTCAGAAAGTGCTTTTGCAGACACAGATGATCAAGTTTGGCAGAACGCACTGAAGTGCTGGGTGTCTAAACCCTGGTGTTGCATGGAGCATGACTTGGGTCTCTCAGGGGTAAGACTTCTCTCTGGAATACTCCACACTGATATACCACATGCCATTCATGGCATGGATATCCATGGACATGCTTGTCAGATCCAGAGCCTATGCAATTTATAGTAATTTATTTATACCTCTAAAGTGAGATTATTTTCTCAGAGGGAAAGCAAAAGCTTAGCCCATTGATATGAAAATCTCTGTAGATACCACAATGTGTGCAGACATCTGGCTAAGCTCAGTTTATGAGGAAAGATAGTATCCTACAGAAGAACTCAAAGACAGTCAAGGGAAATACTTCACCAATGTTGATCTCCAAAGCTGTAGTACTTTGGATGTGCGCTACAGACTTCTTGAGAAACTGAGGAGAAAAATCAGCTATTAACCCAAGTGCAGGATACTCAAATATGTTTGTGCACTCAACAGCACTCTGAAGTGGTTTCAAAGGATTCAGACACCATATCTCTGAACATTGGGCAAGCCAAATGACATAACACCGCTACTTATTATGATTTTATAGGGAGTTCTACATATGAACTTCTACAGATATGTACTAAGTTATTTACGTGTAGCAGTTATGTTGTTGAAGGCTATATGTGAACAGATATAACACCAACAGAACAAAAAAAAAAAGCCATAATAATAATAATAATAACTTTTTAAAAAATCCTCACAATGTTCACAAATGTTTAATTCATTCCATATTACTTGCAAGAAATTCTGTCTTCATTCAGTTTAAAAAAAAAAATCCGTAATTGTTCCCTTTTTGTTTCAGGCTTCTATTTTTAGCCTCGTCATGGGCTTGTAGTTGAAATAATTCTATTTTAATGTTTAATAAAAGACTTTAATTTCCCATATTGGTATTTCTTTCCCCAGAACTTATTGGGAATCATTAATAAGTTTTCAAAAGGTTTTCTGTGCTCTGAAGATATGTAATATCCTCATAACATAACCTGAAAAAAGTAGTGTAATGTCCTGAAGTGATCTGAGATGAAAATCAACACCAGGATCTTCATTTCCAGACATCCTAGAGGCAAAATTGGCCTAAGATTTTTTTTTTTCCCCCCAACCCTTCTTCATAGCTTACCTGTGATGTATCACTCACTCAGTAGCCCTGGCAAAAATGACCATGGGGCTGACCTGAGATCAGTTCTGGAGCAGAAATGAGAAGAGGAGGAGAGGAAGCAGTAATTCATTAAGTTCACATTAAAGTCAAGAAAAAGCAAATCTAACTGTGCCCCAAGGTGGTAGCCAAAGAAGAATGAAGTAGATTTAGATAATATAGAGGGTTTTAATACATCTGCTCACATTATCTTGTATTACAACTGTAGACTTACTTCCCTTAGCAAAAAAAAAAACTTTTGTAAAATGTCTAATTTTGAGTGCTGATTATTTTTTTTTTAATCATAATCTCTCAAGTTCTGTTTTCAGTACTAGACGGATACAATTTAACAAGAAATTTCACTGTTTGCTATCTGAATCTATGGATACAAAGCAGAACTCATGGAGACATTTCTGGCATAGGGAAATAGATTACTCTTGTTAGTTTCTCATTTTCTCTTTTTATTTGAGAAGAAACTTTAATCCATCATTAAAAATAGTCTTACTTTTATATGACGCAAATGAGAGCCTGAATTCAATATTGACTGTATAAAATTCAGATATTTAAATCAAAGTTCCAGTGAAATCATCTGCACCATCTGTGGTGACAAAAAAGAAAAACATTCAAGAACTCACATTTGTAGATCTGTTGATATTCAGAAAACTACATTTCTCAGCTCAAGATATAATCTTAATGCCCAGACTAAATTATATTAGTTCAAGAGATTATTAAACTGCATGGTCTTTCACAATGTTCTGTTTTAAAAGGACATAATTTTTATATTTTAATGGACTTATGAAGTACAATTATTCATAGAACTACTGTGCAGATAATTCATACTTTTCATCACCTTAAAAATGTTGGAGAATTTCTGTATTTTTTAGATAGAGGTGTTAATGAATGAGAATAATTTTTTCAGAATTTAAAACTACAATAGGTCAAAGAGATGCTTTATTAAATGTACATGTGTTAAATACATGGAATGGAAAAACACTTTAAGATTAAGCACCTAAATACATAGTTTTGGCATTCAAATTAGTGACTTAACCTTTGTTAACATTGTTGACAGCTCTGTCTTTCCTCAATTGCTTTCCTGCAGTGAAGGGAAGATGCTGTTGCTGCCATTTCAGCCCTGGATTTAACTGTGGTACCTCATTGTCTTCTTATTATTCATTGATATTGAACGTACTAACACAAGGAAAGAAAGAGGTGAAGGCTTAAATGGTTGCAGATGTTTGACAGTAATATTTTCTAGATAAGTTTTCTAGATAAGATGTAGCATGTTTACTTAAGAAAAGGGTAATCCTCCACACAGATTCTCTCTCCCCTAGGATGCCCTTGTGCTCCAATGTACAATCCATTACCAGAACTCTTAAAGACAAATATCCTCCTCTCACAAAGTCACTGAGCTGCAGCAGTAAAGAATGACACAATCCCAGATAGACAGATAAATAACACAGCTGAACACTGAATAGGGTTTGACCACTTGGGGGATAAAATGATTTCTATTTTGTTTTGTGATTGTGTGTTAGATTCCGTGACTAATGAATACACAGCTATGCCTCATCATCTGTAGCAAAGTGCCAGAAGTTCATCTTTATGGAATAAAGTTTTCTGTGCTGGAACAAAGGGATTTTTATGGAAGCATGCCTGACTGTCTGTAACTCTCTTTACAGAAGCAGCATCAGGAAAAGATGGGGCTCTGTTCTAAATGATCACCAGAGCTGAAAAGATGCAATTTCTTACTACAAATTCAATACAAGAATCATAAATAAAATGTTGATTGCAAAGCAGATAGTGAATTTCTACATCAGATTTCGTGCAGCTAGTCACTTGGTTAAATATTTTACCACTTTCTATTGCCACAGCGTTCATACAGCCTCTCCCCCCAAAATAAATGACAAAAGCCTCAAAGCTCACCTGGACCCAAACCTATGAACTGCAAAGATCAATCTCTGGCACTGGAATACTTGGAAATTTTGTCTGCAGAATTTCCGGTGGTGTACAGTGAGAGACCAGTTTTGTACAAATGTGCTTCTACTGCTACAAGGACCAATTTCTTCCATATAAAACAATCATGTTCCATCAGGTAAGTGAGTATAGCATTACCAGTCTGGAACATGCCTGTTCTTTTTTTGCCAGCCACAAACTAATCTCACCTTATTCACCATGGCAACATTGACACAGCTGTCTATCCCTCTGTTTCCATGGTAAAGGACTGGTAGATAGTACTTCACCGCTTTATGCCAGACTTCTGATTCTGTCACACATTTCCAAATATTCTAATGGTTAAAATTTGTGTAGAAGCCTCTAAAATGGCACAGACCCTGATCTGGGAATAAAACCCAAAATCAAAACCAAATCCCAAAAATTAAAACACACAGGAAAAAGTCAAAACCAAACCAAACTGGAGACAAAATACCTGATCTTAAAACAAAACAAAACAAACAAACAAACAAACAAACAAAAACCACCAAAAAAATAGAAACAACCAAACAAAACAAAACAGACAAACAAACAAAAAAACACCCAAAAAAAAGAAACAACCAAACCAAAGAAAACAAAAAAAAATAGTCTGTGAAAGCAGAATCAATTAAAGCTCTTTTCCACCATAACAGTTGGTGTTAAAACTTTTTTGCCAAATCACAGGATTCTTTTAAGGACTTTTTTTTCCTGTACCTATAGTTTGGAGGGTTTTTTTTAATTTTTGCCCCCTAAACACAGTCCTCGTCAAAACTTTCACCAGTCAGAAATCTTTAAAGTAAGAGTTATTTCCCAAACAGTGAGCTCTTCGAAGTTCACCACACAGAGACACAACTTTAAATTTACAGGTAAAAGACTGCAAGTAGTACCGTAGTGCTTCTCAGCAGAGTGAATTAAGAGCTATACACACATTTTCAAGTACTATGCCGTAGACAAAGTTACCCTGTTTGGCTTCACGGTTGGGTCTGAGCACTCCCAAATGCTCTGGGTGATGCACATCCATTACTTTAGGGAACTTAAAAGCCCAATATGTATGAACTACTTCTGAAGTGTCTCCTTCAAGCCCTGAGGCCACTTTGATGCTTTTGAAATATTTCTTCTACCTCCGTTTGAATACAAGACTATCAGAAAAAGTTCAAAAACTGTAAGGAGTTGTGTCTGTGAGTAATGATCTGCTATAGAAATTATTGCTTTGCTTCTGATAAGACAAATACCTACCAATTACTTTGCCCCAGAGCTTTCTCTATTTTTATGACAAGTCTGTAACACTGACATAGTGTTTGCATTTCTACACACTTTATTATTATTCAGATATAATGCGCTGCTGACATGGTTTTGGGAGTTATGTTCAACAGCACTGATTCTGTTTCTGAGTGCCAGGACAGATTTTATAGTTTCTAAGTTTGTAGTCAGTAGGTAGTTAAAGAGATGCAATCTTGAAAGATAATTTTAAAATTTCCTTTCAAAAGCATAGGCATAAATATATGAGTTTATTTCTACATTAGATACCCCAGCAATATAACTAAATTACTGAGCCAATGGGTATTACCTTGCAAAATACTTCAGTAGGAGAGTCAGTGCTATTGTATCTTGCCAGCAAGTACCTTGTATTCATTTAGATTTTTCTTACTAGGTCAGTTCATTAAAAAAAGATTAAAGTCTACTCCAGCTAGAGGCATGAATTCCCACTTCTGTTTTCAGAGAAGTCTGATATCAATTCAACTCTGGAATAATCTTGGTTATAAAAGCCATGTTAAACACATTCATTAGGAGCTTGTACATCTCTTCCTGGTCTATAGCGGGTCACCTAATTCTAACCTTTGTAGCACTTCAATGCAAGGGAACTGCCCCAAAGAGTGCAGCTTTAAAGGTGAAGGAGCTGAGGCAAGTCCAAAGGTAAACACAACATAAAACCACAAAAGTGACATCTGCTGCAATATTCTCCTTACACCTTACTGCCAAATTCATAACTTCCCACACATGCTATTTGAAAAGAGATTCACAGAGATCAGCATCTGATATAGAAGTTTCCTGAAATATTTTTGAGGGAGAGAGGATTTCCTCAATTAAACAGCGTTCTGCTTGGAGGGAAACCACCTTGGAATAGCCAGGAGATCAATAGTATGTCCTCTCTAAATCATGGCCAGGAAAGGACTGCCTATGCCCATTCTTCACATTAATTCAATAACTGGAACTAAATCAAAATTTTGAGGGAAGGTGAGTGATAACCAAATCACTCTCTAGTCAAACAGTGGGGTTTGAAACAGTGCCAGTGGGAAGGCCCACACACAAAAACTCTTGACCAGAGACGTTTTTACTCCTAATTTGTACCTATGGAACAAACTGATAATATGCAGAAAAGCATTAGGGAGGGTTAGCCATAGTATGAGCACACATTGGAACACACCTCTGTGCTCAGCAAAAAATATCTATTTCATTAGGGTTGGTGGGGTTTAGGTGGAACTGGTCACTAGAAATCGTCTTTGTATCAGAGCCTTATGCCACAGCAATAACTTGAATGTCGTGGGGGCCTCACCATAGAAACACAGGAATGGACAAACTTTAACAGCAACAAGGCAAAGGCAATTGTGAATATTCCTGATTGTTTAAAGGCTGAACTTTGGCAGCTAAAAAAGGCTTTGAGGTCACAAATTCCACATGCTAAGTCCCCTTCTGACTTCTGACTCCGATCAGCTGAACTGTGCTGACTTTTATATTTCTACTCAAAAGATTAAGTGTATTCATTTGGCTGTGCATGTTGCAAGAGCACTAAAACACTGCTAAAGTACATGCTCACCATGGACCTGATCAAAGCCCTCTGAGATCAATGGGAATATTTCCTTTGACTTCAATGGGCTTTTGATAAGATTCCAAATTACTCAGTGGAAAGATAGCCTCTGAAGGTTGGTCCTGATGTTAGCATACCCATGGGCAAAGCACTCGTAAGGATCTGGCCCCGCACCTGGGTGATACACAGCATCTCACGCTGGAGCAGATGCAAGTGTGGCATCTCATTCTGATATTTCATAAAATACCACAGTGGTGATAAAGGAAGCATATTTTGATTGACATCTTCCATACTAGCTGGTACTTGAAACAGCTTGCAGCCACATCAGGATCTGGCAGGAAGCCAGACCCCATTCACAATAATGGGACATCATACAAATATCAACAGGGCTGTATCCAAACCAGCTGTTATTATTAATTTCATGTCTTTAAAGAGGAAGAGAGGATTTCAGCCATTTGAAAGGATTTTTCAAATGAATAATTATACTGTTTGGTGATGTTTAATTTCTGTTTACCTCTGAATGCTTCTAAAGTTGTAGCTAGTGGTCCCATATGAATTGGATTTAGAGATACAATTGCTGTTTAATTTAGCTGATTCACTTGAGATGTCTTTTGCATTTTTGTTACAGGACATGATTTTTTGAAGAAAATTGAAGGCAACTGAATGTTGACAAAAATAAAAAAAAACCATGAAGTTGGAGTTTAAGGAGCTGTTTTTTGATATAAGAATCTGCAGATAGTTTAGAAAATAGGTAAAAAAATATTTGCTGTTGTTGTGGAAAAAGATTCAACAACTGGAGATTAGAAGTGAACAAACAATTCATAGTGAATCATCTCTGCTCCATGGAAGTTTTCAGGGTCTTCATTATCTTTTGCCTTAAGAGGTAGCTAGACAGTAGGTGTGCTACTCTTTTCTATTATACTACTTTCTTTTTATTAGAGAAAATTTTTGACAAATAGAGATTCAAGTTCAGCTATATCTTTTCTTCTGAAACAGCTGAACATTTTTAGATGCTTCATGGAAAAGATTTCGTTCTTGTACTACAAGGATATATTAGAGTGAATACAAACATAAATGATAGTGGAAGAATAAAGAAAAACCTTAGCTCAAAGATTATGTGCACTGATCAGGTAAAAAGTAGATGTATAGTCAAATTTACAACCAACATAGAGTTTCATGGCTCTTTTAGGTGATGTAGATATGATATTTTCATGTGCAACAGATTATCAGTTCTTCTTTTGACACTGTTTCTATTCTTCTATTGATATAATAATCTGTGCATGTGTGTATATATACATATGTATACATACAAATGTATTTAAACCTAAACAACAAAAACTACAGCTATTAATATTAGAAGCATCCTGCAAAATGCATTTTCCTAAGCTTGAGGAATTACTTTGAATGACAGATTTCAGAAGAAACTCAAAAATATATGTGGGTAGATGTATGCAGGGTTTTTTTAAAATGTGGAGCAAGTTGCAAAAGGGTTTGGTTATGATACAAAAGCTGTAGGAGAAGGAGAGGGAGGGTATCAAAGGAGACTTCTGTTTCTGGATGACTGAGGGTGGTAGCATGAAACCTTTAAAGGAAAGCTTTAGACAGAAAAGAAAGATTATGAGCCTAGTTTAATCATCCAGGTTTTGAGAAATTAGTGAGCTGCTTAAGACGAGATATGTGACTTTGAAAGAATAAAGGTCTTTTTGCATGTTTTGTTTAGGATGCAGCAGTGGAAAATCCGGGGAGGGGAGGGGACGGGGAGGGGAACAGAGGCCTTGGACCCTCCAGATCCCAAAGAGAGGTAGTGGGAAAAAAAATCCTATTATCTTGGAAGAAACCCCCATATTGGTCACACCCATGTTATGAAAAAAGTCTCACAAATATAGTAGGGTTTAATTTTAATTGTAGTCATCAGTGGAACTGGTGGGTTCACTGCTCTAGAGAGTTTGTTTTTCACACCACAAAGTCATTGTTTGGACAAATAATATGTGGAGTTTTTGTCCTTGACAGATTTGAGTACTATTTTCAGTCCTAATCTTAATATCTCGTCTCTATCTTTCTGTTTTTTCTTTCTGTTTTATCTTCAGATTTCAAATAACAAAGTCAAAACTTGGGTTTCTGAAAAAAAGAAAAAAAACTAAAAAATCAGCTCTTCAGAAATACATTTGAAAATGTATGTGACTCCAAATTAAAGCTGCTAGACTTTTTACAGCTCTACCTTAGGAAATTTCTGACCTGCATATGAAATACATTTGTGCTTTCTGTGCTTTTAAAGTTGTTACTAGCCTGACGGAATGTGCAGCTGGTAGTGATCTACAGTTTTTGTTTATCCTGCTGAGTGAAAATGAGGGAGGACATATTTGTAGACTCATTCAGCTAAAATTCTGAAATGCTGTCTCATAGACTTTATTCTACTGAAATGCTGCCTTGTTCAGTCAATTTTCTCAGAGGTTCCTTTTGCTAACAATAAAGCTTAATAAATCCAGCACCCAAACTTTTCATGTTTAAAAGCAACTGGATGTCAGAGGTCACTTTCTGTTCATCTTAAATTGAAAGAACCTTCTTAGCACAGGATTAGGAAAATACAGGTTTGAGGGCAAGTTATTTTAGGTAGCAAATAAAATTTATAGATGCTTAGTTATGATGAATACTCAGGAGCTAAAATGTTTTTATAGAATCACTTTTACTTTGACACATCCATTAGTAAAGCAGAATACGACTTAAAAGAAAAATCTTGTGCAAAAACTACCCTTCAAGTCATTATTTTCTAAAAACCACACCTATTATTTTCTATAACTTTGGATTCTGAAAATTTCCAATTATTTAAAGATTCCATTCATAAGAAGGAACATTGCTTTTATCTAAAATATATGGAAGAAATACAGATGGGTTTTATGCATCAATCTCTCTGTATGGTGTCAATGCCTATAAGCATACTTGCCACTACTGGTCAGTACTACAGATATATCCCACTGCTTCCTTTTTGATAATGTTTTGTCGCTTTTGTTGTGTTTTATTTTGTTTTTTTTTTTCTGCTTGTGTTGTAGTAGCTCTTTTTCTGTCTGCAATACACCAAGATACAGTATTCTATGTTTTTCTAACACAGGAGATGCTGTTTCATCTATGTGCTGTACTGTCTTTTTGCTCAATATTTCCTTGAAAAGGACAATTATTTTCCTGAACCAATGCTCCAACACTCCAACACTTCAACAACTGCTGTAAGTAGTTGAGCGGGGGTGGGAGGGGGTAGAGATGTGTGTAGTTTTTGATGTTTAGGGGTTTTTTTGGTTGCTTGAGTGTTTTTATCTTTTCTTGAAGTCACAGATAAGCATTTCTTATCTATTGAACTTTTTACACCATGTGGATAAAATCTGTTATTGTATGCCATAGTGTGTTATTCTCTTTGCTTTTACAGCTACTGGTGCTTATGAGTCTATTTATCTGTCTATATGATTTATCTTAAAATGTGCTAACTCCAAAATAAAAAAAGAAAAAAAATGGGAGGGAGCGGAGGAAGGAAGAAAATGTACCTATTTATTTGCATGAAGTAGAAAAAATTGTTTGATTTCTGCTGCCTTGTTCACTGGCTTGCTCTTGCATTGCATATGCTTTTTTTTTTACTTCTGGGCTTTGACGGCTCTACTATTTTTATTCATTAAAATAGTCTTGTGGCTTAAAGAATTTGGTAATGATGACTCTGTTACTTCATAAAAGTGCTATGTCTTTCTCACATAAGCCATTGTTTTTCTCAAATGCTCGGTTTCTATACTGCAAGGCAGTCCCTCTCTGCAGCAAGAGCAGATTTTTTTTCTTCAATCTTTTTCTTTTATATACTTTTCATTCATAGCACACTTGTAAATCACTCAAGTAATAGTCTATTTCTTTGGGCTGAATTTGTTACTATTCAAGTCCTCTGGTTATTACCAGTAGTTCTTCAGTTCATCTCAGATTTTAAGGATTTTCTGTTCAATAGACTTAATGTGTAAGAAATTATAGATTTTTTTTATTTCTGAAACTACATTGCTAAAGTTACATGTTCTTTCCAATTTTTTTTGTCTTATGACACAGTTATCTTCATTTTCTTCCATGTTTTATTTCCATTTCTCATTTAAATTTTTCAGGTACCATATTCATTCTGAAACCAATGTATTCATTCAATACATTCATTCAAATTCTACTTCTGTTTGTCATACAATTTTAACATTTAATAAAGCATTTATATTGAGATAGCTCAGCAGTTGTCCTCCTAAATAGAATGGGAAGTATTTTGATGTTGTTGTTGGCTTATCCATATTGCTTGTAGACAATTCACTGGAAATCGACCTATTTCATTCATCCAAAAACTAAGTTACTGAGAGCCGTTCTTTCATAAAGGGGTTTGATATTTGCCTTGTCTATGATTATGCCATCTAATTTTAAAAGTATGGAGATTTCTAGCTGTAAATCACCATTTTTTTACTTTCAACTTTTCTAAAGAAGTATATGATCTGGTTGAAAGAACTCTGCTATAAATTTTTTTAAGATAATTTCTCTTTCATAAAATTTAAATGTTCAAGAAGATTGCATTCTTCTGGGCAAATATTGTGTTACAAAAAGTTCTTCATAACTGCAGGACCAACACAAAGTAGTTTTTTCCCATTTTATGATTTTAATTTTCTTTTTGCTTTTTGGGTTACTTATCTTCCAGTCCTCATTCCCCATTCCCCCACAGTCCATCTTTCTGATTTCCCTAAATTTCATTTTGGTTTCTGTTTTGGATTTGCATGGTCAAGCTTTGCTAGTGGGCGGATATGGGAGTGGTTCTGTGTCAAGCAGAGCCAATCCCTGGCAGCTCCCAAAATGGATGTGCCACTAGCCAAGGCTGGACCACTTAGAAATGGTCATAATGCCTCTGTGATAACAGATTTAAGGAGGAAGAAAAGACCAAAAGTTGTTGCAGAGTTATAATTTTGTCCAGAGAAGAGCAGAGTGAAAACATGTGAGAGGAACAACTCTGCAGACATCAAGGTCAGGGGAGGAGAGGCAAGAGATTCCCCTGAAGCCTGTGGGGCAGACTGTGTGAGGCAGCTGCCCCCCTGCAGCCCATGGAGAACCATGGGGATGCAGAGATCCAACCACAGTCCAAGGAGAAGCCCCATGCCAGAGAAGAGAGGAGGCTGTGACCTCATGGGAAACTCGAAGAGAGAGAAGCCCACACTGGAGCAGCCTGCACTTGAAGGATGGCACCTTGTTGAAGAGTCATCCATGTTGCAGCAGTTTGGGAAGGACTGTTGCCTGTGGAATGGGCTCACACTGGACGTGTTCATAGAGAACTGTCTCCTGTGGGAGGGACCTCACAGTGCAGCAGGGGAATGACTCCTCTCCCTGAGCAACAGGAGAGAAACTGTGGGTGATGAACTGACCATATACCCATTCCGTGCCTCCCTGCCCCTCTGGGATAGGATGTAGAGCTGAGAAGGAGGGAGGGGTAGGGGAAGGTGTTTTGAAAGTTTTATTTTACTTTTCATTATTCTGTCCTGATTTTTGTAAAAAAATTCAGTTAATTCCAATCCTAGCTTGTTTTTCCTGTGAGTGATATCTCCCAGTCCTTATCTCAACTTATGAACCCTTCATTATATATTCTTTCCTCTCTCCAGCTGTGGAGGGGAGTGATAGAGAGGCACTTTGGTGGGTACCTGGAATCCTGGAAATTGTCTACCCCTCTGCATTTTCCTTACTTCATTTCTATACAAAAGCAAGACAATGATGTAGCAAAATGCAACATACTTCCTTATATCTTCTTCCACTACATAAGAATCAATTGTTTGAGAACCATTGTATTTCATGTGAACCAGTATGACTGCCAGCTCCCTGAAAGTGTTTGGGCTCAGCCTTTTGGGTAAAGTAGTAAAGCATGACTGGAAGCTATATTTCTGAGAGATTGCTAGATATTAGGTCAGTGTTCTTCATAATTTCCAGGTATTACTGGGAAATACTTCCTCTAAATCAACCTTTACAGGGTCCTAGTTCAGAACTGCAGAAATGCAGTCTCCATGTGAACCTACTCATAATGGGGCAGCTTACATGGGCAGGAAAGGTAAGGACCGATGAATTTGTCTTTAGACCCTGCAAAGAGAATGGGGAAGAGTGCCAGATGGCCATGAGAAAGATATAAGGAGTCTGTTATGCTTAAGAGTAACAAGTGATCCAGAGGGTAATGTTTCCTTAAGGCATAATCAAGCATTCAGGAGACAGATGGTGGAAAGAGTAGGGAGTCAAGACAGTTCTAATTAGTCCAACACCATATGGAGTTGCTTCTTTTCTAGAAGCTCAACCTTCTAGACAGGCCTATAGGTTTACCAACTGGACATCCCAGAGATCTTTGAAAGTGTTTAATGACTCACAACCAACCCACTTGCCCAGATTTTTGTTTTACAGAAATAAGTGGATGATGTTAAGTAGGGAAGCTTGATTCATAAATCTTCAATATGAAACTAAGATGTAGCTGGACTGGGACCATACCAATGAACTAAGAAATTAGTGGAATTCTTAAGTCTGATATAGCTGGAGCCTACAGAGGTACCTGAAATATTACTTAATTTTGTTTTCATTCATAACAACTCATCTTAGCTCCAGCCAGCATTAGAAGGAAGTATTGCAATTCTGCTGCCTTTATATATGTGGGCTATACTCTTATTTTGCAGGTTTTTTTGGCCACTGTGTTTATCCCCTTTACCACTCCTCCTAAAACGTAGAAGAGATCTTCTGTGTCTTGATTGTATCTCTACTTGTATCCCTTTTTAAATTTTGTTCACAAAATCCCACATCATCTGTACTTGTTGGGAAAGACAATGGCTTTTAGTCCTGGGAGAATACAAAAGAGAAAGCCACTAGAAAGCATATCTACAGTTTATGGTAGATTGCAGTGCAGACAGGCAGAGACATTTCTAGGGGATGGGGACAGTGGTAAAATAAGGACAGTAAGACATGTGAAATCAGGATATCCCAAATCACATCTTCACAGTACAGCAGGCTTATTCAGTTTAATTCAGTTGGATGGAGTCCTCATCAATGCTTTCACAATGAACATTGCATCTTCTGCATGCATCAAGAAAATATTAATAAAGTGTATAGTGTTATGTTTTTCCAATAATACCTTAAACCATTAATAAACACTGCAAACATGTAGAAGATCTTCTTCAGAGACAGAAAAGTAGTTTTCTTCCACTGCCTCATACTTGTATATGTGTGTTGTCAGTTCAATTTAAAATAAAATGATTATATATATCCTGAAGCAAGTGATGTTTAATATGTCCAAAGAATCTTCTTCTCATCACTGACAAATGGTTAAGTGCATTTGTCCTCTACCTGAAAAAATAAATACAGAATCCAGATCACCTAGTGATCTGCCATCTAGATCACTGTTCTAATGCCGGAAAATACATTGGCAGTCATCTTTACACGTTTGATATCTCAGTGTCTTTCAGTATAACTTTTTAGCTGGCTCCTAGAACCTTTGCACAAAGCAAGAGAGATTGCGTCCTTATTGTCACCAATCATCTACTGCAATTTCTTTCCTTAATTTATATTTTAAAGTAAAATTTTAGTTTTTTCACTTCCTATATTGAAAAAAAATGTCCTTATCAGCCTATTCCCATTATTTCCTAATATATTCATTAAACTTAACCTAAATGTTTATAAACCATTCATTTTGAGGACAAGAAACTATTTTGCGGAGCTTTAGTGACTCCTTTTCAATTCAACTTTCTTTACATGCTGCAAAACATCATTACAAATAAATTGAGAGTTATCCACTGGCACTCAGAATCTAAGGCAGTCTCTGGGTCATACTTTCTACAAAGATAACACTCATAAGCTATGGGTGAAATTACCTTCTTTTATTTCTTCTGCTACAAAAATCAGACTTTAAGGGGTGATCTAGGCTGCTATTCTTTTCATCTTCGATTCCAAAGCTTTACTATCCCCTAAAGCTCTATCTCTGTTCAACTACTCTGTAAAGCTGTTGAGAGAGGTAATGACTAACAAGAGCTGAAGTGCCAGCATTATGCAGGTGACACAGCACCAGCTTTACACAAACCTAAACCCTAGAGTTTCTCAAAAACCTCAGTACTCCTCTGAAATCAAAACTTGGCTGAAGAGCAATTAAAAGACAGAATACAGGAAAGTTAAAGTAATAGTCTTAAGAGAAATATCAGCTTGTACAGGATGAAGCTGACTTGCAGTTACAGTACATTTGCCCATTATTTCGAATTTGGTCTGGTCAGGGTGACATCTTTATTGACAAACGTCTAATAGAATTAAGTGTAAGTGAATAATCTCAACAACACTACTCATTTTAAGTTAGATGTGTACCTAACCTAATTGTCTAGGTTCTGTGTATAGTCAATATGGAGAGTGGCCTCCAGGGTAGAGCTCAGACCATTCACATCTTGCTCAACACAGTAATTCAGATTCTGTATCTGATTCATCTTTTCTATTGTGAATGTGTCTTCTTCTCATTTAAAAATCCATTTGACTGGTAGAAATACTGTGCTCCTCAACATGGATGTTAAGTACCTAAGTAACCACACAGTAAAAATATTTTTTTTTTAATTTCTTTTTCCCTCATGTACAACACTTTTGGATCACCTGACCACATATTTTACTTGCTTTCTCTATGGATTAGTTATTCATGATCCTCAATATATAGTTGTCTTCTCAATATATTATCTTCATTAGCAAACTCCTAATTTCTTCCGAAAATAACCGCCCTGGTGCTTGCACAAGGCCAGATACTTTGCTCCTCTGTATTATTTGGTATGCAGCACTTGGTGGCAGTTCATCTTTCATTATGATGGACAGGAATTAAATGTACTGGAATATAACAGTTATCGGTGGAGGTGGACAAGAAAACAAACTCAGAAAATCTGAAACTCTTGGGGCTGTTTGAAAATTTTTCTCCCAAAATGGGCATGAAGAGTTTTACTATAAAAAGCCCAAGGAAAAGAAATTGAGGGATGATGCAAAGAGTAAGCAAAGAGGCTGTGTGCATATGTCCATGTTGCTGGGGAATGAAGACATTGCAGTACTTAAAATCAATCCCAACACTTGAGAAAAAACATGACTTTAATCCATCAATGCTTGAAATGCATTTTATTTTACCATAATATTTTTTATTTTGAGACAAGTCAATGTAAATTTAATTGGTATTTCTCTTTTCCTGAATTCTGTTTTATAAATGATATTTTGCTGGTGGTTTTGGTTTTTTGCTTGTTTGTTTGGTTGGTTTGTTTTGCGCATTTTTTTTCTTCCTAAATTAATTATTCATTAAGCCTCAACTTGGGGTGTGAAATTACTTTCAATAGAAACTAAAATACATCATATTTTTCATCATAATTACTAAATGTACTGATTGTATAGAACTCTGAATGTTAAATCAGCCAAACTTTTAACTCATGTTTTTAATATTTCACATATTTAAAACTACTATTTAGGCCAGGTTTTCTATAGAGGTTTTTTGTAAAACTATTTTTCAGTAGCAGACTTCTGGGATTGTTCTTCTCCTTTCCTATTCAGATTCCAGCTTTAAGAAGAATTCCAAGACAAAAAGCATCTGCTTGGAAGAGTTAATGAAAGAGATTATTGGAATGAAGAGGAAAGAAATTTTTGGTTTTTTCTGTTTTTTTTTTTTTTTTTTCAGGAATAAACTAATTTACCACCAGTAGGAGTGTGCTCCAATCTATACACTACATTATTAACTGAAATTTTCTTTTCTTAATTTAGTAATCTCAGTTGCCTTTATATTAAAATCCTTCTTTTGAAAATCAAATTCTTATTCATTATGCCTTGCCTATGAACATCCTTTAATTCCAATGAAAACAGAAATGCACAGAGGTGTAGAAAATGAGAAAATGTAGAAAATATTTTTTTTTTTTTGCTAGAGAGTTAAGGAGAGTAATAAGGTCAAACTATTTTGACATCAATTTTTAGCTTCACTAGCTCTGCTTTATGAGGAAGAGGGGACAGTGATCTGTTGAATCTCCATTTCCTTGATTGATGTCTCAGGAGAACAATTGCAGGGTCAATACAACTGATTCCCTGGAGTGGAGTGAGGGTCCTTTCTGGAGGTTTTGTTAACCTGCTGGGAAGGTCTACTTCTTCCACAAGCTATCATTTTTTGAAACATTTATCTGTCCATATGGGCTAACACTTTTTCATAAACTAAACCAGCCTTATAGAAAGGAACTGTAACACACAAATGAAATATTTGATATGTGACAATGTGATTTATACAGATGATTTTTTTTTTTTCCTACATGTATGAAGAGAAAGATGTCAATGAACTGTAGCTAATTCAGTGGAGGGTTACCACAACGGGACACAATGGAGCACATCCTGCCAGGAGAAGGCAAGGGACAGGGGCTGATGCAGTCTGGAGTAGAGATGGCTGTGGGGGGCAATCCATAGCAGTCCTCCAATCGAAGGAAAAGGAAACTTCTCAAAAGCATCAGTAAAGAAATAGTAGTGTACAATACCTAATTTGCTGTCCAATAGATGGAGCTTTTTCTTGAGTTTTACTAAAGACTTTAACCAGTCTGAATTCAATTAGTTCAATGATAAAAATAAATTATTATATTAGCATTAAGAAAGATGTTTGGGTTTGGCATCAGGAAGCAAAAAAAGAAAGTCCTAAAAGGCAAAACAGCAGGAAATAAATGTTACTGTTGAAAATATTGAATAATAAACCACTCAGTTTTGTCAGTCGACAAGGTGTGAAGTTAATTGCTCTAGGAATGCTTCTGCTAGCTGTTCCTATATAACACTAATGTAAGCTTACCTTGAGAGTACAATTTATTTGTAAACAACAGCTTAATCATGGGAGTTTTACACAGTGATGTTTTCCATCTGCAATTTCTGAATTGTCTGCTGACAATGTTGTCCACTTTTTCACTGCAATTTCAAGTTTCTCCATGAGAAGATGAGAAAAACTCATTTTAGGGATATTAAAAGTACACAGTTAGAAAGTAGGTCTGGGTAAATGGTTTGGAAAAAATCCAAATTTTATCATGCATGAAAAGCACAGAGCACAGAAATAATGCAGGAAAATAATTTCTTATGCTATTTTAGCCATCCTGTGTGTCCACATTTTTCTGAACAACAAGCCTGAACATCTTGGGTGATTGATCATTGCTTCAAGAAGCTTCTAGTCTGGATTTAGTTTGCCTTCATGCAACCATGCAATGACGCAAAATGTCATATGTTATGTATATAATTTTGAGAAAAACCACAAAACAACACAGAAACAGCATTGTGAAGTTTTCTGTGCATGATTTTGATTCGTCATCCCTTCTGAACATTAATGAAAATAACAGAAAATCCATTAAGGTCTTTGGTCTTTGGAGGGAGGTTTTGTGAAAAAGCAGCTTTACCGGGAATCATAGAATCACTGTATCATTTAGGTTGGAAAAGACCTCTAAGACAACTGAGTCATCTTCCTTTGTCTTTCCATTCCTTACCTTTTTAGCACGTATCTCATCTATAAGTGAATTTGAGATGTGATGGCCTTCTTGAATATGTCAAGGTGTAACTTTCAAAGCTCTTGGGACTGAGATCTTTCGCCCTGCTTAAAACCCAGTGTAACATTACATGGGAATATATGAAACTGAACCCTCTGCTCAGTTCAGAAATTCTGTGTGACACAGACACCAAGTGATAATCATATGGCTGCTTTCTATCTAGCACTGCTACAGGTTGGATTGCAGGGTTGTGAGAGCATTTTTGCCACCAGCACTGCGCCCTGCTGGCACATGGGATCCTTTCCACACTTGTCAAGTTCTGCCTTTGACATCCACAGTTCAGGAAGACTGTGGTTTATATTGTGTCACAACATTTGTCTGTGTGAACTCTTACTCAGTAGAGTCACAGTAGTTCTGTCATTTTTGAGGAAAATTATTCTCACACTAAATAGGACTGAAGATTTCTAACTTGGCTATTGTGCCAAAAAATGGCCTTGAAATAGTGCTTGAAAATGTTTATCAAGCATCTTAACAAGAAGTCTTGCCATTGTCATTTCCATCCTATACTCATGGAATCTACTGTGAAAATTAGATGAAAGGCCATTCCAGAGCCCTTTCCTGGATTTCACTCCTGAATTGCACTCCTCAAAGGAAGACCCTGGGTGCACATTACAAAGAAAATGACCTGGGTAGGAGTAGTTTAATTAGTCACTAATAAGCCACTTACAGAAATTGTAGCACTCGTTTTAAGCCATACCTCAGTGTCTAGATTATTGAATCACACGCTTATTGAGTTGCAATTTAAGACAAAACAGCTTTTTTTCAAACACATTTAATTACTATATGCATATTACCTTATATATAACTTGAATTACCTCCCTGTATAGTAAGTACAATCCTTGCAAATATAAGGCACTAGTTGTATCTGTCTGAAGTACTATACACAACTCTGGTGAAGTTCAAAAAATATTAGTTCAGACTGATTACTAATATGAGAAAGGGTTTGGAAACTTTCCAATCTTTTCTTTTGGAAAAAAAATTCAGCTGAGTGAAACTAAAGTAGACTTATTTTAGCTAAAGAATAAATTTCAACAGAAAAATAGAATATGTATTGTCAATTAATAACTTTTGTTCATAAATTACAAGAAGGTTCTTAATATCTGAATGTTCCACTATTTCAAGTGTGAGTCATCAGAATACAGTTGGGTAGAAACATATTTTTAAGTTGTAGTTTCCCAAATTTGGGATGAAATTTTGTGATATATTTGCTTACCATTGCAGGGATTAAAACTAAATATTCCATGGGCTCCTGGGAAGCGCCTCAATAAGTACCCCGAGGTTTTTTAAATCAAGAAATTCTCTTGTTTGGCTTGCAAGCTTTCGTTACATGAACGATAGGACAGAACGGGCATTCCTGATAGGAAGAGAAGGAGCTAAAAACTGCAACCATTACCTTAAAAGCACTCTCAAATCCAGTAATACAGGGATAGCCATTAAATGCTTTTCTAGTTCTATATGCTCTGCTCTCATGTTGCTAAAGGACAGCGTTTCCAAGCATGCCAAGCAAGGAGTATTTTAAAAGAAGTCTTTAAGCAGCAGTGTGGTGAGAAGGCAGTCTGCTGTGTTAACACCTCTGTTGTTAAAAGATAAGGTCATATTTCTCATTGTGACTTTAATGGCTGCTTCTTACTCTGTGTTTCTGCTCCCTGTGTGGTCTGTACTTATATCTACTACTTTAATAACTACAGCAAATTTTTACCATGACCATTAGCACAGTAGAACAAATTCAGCATGAAAAAACTGCTAAATTATTTCTCGATTAATGTACCACTAGTAAATTTGCTACTTGTTCTCTTATTATTGAGTCCATATCCTTTATCCAGAAAGCATAATTTCTAATTTCCATCTCGCATTTATTTTATCTCAGAAATCCTGCTGAGATAGCCAACATGCCAATAATAATATATGGACAATAAAATAGGATGTCACCTTTAAATGTCATAGAGCTTTAGTTTTATATTTTTATTGTTGTGTTTGATTATGAGTTAAGTCGAAAATGGGGCAAATGGAAAGTGAGACCTTTTATTTTTTACCTTCTTAAAGAGAGTAAATGATAAGAGACATTTCTTTGTATTGTTTTTAGGGGGTCTTTTTCATTGTAGGAGTTACTGCTTTTTAGATTATTTGTTTTCATTGAATTATTCCTTGCCTCTCAATATGCTTAAAGTGTTCAGATTCATATAGTATATGGATGGAAAGAAGCATTATGATTATCTATTCCAAACATCTGTGTAACAGGCCATAAAATCTGAACCGATACTTCACAAGTATCAAGTTCATATCTTCTGCTTGAAGGACAACAGATCTTTTAGAAAGACACTCAGTTTTCATTTAAAGTCTTGATTCTCTCTGACTAATGTTTGCACCTTTCTAACACATACAGCAGGCTTGGAAACATGCTATAAGTAAATGGGATCATGAGGTTTCACCTCTTTGAGTTTTATGTTACAATTGTTCACTTAATATTGACTTTCACAGTATTTTTAATGCACTCAAAAGCGAAAAAAAATCTCTTGCAGGTGTTTCCCATTAGCAAAAAATATTGAAAAATGAGTGATGGTATATGTACAAAACAATAGAATGGAATATAATATAATATAATATAATATAATATAATATAATATAATATAATATAATATAATATAATATAATATAATATAATATAATATAATATAATATAATATAATATAATATAATATAATATAATATAATATAATATAATATAATATAATATAATATAATATAATATAATATAATATAATATAATATAATATAATATAATATAATATAATATACTTCTAAAAACAAACAAACAAAAAAACACCAACCAAAAAGCCTTTGCTTTACAAGTGTAGCAACTACAGACACAAAGCCTGCCTGACAAATTATAAGTGAGAGTTGGTCAGAAAGCTCACCTTGATCTTTGTCCTTCTTCCTTTGATTGCTAAAGTGCATGAAGTAGATAAACACTTCCATCAGTTCTGCTAATCTTTCTTATAAGATTGTACTTACGTAGGGGTTTTTTTGTGACTAATCAAAGGAAATATCTGAAAATTTTGTGAAAGTGAATTTTTTTGGTGTTCACTAAGAGGCATAGCAGAGACTTATGAGTAGACTTCTGCTCTTCAGAGATAAAATAATTTGCAATAAACAAAAGCAAATATACAAACAAAAACTAAAATTAACTAAATCAACTTGAGAAAAAGTAATTTTGTCTCATGATGGACCTTATTTTGGAAAGCATACTTTTTTCAGATGTAAGAAAGAACAAAGCTTGTTTTCATTCAGGATGAAATAAAAGCTTTTACATTCAAGAGTCTTGCTAAATCTCTTGTGAAGAAAGAATCATATTTTTTGTCTGCTAAAAATCTAATGAGATATTTTATACCCATTTTCTTTACCTATATAGGAAAGGTTACGTTAAAGGGGTGATTACTCGTAGAAAACATTGATAAAAGAAGCTCTGAGTGATCACCCAACATCTCCCTCAGACCAAAGCAAGATTAGCAGTATGTCATTCCTGATTGATACCCCTTCATTCTGATCTTAAATGCTTTCAGAGACAGAGTGTTTACAAGATCTTTAAGAAATATGTCCTAAAGTTTCACTGTTCTTACTGTTACAAATTGTTTTCTACACATCTGCACTACAGCTCAGATACTGCAATTGCCTTTCCAGTTGTGCTGCCTCCAACTTGCTGGGCACGTTGTGTGTCAGCTAAGGCTCGAGCGGTGCTGAGTAAGGATTACTGGCTGTGTTCTGCTCTGCTTCTACACGGCGGTCTGATATTTGCTTTCTTTGTAACAACATGACACAGTTGACTCATGCTCAGAGAGCAATCTGCTATAATTCCCAGATCATCCCCGTTTGGCCAGTTGTTTCCCATCTTATATTTGTGCAGCTGATGGCTCATGCATAACTGGAGTAGTTTTCACTTGCCCTTAATCTTGTTATACTGGATCAAATTCAAATCATCAGCTGTTGTATTCAGTGTTCCTTGGTGACAGCTACTTGAAATGTTTCTGGACATAGATTAATTTTCTGTGGGCAATTATTTTCTAATAGCAGATCTGCACATTATTGTATCTGTACCTCCTTATTCCTCTTCTTCCATCGACTCTAGATTCTTAAGAAATTACTTCCATAGATTTGCTATATGATAAGTGGTGCATATCTTTTTAATTCACATTATTAGGCCAAAGAAATGCCAAAGAAGGTGGTTTGGGGTTTTTTTTCATTTGTTTTTTCGTGTTTTTTGTTTGGTTGGTTGGTTGGGAGTTTTTTTGTTTTGTTTTGTTTTGTTTTGTTTTGTTTTGTTTTGTTTCTTTGTTTTGTTTGTTTGTTTGTTTGTTTTTCTTTACAGTTATATATTTACAACACACTTTGCTGGTTAAGACAAACACAAAAGAGACCTGGAGGATCTGACAATCTGCTTGCAAGCACTTTTAAATCATAAGATGAGATACAATTGCAGGACTAGGATCCTTGTCAGGGCTTGTCAGGAGGTATCTGGTCTTATTTTTTGTCTTAGTTTATTTCCTTCTGCCTCAAAACTATTTCTATTCACGTACACAGATGCTGAGTGAAAGTGTCACTGCCATGTACACCTGGGGTCTCTGCAGCAGAATCGTGTGCAGCACAGTTCAACTTGAACTAGGGGTTTCTTTATACATCATATTGAATAATTTACTAGGCTGCACCAAAAAATTATATCTCATAAGGAAAAAAATTAGATTGCATACATGATTAATCAATGTTTTAACATCGACAGACAGTTCTCAGCATAGCTTTGTTATCCATATGAGTTTTAGATGATGCTGTGAAGAACTCAATGACAGTGCTAACTAGGACTACATAAAACTCCCAGATTTGCTTAACTAATTTGAAGTACTTTGTTTTCCACCATCTATACAATTTAATATTTTATATATTTTCTATTTATTTATATATATAATTATATAGATATAATTTATGTATAATTATGTACATATATAATTATATATAATAAAGTTCTATATAATTTATATAACTATTTTGAGCCTTGCAGTAAATGTGCTAAAATGAAATCTTTGGAAGGCTATAGGTGATTCACCCAAATATTATTAGAATTTTTGTTGTTATTCTCGTTTAATATCTGCCAAACATGTTAAGGTGCATCAGTACAGATGCACCTTAGTACAAGAGCAAACCTTTTTGATGTGAGGAAAGTATGACTGAGTATCAGAAGGATTAAGTGTTCTGTCAAGGATAATGCTGCAGTTCTAAATTATTTACAAAGCATGGAATTCAAAATACTGAAATTCAGCATTTCAGAGTCACAGTTTTCAAACTGCGCATCTGAAGATGTAGACTTTTCGATGCTTTCCAACTTTGGGGGCAAAGTTAAACACAAGTCATTTCTCCAGTCTTGAATACTTCTATTGATTTTGGACTTTGAGTAAAAGAAAACTCAGCTGAGGTCACAAAGTTTCTACTGTGGCAGCCACAGTGCAAATGATTAAAACCCTGTCTCTCACCTTAAGTGTTCCAATTCAGTCTTGTGAAGTTTAACACCTCACCTCAAGTCCCAGCCAAATCCTCAAGGGACTTTGAATTGACATCACAAACACACCTCCAAGTTTAACAAAGAAGCCTAAAAAGACAAACAAGGAAAAGAAATACTTACATGCCAGGAACAGCTATTCCACAGAGATTAGATCCAAAGGAAAGCTGAAAGAAAACACTGCAAAAGCACATTTTTTTACTTTCAAGGGCTGTAAGTAGCCCCTGCTCCTACCATAGGAGGGCTCAAGAGTGTCCAGATAAAACACTCTCATCTTTTACCTTAATGAACTCTGAACTGACAAGTGTTTTATGACAAATTCAGCACTCTAGGAGTAGCTTCAAAACTCCATGAGATTTAGAGCCCCATTTGAAGCCATATCTGGTTTGTCTCGCCTCTGTGACAGGTTCTCACAGTTCTCATCTGGGTCAGTAAATGGAGATCCCATGATAGGGAAAACTGACATCCCATTCATCTTGCTTTGCATGAGTGCTTTGCCTGTCAAAACAGCCACACAACAATGTTAGTTTTATATACTCTTAAGAAATGCAGCCCCAAATTGGCTGCCAAAACACAAGCAAGAAGAGTGCAGACAGGAGCATACACCAAGATGAGGAAACAAATTGAAAATTTAGATGACTGCAAATAAAAAGCAAAAGAAGTGTTGTCATCCTTCCTTTTTTAGCCAGAAAGATATATTGCCTTCTCTTTCCCCCACATGCTAGTCAAAACCAAGTGCATGAAAAATGTCCTAGAGGTTGAGGTCAGAAAGGATGATCTGATCATTTAATTCATCCTTCCCCCAGGATCTTATATCTGTTCCAGTACTCTTTAATATAACTCAATGACCTTGGTTAAGATCAGGCATCTTTTTCAGCATACCAGAACAATTGGTATAGGCTTGCATTTTAGATAAGCATGAGAGAAAGTGAAACACACCAGGAGCAGATTGGACCACTTTTGTGCAAAGGAATAAAGAGTTCTATAAGACAACAGCACATGTCTGGTTGAAGGTAGTGGGATGTGTAATTTGACTACAATTTTTCTTCATTCAAAATCATATGTACTAGGGATGTTTTGAAGAGAGTGATTTTTGTTTCCCAAAGCCCTTCATAAAAGGAAGTCAACTACAACTTTCAGAAAGCCATAGATTTTAGAGTGAGAAGAGGCCACCAGGCACTGTGCTAATCTGAAGCTCAACAGAATAATAACTAAGCCAAAATTGGTTATCAATGGAAAATCGTCATTAAAGGGGAATATTATAAGTAGCACTCAGAAGGCTTTGAAACTCCTGTTTTGTCTGGAGATCTTTTTCCTCTTTTAATTTGAAATAAATACATAATTAATTGTAAAATGTGTGAATTACATTAATGGGGGAAGTGGTAAATCATGTTGAGTATAAGGCAGCTATAGAGATTTATTGCAAGAATTTGTTAAGCTGGTCACAGTAAATATGCATACGTGTCTAAGAACTATTCATTTTCACTAACGATCTCAACAAGGTAAATGTGTTTATATAGGGAACAGTAATCCATTCCCACAAAACAGGGAAAGTTGTTACTTTGAAAGTGACTAGGGTACTTAATGCAAAGACGACTCAGATGAGCTCTCATAGGCAGAAAGATCACTATGCTCTTTGATTTATAGGTGGTAGAAGTGCTACTTCTCTGAGCAGGAGTAAGACAACAATGTTGTCTTTGGTGTTGTTCAGCATATGGAATATTAAAGATAACAAAGTTTTGCTGAGGTTCTTGAAAAACACATTCAATGACTTAAAAGGCTGTTAAAATAATTTCTGAAACACAACGGCAAAAAATTACTTTGAAAACAGTTTAATCTGTGTAGTTTATCAAATTGAAAATAAAGAGGAGGCTTTTTTACAGCATTTATATTCTTTTATTTTAACAAAAACATTGTACTACATTATCAAAAGAATGAACAAATATCTTTGCTGTGCCATCATACTGAAACTATACAACCATTTGAAACATCAGCTTTTTGCCAAATAAAAATTATTATGATACATGTTAACAAAATTGTTAGTTTGTTAAACAGCATGTTAAACAGAAATTATTGGAAATCCTTTACCCCTAAATTCTATGTATATTTCCAGGAAAAAGAAATTAGCTAAAAAGTGAAAAACATATTGTTTGTGTAACAAATAAGCATTCAATTATAGTAATTTTAATTTATATGATGGTACCGAGGGGAAAGGAGTGATGAGAGAAGAATTCATCAAAATGAAATACATTTCCACTTGAAGGTTGTAGGATTCTTTCTCTTGCTTCATTATGATTATGTAAAGAAATATAATTGATTTTATTTCCATTTCGCTGAAGTAGGAGATAATTTTGTTTTACATAAAGATAAAGAAAATACACACACACATGCATATATGAATAGGTGGTAAAATAAAGCAGCCTGGTTTTTTTTCTATTTGGCAAGATTTGATGGCATTTTAGCCTAGGTAAAGGGAATGGTTTACTGTGGAACATTTAGAAGACCTTATTCTACCCTTAATAAATGATGTGTTGCTTTAACTAGTGCCTAAATGATACGCAAGTCAAATTAAAGATACCATTTGTCATCTCTACAAGTGAAGTGACTCATGCACAAAGTTTTAAAAAAAATTGTCATCACAGTCTTTTATTTGCTTCTTCATCTTTATATAACATGAGGAAAAAAAGGCAGAACCACTTAGATTTTGAAGTCTGAAACAGATTATAAGGCAATTCTAGTCAATTGTAAATACTTATGAAAGAAGAGTTTAAAAGGCATAGTGAATTTACTAGGCTCAAAGATAACCAATAAAAAGAAGATTAATTGAAAAGGGTAGATAGATGAATGGTAGGCTTCACTTCACAGGCAAGGTAAATACAAACAGACTTCAAATTTCAAAAGCTTATGTTTGCAAAATTTTGGTATATTTTCTACTGAGATTTATTCCTATTTACATCTCATTGCAATTCTTTCTAATTCTTTGGCCATATAATGCTGACAGCTATATAGGAAATTGAATACAACAGTTCCCTGCTTATATATGAACAGACATGTCATATTTTCACTCTAGTTGTTTAAAGCCCAGAGGAAAATTTTACAGTTGTTCCACACTGCCTTGTATATCGAAAGAAAATACATAAACAAACACAGCCTTGCCCACATCTCCTGTAAATGATGGAAAAGAATTTTAAAACAGAGCATTTGAGATCTACTTATGCTAGATGAAATTCAAGTATAATATTTTAGCAATCTCATTACAAGCTTTATAACTAGCATGGCTAAGGGCCACATATTAATGTATAAAATACTACAGTGCTCTAAAATTTTAATATCAAGTCAAAGTATCTGGAATTCCCAAGAGAGTGTTGATTTCAGCCCCATATTTTTAGAAGGATGTGGCATCACTTGGTGAACTTAATATGAACTCTGTTTTATTTCCTTTCAAGTTTTCCATTTGTCATTATAATGGTGATACCACAGTGCTGTGCAAGTCAAAGGGACAGCATTACTGTTATAGCTAATGTCATCAAATATTAACAGTGTCTCACTTACTGTTAGATATTCATTATTGTCCAAATGTTCCAAATGTCCAAATTACTGTTCAAATGTTTTCTGTATTGGTCTAGATTCTGGGACTAAAATTATTTTTTTTGGTTTTTTAATGCTGTGAAGTCTTCACAAGATAGTAATAAAATGGGTTTTTCTCTTTTTGCTTATATCAGTATTGTAAGCATGCTATTTTGTCTGTAATTTTAATTTCAGTAATACTATAGTGTTTGTAAAGAAACAACGCTTCTTTAACTTGTTTACGATGAAGAAATGCTTGCACATCTAGTAGCCTTGAAAAGAAAGATAAAGAAATCCCTCAAACCCCACAGGTTTCCATTACAATCCTGCTATAGCAGCACTCAGGAGAACTGCAGGTGCAACCTGATAGTTGCATTGCATTTCAGTGCAATGACTTTTTAGAACCTTTACCAGAAAAAATTGGTATTTCTATTATAGCATCTTTATCACTATCATCCTCCTCCTCATCATCATCACTGCATACATTTGTATAAAAATTTTCAGGACAATGAACCTTTGCCCACCTAAAAAAGTTATAAATTCGTGTTATGCATCGTATTGTATGTGGGGTGAGGCATACATCATATAATAGTGAACAACAGTGGGAACATTTAAGTCAATAAACTTTTTAAGGATGTGAGAAATTGAACCCCAAAAACTTAATTATATAAAATAAAAATTATTTATTTGGTTAGGTTTTGGAGGGGTTAGCAAGAGGGATAGTGACTTTCTTTTTTAGTTTTGCTGCAACTGTCATGAAAATTAATTTGTGTGTTTGTTTAAGTGTTTGCCAAGGGCATGGAGAATGAAAAACAGGATTCTCTTAGTTATGGTAACATTACAAATGACAATAGTTGTTAATGTAAGCCCAAATTAATTGTGCTGTAGCCTGAAAGTCAAACTTTATTGCAAGCGTGAGTGAAGACCATATTTTATGTCCAATACACAATTGTTCATTCTTGAATGCTAACCATAGATTTGTTTTCCTTTTGTCTCAATTCATGTTTTTTGTCTTTACTCTACATTAGTCATTCTGCAGTAGCAAATGTGCAGGAAGTTGGTAGACAGACTTCTGTAGAAGAGATTTTTTTTTCCTGCTACAGCGTCTTTTGACAATATGTTGACTTGAATCTCCAGAGCTGTAATTCCAATGAATGTTGCAGAAATTGCTGTCAAAGGAAAATAGTGCCTGTAGGCACTTTGCTCAAGGCCTGTGCTTCCTTCTTCTGTCTCTAAAAGAGGCCCTCAACTCTTGAGAGCTACAGCTGGGCCCTCTCTCCATGGTATCAATACATATATACCACACCAAGGTATCATAGACATGCACCACAGTTTGTTGGAGTCAGTAAGTCAGGAGTCTCTCTGATTTCTTCAGAGAGAAATCAGAGTGCAGGGATTGAATTAAAGTCTTTGAATGGAATGAGTAAGTGAATAGATGGAGTGAATAAGTAAGTAAATGGAATAAGTTTTAAGTGTTTTGCTTGAGTAAAAAGTCTTAGATGCCTGAGAAGTAGTACATGTTCTAGTGAAGGTTGAAAAACATGCTAGTGTTTCCTTAGAGGCTCCAAGAACCTAGCTTCAGACATAATAGAGTTAGAGTTAAGAATACTGCTTACATTTTTCAGTTAGAACAAGATAGGCCATGAACATAGTCTATACATAGCCTGGCGTGCTAAGAAACCAGAATTCTAATAGGTTAAGGAGTAGTGGTCCGAGTTTGTGCCTTAGCTGGTTGGAAAGTTTCTATAAAAGAACATGCATTAGGGAAAGCTGGGGCTCTATGCCATGGCTTTATGCCATGTGCATTTTGCCATTGCATTTTGCCACTGCAGTTTTGCCATTGCTTTATGCCATTGCTTTGCTTTGTTTTTGCCTTTGAGACTGATGTGCTTCTGCAATAAATAACTTTATAGCAAATATTAACTTGCTTGGCTTTTTAAAGGAAAATAACCCGACAGTGTGGGTGCCCTAGAGGCACCCGGAGGTTTGCCGAAACCTCACACGGTTGAACCATGCAGTTCATAATCTCAGCTGAATTCTCCCATGGTTTATAGGTGAACACTGTGAAATGCTTTTGCCTCGTGTTTTTTATACTGTATTCTTTAGGGTTATCTATAATATTCCAGAGTTTCAATAGTTTCAAGAAGCTGACATGATTTATGGCATTTTAAACAGCCTGCCCAAAACACGTTATTAATTTTTTTAAAAGTAGAATACGTCTACTTACCGGCCCAACATAATTTTAATTTAGACTGGAGAGGACAAAAATAAGGTTCTGTATTTTCCTTTAAGACTTAATGCCACCAGGACACTGGCATTCCTACTTTTCTGGCAGTATTCAGTGGATTTTGCTTTTGACAATAGTTTAGAAATCATCCTCCTGAAAAAATATTTTAAAAATTATGTAATATTTAAAACCTCCTATATTTAAACCTCTTATACTTGTCTTGAGATAAATGAATGTAGTTTTACAGAGGTGAGTGACTAGCAAATACCACTAACAGCAAACATCCCTAATTCCCTCAGGTATTTTTTCACAATTGTTTTCAGTGGACATGTGGAGAGGATGTGATGATGTACATATGGTTATGTTAGCAAAGATTGTCCAGAAGACTGTAATCCTTTTATGGCTTCACTGTCAGATAACAATGTAGCATGCTAATAAAATATTTTTACAACATCCTAGACTGTATTTCCTAAATATGAAAATTAGAGGCTTATAGGAAAATATCAATTTATTGGTTATGCAATCTACCTGTGACAATTCTGGAAAGAGTAGTCCTTTATATCTGCATAAAAGGCACAGAATAAGAAGTGTATCTGCAGACTTCTTGCCAATGTTCCACAGACTTGACCCCAGGTGACTACTTTTTGAAATGAGATTGAATCTCTGATCTTTCAACACTCATTTTTTCTTTGCCGAGTCTGCTGCTGAAGTGCCAGCTACTTTCTAAAATTTGAAGTGTCTTCAAAAAGTTATAGCTTTAAAATATATCTGAAACTCAGTCCAAAACTGTCCAATGTACAAACCCAGTGAAGGAAAAGAAGCAAGGAAGTCACAACAGGTATGAATGCAGTTACTTACCTTTTTAGCAGCTTTTAGGTCTTTAACCTTGGTCAAAACATGAATGCTGTACAATTTTTCTATTACTGAATAACATGCACTTTATGCTTTCCATGATAGCATCTTCAAAGTCAAATACACTTGAAAGGGTAATAAATCAAATATTAGAGAATAATATACCTATATACTGATATCCTACAACCACCCAGGCAAGCTTTGTCATGCAAGCCCAAACAAATGAAATGAGATTTATCTTGTAGCCAGGCAGGTGACTCTGGGTTTGGTTTTCAACCAAAAAAAAGGCAACAAATTCCTTGGCTTCCTGAATCCTGTTTATTTTCAAAAGTTTCAATGTAGGATTTATTTACATGTTGCATATTACAAATCTACTTATTAATTTAGGCTTGTACAATTTGATGGGTTAAACCTGTTTTGTGGACGAAAAACACAGCGCTCTAGGTATTTCTGTTTAGTGGAACTAGTGTTTATTTAGGACCTGCTCAGTAGAATAAACAATTAATTCTGTGCTGTTGCTGTGACTGGTTTGTAAATTAGAACAACTTTGAGACTGTTCTGTTTTACTTTTACCAAGCAGAATTTGGTTTGGATTAGGAACTCACGGCTTTTTACATCACAAGTATTACAGTTTACTGTGATAGTGGTTTCATCTGGGATACAACTAATTTTCTTCATAGTAGCTTGCACAGGGCTATGTTTTCAATTTCTAATGAAAATAGTGTTGATAACACGTTGATGTTTTAGATAATGCTGAGCAGTGCTCAGACACTGCCAAAGTTTTTTTTTTTTGTTTCTCACTCTGCTCTGCCAGTGGGGAGGCTGGGTATGCACAAGAAGTTTGATGCTATGACATTGGTCTTTCCAAGTAAGCATTACACATCCTGGAACTCTCCTTTCCTGGAAATGGATAAACATCTGCCTGACAAAGGGAAGCAGTGAATGAATTTCTTATTTTGCTTTGCTTGTATGCACAACTTTACCTAATAAACTGTCTTTATCTGAATTCACAAATTTTCTCTGCTTCTGCCCTTTTGATTCCCTCCTCCCATTTTGGGGGTAGTGAGGAACCTGTGTGGGGTTGAGCTCTGTAGCAGGGTTAACCTACATCTACAAATATTCAGGTCCATTTTAAACCTAGGAAAGTTTTAAACCTAGTAGGACAGAAGTAGGTACTTCAGATACAGCTATGGTGGTAAGTACAGATTTCTGCCCTAAGTGGGGGTAGAGTTCTTGAGCTCTTCTACAGATTTTTGTACTTTGATGACATCAGAAACTAAGACTAGTTCAAATTAAAAATGTAAATGTTAAAATTGCTAATGAAAAAACAAATGCAGTGTGTCAATGAGACCTAGCAGAAAGCAGATCCTCAGTAGCCCTTAGGCACTGTTCTCTGTTGCAAAGGTTCATGGAAGCTTGTGCAAAGAACAATGAAAAAACTCATTTTCCGATATCAGATTGACCTTTACCCACATTATAGGCTGAAATGAGCTAATACAATATCCTGAGTAGGAAATTTAGAATTGTATAACAGAATCTTGGAACAGCACACGTTAGAAAGGCCCTCAAGAGACCATCTGGTCTAATCTTTAATGGGGGAGTCTGGGTGAGATTATCCAGCAACCTCTTCAATTGCACCTTAAAAAACCTCCACTGAGTAGGAACTCCACCACATCCCTGGAAAGACTGTTCCCCTGAATGACTCCTTTCGTTATAAAAGATTTCTTTCTTGTGTTGAAATGAAACCTTTCCCAGTGCAATTTCTACCCATTTCTCCTTGTCTTCTCCATGTTGCTCCTCATGAAGACAGATCCTCTGTCTGGAATATTGTGATAATTTTCCTCTACAGTTTTCTCCAGAGAGAAAAGACCTGTTTCCTTTTGTCTTTCCTCACAGGATCGGTGTCCCAGCTCTCTGATAATTTTTGTGGATATCCTTTGGATTCTTTCTAGTTGCCACATCTCTCTTAAACTGAACTAGACACAATATTCCAGGTGGGGCCTCACAAACACTGAGTGTAGTGAAATGGGTGTGTCTGTGTCTCTGCTAATAATGCCCCTGTCCTTGCTCTCCAGGACCTGGTTTGCCCTTGTTGCTGCAGCAGTGCACTGATTTGTGTTCAGCTTGTTTTCTGCCAGGATCTCCAGGCCCCTTTCAGTGTGACTTCTCCTCAGCCACACAGATGCAAGCCCATACTGGCTCGTTTGTTATTCCGTCCCAGGTGCAGATCTTTTCACCCATCTTTGTTAAACATCATACTGTTATTTCTAGTCCATTATTCCCACCTGTGCAGGTGTCACTGTAAGATATCTCTGCTTTCTGAGATGTTAATCTCATCACGCAGTTTGGTGTCATCAGCAAACTTGGTGACGGTGCCTCAATCCCACCATCCAGATCACTTATAAAGATGTTTAAGGGCCCAGTACTGATCCCTATTGTACAGCATGTATAATTGCAAAATAGTGCTATTTAATAGGGGAAAAACACCAGTCCATATGCTGTTACTAAACTGATATTTCAGTGCGCCATGATTTTGTGGAAAATAGACTGTTGCCAAGGAATGATGGCAGACATTGATTTTCGTACTTTTAGGCATCATTAAGTCATATAAATCTAAACTGGTAACAGAGGGCCCTGATATATAGTCGATAGAGGGATACTGACATCTCAGAAGGGGATTTTAGGTACTCACTTTTGGAAAGAATGCTGACACCTATTTCTCTTCTGAAGAAGGGAAATGAGATGACTGGCATCAACATAGGTAATTACTCTTTAGCTGTCTGAAGATACAAGTGATGAATCCCATTCTATGAAGTTAATTAGAATAACCTTACAAATAATAACCTTACAACATATTAGTTTGTCAAATTATTGTTTTCATATACATTTCCTCATCATTCTGTCTTTTAAAGACTTGTCTTCAGTCACAAGAAGAAGACAAGCAAGGAAACAAGAAGTTGTGTTTATTAAAGCCTCGGGGAAACTAGCATGAGTAATACGAGAATACCCATAGCACAAGACATTCTACTTTTACTCTGAAGTAAACTTGTCCAAATCAGTTTCAGGTGGAGTAAAAGGCTGACCTTAATGTGTTTACACATTTCTAAATTTCCAATCCTTTCTGCATAAGAGGGCTGACAGCTTCTTTATGCTTTCTGTGTATTATTACCCCTTCCATTTTGACATTCACTACCCCCTGCAGTAAGACAATTTCGTTTTGATTATACCTTTCAAAAAGTCTATATGAATATGAGATCCAAAGAGATTTCCTAGGCTATTCACCCATCTCCTTCCTGTGAATACCAGGAGAATGCCTTTGCTGGGAGTGATTGGTGTATGGGAGCAGAGAAAGCTCTTGCACTGGCATGTTAATGGTGGGGTCAGTCTCAGGCTCTGTCCTTTGGCCTTTAGCTAACCTCACTGTAGCCACGTTGATACAGTATTGCCCTGCTAGTCAAACTAGCTTGGTTTAGTGATTTAGTTTTATAAATTAATAGATTCCGAGGCCTGAGGTGACAATTAGATGCTCTAATTGAGGTGAATATTATAGACTGCATATTATAGGATGAGAATCCAAACTGAAGCTTAGTGATTGTGTGTGGGCAGCCCTCTCCCATTTTCCTACACAAAAATAATTGGTTTCACAGTCCTAGAGATTGTATTTTTGTGATTTCACAATACAGCAAAAAGTAATGAAATTCTACTATGCATATTTAGGAAAATTTGTAATTTAGTAATATATGTTCTGGTGAGGAACATAAAAAACATATCACCTTGTATTCTTGTAAGAACATTTACTTGGATATATCATATACAGTAAAATAACAATATTCCTCTGAAATAGTACTTGAGATTTTCAAGTTCTAATATGCAGTTCTGTTTATGACAACCACATATGAAGGTCCATCTCCTTAAACAAACATCCTTGCAATGTAAATTACTAAGAATCTTTGAAGGGACCTAGGACTAATTATGCCCTTATTTGCAGCATATTTAATATTAAGTGAGACTATGTTTTGGGATTTTTTTAATTAAGTTTATTAGGAGAATTTCTATTTTTTTCAACCAGATGTGCTTTCCTCTTATTCCAGCTTAGACAAAAATATGACAAATGCCATGATTTTGCACCATATCTTGGTCAGCTATAAAAAAAAATTCAGAGTAATTGTATCATTTTAGTGGAAATGCTCTGTTTTTTCACTGGCAAACAATGGAAAGGAGTGTCTGACTATATATATCTCTCCTTATTTTATGTATCTCCTCAATGAAGGCAATACTGAGTTTATGTACTAGTCCACTAGTAGTGGACTTGTAGTCTACTAGTAGATTATTTTTAATTCTCTTTAATTAATGTTATACTATAAAAATATTCATAGTTGTTTTTTTCCTCTAAAATTAAGCTTGAAGTTAAATGAATGAAAAGAGAAACAAAGTATCATATTTCCTGCAAAAGTGAAATACAGAAACTTGAAAATATCAAAATGCAATTTGCCATCAGCACTGATTAGAACTATGCATACAGTTTTATCACAGCTATAAGAAAAAATGCCAATTAAAAAAACCCCAGAAAACACAGGATTTATTTTTTTCAGTGTCATAATTATTATTCTGCCACCTTCTGGAACCATTATGAGAAAAAAATTAAGTTACTCTGTCAGAGCAGAAAGAGAGTTTCACTGTCTCTCACAACTTCTTATGAGACGTCATTATAGACTTCTTAATCAAATCTGGATTGGAAGATCATTCAAGTCTACCTGTCATTTTAAATCAAAATTTTTAACCTTGGGATGCAGCTGACAGTCAGGTTTTTGTCATTCTTTCAATCAGGGAGATAAATTAGTAAAAAGAACATTTTTACAAAATGTGCACAGATGTTGGTCCCTTTCATCTAGCAAGAAGTTAAATCACATTTTTTTATGATTGCCCAGGATTAAAAACAAAACAAAACAAAACAAAACAAAACAAAACAAAACAAAACAAAACAAAACAAAACGTAATATTATAAATTGATTTGTATCTGCCCCATAAAGCAGTAGTTAAATTAAGAAAAAATATATTTTCCAAACCTTTAGATAAAAAGAAAAATGCTAATTTTAATTTTCAGTTGTCAAATTAAAATGTGAGCTATTTGCATTGTAAAATTGTAAAAATAATGATTTATCACATGAAGTCTTTATTTTTATGAAATATTGTTATATGGATTCTTGATGTCTCCCTGGGATCATAGTTTTGCCCTCCTTCAATTACAGAACATCTATCCAATATTCAGAGAAAATATTGTGGTTTGTTTTATATATGACTCATTCTTTTCCTGACATATTTTGGCTGCCTTCAGACATAGGTAAACGAAGTTACTGCAAGAAAACAATGTAGACAGCATTGAAAAAAATAGTGTTGCAGTAAATGATTAAAAAATTGAAAACTTGTCTTTGAAAAAAAAAAGAAAAGAGAGAAAATTAAACAATAAGTAGATTAAACTGGGGAGCTTAATATTGTACAACAACAGATGGAAGCTTTGCCTACAACGTGAAGGAAATAAGGTAGTAAACCAATAATACCTTTAATATGTATCTGCATTTACTTATCATGCTACATGAAGCTAGCTTTATTGCTGATGGCCTGAGGATAAACATCTATGTTCTCAGAGCCAATATTACCTTTAGCATTTATATAAGGGTTGAATTATGTCTAAAACAGATTAGGGATTTCTGGGCATCTCTTTGTTTGGCCTTGAGTGTTTTGTTTTTTATAATAAACTTTTATTTTTTATTATTATTTTTAAATTTAATTAGCTTTTTGACAATATGAAAGAGGCGTTTTAATTCTCCTTTTATCTCTAGAAAAAATAAACATAGTAAGACAGAGAATAGAGCTAATAACTGTAGCTCTGCAGCCTGCTTTCAGTACTTGTGATGCAGTCCAAACATTTCTGAGATAAGGAAGGAAGAATAATATTTATGTGTGTGCATGTGTGACAGTGTGTGCTTGTGTGTGTGAGAGAGGAAATTACAAGATAAATCATTACATGATACGTACTGTCCGAGGTAGTCTGGTTTATGTGTACTTATCCATGTAGCTGGATTATTGTCGTTGCTTTGAACACACAAAAAATAGCAACAGAAAAATCTTTCTTGCTTTCTCCACAGCATCCTCTAGAAACATTTTCTAATGCAAAATTGAGGTCAACACAGTTTGCTTGTATGTACCTTTTAAGACAACATTTCCTCTTAAATGAAATAATTTGTGGCTGAAGACTTCATATCATACTTCATTTACTGTACATGAAAAGCTCATAGGTCACACGGAGAAGAACATTTAGGCAAGTAAAACACATTGGGAACAAAACTCTTTAGTTATCTCTATGCAATCACTCTGCATTCAGAAATAGAGGTTTCAAACCATTCAAACAACCCCATGCTGGTGACTTAAAAATCTGATACATAAGAAATGCTGGATGCTGACGGCTTTGATCTACCTTTTTCTTCTTACTTTGAGTAGGATTTATTTTTCTCCTGAAAACTCAGCAACTATAATCTTGATAGAGGAAACTGAAAGTAGGTTTGGAGAGAGGAGCTTCACAGCTGCTAAGGCGAAAAAAAATGTAATAGGAACTTAACTAGACATATGGAAAGAAAAGATTTTGCTAAGTGAGGGAGAGGAACTGCTGCAGAGATATTTTGGAAATGTTTTTGGAAATGACAATTAATGGGGATAAAAGCACAATGCATACCCCTTGGATTTTCCCCACAGCTTTCTGTATGTGCACATTCCCATAATGTCAATATTGTCAATGGTCAGGAAATTTAAAATACTCTTGCAGATTATTGTAGTGATGAGAAAAGTCTTAGAAGAACAATTATTGGGAATAACTGTTCTCACTCAGCAGGCAAGCAAAAGTAGATTAATCTGCATTAAGAAGCAGATTAATTTGCCAGTTTTCTTATTGTTACAGTACACAGGTAAGGGGGGAAAAGAGTTATAAAATTATTTTCCGTGTTTTCTTCCTGTCCTAAGAAATAGGAAGAATCATAGAAAGTGCAGAGACAAAGGCACAGGGAGTCAAATATTAAGAATAATAAAACCAATACTAAGAAGTGTCATCATGAAGACAGAAAGGTTTAATGACCAGAAAGGATGGGAATTTTGGAAAACAGAATACATCTGGAGGCTACAACAGAATAAACAAAATAAAGAATGTTCATATTTTCCTTTAGGACATATTATTTTTCTTCCAAAGAGGTAAAATTCCCTTTCCTAATACTGTTCTGGAAGATGGGCAAGTCTTATGAACATATATACACCCATAAATTATTCAAATTAAAATGAGATATAAGAAAGACAGACTGTCTCTATAGCAATTACTCAGGCAAGCAAACTCACCGTCTAATATATATTAAGATTCATACTACTGTTTTCTACTCTTTCCTCCCCACTCCTCAACACAATCATCAATACAAACTGATCTTCATCCCTCAAACCTGTTGAGACTTCCACGAAAAATCTTGTAAGGGAATTCTAGTCTCAGTATTATGCTTTCCACTAGGACTAAGTGTCCCCAGTGTTTTCAAATCTGACATTCAGAGCTATGTGCAAATTATTTGTGACTGAGCAAATTAGCTAATTAAATAATTGGCTTAGGGCTTCATAAAATTTGGCTGCTATGGAAATGAGGCTGTCTGAACTTACAAGCTTCATCTCAGCATTAAAAGTACTTTATATCTTTACTCCAGATGAAATTGAGGTAGTAGCAGATTTGTTTTTAAAATGGTTGTTTATAGATTTGTTCTAACATAGTTTCCAGATCCATATGCAGTGGGATACTTCTCCTGAGAAGCACTGCTTCCAAGTAAGACTGCAGTCTACCCTCCTCAGGGTGAACTTCTAAACCATTGGAGCAGAGAATGTCCCCAAGAACTGGCTCATTTTCTCCTACATTCAATGCTATCTTGACTATCAACCCTCAGGGCAGATTTCAGAATGACCTTTCTAAAAAACTCTTTCTTGACCCTAAACATTTTGTAGGCTACACTGAGGAGACCTGGAAAACGTAGCAACAAAACTGTGCTTTCCTTAACATCCAAAGGGAATTCAAAATTTTCGAAAGCTGTTGTAGCAGGCCTGAAGGAGGAAAAGGGAGTGAAAGGCTGGGGGAAATCATCCTTCTTAGATCCCCCATAGACTGGGTACTATTGCTAATGGACTCTCAAAGGTAGAACCTGAGGTAAGGGTTAGAGAGCATCACTGAATTCACTCCCAAATGACTCGTTTCCCTAGATGTTCCCATGCCATAAACTGATATCACACAGTACAGCAACAAAGTAATCCTGATTCTTCTCCCTGATCCAAAAATTATCCCTGCAAGAAGCACATATAGGAATATATACAAGGTTAGGTATCACACTCACATGAACTGATCAAGCCACATTGCAACCTGTGGCTCCATACTGAACATACCAAATGCTTAGATGAAATTTATTTCCAATTCAGTCTGAGCAGATCTGTTGTTATCTCAATCCTTCTTGCCCAGCATTATGAGCCAATTAAGGCTCTTATGGTACCTAGAAATGGTATTCCTTAATTTACTGCTCCCACCAAAAGCATTCTGTCACTCTCTTCCCTTCCCCTTCAGTTGGAAGCACAAAAGGCAAAGATCATGCATTGAGATTAGAACACTTTACTAGAAACAGCAAGGAGATAAGAATGAACAGTAACAGCAACAATATGAATAACAAAAGTGTACAAAGAGAGGGTGATTCACATACAAAATGCCCACTAAGCCCAGAACAATGAAAAACAATAGTGGACAGATCCTCCACTCAACAAGCTCTTTCCCTGACCAGAAAGGAACGACCTCTCTTCTGGGAAGCCAGTATATTTTCTCAACCCCTGGCAGCAATGTCAGATGGTATCAAATAACAAAATCTATTGGCCACACCCCTCCCACTGATCTGGGCCAGAACCAGAACAGTGGCAATGAAAGATTAGTGAAAACATGGGCCCGTTATTTAATGGGATGGGGGACCTGATTACACATAAGGTACTAAATGCTTCCTTTGCCCCTGCCTTTACTACCCAGACTGGCTTTCAGGAAACTCATTTCCAAGAGACCATGGAAAAAAGTTGGAACCAGGAGGATGGACTCTTCTTGAAAGACAGTCAGGTCCAGATCAGAGAATACGTAAACCAACTGATAATCTGTAAATCCATGGATCTTGATAGGGTAAACCCACAAGCATTGAGGGAACTGGCAGGTGCCATTGTGATGCCAGTTTTGAAGATTTTTGTGGATCATTTCAAATGGGAGAAGTTCCCAATGACTGGAGGAAAGCAAACATCACTCGTCTTCAAGAAGGGCAACAAGGAAGTGAGCTCAGAATTAAAGGCTAGTCACCTTGATCTTTGATAAGGTGATGGAATAGCTGATCCTGGAATCCATTTCCAGGCTCATGTACTAAAAGAAAATAATCAGGATTAATCAGCATGGCTTCACCAAGGGAATGGTATGCTTGCCCAACTTGAATTAACTTATATGATGACATGACTGTCCTGATAGACAAGGAAACACCAGTGGACACCAGTGCCTACCTGGACTTCAGGAAGGACTTTGACGCTGTCTTCCCTAATATTCTCATAGAGATGCTCCTAATGTGTAGACTGGATGAGCAGATGTCATGTAGATTGAAATACAACTAATGTCTCAGCCCAGACTGTGGTGATTACCAGCCTAAAGCTTAGTTGGAGATCAGTAATTAGCAAAGTGCCCTAGGCATCAATACTGGGACCAGTCCTGTTAAGCACCTGCATTAATGATCTGAGTGATGGTACAGAGGATACCTCCAGCAAATTATAATCTCAACCATTTTGACCTCCATACTCCCTATAATTTTAAAATTTTGTCTGTTCTGAGCTTTTTTTTCTTAGCTGTCATTCTGGAATACAGACACTGCCCAAATAAATAATTTTATATATTTACTTCAAATTGAGTAATATTTTGAATTTTTGCTAGCTAAGCAACTGCAATATATAGAGTTCAACCAAATTCTTATTTCTATCCACATCTGCCATGAATTTATGGATATCATATTGTAAAAATATTCATAGTTGTCAGGTTTTTTATTTCCTCACATACTTTCACTGAACATTCAAAGCTTTCTTTGCTTCTTGTACTACTGAACTTAACAGTAGGAATGGAGGAGTAGTCTTGTCTATTCCATGGCTTGGAATGAGATGGAGCCCTATCCAGTACAACATGAATTATGGAGGCAGCTGAATCTTTGATTTTTATGAACAGGTGGTGAGATAAAAGATTTACATATGGGTATAAAATACAGAAACTTTCATGAGTAAATAAATTTTCTTGGCTGCTTAAAAATTGTTTCAAAAAACAGCATAGCAGTCGCTCTTCTTTTTGTGGATATACCTGTAGCCCAACAAATATGCCTTGTGCAATTACCAGTAAAAGGCCACAGGAGTTGTATTGACCTGACACTGCAGGGTCTCAGCAGTTATCTGGACTTGTCTTGGCCTATGCTGGTTTTAGCTGCTAAAACAATTGTTTAATAGTCAAGTGACAAGTTGACTACCAGCTAACACTTTTTAGCTTAACTCTGTAAGTGCTTACACATCATAGAGCTCTTACAAACCCAGTCAGCCACTTGACAACAATGGCACTTTATTTTAGCCCCTTATCATTAACTGAGGCCATTAATTGATTAAGAGGTGGAAAATCAATTGTGTTTATATTAAATATAAATATAAATATAAATATAAATATAAATATAAATATAAATATAAATATAAATAGAAATAGAAATAGAAATAGAAATAGAAATAGAAATAGAAATAGAAATATATATTTCAAATTCTAAGTGGTTATTTCATTATCCATGAATTTATTACATGTGAAAGTACATATATTCTTTTTAGTACAGCACCAGTATTTATCTTAACAACTTTTTATGAAATTTTCAAAGGCCATCTTTGAGATAATGAAAAAGATACGAGCAATAAGAAAACATATAAAAATAACCCTAAGCAGACCCCAAGACTGAGAAAAACGTTTCCCAGCTATAAGTGTTAATGCATCCTGGGCATTATGATGGTGGATTCTCATAATGCTCCTTTATACTTTATTGGCAAAACCTAACACTGTTGACCCAGAGAAACACTGGGAAAGGTTCCAGAGAAGGCAGAAGGATAGCAGGAATTTCATGTATAGCACTTTCATTGAAATATTTTTGAAGTGACTAGATAATTTGCTCTAGAATTAACATCCATTACAACGGTAAAAATTACCATTTGTATTTTGGGTGCATGGTTAATACCTCATTTATACTAACAGTAAGTGCTTGAGTACACCATGAATGGTGGTTTGCCTTTTACTCATAACAAAGATTTCGGGAAGGATATCTGATTTCCCTATTTAGTTTTAATTTGATGAAAAATAAATCCATGTTTTCACTTCTGATTGAATGCTAATGCATTCCTAGTGACCCTTCAAACAGTAGTTACTCATTTGTTCAAGCATTATAAGGCATTCTGGTCTAGCTACACTCTCAAAATCTAGAATTTCATTGCTGTTTCTTTTTATTTGTTTGTTTTGGGGTTTTTTGTTTGGTTTTTGTTTGGTTTTTGTTTGTTTTTTTTTTCTTAATTTAAAGGAGATTAGTTTCTTCATTGCTACCAACATTTTCAAGCTATATATTTAAGATATGAAAAATAGCTTTTCCCATCAAAATTGTTTACTTGAAAATTCTGCCTATCTTCTTCAGGGTACAGCAAGATAATAGAATTCCCTCCCTATGAGGAATAAAGAATCTAATGCTGTTATAAATTGTAAATATAGTTTAGAACAACTATTTCTCACTAAATGCATTCGTATTTATTGATTTGTCATGCACATATTTTAATACAACAAATGAGTTAAGATTTGTCTGCTTGCATTGCAGTGCTGGCTGGAATATAATCTATTGATTTCCAGAATCACTTCACTTACACCTGAGGTTTATAACATAGGAATTATCAGAAGGAAAGAATCCAATCCAGGAGATCTAAAAGAAGTCTTTGTATTCCCTGTAGGCTCAGTAGCCGTTGAAGGCTTTTAGGACCCGAAGAGGGACATCCAGGATACCTCAATTTTTTGCCTCCCTCTTCACGTTGATTACCTAAAGATCTTTTTTGCTTCTAACTGGTAAACTAGTAAACATATGCTAGTGGCAAAAAGTTGATCACTTCAGAAAGATGCATATTTTATTTTTCTCTTACTGATATTTTTGGGGTCATCTAAATTACAGATTAGGGAGCTCAGTATGTTAAAAATATTCATTTTAGCAGATGAACTGAATTTCTACCCAACAATTTTGACAATATTATTTATTTGTATTTATTTGTAAATATTATATCATATTTATGTATTATTATATTTGTATGCAATATGTACACAAGTTTTAGTATTTTTTTTTATTCTTTACTGTATATTTATTGATTTGTTTATTTTGTGGTTTATTATGTTTGAGTTTTTTGTATTTGTTTTTTTTTTCTCTTTGACCTAGAGTTTGGCTTCATTCATTATAGAGAAGAGCCATTTATGTTAACCACCCATTGGAGAAAGGAGATAGAACAAGCCACAATTTCTGCATTAAAGGATTTTTAAGAATTGATGACTGAATGAACATATGCTTTGTTCTTCTCTCTTCCATCTTCTCAAGCAAGTAGCAACACTTTTACTATTCATTAAAATCTATAATTTCATTTACCAGTCCAAAACCTTGAATAAAAGAATAGCTTCCCACTCTGAAATGGAAGGGAACACTCAGATGTGCGGATTCTCATGGTCAAAAAGAAATTAAGAAAGTCAGAGGGTCTGCAAAAACTTTCAGTTTTCCATTTCACATGGAAATTAGTATAAATTAGCACTATATCTTCTAGTATAATCATTAATGGGTTTTTAATAAGGGCCAGGGTGAAAGTGAAAAGGGAGGAAAATTAGAGAGAGGGAAAGAGAGGAAGAGAGTAAGGAACAAAGGAAGAAATAAAGGTCACCCATCCTGGCTTCAGCATTGATCCAGCAGATGGGGTGTCCAGGGTCCTGGGTCGTGTGTCTGGGCTTTCTAAGAGTATCTTTTAACAGACTATTAAAGCTTATAAAACTGAATAAAGCCCCTCAGTTGGCTGTGTGGAAAAAAAAATCTGAACTTATTTAATTCTGTTAATTTAACACAAATAACTGGCTCTTTGTTGAACCCAGGCTAACTACTGATTCTGGATAGAGCTCAGCCATTCTTCAAGTCATTTTATCAATGTCTGCGGTACTAAAAACCTTAAGTAACTCAGCTCTTTACATGAAGACTTTCCCTTTTAAGGCTTCCTCTATTACAAATATCTGGTGGGGCCCAGTGCAAGGTTTAACTGAGTGCTGGTGTCAGCATGCTATCAGCTGCAGGGGTTGCAGGGATGGTGTCTGTGAGAGGAGGTTGTGATGGACATGGCTGTTTCTTTCCATCTGCCTCCAAAGGGCCAATCAGAGGATACAGCTAGACCTTGAAACGGACGTCCAAGGTGGTGATGTATTTAAGAAAAGGCAAAAAATGTTCTGGACATGAGGCAGGACTAGTGTGGTGAGGTGAGGGGAAAGAGCAAGAAGCAGTGGAAGGAGCAACGGTGTTAGAGAAGGAAGAACAGGTGGAGATGCTCCATGGAGGAAAAGATAATCCCTGCAGCCCATGGAGAATGCACACTGCAGCAGATTTTCCTCATGGACCCATGCTGGAAAAGAGGAGAAAAATGTGGAGAAAACAGTGGCAGACACGAACTTCTATGGACTGATTGTTACTCCCATTCCTCATCTCCCTGAATTCTTCAGGGAGGAAGAGAAAGCAGAATCAGTGGTGAATGAATAAGGAACCTGGGAAAATTGAAAGAATGGTGATGCTTTGGTGTTTGGCTTATTATTTCCCAATACCTCAAAGAATTTATTTTGTTTGGTAATAAATTAAATTATCTTTTTCTAAGGCAAAGTTTTTTTTTCCCCAATGCAGTTATTGGTAAACAATCTCACTACCCTAATCCTAACCCACAAGCATTCTCATTCCCATTCATATGTTTTCCCTTTGTCCTGCTTGTAGGGTGAGAAAGCAAGTGAGGGACTGGGTGGAAGTTTAGCTCCCAAGGGTAACCCTGCACAATAATACTAGGATTTTTGTTGTTAGAATAACATTCTTGGTTTTCCTTGCATATGGGATGACTAAGAAGACAAAGAAAGTTGAAGACAGTTATGTGAAAGTTTATGTGTCTTTTGTGAATAACATATGGAAAAAGACTGTCAGTCAAAGATGTAATGGAGAACAAGGTTTACTTTTCCTGTTATGAGAACAAGAGTAAACGTTTTGATTTAAATATATATTGTAGGAACACTGAATTGCCCTGTTTAGATTAGGGCTGCATATGTAATGTACAAAATCTTCTTTAATTGTGATTTGTTCCATTTTTACCCTAACCTCCGGTATTACTCCATATGTGAATACATTTTAGGAGAGCAGGGAGAGATGGAAATGCCATTAAGTGTCATCACAGAGAATAGGACTGATGGTGGTTTTAATTATTTTGCTAACATCATTGGAGCCATTACCTCATAATAACAAGTGCTGAATGGTCACCTTTTTCCAACCTTTCTTACCACTTATCATCAAAAAGCAAAGCATAATGGGCAACAGCTGTTTCTGCTATTGCATGGATTTAGCTACACTCCCTAAGTGAGCAGTTTAGTTCACCAACATTCATTACTCCACAAGTCCATAATTACAAACCCAAAGTTAATCTGCAATACATTGGCATCTATTTTTAAGACAGATGAAGGAAGGCTTTTAGGTTTCATTATGATAATTTACTTTTCTTGTTTGGTCTTTTTCTTTCTTTTGTCTCATTTCAAGATTCTGCTGCCACATCTTTTCTAATTTTCAGCCTTATTATAATTCTTTCAGCCATTTCTTTTTCATGTCTTTAAAGTCAAAAAGTTAGAAAGCTATACTTTTGTGTGCTTGCTGGCCTTGCATCTTCATATGTCTACTTTTATTTTGTTGTTTGTTTGTTTGTTTTTTAATTTTGTTTTGCTTCTTTCTCCTGATGTCTGAGACGGTGCCAATGTCTGGGTGAAAAAATTAACAAACCCTAGAGAACATATACAAAAATTAAGACAGCTTTTACAGTAGAAAACTAGACAAAGCAAGCTGCTTATATATGCAATAAGTAATAATATATCAAATAAAATATTTTCATTCTAAAGAGAATGTACTGTTGAATTTGAGATTTTTTTAAGGGAAAATATTTTTTGCTCAAGGATTTTTTTTTGTCAGGATGAATTTTGCAGGGAAGATTTTTCTTATTTAAACTATGACTGAAATTAGACTTCCTCAGTTCACTATAAATATTAATTTTTCTATTATGTGAGGTACCTAAACAAAATTATCTCAATTTTCATTCTTCATCTAGCAGTCTATTTTTCAAATCTCCCTGGGACTAACTGGCAGTTTGGGTTATATTCCCTCATGTTGGCTTGTGACCATTTTTTGGCATAAATCATAAATCAAAATTATGAATCAGATGCACTAAAAATCTTTATGTCTTAAAGATGACTTAATATTCCCAATGCATCAGAGGAGTTAACTCCTGACTATATTATATAGAGGTATTGCACTGTGTATCCTGAAGTAATAGTTGAGAGAATTGTGCAGCTGCCGTCTCTCTTTCAGTCCATGTGGTTTCCTTTTCCTGGAAACAGAAGCACAGAATGTGATCTGAATAAATCTTAAAATCACGCCAAAGGCCTGGTCATATACCCAAAGAGATACCTAGTGATGTATTTTGCAGGACAGGTATAGCCTCTGGACTGAGTTCCTAAAATAACAAATCAGTCATCAATCCTAATTGATTTTTTTAAACTAGGTATCTCACTAAATTTCATTACTCAAAGGAAAGAAAACGGATACTTTGCATTTTTCCTTAAATACCATTAGTGTTATTTTAGTTTATTTTTCCTATACACCAGTCTCTTTTCAAAGCCATAAAGACTGTTGTCACAAAAACTATTTTAAATGTTGATGGGAAAGTGACTTTTACTATGCAGGCTTATTTGAGATGTTTTCTCTAATTCCTGCATAAATCAGACAGGTTTCTAGTAAAACACCAGATAAAATGTAGTTCTTTCTAGTCCTCCAGGGCATTATTGGAAGACTAGTAATAATGCAGATTTTCAGAGGTTTTGGAAACTGTTGATTGCATAAACTGTTCAAAGATCATTATGACTATCAGAGTTAGTTTTTTTCACAGGATTTTGATTGTTATCAGGATTGAGTTCTATGCAAGCCAAAACAGTCACTAAAGACTTCTGCAGCCTTTAATCCCATTTGAATGGCAAGGCTTACACTATTAATTAAAGTAATACACAAATTAAATACTTTTATTTTCACAGAAGTGATGAGTTCACTGGGTTATGTTCTCCCACTGAAAAAAAGAAAGATGTTGCTGTTATACTGCTTCTCTGGCTACTAGAGCTTTCATCCTGGCCTGTCACATGCAGCAGAATGAAGGGCTATTAAAACACAGACCTACAGCTAGGATGCAAAGAACTGCTTTTTGTGATGTTACAGGGAAGTCTCTTTTATATGTGAAAGGCTTAAACCTGTGGATGTAAAACGCAAAAGAACTTTTCCCTTCCAAAGAGAAGAGCCAGGCAAGTAATCCTTGGAGAGCACTCATGCTCACTGGTGATAGGAATGTGGCGAGTCGTGATGAGGCAAGAAATTTTTGGTTAGCTCTACAGTTGAACTTGGTATAGGAGTGTGACAGTGAGCTTCTAGTTATTGATCCTGTAAAATTTGTAATCTTTGTGGAGCATATATGTCAACTGAGAAAGGATCTTGTCCTATCCCCATGAAGTCAATTGCAAGCTGTGTAATTTCAGTGACATCCTGATTTAGTTTGAAAGAACAGGGGATGAACACTTCTATTTGGTTACTTACAATTACTAATTGTTTCAGTTTCCTTTTTTCTTAAATAGTTATTTTTTAAACTATTGAGTTCTGACCCTGAATTACTGATGTTTTCTTCAGTATTTTGGGGATAAAATGTAGAAACTTCTTTATGTTTAAATGCTTCCATTGATTTTTTTTTTTTTTTTAATATAATGCATCACAGTGGTTATTTTCTTCATGGAACATGCTTAGACTTTGTAGAAATACCTCATCAACCAGATTGCTCCGTCTAGACTTGGGGGGAGATAATCTATTACTTGTATGGCTATTTGGATTTTTCTACTGAAAAATGTTCTAACTTTCAGCATGGCTAATCCACCACTAATCCTTTTACCACAATGCTTTAAGGGAAGACACAAAAATACATATTACTCATTTTATACCTGTTACCCATATGTTAATTTCATTTTTCTTACCTTTCATTTTGAGGATCAGCTAACCTCTGCAAAAGTGGGTTAATGGAATAGTTCTTAATTTTGTCAAAGAATTACAAGGTAAAGAAAGGTAATTATCCTGTTTTCTTACTGCAGAATGGAAAAGATGAAACTGTTCATACTGCAGGTAAAACTTGAAAGACATCCTGCTTTTTGGAATCCTTGCATCAGCTTGAAGCAGAACAATGGAGATGTGAAAAATACAATTTTGGAAACTGTTCCATGTTTACTGCATAAAATAAAAAATCTCTTGGCAATGAAAGTTTGTGATTTTCTATGTTATTGTAATTTTCATTTTTTTCTTTTTTGCTCACATCCCTTAACCTTCGTTACTGAAAGGAGATTATGCTGTTTGTCTTCTCAAACACAACTCTTATAACCTTGACTTGTTCAAAAAGAAAAAGGAGATACTTTTTTCAGTTTAATGTTTCAAGTTGGCTTTCTTTTGGTTTTTTTGCTTTTGCTTTTTTTTTTTGTTTTTTTTTTTTTTCAAAGAAGCTTCTGAACTACAAAGCAGAGTTGAGCAATGAAAATTCAAATTCATCCATACAATGCATAAATCAGTTGTTGAACTAAAGAGTTACTTTTTTTTTTTCAGTTCAACAGCACACAGCCATTTTCCTGAGTTCATTTTTTTAGCTTCTCCATTTCTGCTGATGTGGGATTTTCTTTTCTGTTTATACTTAAGCATATAAGAACACATTCTGATGTAAGGTCATCCACAGTGGATGTATGTGTTTCTGTCTGATTAACTTAAAATTTTTTGATCTCAAGCTTAGGGTCTGGGAGGAAAATGAAAGACTAAAAGAAAAAAAATCTTCAATTAAAAGGGAAACAAAAGACCAAAGAAACCCAACTCGTCCCAGTCAAACAGATGGTCAGAAACATTGTAAAAAAAATGTGGTAAGAGATTGCTTGTCTCTAGAAGAAGCATTTATAAACTTATTTCTCAGCAAGTGCATAGGCTACATTTTGAAAAGGGCTGCAAGAATCAGAATTTGATCATGGACAGAGAAATGTCTGTATCAATTTATTAGGGCAATTATGTTTCGTAAAGGCTCTTGGATTCAACTGTTTGTTCATTGACACTTAAATATCTTAGTCTCCAGCTCATGGGAACTTTAAAACGGCTCATAGAATTGGCTAGACTGTCATAGCTGAATACAATACACAACATGTCTTAAAAAGGGAACATTTAGTTTTACAAGCATGGACGCTTTTCATTTCGTTGCACAGCAGTTGGTAGATGAAGCCTGGTGACAAGTAGTCAAACTGGTGAGGTCCTCCCTGACTCAGAATATGTAAAGTCCAAAACCAGACAAAGGGACCCATACAAATAAAATTGTTGATTTTCCAGACAAGAAACCAGACAAGAACATATCCACGCCTGGAAGCAGTAAATGTAAGAATTCCAACTCCTCATAGAACTATCAAGGGGAAGAGATAAGAAAAAGAAGAAGTGAGTGAGACTAAAGCTCTGAAACATTCAAACAGATGATAAAGGAATGGAAAGATTTTTTTTTCTCTCTTAGAAATTCAGTTGGTTTTGTGAATTTGTTAATTGTGGGGGTTTGTTTGGTGTGGTTGGGGGTTTGTTTGTTTGTTTGTTTCTTTGAATTCAAATGAAGAAGTAAACCAGAATTTGATACTCAAATTTCTGATTTAGAATTCTAGAACTTAGCTATATTCTGAAGAAAAAACAATGATGGGCATCTGATGCCACTGTAACATGTGATATCAGAACAATCTAATATTGAATAAAGTATACAGATAGCAAGGGCAGCTAAACCAAGGAGATAAAAGAACAACACAAGACCACTAAAGAAGACAAAGAATGAAGTTCAGGAACAGGACAGTAGAAAACACAATGTTTCCTTTCGAATAGTGAATAATAATGTTATGCTGTATTCAAGTACTACAAGTACCCAAGGACAACTCCGGGACCAGTGATATTAATTAAACAAGATGCTGAATTGACTAAATCTGTTTTTCAAGCCTATTTTTTCCCCACACATTCTCTGTGCAATAGATCAAGTCCTACACATTTCTACTTATTCATCACAATTTGTTTTGGTTCTCCTTTCCTACTCTGTAACCCTGTAGATAATAGTACAATTATTTCTTATATTCCCCATGTTTCAGAGTACTCTTTTTTCCTCGTTCTGTGTTTTATCCAAATATTCCGGGAGCAGTGTCTAAAGTAGTTTTCCTGGCTTCTTTCCATGCTGATGCAAATGTGTGAATTGGAACGTTCAAAGAAGTTCGGTATAAAATTAGTGGTGTAGCCTGTCCCTGAGTGGATAGCTCTAGTCTGTTCTAGAAGGTCATCTTTAGATAGTTATAGGGAAAATATTACCTTTCAGAATATGTTATCTTCTGCTAGATGCTCCTCAGCTTATTAAGAGTACGCAAGTAGATGGGAAAAAAACACCAAGACAATACTTCCTTATAAAACTTTGAAGAAAATAATCTGAAAAGCAGAAGTACATTTCAGGACTGCAAAACTTCTGGTGAAAAGGGCAGATCCAGCATGAGTTCTGTAGATCCAAACCCACTTAACTACAGAACACTTCCAGCCATTCTTACTTGCATAACCTTACTTGCAACTATTCTTTCAGAGATATAGTCAATTTGATCGTAACTACATTCTGGATTCAATTTAATTATAATCCCAGCCACAGTGCTGAGCAACTTTATTAGATTGGAAAGTGTTAATGATGTAGAGTAAAACCATTGAGAGGACAATATAAGGAAATGTAGGCAACAGGTAAGAAAGAAGAAATATTGAATCAAATCTATAGCATACAACATACAAAATACTACACAATACTTAACAGAAAAAATAAATGATGAGTAGAAGACATCAAACTGAGACATAGTAAAGCTACTTAAAGAGGTCATCAGAAAAAAATTAAAGCACCCAGAGAGCCAACCATCAGCTAATCATACAGCATTTCACAACAGAAAGTGCATATATTGTAGTACAGTGTAATGTCTTAAAATTGTCTTACCTTGAGAAAAGGTGGAGGAAAGTATGAGGTTCATAGGGAATATACAGTATTAATAGCAACCAGCAGATCAAAGGGAAGGCAAGAAACAAACCTCCAAAGATGAAATTCCCTTATCAATGGTAATAATTGAAAAAAAATAAGGAGATTTGATCAATATGCAAAATACAGAGGCTTTAATAGTGATAGAAGTAAAAGATACAATTTAAAAAAATATATTTAAATAAAATCAAATTAAATCATATATTATCTTTGTTTTGTTAAATGTCTTTGTTCTAAATAACTGCTTTCCTTGTATTGGTATGCTAAAATGCTTCCTTTATTGGAAAAAAAAAATTCTGTAATTTCTAATAGTCATTTAAATAGCAGAAGATTATAGACTAACTTGAAGGTTCTTACCATAATAATTCCTCTTGGAATTAATTAATAATTCCTCTTAGTAAAGTGGGCAAAAGGAGCAATAAAAGGAAAATAAGTGACATGACTACACAAATACAGAGGATTTTGCTTTTTATCATACTGCAAAAATCAGTAATTAGAGACAGTTTCTTTTTAAGGTCTTTTCCCTGATCTTTTGCTGGTGATCAGTATTTCTGTTTTCAATTAGTGGATTTAGGATTGGCTCTGAAGACTTTTCAAAACTAACACTAGGTATGCTGAAATACTTCCATACTGTTTATTCATACACTTATATAAAATTTTCAGTCCATATTGACTCATCATAAAAAAGAAATTGTAAATATTGATTTATTTGGGTCATGACAGACTTCAAAAATGCACATTATTTTTACATTACATTACATTACATTAATTTATAATTAATTAATAATATAATATATAATAATAATAATAATTAATTTATAATTCAGTGAGAAGAGCAGATAGATATCTGGAAGCAAACTTTGGCTACAGGTTCTTGAAGGAATTGATCTTGCCAACAGACTGCACTGTACAATAGCTCTATTATGCTATAGAATTGCTTCCCTACTTTAAATGAAACTGTGATTTTTAAAAGGGACTTTTTCTTCATAGACTTTAGGTCCTCTATTGTTTAGTGAAAAATAAATTTATTCTTAGGTTGAAAACTAAGCTAAATTATCATAAGTCATCGTGTCTTAGAAACCACTGGAATAGAGATATGTTGTCCCGTGTTATCACCTAAATTTTCCTGAAATAAGATGTCCATGTATTTCTTGTTTAAAAAGTAAATCATAGAAATGTAGAATCATTTATATTGGCAGTGACCTTTAATACCATTGAGTCCAACTATAATTCTAATGCTGACAGGTCAACCACTAAAATATTTTTCTAAGTGCTACATCCACACATCTTTTAAATACCTCCAGGGATGGTGATTGAACCATTTCCCTGGGTAGCTTGTTTCAATACTTTTCTACCCTTCTCATGAAGAAATTTTTCCTAATATCAATCTCAATCTCCCTTGGTACAGCTTGAGGTCATATCTTCTTATCCTAGCCCTTGATATCCGTGAGAAGAGACCAGTATCCATCCCTCTACAGCATCCCTTGAGGTATTTGTAGAGAGCGATAAGCTCTGAGCCTGAGCCTCCTCTTCTCCAGACTAAACAGCCCCAGCTCCCTCACTATCTCCTCATCAGACTTGTGCTCCAGACCCTTCACCAGCTCTCCTGTCTTTTCTGGACTCACTCCAGCAACTCATGGTCTTGTTTGAATTGAGGGGCTCAAAACTTAACATAGGACTCAAAGTGTTTCCTCACCAGTGCTGAGTAGAGGGGGAAAATCCCTGCTCTGATCCTGCTAGCAACACTATTGGCTATACTGACACAGGCCAGGATGCCACTGACCTTCCTGGCCACCTGGGCACACACTGGATCATATTCAGTGGCTGTTGACCAGTACCCCCAAGTTCTTTTCCACTGAAAATCTTTCCATCCACTCACCCCTCAGCCTATAGCACTGCAGGGGTTTGTTGTGACCCAAGTAAAGAACCCAGTGCTTGGCCTTGTTGTACCTCAGAGAACTGGCCTCAGTTTATTAATGCTACCTGTCCAGATCCCTTTGGGGATTCTTCCTACCCTCCAGCAGATCAACAGTCCTGCCCAACCTGGTGTGGTCTTCAACTTCAGCTGTGGGTGCTTTGCCCTATAGGACTGCTTCCACCAGGTTTTTATAATGTCTGATAATCCATCACATAGATTTCCTTCTACATTGTGGCTTTTTAATGCATTGAGCCATGTACAATACAGCAATGCTCTTTAAATCTTAGTATCTCTTTCAAGGTTTTCTAATGAAGAAGCCACTATTACTATGTTCTTCATGTCTGTCCCCATTCGTTGATCTTACTGTTTTCTTATTCTCTGCGATTGGTGACTGCTCAGCTCTGGCATTCCCTCTTCCTGCAATACATTCTCAAAACTGTTAGCTACAGGGAAGAGGTACCCTTATTCCTCTCTCTCTGCAGCTGGGTGTTGAAAGAGCCTAGAACACAACCTAAGCTGTCACAAACTTTATGAGAGGTTCTTCTGTAACCCATTATAAAGTCTTCATGTTTGGGTACCATATCTAAGAGGTTATGTAGAAGTCATTGTACTCCATCTGTTAAAATTCCTGACTTACTTGGTAAAGGGGATTCTTTGTGTGGGTTGGATTTTGTTTGTTAGTTTGTTTGTGGTTTTGGGCTTTTTTTTTTTTTTTAATTTTGCATTACATCTGATAGCAAAGTCACTAATCAGCTGTCTTAATAATGCTATTTTTAGAGCTGGATCTCAGTATCCAAACACATTTATTTTTATATTTCTTGAATAAATACACAAGGTCATCATTTACCTATACACAAGGAAACAGTTAAAAATATATTCTCACTTTTATACAAGTGATTAAATACCTAAAACTATAGTAATGATCATGATGACAATGCTACCATTAGCCTTTGGTAATGCATGTCAGTACATTGGTTGTACCTAGCTGATCCAGAGTACAATAAAGTGTTCTTACTTTTAATTTTTTGTCATCTCTCTGTGGGATACATGATCATAATTTTTGCACTGGTTCCTTGCTTTGGTACCTCTTTTAAACCATAGGAATTTTAAAACTGAAAAATGTTAAAGGGTAAGATTTTTCAAAGTAATATAATTTCTGCCTCTGTCCTAGAAACTGGTGGGTGGGGCAGGCCTTTCTCCCTCAAACCCAAACAATTTATCCAGCCGGTCCATTTTTATTCTTTTGGGTGTTTCTATGAAAAGACAGATTGTCTCTAAATCCATGACAAACTGAGTCATCCCACTTGGGTGAGATGACTATTTTTCAGGCAAGAAAATGTCAAAGTGAAGTGTGAGAAAATCACCCTTAATGAATATTCATGTATCTATCCCATAAAGGAATTTGAGATCTCACAGCAATTCTATCAACAAGTTATTTGCAAATATACTTGTGCTGCCACAGCTTTTTGTTTGGAATAATTTCTGCCTTTTTCTCTGGAAAGCACCATAATGAATTAATAAAAGAGATGCCTGAACTGAAGAGCTTGAACAGACATTTGAAATGTGACTTCCTGAGTAATAACCATGGCAAGTGGCAAAGGCTGTGACAAAATGAATGGGTCATCACAGTAAGGTAATTTGGTTACTCATCTAGAGCTAGAACTCTGATGCAACATCATTAAGAAAATCTTTAACAATAGAACCACAATATTTGCAGTCTTATCTAATACTTTACAGTAGTGCAGAAAAAAAGAATGAAGGTCTTGGAAGAGACATTTAACTCATTTAACTCTTTAACTCCTCTGAAAGAAGTCTATAGGCATTCTGCTGAAGTTTGTATGATTTGAGATTGATCTGGCAGCAGGTGTGAGAGAGAAACTGAGATAAAGTCCAACAAAAAGAAAAGCTGGTTAAAGGAAAAACTAGTGATTTGGATCAGAAAGATTAATTCAGTGCACTGATATTTTAAATTACTCAACTTACAAATAGGAGAGGATTTAGGTGTTCCTTTATGGCATTATTCCAAACAAGAAAAATCCCTGAAACAAGGGAAATTCTTTTCTGTTTTAGATCAGCAAGAAATAGATGAACACAGGATAGCTGCTCACTAGACCATGTCCTAATTCTGCTTTGCCCTTAACTCTCTTTTGCCACTTGAACCACTACAAAAAAGGTAGGAAAACTCATGCATCATTATTGCAGCATATTACAGTTCTTTAGTAGAGTAAGATTATTATTCTCTGCCCTATCAGTTTTATGTTATCACAAAGCTCTTTATTTCAAAAAATCTTATTCAGAAAATTTGATGCAAATGAGTGAAGAATAAAATTAGCCATTAGGCACATAAACGTGTATATTCAATGCCAGTCTCATGGAAAGAAGTACATTTCAAAACTTTCCATAATAAATTCTTATCCCACGGGGAAACACAGACTTTTTTATTTTTTTTTTTTAAAGAGAGCTGAGATAAAGTTATGCTTTCCAAAATAAGTGGATTCTCCTTTTAGTGCAGTGAGAAAAATGGGATCTAAGTAGTTTGCAAGGCTTTCTAATATGAAAAAGAACACAAAGGCCTTTTTTTTTTTACAGGAATAATCTCATTTTACTGATCAGTTGTTTACTCCCTGCTTTCTCAGTCTTCAAGAGGAGCTTCACATCTTAGGGTCAGAAAGATGAATTATTTAGATGTGAAGTGTTTAAAAAAAAGGTGTTTTTTGCCCTAGTGGCAGGCAACAATCTTCTCCCCTTTCATGATGCTAGCTTGTCATTCTGGATGGGCAATGTAAAAAATTTAATTTTGAAGGCAATATTAGTCTTTTACTCAGTGCTTCAAAACCTAGATAGTGCAGCAGACAAGTAATGATTAAACTAGATGCTAGGATCAACTCTTCTGACCTCTACCTAAAAACCCTAGCTGGTTATAATAGTCCTAGTTGCATAAATAATTCAGAATAAATAGGGAATCCGCCTTCAATACGTGCAAGGTTTTTTTCCAGTATCATGTTAGGTTTACGCACTGAATCACACTTGTTACTGGTGATGTACAGTAGCACTGTGAACACTTGAGTTCCTCAGCCAAGAGCTGTACATCCTTTGTAGTCTCAGTATTGCCTTATGGAGACCCTTTGAGGCACTGCAGCTGAAGGCACATCTCCTAGGGACTATAGCATTCCTTCTATACTTGATTTTGCTTTATTAATAAGCAGAGTGGGAAAGTGTCAAAATAGAGACTGGGGATATGTCAATATCAGGCATTGTGGCTGATTAGGAATTGGATTCAGGGGAGAGCACACAATGTAAAGTGTAAATATGCACACAGCACTATGACTGCCTCATTGAACATGGCCTTGCTGAACATCATTAGATGTCAAGAATTATAAAACTTTTATGTTTTCTGGGTGACATAATCACTTTAGAAGAAGATATTTTATTCCTGGAGAGAATATGCAGCACTGGTCTTCCCAGCCATTTATCTTATTTTTCTTAATAGCTCATCTAGGACCACCATAGATAATGAGCCACAAGTAGAAAACTGACACACTTACTAGAAGACATGTGTTCCTCCTACACAGATTCTAGTGTAGGGCAGCAGTGAGAATTAGATGACAAATGAAATAATCTTTTTCATCCAGCTAGCACAATTCTTTAGCTAATCTGGCATAATTAGGAGGCTGTCTGTGCATCTGCAGTAGTCAACACCTTCACAGATCTGCTGCTTTTCAAGTTGGTATTAAAATATGTGAATTTCCCCTCAGTAACACCTATGCAGAGAATGAATATTTCTGCTGAGATCAGAGATATAAGCAAAGCTAGATTCAAATCGATTATCTTGGGTCTGAGAGATGTAAACACCTTTTTTTTTTTTTTTTTTTTTTTTGGCAGTAAAAGAATACATGGAACATAATTGCGATACCTGAAAAGTATAAAGGTACTCCACTGGAACTATAAGGTTTAACATATGAGGCCATGGAGAATCAAATCAAACTCTTCATCTAAATTTTGGACTCCACAGAACAGAAAGCCCCAATTAATGTTTTAGCAAGGCTTAAAAGCTTCATTTTCTGTTGGGAATACTTATTATAACATTAAAAATACTTGAATAGGCTTTTCACAGGGAAAATGAACTTTTAATGCTTAAAAAATTGCCATGGGGACTTCCTGTTTTGAGAACTTCAAGCACAGATACCCACCGTTGCCTTAAAAAGCTTTTTAAATAAACATTAAAAAACTCGAAAAATAACAAATTGACTTTTCAGTTAAGTTGGAAGAGGCATTAATTATGGATATTTATGGTAATAGAAATATAATATGAATCTCTGCAGTTAAAATCTTCTCTCAGAACTATTAAAGCTATCATGGTCTCAGAGGGTGTAGATACCAGTTATGCTGGCATTCAGTACTGCTGTTTTAAAGAGGTAACTCATCTGACTTACTTTAGTCATCTGGTTTAAGATGAAAGAAGTTACATCTCAAAGGTTGAACCAGATGACTTTGCAGGGTCCTTTCCAACTTGGGCTGCTTTATGATTCTATTAGTTGATGAAAACATTCCAGTTCTATCCATTGATTGAAAAGGTTTCAAGAGGTGATCCCACTGTATGCATCTGTTTTGTCAAATTAAACTTCTTATTTTAGAGACTAACATAACAGTAATTTAAGTTTATACGTTTTACTGTGTAATCATTACAACACATGGAAGCAAATGAAATTTCTGTCTGAATAAAATGCGTACACTCTTGTCTCCATCCCAGAACATTGCAATGTTTCTAGAGCAGAAAAAAGACTGTTTTGTCTGTTTTGTATCCAGCACTAAACAACTCTTCATCCCAGCAATTTTTTTTTCTCTTCATAGAGATATGCTAATATATCTTCTTTTTTATAGTCTCAAAATGGTTACAGAGAAATGTACGCGTTAAAGGATTTATGATGCATCGACATCTATAGGCAAATTTTATGCATTGCTGACTTTAAGTATCTAGACATCTATCAACATGAGAAGAAGTTGTAAATTGGCTGAGGATATGAGACTACTCATCAGACTGAAAAAAAGATCACAAGTCTTGTGGTAGATCCCAAGTAGCTAATAAGGAGTGAAAGTTTGCTTAGTCTAGATAAAATTTAAATAATTCTTAGTTCCTATATATTAGATTAATATTCTTTTTCAATTTTTCAAGTTTATTTCTTCTTCCTTAATATGTTTCTTTCTATAACAATTTCTCTCTTTTTTTTCTTTTTTCTTTTTTTTGAGGAAGCAGTCTTGCCAAACTTTCAGTCATTCCATCCTTGGAGAATAGCAATGCTAATTGTCACAGACACTCTCTGCCAGTACCTTAATTTTCACTTGGTAGCATTTCATACTCTGCGGCAATGGAAGCTACCAGCTGTGTTGTATCAGAGAGAAGAATCAAGGTTTCTTAAAGAACAGATTTCAAGTCTTTTTTGTCTTGATAAGTAAATGACAGTATCAATGCTTATCAGTGGAAGGAGAGGAAATCTAATAAATACAAGCTGGATACTGGGCTAAAAAATAAAAGAGAAAAAGCTGTTCCTCAAGCCAAACTCATCTCTTCATGGAGCTTGTGTTGGTAAAGGAGCTGATGTAAAGAGAAGGTAACTTTATGATGCCTTTGTGTCTGGATCCTTGTCTGGTCTTTGATGCACGTTAAAAGCAGGTAGGTTTGGAATATACACAGAGTTGGCATGACCTTTTCCTCCCTCTCTTTTACCCTCAGGAGCAAATCAAAAGGGAGAAGGTAAAATGAGGTGGAAGACAAGCCTGGGAAGAGCTTACTTTCACCTCTTATCATGAAAATTATTGAAGTAAAATTTTTGTGCTACGTTGGCATTCAAAGTCTTGTTTTTCTGCTTGTCTTTTTCTATCTTTTCACACTGACGGATTTAACAGTCCTAAATGGTCCTTAAGTACTAAAAATTACAAATAAAAAAGAAATCCACAAGTAATTTCTCAACAAAACCAGGGATATAGTTGCCCCAGGGTTACATGAGAAGTTCATGGAACACATTCTGGGTAAGCTGTAAATTTAGGGCAGGCTGAAACTGGCTGCTAACACAAGAATAAAGGTCTCCTTCCTAAACCTCTTTCATAGCAATGGCAAAAAGACAATTTACAGGATTTTTTTTGTATGAATCTAGATGAGTAGTGGACAGACTTACATTTTGCATGTGTATCCATGGGTACATATATAAGTAGATATATCTCTATGTGTCTATTATATATGTACGTGTGTGTGTGTGTACACATACAGAATAGATCCAAAGATCCCAAAATTTTTTACAGCAATTAAAAATTAAAATTACAGCACAGGACCGAATAGAACTGCATAGGCCAGAGGCTGTCACAGGAAACTGTCCTTGAAAATAATAGGATACCATGCTTTTTAATATGCCTGGAAAGCACAGAAAACTTTTTTGTTTTGGGGTGGGGTTTTTGGGTTTTTCTTTTTTTTTTTTCCTTTGTTTTTAGTTTGCTTTTCAATCCTCTGGGCTAAGTGATGTTTTGCAGGGACCCATCTTAGGTCCTGTGCTCTTGAACATCTTCAAAAATGGCCTGGACTCAGGATTGAAAGGAATACTAAGAACGTTCACAGATGATACAAAACGGGGAAAACTTCTGAGCCGTCTGAAGGCAGGAGGCCCTGCAGAGAGACTTCCACAAATCAGAGGGCTGGGCAATCCTCTACCCTATGAAGTTCAACAGGGCCAAGCACCAGATTTTGCACCTGGGGACTTATCGATGGGGCAGTCCTGGATGTATGGACAGACTGGGGAATGTAGAGCAGTGCTGGAGGAAATCCTGGTCATGAGTCAGTAGTGCCCTGGCAGCCAGGAGGGCCAGCCCTGTCCTGGGGGGCATCAGGCACAGCATCACAGCCAGGCAAGGAAGGGGATTGTCCTGATCTGCTCTGAGCTGGGGCGGCCTCACTGCGAGCGCTGAAGGCAAGTTTGGGGTGACACAATATAAGAATAGATATTAAGCTATTGGAAAGCATACAAAGTAGTGCAATGAGGGTGGTGAAGCTCTTTGAGGGAAAGCTGTATGAGGAAAGGCTGAGATCACTTGATCTGTTCAGCCTGGAGAAGAGAAGACTGGAGGGAGACCCCAGTGAAGTCCACAACTTCCTTGTGAGGGGAAAGGGAGGAGCAGGCACTGATCTCTTCTCTGTAATGACAAGTGACAGGACCTGAGGGAATGGCCCGAAGTTTTGTCAAGGGAGGTTTAGGTTGGATATCAGGAAAAGGTTCTTCAGCCAGAGGGAGTTTGGGCACTGGAACAGCTCCCCAGGGCAGTGGTCACAGCACCAGCCTGGCAGAGACCCAGGCACAGGGTGTGACTTGAGGATGGTGCTGTGCAAGGCCAGGAGCTGGACTCAATAGTCCTTGAGGGTCCCTTCCAGTCAGGTTATTCTGTGATACTGTGATTCTGTCAGCTTGATCAGACCAGTGAGAGGGTCATTTCATCAGAAAAATTATTACTTGGAAGGTGGAGATTAGTGTGGTCTTTTGTGTTTCCTAGGAGTTGTTTGCATTTTTGTAATGTATGCATCTTTACTTGCTCAACAAAGTATTATAGAAACATTTTCAAATATTACTGTGTACTGTATATGCACTAGAGCATGGACTCATTAAGTAAAATTACTTAGCAAGGACATCACCACATGAAGAATATTTCTCTCACTGTATAAGAAATATGAAAGCCTGGTCATATTAGCTGAGCTTTGCCTTAAAATCTGACAGATTTGCATTGCTTTGCATTGCTCTTCTCAGCTTGTTCTAGGGCAGGAGAAAAAAAAAAGGAAAAGTGAAAATAAAAGTGTGTCTTGGTTTTGCCTGAAAAAATGGAAACAAATATGCTTTTCTGAGAATATTTCATCCTTAAGCCCTAGATTTTTCTTCACCTTGTCAGGCCTTGCTTCCAAAATGCGGAGGCTCTTTCTACACTAAATCAATGCCTTGGTTTTCTAATGGGCACAGTGCCATACTTTCCGTATTTCTTCCTAACGCATTTGTAGGCCAACAGATTGAATGTCTCTCTATTTAACATTTACTCGCTTTTCAGTAGTTTTCACATGAGACTATTTGGATAAAGACAAAGAGCAAGATTTTGTTTGTCAATTCTTGTTAAATATTAGGAGGAGTGAAAACATCACTCACTCTATTTTACCAATAGCCCAGAAATACTCTTTGTAATTCTTATAGTTAAACCAGCTTTGAGTAATTATACTAGGAAAATCTAGACAAAGACAAAATCACTGGTAGCTTGAACAGGTGCAATTTAACTTTCATTCAGAAATGTTTTACCTCTCCGCAACTGTGCTAATTAAATGTTACTTAAATCAGGACCTAGAGATCTCATCAAACAGTTGATAACAGTGGAATTAAAGAAATAATCCCAATTCCCTTTAATAATGAATTTTTGATTACTGATAGAAACCACAGCATTCCATCTGACTGCCAACAAGGCGTGAATGCATTACGTACCTGGGTTCCCAATATTCTAGAATTAGTGAAGGAGAAAAGCACAGATTCAGTGCTAACTGTCTCATGCCTGAGTTGCACAGGAGCAATCTCCCTATGTGAAAGATCATTCAGCTTTTGAGTGGAGGGACTAGAAATTCAGGAGAACAGAAGTAAATATTCACATATGACTAGGTTAGGCTGGGTCCCATAGTACTTGATGTAGGGAAGTCTAGGGCACAATTCATCTCAGTGTGAAGCTGGTATCTACTATAGGCCTTAAACATCGGTGATTTCCCTGCTGGATACTCTGATGTCTAATAGCAATTTCTGTGGATCATAACTCAGTTGTCACAGAAAAATTCAGCAACAGGATAAGACAATGACATAGTAGCTGACATGCAAACAGATGACATCTCATACAGATGGTGTGAGATACAAAGTATTACAATAAGATTTAACTTAGTGTTCTTTTCTGTGACAGATGTTATTTTATTGCATTATTACATACCAGTAAAAAATATCCTTTTAGTCTAAAATCATCTCTAACTTTGAAAATAAAGAAAACCCTCTTAATCTAGATACAGAATTAGGTAACAAAACATTTCTATGATTCCATGTTTACAATATGTTCAAGACAGGCAGTTATCTTCATGCTATTTGATGAAATTTTACTGACTGATAAGTAAATTCTCAATACCTGATAAACTGCTATAACAATTAATAAAGTAGATAATTTGTAAGCACCTGGAGGAAAATAACTTGTAAGTATTAGGCAACATAGACTCATCAAAAACAAATCATGCTGAACTAACCTAATTTCTTTCACTGATAGGATAACAAGCTTAGTGGATAAAGAAAATGCTGTGGACATACTATCTCTTGATTTTAATAAAGAATTTGATACAGTTTCACATGACATTCTCATAAGGAAACTAGAGAAATGTTCATTAAATTCAATCACTGCTAAATAAGTAAAATTCTGAAGAGGAGAAAAAAGTGTAGAAAAAAAGAAAGAAGGTAAAAAAAGAAGGAAAAAAGAGGGGAGAATATCAACCCACAGAGCAATTATTGATGGTTGAGTGTTATGTTAGGGAGAAGTATCAAGGGTCACAGAGGTCTGCTTTGGGTCATGAGTCTAATTCTATTTAATATTTTCACTGTGTACTTGGAAAACAAAATAGAAAGCATGGTAACAAAAATAATAGTCGTAGTAATAATAATAAAAATAGCAGTAAAACACAAAAAACCTCCCAAACCCTGAAGATTAAAATATAAAATCAAGTTACATTTCCTTGGATATTTGTAAATATGGTCACAAATCTTAAAAAAAAAAACAACCCAAACAAACAGAAAACAGGACAAATCCCTGCAAAAGCTTTGTCCACTCTTTGAATTGTCAGCAATGCCATAAGAAGAAAGTATGGTTTTGCCTGGGCTGGGTCAGTCAGAATGGTTCATTTCCCCACAGAAGAATCTTCCATTCAAAGTTTGGGTTGAATCCAAAACTCACAGAGCTTTTAAAAAAAAATTTGGGACACAATGCGCTTCACAATGAAGTATATCCTGGAATGCAGCCAGATTGGGGTGAACTTCCTTTTACAATCATTCCCATCTTTTGAGACTCTTCTGGTGCAGAATGCACATTACAGATACACTTGTTTTTCTGACCTGATGAGTTTGTAGTATACAAATGATGCTGCTAGGAATGGGTTGGTCAATTTTAATTTCTAGTTATGTAAATATTAACTTGTTTTACATAATTAAGAAAAATCTCAAATAAAAAAAAAAAAGCGTTTGATCGACATTACCAGCACAAAGGAAGGCCAGGCCCATGATTAACTAAATGTGAATGAACTGTCTCATAACATTACAAACTCATGAATGTTGCAAAGTACTGTATGTACAACAAGAAAGTGATTTCAAACAACTGTTTGATGTTGATCAAGATTTAGACAGAGTACTCCATTCAGTTTTGGTTCCACTTAAAAAAAAGAGAAAGAGGAAATGGAAAAGGTTAAGGGGGACTCAAAGATAATCTATAAATATATGAAAAGATATTAGGATGGCAGGGACTAATATTCTTATCGATTGATAAAGAAAACAAAAAATAATGGGCCAGTGTTGATGGACAAGGAGGAAAGAGAGAAAAAATGGGAGAATATGTACTTGGGTGCAGGTGAGTAAGTGACAATTTTATTCTAAGCTAGAAAAAAGGTATAGGAGAAGACTAAATGCTCTGTAAATTACAGAGAACGTGGCCTTACAATTAAAAAATAATCAAAAAATAAGAAAAAAAAGAGTAGAAAACAATAAATGTAGAATAATGGGATAAAGGAACTGTATGTTAGACATAAGAAAAAGGTACTGGAAAGAATAAAAAAAACAAAAATTGAAAATCAAAGAAGTGCAAATAGATAGATAACAATGACATGCGCATATTAACCACGTGCATATAAATTTCTGGTTAATTAGTAATAAATTCTGATAAATTAGCAATGGGTCAGCCGTTAATGTCAGCTGTTTCTACTACTTTATTTTCACTGTTGTCTGGCATGGCTGGGGTAATCTTTATGTGAACCACAGAGTTCTTTTGTCAGGTGACTGAGAAAAAGACTTTATATTTACGTAGGCTGTCCTGGGGGCTCACAGATGATAAATATTTACACTAACATATTCCAAACTCTAGTTTTGAAATAAACCTATAAGCTACAGTGTATTCTTTCTGATGCTTCTTTCTCTCTACTTTTATTGAAGTACTGGACAGTTGAGGAGATGTGGTACAACAAGATGCAGATATATTAACAAGAAAATTCTATCAGACACAAATACTAAAATTTTAAACATGTATTAGCCTGAACCGACAATAATCAAGAATTGGTCTTGAGTAAGTTAATAAAAAAAAAAGGTAGACTTTTGGAGAGAAATTGTATTTTTCTGGTTTAACATTTTCTTATACTCCAGCTATAAAGTCATTAGGAAGGCACCTCCTAATATAATTTTGTGTGACATATTGTTTTACTATTTAGTGTGTGAATTTCAGTAATTCTACATTTCCAGTTTACTTCCTCAGTTTTATTTGCTTTAGTCATTAATTTTATTTTGAGTTATTTAGGTCTAGAGCAATAGGTTTTCAGCACAATCTCTTACCAGCTATATAAAAGAGTACAGAAAGATTCCTCTCTGTTCTCAATCATACAGTTTTAGTAAGAGGAAGATGACAGTATAATCTTCTAATGATAAGTCATGTAGAAACACTTTCACAATCTTAGGAGTGAAATATCTTTATTGCACAGTCAGTAAATGAGGAGATGTGCAGAAGTAAGTTGTGAGTGAAGTAGTTCAAGGTTTTTCTGCCAGTTTTTCTGTAGGTTCCAATATTGTCTCTTTAGTGCACATCAATGCAGAATTAATTGCATTAATGTAAGCAAAAGTTTTTTTCTCAATGTAACTAATGTAAGAATGGATGCTATTTCTGTATGTATGTCTGTTTATTTCTTTAAAGACTCATCTCTCATGTATACCTGATATTATAGTAATTAATCAAAATTATTATAAATAATTATACTGTTATAATACCCAGTATTGTTTGGAGGTATAGAACAAAGGTCTGAAAAGCAAAAAAAGGGAAATGTCCACCAAAGAAAAGCATAGGGACACACATGCTGATTGCATACATGCTTTAAAATTCATAGAGCCAAAGGAAACACATGTAAGTATATGTGCACATCTCCTGGATCTTTGCTACTTTCATCAGATGCTATATAGCAAAAGTATTTTTCCCAAATAATTGCTTTGAGAAATCTGCCTCCCGACATAGGAATCTTTTTTCTTAACCTTAAAAAAACTACCTGTTTATATACTGTCCTTCTATGCTACCTTAACTTAATGCAATGCCACCTAAAAAATTTAAAAAAAAAAAAAAAAAAGAAAAGAAAAAAAAAGGGACATTGTTACACAAAAGAGGATCATGATTTTCTACTTGACTACCTGGACAAGTTTTATGAGGAGCAGCTGAGGAGATGGGGTTGTTTAGCCTGGAGAAGAGGCTCAGGCTCTGAGCTTATCACTCTCTATAACTAAGTGAAAGGAAGCAGTAGCAGGATGGGTACTGATCTCTTCTTCCAAAAAAGATGATGTTTCTATTGGTGAAAAAAGTGTGAGAAAGTTGATTTTTCAGGGAACAAGGCACAAAATTATTTAAGCATTTCTAAGTCACAATCAACCTTACCTGTCAAAAAAACCTTTTTATCAGCATTTACATGTCAGTGAAGTCGATATTTATGTCTCTGGAAGAAATTGCAGTTGTTAATGAGTAGCTGAAGTTTCTCTTTGAAATAGCCCCGTTATTAGTCATAGCAAAGATCACCTTTATATTGAAAATATATATTCTAGTACTAATATGGAGAACTACATTGAAAAGAAAATCACAAACTGCACTTTTAGTCTTGTTGCAGGAACATCTAGAAACACTGATTCAGGTTGTGGCCATTTAAGACAAATTGTATGGTGTCTGATAGATCTATGTGGAAACAGTTGAGAAGTTTGAAATTATTTACTTAAATTACCTTAAGTCTTTACAGTACAATACATCTCTTGTAGGAGATGTGATTCTGGGGGACCTATTTTCTTAGTTTAATTTGAATTTTCCGGCTAATGCACTAAATAATGTCATGGTTTTGATTTGCCAATTTAAAGATACTAAATAAATATATAGAGAAGACATATGTAAGAAATTGTAAAGAATCTCAAATGAAATCATATTTAATCAGAACAACTTAAAAATAACCAGTCAGGTCCTAGTTAAATGTATTTTTCCCATCAGGTTTAGAATTAAGAGGTGAACCCCCCCATTAGGGACATGAAAATACTGTGTGATATAATGCAGTATCAGGTTATAAATTAGATACTGGAAGGTGAATGTTACTGTACCTGAAGTTATAGAGACACAAAAGTCTATTTACCCTGGGGAGAACCTTCTTGCTCCCTAGTTCATGGAAGAGTTTTTATGCATTTCATATACAGTGTCAACTACCAGCTGCCTTTTTTTTTTCAAGTGAATAGTCCAGCAACACTGTGTTCTCTTCCAGCAGCCATTCTGATGTATTGCAGCAGAGCCATCACACTCTCCAGCTCAGGTAAAGCTGAAAAATCATGCACAAAACTAGAAATTATATTTTAAGACTAGAACACGAGGTTCAGAAGAGACCTTGATCAAGTTGTAAACATCCTCATTTTTCTGTGAAGAGGACAAACTTCAAGGAGTATGATCAAAGCCTTCTCTGCATGTCCTGCCCTGAGGTTGTTCAGTGATATAGCTGCAGATAAAGTCAAACAAGATAAACAAATTACCTGTAGCAACAAGAAACAGACCCTCTGATTTGAATACTTCATGTCTAAATAGAAAGAATATTATAGAAAGCTTGTGTTATTAATCACCTGAATAGCATGGACATGCCAAGGAGGATGAGAAACAGTACAATGGCAGAAATACTAGCAATAGTGAATTAAATTATTTTGATGAATATTGGCAAAAAGCAATTTTATCGCATGTTCTAAAAACTAATTTTAGATACTATAATGATTTCCTCTTGGAGTAGTTGGTGTTTTAGATAATTCTAAACAGACCATAAGAACATACTGACATTTTTATTACTGAATAGCTATACTGACTAAAATACATTCAAATTCTTCTTCCATACAGGAATTAAAAAATAAATTAAAAATTTGGATACACAAATGTATAAACAAGGGGATCTCTATAAAAATTAGTGGTACTAGGAAAAAACGCCAAGAATTTGAAAGCATGGACTAAAAGGATAAAAGTATTAAATACATTATGATTTTTTTTTTTTTAAGTGATAAACAAAGTTATTGTGTTGGTAAGCAGCAAAATAAAGAAACTCTTTAAGTTAAAAGCTTAGTCTTCATAAAGTAGAATTTATGGCCAGGTGAAAAACATCTGAGTATCATGAGCTCTGAAAATCTTAATGCAGAATCAAACTAAGACTGAAAAAAGATTTAGAGAAGAAGCTTGTGAAGGGCATAAAAACTAATAATAAACCTTTTTTCCAGCCTATCAGAAGCAGAATGTCTGCCAGACTCTGCAGAGCTGAAAGGTGATGGAAGGGTAACAGGAGAACGCAAAGAAGATAAGACTATGTTAGAAAAATTAAATGTGTTCTTCACATTGATACTCACCTCTGAGGAGCTTAGAAATGTTCTCACACTGTCTGTTTTCTTTGCAAAAAATGTACTGGAGGAGCTATCTTAAATTAAAGTGTCAATAGAAGTGATTTTAGACCAAATAGATAAATGAATAGTAACAAATTGTCAAGACAAGATGGTATACACTCAGGGGTTTCTAAATAACTCAAATATGACCTTGTAATTTGATCATAGATCTTACACAATTGCTTAAGTCAGCTTCTGTGTGAGAAGAATAGAGGTTAGGAAATTTTATGTCCTTTTTTTATAAGATCCTTATAGGAACTTGGCAGGGCAGACACAGGACAGATGCAGGAAATTAAGAAGCTGTGCTCCTGATTCTTTACAGGTAGATTGGTAGAATAGGATTCATAGACATATAGATAAATACAATAAAATGGGAGTGGGAATAAAAATAAATTTTATAACGTAGATTCTGGATCTTTAATGGCTTTATAATAGATGAGTATACAAGCAAGGGAGGTCTTTATTTGGTTGAAACACTGTGTCTCTGGACTTTCAAAAACTTTTGACAAGGTTCTCTGTAAAAGACACTTAAATAAAGAGATTATATATATATAAAAAAAAGGAACCTCCATCTATGGAGTTCTAAATACCTGAAGGAACAAGAGATTAATAAATATATAAAAGACAAGAAAAAAGCGGATGAAAATGATTGGTTTTAACAATGAAATTCCCACTCTTTGCGAAAGGTTGCAAAAGTTACTTGCACAAATAGGAAAAAGACAAAAAGAAATTCTCACTGTCTAAAAACTGAAAGTTTCTAAACCAGGCATTGTTAATCCAGAAAACATATTTGCAGCTGCTCTGGCTATATCTACGAAAATATCAGTTCACTGTTCACTGACACATCACCCAAAACCAACCAAATACAAACCCCTAAGGTTTATTTGAAAAGAAAAACAGAACAAGGTGCTCTTTTACATAACATAAAATAATTATGAGAAACATTAGGTGAAACTGTAAGCTAACAGACTTAAAAAAACAAAGAAATATAATTTTTCATTTAATGTATGACTAAATTTTGGAACTCACTGTCACAGGATAGATGGAGTTCCAAAAGCTAAGTGAGTTCAATAAAAAGTTAGATAAATTAGTGGAAACCTAACAAGGGCTGCTAAACACTGATGAAATACAAACTTTAGATCAGAAACTCCCCTGAGCCACACAAAACTATGTCATTCTATGCCAGCTCTTTTTTATAAAACATTTTTATAAAACATTTTTCTAAAACACTTTAAACATTTTATTATTACCTTAAGTAGCCAACACTACTTACTTTACAGAAAGGAAGAGAGGAATGGGTTTGGATCTCTGATCAGAAGGCAATCTTCTTCAGTCTGCTATTCTTGTGACACCAGAATGATAAAAAAAAGTCATTATTTCAATACATACAACCTGTTGCTCAGGCATTCTCAATCAGTATAATACTGAAGAAGTATCATTCTTTGGTGGGTTACCTTGGTTTAAACTATGTACAGACCTGACCAAAGTTTCCTATTCGAGGCATAAACTTTTCTACAGCAAGGCTTTTGATTTTGACTTCAGGCCTTATGTAAATATATAAAAATACAGATCTAGAAATGAATATTAATTTTAATATTAATGTAAATGCAAATAACATAATTATAAACACAAATACAAGCATAAGTGTAAATACAAATTATATATACATATATTTTTTACATATATATATATATATATATGAAAGAGTTTTTTTGTTTCATAGCATAATTTGAACATATATGAAGAACCTAAGAAATTATTCAATAGTCTTTATGAAACCACACAGAACTCAGATAAACCATCCTTCTGCCCTGGAGGTACAGAATAACTGTGGATAAGACAGCTTACTGTTGATGCCTATAAATATTACTTAGCAATAAACCAATTACTACTACTTCTTAGGCCAGGGATCTAGGGAAAGAAATCAGGTTTTAACTAGAACTAAACAGAAAATATTTTAGACACAATTAATTGCTTTCATTTTCTTGCCTGATGAAACATGTTTTAAAGCTTTAGTAGCTGTAGGCAACATAAGCAGGATTAGAAGGTAAATGCAAACTTAATAAAAAAAGTAAAATAGGCAGAAATAGGTACTTCCAATTGGATGAAATTTATAATTTTTTGAATAAGGTTAAGAATCCTTGTTGGATGTTTTTTGTTTATTGTTTGGTTTTTTGTTTGTTATTTTGGGGTTTTTTTGTGTGTGTGTTCTTTCTTTCTTTCTTTCTTTCTTTCTTTCTTTCTTTCTTTCAAACAAATGCATTGAGGAAAACCTGAACTCTTTGTGATCCAGATAATTTCCAAGACAATCTTGTACAAACAAAAAAATTATTCTCAGGTTACTAGAGAAAAATGTCCTAAAAAACAAGGTACAAAGATGGGCTGTGGAATATCAGTTGATGATACAATGCTAATATGTCTTTTTAGAAGGGTAATATTTTCTTCTCAGAGAATTTTGAGTACTGAAAGACTTCATTCATTGTAACATTGAAATGGTGAATAGGTTCTGAGTTACTCATATTTATTGCTGCAACACCTGCAGCTTCTGTTAATAGGATGTTAGCTTTTTCTGAATGGGAAAATCCTTATTTCTTCGTATAATCAATTTGTCTTTCTGAATGGGAAAATCCTTGTTTCTTCATATAATCATTTTGTCTTTCTTACTCCATGCCATTTGTCATCAGTCATCTCCAATTGATTTGCACTTATTTTATTGTCATATTTTCATTTAAATCAGTTAAACTAACGACTTTGCATGAAATTTAAAAGACCAAGCACAGAAAATACCAAGAAGAATCTTCCAAAACACCTCAAGGGATATTAAAATGCCTATTGGGTTAAAAAACTTTTGAACATCCAACCTGGCCTTGAACATTTCAGGGATGGGGTATCCTCAGCTTCTCTGGGGAGCTTGTGTCACTGTTTCACCACCTGCACAGTAAAGAATTTCTAAATCTACCATCTTTCCTTATAAAGCCATTCACCCTCATCCAGTCACTGTACATCCTACAGAAAAGTCCCTATCCAGGTCTCTTTTTGGCCCTTTTAGATAGTGGATGGGGTTATAAGGTTTCCCAGGAGTCTTCTCATGTCCAGTTTGAACAATTTTAATTGTCTCAGCCTGTCTTCATAGGAGGGGTGCTCCAACCCTGTTATCATTTTCAATTCCTCCTCTGAACTTGCTCGAGCTTATCCATGCTCTTCTTATTTTGGAGGCCCCAGAGCTGGATGCAGTACTCCAGGTCTCACAAAAGAAGGGTAGAAGATAAGAATGACCTCCCTTGACCTCCTGGTCATGCTGTTTTTGATGCAGCCCAGGCATGATTGCCTTCCTGGGCTATAAAGGCACATTCCTAGTTCATGTCTACCCCCTCACCCAACACTCCCAAGTTCTTATTTTCAAGGCATCTCTCTTAATCCGTTCTCTGCCCAGCCTCAAATTCTGGTTAGGATTGTTCAGGGCCTTACATGTGGCCTTGTTGAACTTCGTAAGCTACACACAAGCCCACCTGTCAAACTGGTCAGGGTAGCCAGGATACCATTCCTTCTCTCCGGGGTCTCAACCGCACCACACACTTTAATGTCACAGCAAACTTGTTAAGGGGTTCACTCGATCCTGCTGTCCATGTCACTGACAAAGATGTTAACTCCAGTCACAACACTGATCCCTGCTGAATGCTGCACATGGCTGCTGTCCACCCGTACACTGAGCCATTGACTGCGACTGAATGCTGCTATCAAACCAATTTCTTTCCCACTGAATGGCCCTCTTATCAAATCCATGTCTCTCCAATTTAGAGACAAGGATGCTGTGCAGAACACTGTCAAATACTTTGCACAAGTCCAGCTAGATGACACTCAAGATGACACTCAAATAAGATGTCATTTAAATAAGCTCTTACCTCAATCACCAGTTGCTGTAACACAGTTGTAGGAGGCCAGAATACACCTAAAAATACAAATGTGCAAAGTACACTACATGCAGTATTCCCACTAGTGAATTTTTAGGACTGGCATGAAGACAGGTCTCAGAGGGTTCAGCAGATACATGATTTAATACCACTCTGTCTTGTGAGGATGACGTAAGTAAAAAAAAAAAAAAAAAAAAAAAAAAAAGCCAGTTTTGGTACCATGAATTTCCTATTAATTTCTGGCCATAGTTGGAGGTGCTAATACTGATCTTGGAATTCTGTGTTAATTCAAGTCCTTCATAGCTTAGACATCACTTCTGTTCATGAACCCAAACAAAGGAGTTGAAATCAGCCAGTTCGTGCCTGGCATGCGCATCTAAGAAGTTGTGTTAGTGCTTACAAGACAGCTATTTATCCAGGACTCAGGACTGCTGTACTGGAATTTTGTTCTTCATTTCTACAACAACCACTGATATTAACTTGAAGCATAGAGCAAGGCTGTGTACCTTGCCTTAATTTTTCTATTAGAGATAACCAAAATCCCATGTGTTCATATTTCTAGGGGATCTGAGGGTTTTTGGGGTTTTTTTATATAATAAAGCTTCACATTTGTAACTTTTAAATTTAGTTATATTAAACTGAGGGCATGCAGATACAGAAATTCAAATGTGTTTTAGGAAGAATAAAATTAGTTGTCTATCAAAGAAATGCATTTGCTGCAGAATAAGAACTTCAGAAATACATATATTCTATTTGAGAGAAGAAGTGACAAACTGGACTTTTAAAACAGGTATTTTATAAACAAAATAATTTAAGACATTAGCTATTTAGTCTGCATAATAAATTGGAAAACACTTGAATTTTATATTTCATTAACATTTCACTTCTTTAACTACCAGAATACCAGAAGAGAGGCACAGCAGTTTTTTCATATTGACATTATTGATATTTCTTAGGCTCTTAAAAAAAAAAAAAAAAAAAAAAAAGGACTGTGATGTTTTGACAAAACAGAACATTAAACTAAAGATCTAGAAATCACTGGTTTAGTTACCTAAATTAAGAATGAATTGCTTATGGCACCAGTTATTGAGCAGCAGGTGTCAGAAAGCCATATAAATTTGCAAATGAAAATTGAGCCACTTAGACCTTCTGGAGTAGGTTTCAGAAGGTTATAAAGATAGGACTAGGCTTTAAATCCTAGATATCATCTTATAAGTGTCTCAATTAAATTACATTTTTCAGAATTACCTAAGCTGAATGCCTAGCAATAGGTGATTTCACACAGTATAACAGACCACTAATACACAAAATAGATGCACAAAAGAACATTTGGCTTGAAAATCTTCCGAAATGAGGCATTTAGAATTGCCCTAGGAACATGCTGCATGAATCTAGCTGCAGCCAACAAGCTGAACTGCATGTGTGATGAATTAATTACTATAATTTCACTTGTAGATAGGATTCAGGGCAGAGCAGGGAGAAGATTATAGACAGACAATCATAGGGCTCAGGAAAAGGTTCTGAGAAAAAAAAATCTTCCCGATCATAAATAGAGCATCAGGAAAGAGGCACTAGAAAGTGTTCCCTTTGAGATGAATGTAGGAAAATCAGGCTGGACCAAGAACAGTTTTTTGTTTACAGTAAACGTGTCATACCTCTCCCATTGGGATATGCCCATATCTTCAGTCTCTTTTAGTCTGTCTTTCCTGTTTATTTCTGTGCTCACGTCAGTGGTGACGCTTCACTGCTCATCTGAGTGCCTCCATCTGCCTATGAACAAGAAATCTTTCTTAAAACATTTAAAGTACATTTCTTATTCTTTTTAGGAGAAATATTAAATTTTATGTAGGCATATATATTTGGTAGAGCTTAAAAATCAGAAGCACCCGTGGCAATCTGAGATCTACAACATTTTCTTTTTCTTTTGTTATTTTTTAACTTGTATGATAACAGGACTGATTTCATTTCACATGGAGTTTTAAACAGCTTAGTAATTCAGCTTTTCTCTAATTTGTTTTGAACTACAAACCTAAAGGAGTAGTAAGACCTTAAATTCATCCTAAAAAAACCCAGAAACAGTTCAGGTCTTGCTGGATAAAAATAAAATACATATGGGATAAATTAGTTGTATGTCCCATTCTGTGATGTTGACAGCTTAAGAGTTTTCTGAGATTAGTGTCCTAAATGCATTAAGAAAAATGTCACTGTACAGGCTTTTGTTTATTTATCTATTATTTCATCTGTAGGGGAAAAAATAAGAGCAGATGAGGATAAATCTGATCATCCTTAAGTCAGCTGATAATGTGCCTGAAGGACATCAAGGAAAACCTGAAGCATTAATAAACTAATGTGTACTGTATGCCCCACTTCATTTATTCAACATATACATTCTTCCAGCACTATGCATTTGTGCATTTATTCACTTTCTATTCAAATATGATTAAGTAAAAGAAGTCTAAAATCTAGATTTTCTTTCTTGTCTCAGAGATTTATTTCTAGAGAAATGTAGCAGTGGCTAATTAACTATTTGCATAATTTCCACTTCCTTTACTAAAAAACTGCATGTAGTATGATTCTTTTTTATTTCAATTTTCTGATCAAAACCATGGATAATCAAAACCATCCAATCTGCCTTTACATGTTACAGACTTAGGTTATTCTTTTGTCTGCTGAGGCAGAATGTAGGACAGGGAAGTAACCAGTCTTCTAATCTGTTCTTTGATTGTATACCGAATTATTACTGAAGAAAAAAGATTATTGATTTGAATGCTTGGATGTGTTTCTGTGCTCTAAACATATGCACACACATGCACACCTATAATTACTCCCTTTCTTTTGTTACGATGCTTTCCTCCTGGTTAAGAATTAACAGAGGCTTCTGACTACTGATTTTTTTAGCTGACTGCACACCCATTTTGACACACAGACACAGTCTGCAGATTACATTATTTTATATATCTTTCAAGAAAATGAGGCCTAAAATTTTCAAGCGGACAATAAATTGTTTAATTTTCATTAATTTTATGACATATGCGGTTTCTGCATTTGTAGCAGCTATAAAACATGTTAACTTCCTAATAAATCCTGAGTAAAGCTCATCTTTCACCTTTTTTCTTTTTTCCTGTTGTTTTTTTCTTTTTTTTTTTTCAATAGGATAGGAAACAGTGCACAAGTTATTACCTAGGGAACAGTTGTTTCTGTCTCCTGTACAGATCCATATCATTCTCAAATTTGCATTCTGATGAAGAAGAAACAAATGTTACTTAAATCCCATGAAGTGTGTTAATTACACTGAGCTCCGTGAAATTATGGGTGAGAGAGCCAAAAAGAATTCTACAATTGCATCATGGGTCTCTTGAGCATATCTTGTCAGATTAATGTCTTTGTCACTCACATGATAACCTTAAAATTGCTATTCTCCCTAAGTAATATTCCTTGAACCTCATTGATAGGGAAAAGCTCACACAAAGCTAACTAACAGATGCAGTTTGTATTGTTTACATAAATAATGCTGGTACTTTTATGAAAATAAATAAAAACTTAATTTCATTAGCAAGTACAGCTTGCTACTTTGACTTAATTATTTTAGACTCTTTCTTCTGTGCTTCTCATTACAAACCATGGTGCAGGTGCCTGAGACAGTACCTCTTCCTAGTATGTCCCCAGAACACAGGCTAAAATCACATAACTACCGAGGACGTAATGCCTTTTTTTCTTTTTTCTTTTTTTCCTCCTACTTCTTTACAAGCCCTAAATAACCACAGCTGACTCATAACTTGAGTCCAAAAGCCACTGTGCTGTGTAGCAGGAACAGAAACAGTCCCAGAAGATTTGACCACATGTATACGTGCGCACAGCTCGGCTCAAGGTTTCATAAAAACAAGTAATAGGGAATATTTGCTGTGCCAGGGCTTGAGGTGCATGCTTCATATTCCCAGCAGGGGACATACTCCACCCTCAGAAAGCTGCAAGCCTTCTCACAAAGTCACAACTATGACTGGCGAAACTCAACCCATTGGAAATCTATATTAGATGTCAGACCCATCTAAGAGACAAATCTAATCCTTTTGGCTAAAAAAATAGCTCACAGCAGTCTGCTGCTCCTAGTTTACTGATATTTGGAAGAATGGTTTGGTTTGGCAATCAATGTCCTAGAGCCACCAAAGACCTTGATATTATCTTTTTTCTTTAAGCTCCTAAAGAGGATTACTGGGAAGAAAAAAAAAAGGCAAGGAAAAAGAAAGAAATTTTGTGATCTTATATAAGTGCTGTCAGTATTTAGGTTCTTCTTCCATAAAAATAAAGCCACTAGTAAAATTTTAATTATTCATAATGCATTGTAAAGAGATGTAAGCTTTACTTTGCTAAATGTGAGAGTGCACAATCAAGTATGCTATGATATATGAAATAGATTTTTAATTTTTTTGTCATATCTATACTTCAGAAATGGTAAGTGATGAGCTCAAAAGATAAGAAAAAATTCACTAAAATTAAAGAAGTATGTAAATTTTCACTGGTTAAGAAAGCAGCCAAAAATGTTTGAAAATAGGAAGGATCCAATTTTCCTCAACATCATACTATAAAATGCTTTTTACCAGTCACATAAAACCAGACTGGCTTTACATGTCAAGTGTAAAACATGACCATTTAGGCTTCTAATTCTGGGAAGGAAAGAGTTATGCTTATGGAAGTCCATCCATCCAGTCTCTGCAAGACTACCAGATCTATAAATAATGGAGAAAGGCCCTCAAGCTAGGAATGCCAAATTTAGTATCGCCTAATGAAAAGATAGGAGTAAAGTCCTGAAATCCCTTTTCAATTAACTTCAACAGAAATGGGGACCTAGATTGAAATCTAGAAGCCATTGGTAGAAGTTTCTTTAACAATATTTATAATCTTTCTACAAATAACTTCTTCAAGATCACAATTAAAATGTCTGTTCTTGCTGTGCATTTAAAACCTGATCTGTTTGTTCAAATCAAGGCTTTTTGAGCTTTGCTTAAAGTCACTGTAAGAAGAGGACACAAATCCTCATCATTACTTTTTAAAATTACTTAAAAGCAACTGACAGCTGAATAAAAGAACGTCTGTAAGGACTTTTGTGGAAGTCTGTCTACAAAGTAGATTGAAAAAGTGTTTTGTTCTAAATCCTAATCTCTTCTGTGGTCTCAAGAAGGCTAACACAAGAAGATTGCCACAGAAATGAGTGATATTTGTCACTAGACATCTGCTAAGGCACAACCACAGTGTACATTCCTTGATGGGTGGCATGTAATGGAGGTTACCGAATCTAATGTTTACCATGAAAATTCAAATCCAGTGTTAGGAGATTTTCTTATTGTAGTTCTTAATGAAAAGCACCTTCTGGAACAGTTATATCAGCAGGCTGACAGGAAATGAGTGGATATCAAGACTTGAAAGCAATAGTTTTTAATCTCTGTGATTCCCAGTTTTACCGTACAGTAAATAAATTACAGTGATGCTGGCAGACAGTGATAGGAAGAACAGAGCACTGAGAATATTTGTGCATAAGCCCAAGACTTGTTATCCTGAAATCACATCAACGCAAATCCTTTCTTTGAGTTCAATCCCACACACTCTGTACATCACTGTGAAAGTAAATTCAGAATTGATACACTACCTGGTTTTAGTGTCTTTTGGAGAGATCAAGCACTGAAGAGCAGAAAAGAGCTTGGGAATAGGTGAGGGACTGCTAAGAAGTTTGTAAGAGTTTAGGGAAAGCGCAAATTACCTCAATGCATGTACCTGACCTTTTGAGTTTTGCCCAACACTACTCAGTGGAAGTAAGTGAAATTATATAACAAAATCTCTATATATCTAACCAATTCATTATTCCTGTCTTCTCTTTTCCACTACAGAAAATATACCATCCATCATGTACCCTCTTATGTGGCTAAGGTTACTTAGACTGGGACCAGCGAGGAAGGCAGGTAAGTTGTTTTCTTTACATCTTTCTTATTCAGGAAACCCTGCATTGAAACTCTGAAATTCCATTCAATTTTTATTTCTGCATCTTATTCTCCAGTTTGATCCTAGCCAACTCTGATTCCCCAGCCATCCCTGATGTGCACCCTCAGCAAATTTGGAGATTATACCAACAACTGTGGTTCTGCTGACATACCTGAAGGGCAAGATGCCATCCAGAGGGACCTGGACAAACTCGAGAAGTGGGCCCACAGGAATGTCATGAGATTCAACCAGGCCAAGTACAAGATGCTGCACCTGGGCTGAGGGATGAACAGATGGAGAGCAGCCCTTCTGAGGACTTGGGGGTGCTGGTGGATGAGAGGCTGGACATGACCCATCCATGGGCACTCACAGCCCAGAAAGTCAAATGTGTCCTGGGCTGCATCTAAAGCAGCGTGGGCAGCAGGGGAGGGAGGGGATTCTGCCCCTCTACTCTGATGAGATCACATCTGCATTCAACTCTGGACCCCTTAGCACAAAAAACCCCTCTTAGCATCTAGAGGAGGGCCACCAAGATGATGAGGGATGGAGCACCTCTCCTATGAGGAAAGGTTCAGAGAACTGAGATTATTCAGTCTGGAGAAGGCTTCTGTTATGACCTAATTGAAGCCTTCCAGCACCTGAAGGAGCCTACAAGAGTGATAGAGACTTCTTATAAGTGCAGGTTATGATAGGACAAGAGGTAATGAATTCAAATTGGAAGAGAGTAGGTTTAGAGTAGACATTAGAAGGAAGTTCATTACTGTGAGGTTGGTGAGGCACCACAACAGGTTGCTGTACAGAGAAGCTGTAGATGCCTCATCCCTGGAAGTGTTCAAAGCCAGGCTGGATGTAGCTCTGAGCAGCCTAGACTAGGGGAAGATGTCCCTGCAGGATCTGGAACTAAATTATCATTAAGGTCCATTCCAACCCAAACCATCTATCATTCTATGATTCTGTGTTAAGATCACTTCTGCCTGTACCCAGAATGACGGCTCACAGACAAGCTGAGACATTTTAAATCACACTTGCCATGAGTTTCTGGTCCTGATCCTTCACTGCACCAGAAACAAAAAACAAATACACTTTTTTGCTGTTAGCATGAGAGGTAAAAAGAGACTGTCCCATGCTTGTGATTATCAGAACTGGTATCTTTAATTTGCTTCTGTACTTTTCTGTCTCCTTTGAAAAGCAATATACTACAAATAAAAATCAAAAACTATGTAAAACCTGTTACATGTTTTTCTACTTACTACCTGTAAATGTCCAGGTGGTCAATAACTGTTCTATTATAAAGAACATCTGAGTAACACAGTGCTGCATTAGTGTATTCCAACAAATTACCCTACATAGGGTTCACCAAATGAATTTTACAGCACAAACTGACAAATGTCCCAAAAACTGATTTTGCAAGCAAGAGGAAAGAAATGTGTGAAAGAAAGCCACAGTACTACAAAATTGCAATCCTTTCCATTTACTCCTTTTTCCTATTACTGCCATGCAAAGAATTCAACCGATCTTCCTTAGTGCTGTAAGTACTAAGAATAGATAAAATATGGAAACAATCATATTCTTCCACATATAGAGATACAACCTTTGAAAGGGATTTGTAGATTAAAAAACATGCAGATGTGGTGTTTAGGGACACGTTTTAGCAGTGGATCTGGCAGTGTCAGGTGAGAGCTAGACTCAATGACTGGAAAGGTCTTTTCCAGCCTTAACAATCCTGTTTTTATACTCATATCTTCTTTTTACAAATAATAAATATATATTTAATTGTAATTATCCTCCATTTCACCTTTGTCTCTTTAAGAATTCTCAAATAAATTTAAAGAGGAAGTGAGGTAGAAAGATTTGGGAAGTGTTTACAGTGTAGATACCTTCTGTTCTAAAATTGCTGCTGATCCAAAGGAACTAATGAAGTACTGTAACTCCACTAGCTCAGTCTGACAGCCATTACTCCCAGCTCTGCAAACACTGCATTAAATCTCTATGTATCCTTGGTGACTGTTATTAGTAGTCTTGGGTGCATTTCACAAGACATTTGGAATTCAGCTAAGAAAATTTTCAATCAAAAACAAGCTATAATAGAGCTAAAGATATCACAATCACTCTCTTTCTCAGAAGAAGAGGGAAAAGAGAAGAAAACAATTCTTTCTGCCTAGAATTGTTTGATTTTGATAACACAAAATTTCTAAAAGAGGAATTCCCATACCAGCATCTTGTCCCTTGACCTCACCTCAACTGCACCAGTGTGCAGTTTTCTTTCATGTTTGGGCATAGGAACTGCATTTCACATAGAATTTTAAATAATACCCAGTACTCAGACCCTTTAGAGCATCCATCTACCTCTTGTAGCACCTTAAGTCTAACATAAAGAAACGGCTTAGACCTTTAGGCCGGTACTCAGTTCTTACCAATCTGATCAACACAAATGTCTCTAAGAAGTCAGGAAGCCTCCAATACATTAATGTTAATATTACTTATATTCTCGTGAAGAAATATCTTGTATGATTGTCTGGCACCCTTTGTTTTAGAGGAAGTCCAGACACTGAATTCTGGTCTCAACTGATGATCTGAAATTGAATGGAATCAATTAATTTTAACAACCCCTGATGTCTGGATCATTCTTAGTTTCTTAGTATTAGTACTGGTCATTAGTATGAATGTCTTTCAAGTAGTACAACCCTGGATAAAAAAAGGTAAATAGAATATACTTGTTTTGTTTTTCAAGACATGTTACCAAAAATTTGCTAGCATTTCATCTAAAATACCACATTTCTGTACCAGCACTCTTACTTCTGATTATGCCAATAGCACCCTTATTTTTATTTTTTTTTAACAATAATGAAACAGGTGTTTTGCTTTTTATTAGTTACTTTGAAATCTCCTGTTAACTGAATTTGTGGTAATAGTATATTTTGGATTTATCTTTATGGTGTTGCTGACTTACTGTATCCAGTTACATATGTGAGGTTGTTCACAAAATTATATTTATTGATATATCTCTGCTGGCTGACAGTATTGTTCAAATTGAATGTCCAAAGTGAGATTCTCAAGAATACACATGGGTTTTTGTTCAACTTCCAGTGAATTCTGGCTAAAAAACTTACATCTCTAGCAGCAGTGTGATTCCCTGGGCTCTGCATCAGGCAGGATTTTCATTGGCAGTGTATGTCTAGACTCAGGGTGAGATGCAGTGGTCCCATTTCTCTGCACAACATATAATGCTGAGCCACAGCTGTTGTGTTAGTCCCTTGAAACTGGTGTGACATCCCCTTATATTTTTTTGTGAGAACCAGTCTCGAGAACCAGTCTTGATTCCTAGCAAAGTAAAAGGATGAACAACATATTTTTTTGTTCTTTACACCTGTATTTTATATCTAAATTCTTCAGCTTGAGATGAGTTCAGCCTATTTTCCCTTATCTTCCCATACAATTGCATATAGTGCTAACAAAACAATGAATTGTAGTTTTCCTCTAAACAAACTTTACCAGTGGCATCTTACACAGGCAAGACATCAGCCCTTCTATCTCTGTCTTGGTCTGCTGATAATTCCAGATAAAACCATTCTGAAAAGCAGTGCTTCTTCTAGGAAACTTCAAGAGAATTTGAAATGAGGCCATTTTTTTTTCAGTTGCTTGAATCTTCAGTTGAAATTAAAGATGAATAACAGCATAGTCTAGTCTGTCTTTGTTTGCACTTTTAAATATATCCATGAACTTAATTCTGGCTCAAATAAGGAGTTTCTGCTTTCCTAGTTGCTTGATACTGGAAGAAGATTTTTTAATAATTTCACTATAAAAGACCCTGGGTTTTTTGCCTTCTATGAGCTCTTTTTATTCCCCTTGATTTAAAACAAAATATTTGGCTAGTCAGAGTGACAGCATAACCCTATGAATCCCACTTATTTTATTCTTTTCCCTTATGGTTTATTCAGGAGCTGGTTCTGCCTCCAGTGAAACATCATCAAAACTCAATTTGACTTCTGGGAAATGGGAATACATTTTTAAGTGGCTATTAATTCCAATGCTGCACATGCAATATAATTTCCAGGACAACAGGAGCACCTTGCAAAACCTACTTCCTCTTATTCATAACATAAAATAAAATAAGGGGGAAAAAATCCATGCTCGGTAACACTGATGTGATTATGAAACACTGCCTGTGACAATAATGACGCATGGATGCATTTGGAATTTGTACTTTAATCTTTTTTCTTCTTAGTAGGGTGCACGTATACACGGAACGAGTATGTGAATCTTCATGAGTGGAGAGTACCAGACATTCCACTTTTGACTTTTGTATGTGAACAGATGTATTCCTTTTATCCCCAGTAGTTTTATTTTTCTAGCTGATTTTGGGCTGCTCCGTTTATTTTTTCTCACTTTTCTTTTTTTTCATGTTAGTGATGGATAGAATTAGATAACTAGAATCCTGCCACTGACACATCTTAAGAATAATTCTCTAGAGAAAAATCAAAGGCAGATGTGAAGAAATGTTACATTTAACTCTGACCAGAGCTCTATGTAAAGAACTGCGGCTAATCAATACTGGCCCTATTAATTCTTATCCTGGACAGATGATCATTGCTTCTGTTCTTTTCCCAGAGCTAAATTACTTTGTAACAGAATAAAAACTTCTCATATGAGTTAGTCCAAAGATATAGGAAAATAGTTTGTTCTACACTGTCAAGTATAGCTCATAGTTTCATAAACTGAATAGAATTTGCTTTTATATTTCATTCCTCATCGACTACAAGCACCGTCAAAGCAGTTTGAAATTCTGAAGTATTGGAAGCAGTGATTGTACAGTGATAGCTCAGAAACGGTAACACAGAAACCTACATACTAGAACCTGTTTTGCTGAGTGATGGAAAAGCTGGGCAACCTTCCTTGTGGGATTCTGCACTTCCACCTGCCTTGCTAACTAGCAGTGGGCTGCAGGTGGTTCATTTAAACATTTCATTGAATGGCACGACACATCCTTTACGCAGCAGTGCCCACATTAGGCACGAGTACGCATGCCAGTGAGCATGACAAAAGAACCATATTAAAGTAAATCTTTAGGTAACTTGAGCTTCAGCTAGTGAACATTGGCATTGCTTCACTGCACCCAACACAACACTGTTGATTTCCACCAGCTGAGGATCCAGTTGTAAGTGTTTTAACACTAAGCCAAGGTTCTTTCACAATTGTCTTAAGTCATTAAGCTTTATACTTATGTGTATGACTCTATCAATTGTATTTGCATAGCTAATTTATCAAGTCCTTAGGAGTTCTGTTCTGTGAAGAGGCAAACGTTTACATAGGATTTCCCTCCTATCTCAGCTCTCATCTAAGCATGGAAGAAAAGTAAGGAAGGGAAACAACATTCAGTTGCAATTTCTTCTTTACCTTTTTTTTTTTTTTAGTTCAGAAATCAAATGTACAGGGAAAAGCAGCACTGAACACACATTTAGAGGAAAAGCATAATATCAGATTCTAGAGCCTACCTTACTATTATTTTTATCTATCCTTTCTTATAAATATTCATCAATGCTGCCAATGCACATTTAGAGGATTGCTTACAACCACAGAATCCAATCATGCCTGTAAGGTATCGTCATGGCATTGCAGTTAGTGGAATTAATGTTCCTCTTGGAAAAAAAAAAAAAAAAAAAAAACCAGACATCTCCGCCCTAAATATTGTGATGATTTGGGTCTATATCTGTCTACCTTTCTCTTAAACAGTGGCTTGTGACCAACCTGCCTCCCTTCTTAACAGCTGGAAGATTACAACAGCAAAGACAACTCTGTCCTAACAACAAAGAGATTTCAAGTAGTACTCAACAGATAAAACAGATATATCCATGCATCTCTCTGAACTTCATCTTTAAAACTAAATTTCATTAGTCTTGTGAGGACAATAAAGAAAGATGCCACTCTCCTGGTATTTTTTGAGGGTGTGATAAGTTTACCTCTTCAACAGGATAAGGACAAAATAAGATGAAAATGTGGATTGAGATAGGAAGATCACCCACTAACTACTACCACAGGCAAAACAGATCAAATGTGCAGAATAAATCTTATTTCCAGTTAAAAATTGAGTGAGAAGCTAACACAAAAACTAAAACAACTTCCTCCCTACTCCCTTCTTCCCAGGTTCAACCTCACTGCTTCATTCTCAACTGCTCTATCCTTTTTTCTCTAACCTGAGCAGTGCAGAAGAATGAGGAGCAGAGGTTGCTCACATTGCTTCATCTTCATCTCTCTTCTCCCAAACACTCTTACCCTGCTCCAGTGTGGGGGCTCTGCCGTGGTCTAGAGTCTTGCAAGAATTTCTCCAGCAGAGGTCCCTCCCACAGACTGCATCTCTTCAAGAGCTGCTCTAGTATGGGTTAGCTACCACGGGGTATGGTCCACCAGGAACCGACTGATCCAGTGTGGGCCACCTTAGGGCTCCATTTCCTACCAGAAAATCTGTTCCAGCGGGGAGTTTTCTTCATAGGATGTCCACATGTTCCTGCATGGGGCTCTCCATAGGCAGCAGTGTGGATATTCCCCTCCAGTCCTCTATGGACTCTAGGGGGACAACCTGATCCACCATGATTACAGAGGAATTTCTGCTCTGGTGCTTGGAGTACCTCTTCCTTCTCCTTTCACCTTGGTGTCTGCAAAGATGCCTCACATGTTTTTCCTCATTCTTCACACCGCTGTGCAGCATTTTGTTCTTTCTTAATACATTTTGTCTGAGGTGCCACCATCTTGGCTTAGGGGACCAGTTGTGCCTTTCAGTGGGTTTATTTGAGCTATCTGAAACTAGCTTTTATCTGAAACAAGGCAGGTTCTGGCCTCTATTGACATAGACCAACCCTACCACCACCACACCAGCAGTACTAAAAGTGAGGCATATAAACCTAATTGAGAAAGCAGATTTGAATTTCAGGAACTAATACATCAATCTTGACAAGGAAAAAAGCAGCAGCTGTCCTTTCTTGTGCAAGACAAGATTTATGAAGAAATTGTATCTACTTGATAACAGAAAATCTTCTTCCAAACCCAATTCCTTGACCACTGTTTATAATTGCTCAAATTATTCAGGAAAATACTTTCCATACTGATGTTAAGATTTGTTCCAGAAAAAAAAAATTAATACTGAACATGACCGAAATTTCCTCATCAAATTTCAGACATCTGCAAACTAGTGACCCACAGCTGAATTTATCCTTACAGACATTCTTTGCAATTCAAGAAAGGAGAGAGGGGCTCTTTTTGAGTGAAATTTTGACCAAATACAGATGGCCACCTAAATGTAGGAAGGCATCTTCCAGTAGAAGTGTTTGTTTATCTCTGACAAAGGTAGTTTAGCTGCCTATCTTTAGTCACACAGATTTCACCTCACGTATTCTATGTTCATGTTTCTAGATATTGAGATACTTAATAAAGACCATGAGCTTGATGTAAGTTTGATGTGTTAAGACATGCTGAGCAAGCGGAACCGCCTCTTCAGTATGAAATGCTGAATTTAGTCATAGGCTGGTGGTAATTAGTAAGCTAGAGTGAGAGAGAATGAAATTCCAGCCTGTGCTCCATAAATACTGCAGAAATTTTATATAAGCAGAATGTTTTTTAAACAGATGAACTTAAGAAGACCTGGTTTGAATATCAAACAGCCTATTGGTTAGCAGATGGCTCTGGTGATAGGGGTTCAGTTCCCTACAGCGGCGAGCAAACTCAGACAAGGTCCTCTAGAGGCATAGGTGCATGCTTTAACCAATATATTTCTGTGCAAAAACTGGAGATGACAATTTCTACCAATAGTTTTCAAGAGGTTCTATCAGACAGACATGATATGAGAAGCCAGATTAATCACTCTCAAATGGGCAATTCAGAGAGGAAGCGATCTTTGTTTTTCTCCTAGTTCCAGCCAGGAAGGGGCACGGCCAGAGCCCAGAGGTTTTTCTATAGCACCTCATATCATTGCTGGGAGCAGGGAGATGGGAATCTCATCCAGGGAGGAGGCATTCCATTCCTGTTGAGCAAGAATGTCAAGGAGATCTGTTCAGTATCTCTGTTGTCTGAGAGGTTTCTATGTGAATTGCTCTCTTTCTTAAATCTTCTGCTGTTAGTATTGCTGCTGTTACAATTCTTTTTCTTATGGCATTGATGTTTCCTGTAAATTGTTCTTATCTTAACCCATACTCTTTGCCTTTTGCGCTTCCAGCCCACTGCAGGGAAGAGGGAATGGGGGAACAAGTGGTGCATGGTTTTAGTGGGAGTACTAAATGGGAGAATACCATTCCTAAACCATGACATTTTTACATTCTGACAGTGCTGAGTCATAAACCAGAGCCTTATCTGTTTAGTGCTCCCTAGATCTAGGCAGTTTTGAGTAGACATTTAAGGTTCTTAAACTACTTTAAAACATAAATGTAGGGATTTCCAGTGTTAGGCAACAGGTCCAATGTAGGCTGGAGATCTTCTAGTTCTTCAACTGGTATTTAAGTTTTTTAGCATATATCTTCTCATTTCTGATATAAAAATGAGTTACAGCTTTTCTGCATCTACATATTATATATATTAAAAAAAGAAAAAAGAAAAAAAATTAAAATTAAAGTGAACAAACTTTGGGAATATAGTATTTCTAGCAAACACAATTTGAGGGTTTGTACCAGAGGAAAGCATACTTGCCTGTCTGGTATGGAACTGTATTTGAATAAAAGAGATCCAAATATGTAATATTGCTATACCCTTTCCTGCAATTAATTTAATTACAGAAGGAAGCATGTGTTGGTCTTCACCTTGTCAATGCACATCACACTGAAGAGGCAAAGACCTGGGTACTATTCTTTGCAGCCTGTGCACTCATGTTCCCTAGGTTACTGCTTCCTTACTTCTTCATGTGGCCAGTAGCTAAGCAGAGCTGTGAGCAGAGACTCAAGAGTGTTTAGCAAGGCATGATAATGTACCATCCTCCGCATGTCAAATGTGGTACATAGCTCAAAGTCTGCCTTATATGTATTGCTTCTGCCGTGGTTATAATTTATAATTTTTTACAGTGCCCAAAAGAGTATTTCCAGGCAAGGAGCAATTCAGCAGCCCGGCAGTTTCATTACTGCAGAGTCAGACTCCTGTGTTCAACACATTTTACCTTGCACTTGCAACACTCTGCAGTTCTCTAGGCAGGATGAATGCTTAGACGTACAAAGGAAATGTGTTACCTTTAAAAAAATTAATTTCCATAATTTCTCACTGTGAACAGACTTAATTCCCATTAAAAAACCTAACAAAAGCTCCTTATCGCTAATGCAAGACAACTTTAACCTCCTATATTAGTAATATCTATAAACTATTTGTTATGTTCTTGCTAGCCAGTCAAGTAAAGGAGCAGGAATGGCATAAAAATGCATGTCAAACTTAAAGTATTTTGGATGCAGAAATCTCTTCATTCCCTTTTGCAAGCAGGTTTTCCCCTTGAAGTTGGAACCACAGTTATTCAGCAGATTCCAAAGTCTTTATAACTGTAGAAACTTCCACTTTCTATTCTGAGTTTGCATTGCTTTGTTTGAAGATTTCGTTTTGTACTTATTTTAAAACCTTTCCCCTTATTTTTGTAAATTTTTATTGGTGGCATCTTCAAAAACTATGCTCTCCCGAGCTGCCCTTTCCAGTGTTCTAAATATAAATATAGAAACAAAGAAACATGTATTAATAAATAAAGAAGCACAGGTGTGCCTTGAAGACAGTAAGTTTTTTAAAGTCCTTCCTGAATTCTTGAATCATTATCTCTGCATAATTTATACTATGTTACCATGTGCAAACACTGAACCTGGGCCACAAAGAAGAGATGTGACTTGGTTCAAAACATAGACCTTATATTTTTGCAGCAGAGGTCATAAGCTACTTATTAATTTTTTTTTTTTTGCCCGTATTTTCTAATCAACAGAGAATGAAAGAAATGCAGAATATATGCAGTTCATTATTGCCTTTCTACCTCTCTTGCTCGGAGGCAGAGATGCTGGCAGTATACTGGTTGAACACTGAGTCCTCTTCAATGTCATTATTGTCCCATGAGTTTAAGACTTTCTTTATGAAGTAAAAATGAGGAGGGGAAAAAAACAGGGTTAAGAACCTGACAGATTCATGTACTGAAGGAAAACAAAAGGAAAATGGGTTCTTTTTGTTAATTGCATTGACTAAAAGCACAGCACAGTACACAGCCTTGTCCTGAGAGCAGGTATGTTTTATGAAGACATATTTTAGTAAACAGATTCAGAAAAATGACAGAAAAAAAAGAGTCCTTTGATTTCAAAATAGCTTTACTTTGCTTCCAATGCAGAGAATTCACAGGGCATAATATGTGAACTTTATCCTCCAAAATCATTAAATGAATCAACGTATAGTGAAATTGTAGTATATTTTCCTCTCTCCTGAGTAATATTTCATGGGATTTTTCTCTTTTTCTCCCTTGAAGAACAATGAACCTTTTAAATAGTGTAGTCTCATCGGTGTGATGAGATATCCTTACACAGTTGCTCATTTATTCCTGTCCTCAACAGGGCATTTGGAAACGGCTGTGTCTGACATGGGGTACCCCTGGCCTTTCCTTCCAGAAGTCACTCCTGCAGCATCGCTCCTACTCCCTACAAATCTTACCATGTATAGTTAACATACTGAGCAAGACTGGATTTTTTAAAATTTTTTTTAATTTTTTAAATTTTTTAATTTTTAAAATTTTATTTTAAATTTTGAATAACGGGAGCAAAAAATCATGAAAATACTTGACTTGAAAGAGACAATTTTGCCAGGTTCTCACCGAGGTACTAAAGAGCACTGACATAATGTTTTTCAATGGAAATAATTTTTGCAAAAACATTTAAAAAAAAAATTTACCTATTTTTCTGTTTATCTGGTGTAATTTTAAAGCACTGTAATGATGTTTAGAAATAAAAAGAAAGTCAAAAATATTATTTAAAACTTGAAATTTTTGAGATTTTTAACACTATTGATTTGAAGCACTGCATTTTAGAAATGTGAAAATTAAATCTGTGATTTTTTCACTTTTACTATTTTTATCCCAGACTATATTGGAGTGTAATTTTATAAAGATTTTTTCCCCTCTGCTACATGGAAATGACTCATTCTGTGTTTTTCAGAATAGCTAAAGATTTAAGCATCTGTCTAAAGTCCACATTGTGAAATTGCCTTACAGCTATTGAGAATCATTTCCACCTGAAAGCTGAGAATAATATCTGTGAGGAAACTAGAGACGTTACTACTGAATACAACTCAGTTGCTTAAAATTTTACTTTTGATGAATCAACATTTTCTGTAAGGATTTTTTTTACTCTAAAAATATGTTCAGTTAATTTTGTTTCAGGGCATGTCATGTCATGTCATGTCATGTCATGTCTGCAACTTCATTGGCTTGCTAAAGCTAGTTTTACCCTTTTTAGTGAGGGAAACAGTAATATTTTGACAGTATATGCATAAAGTATCCTGCAAAACAAAACCAAGCCTAGACTAATTTTCTTTTTCAAGTTTTTTCAACAATAGTTTGTGGGCTGGGTGAATGTTTTTGATACCAGCAACGTAAAATCATTTCCACAACTTGCACATTTGAAATTTCTTGTTAACCAGCATAGCCTGAGAACAAATATAAGGGAATGAATATCAGCTTCTGACTTGAAGATGTGATATGAGAAGGGTCAGATATGTATCTTATATTTGTACAAAATATGGGCTTCTATTTCTGCTTCTAAGCTTTTACTTCACTCAATTTAGCTATGTTCATGACCAGTTAGAGTTCATGGTACCAGCATACTCAACTGGTGTATTTTTATTTCTGAAATATCTTTCAAAATCTTGATTGGGTTTCTCGTATAAACCCATTTTTCTTGGCAGAAAAATTTTGTCTCGATTTGTGATTTAGGAAACCCATTCATGTCTATCATCTCACTTTAAAGTTTTTTCTTTATCCTGTGAAATCTTTCTGGATATATTTTGTTTCTCATCCAGCTTTTCTTTATCAGATCCTCTTCTATAGTGTTTATGTCTCCAACACATTAGAATTAAGGACAGAGCAGAATTACATAAAAGAGTATAGGAGCATTCAACTAATTTGTTTAAGCTTTGGAATGCACAGATACATATTTGGGTTCTTTCAGACAGTTTTCACTGTAGTAGCCTGAAGTGCGTGACTAAAAATTATTGACTGTTTTTCAGCCACTATCTCATCTGGGATGGAATAGTAATGAGCACTACAGATTTTCCTAGTAGGCTCACAATATGAATAAGTCATCAACAGTCCACTGCAGGTAGAGCCAAAATACTTTGTCAGGTGGATAGCTTCCTAGATGCAAACCAAATTATTTCATGTGTGGTTAGTTACACAGTATATTTCTTACATTTACTTATATTGCTATGCTGCATTTAGCTGACTAATGGCTCAAGAATTTTATTTGCTAACTTCATCCAGAACACCTGCTCAAAGATTGCAAAAATATAAATAATTTCTATAGAATCCACAAAGGGAAAAAAAAAAAAAAAACAGCAAAACCCCAAACTATTTCAGCTACATAAAATTCAATACTTATTACAAAACACAATGATTTCTTAATAAAATCACTGTAAAGATCTGGCCAGAAGACCAGTCATTAGGGAAACCAGGACATATTGATGTACAACTCTCAGTGACACTTGAGGACAGATTTGCTGAGGTGAAGGTAAGGTTCTGGGGCTGTAGCCAACCCATCAACACGTCCTTGGGCAGCATGCTGAGATGTGACATGGCAGCAACCTTACAGCTGAACAGTTGTGCTGACCATATTGATGCTGGATCCATCCTGATGTTATCAGTGGATAGATACCATGGGATGGTCGGCCTCAGTCAGAATATGATAACATTTAAGTATGTATTTAAGTCTTTGCCTTTTTGACAAGGCAAAATAATAGTTGTGTTCCAATAGAACATCTTGAAAGATATATTAGTAAAAGTTATTATTTGCAATTCTCTAACTGCTTTAAAATATATGCCAAATGAAAAAACTTTATTATTCTCATTTTCAGTCATCTTCAGTCTTCTTCTGTGTGGTAATCTATACTTAAATGTAAACAAATAATTTTATGTCATAATAATTAACAATGGAAAGGAAGACTTTGCCCAGATGTTAGCTTGAACAAAAACATTGATGGGAGTATAGGAAAGAATGGGGAAATTATATAGATTTCTTTAGAAATTAGAATAATTTTTCTTTGAACTTTAGTAGTTTAAAGAAAATATGTACAAAGTACCGTTATGGCACAACCTGCTGTACAAAAAAATGTGTGTCTTTATTCACACACAGGCAATACCACAAAAATATCCCATGTTCAGAAGATAAAATTTTAAAATAATTTATAATAATATAAAATCTTAACTGAAAACTATCTATGTAAAAATGATAAACTGAGCAAACCTAAACCATGAAAGTATCAAATGGACAAATAGAACAAAGGATGTAAGTCCTCTGCATGATCCTCTACTCAATAAACTTAATGCTGTCATAATACTCCATCTGTTTAGAGTGACAACCATGTTAGATTGACACAATTGGAAAATGAAGTGAACCTTATGCAGCCCAGCTGGCATACATTAAAATAGCTGACTTGATCTTAGCTCTTTAATATAAATTAGATAAACTTTGTGATTCATATTGGAGGAAAAGTGTTTTCTTTAAAAGAACTTAAACCCACTGCAGATGGTCTCGTGGAAAGAAGCTGACTTAACCAGTGAACACTTGACATATATCAATATAAAAGAAGTTGTCAAATTTAATGAATGCCTTTAGAAGTGACAGTCATCCCCTCTGACTATAGTCTGGACTCAACCACAAAATAACACATGAAATACCTTCTTTATTGACAGCTTCTGCAAGGAGAGAACACCCAGAGTTCGGTCAGCTGATAGGGAAAATGAGTTTTCTCAGTTTAATTTGAAAATCATGAATGTGACAGTTTTCAATGTGTTTTCAGAATGATGGTAGATTTAAAAGTTAGCTGACATTTATCTGAAATGACCTTTCCAGAGCATTCTCAAAGCCCCAACTTTGCTGATTGTTTCCTTAATGATTCTCCCTATTCTGCACTGTTATAATCCTGTAAAAAGTAAAAACAGACTAGAAAATGTCCCGATCTTGAACTGTATTTGAACAGATAATTCCACTGAACACAAGAGCTTTCCTTATAATCGGAATTATAAAATCAGTCATATAAAATCAGTCCTTCATATTCCAAATACATTTCCATAATAGAAAAATCAAGTTAGAGTCAAAAGCTTCACTACTTTTTACTCTTCTAACCACATTTACTTTTTATTTTGATAGAAGATATCATTGTATCTGTACTGAAGGGAACCCATAACTGAATGCTTATGTGTTGTTATCAATCTAAGTCAAAGAGATACGTCTTGGAGATATTTGCATGGAGGCAATCATAAGACCCAGCTCTAATAATTTAAAAGCATTCCAGCTGATCTGCTCCTCAGGGTTCCACTCCACTCCTTTACATTTTCATTGCTGAGAATTAATCCCTGCTTTGCTTTTTTATTCCTCTAAATAGATAATGAAGGCATTGATAAAATATCACAAAATGGCTAGCTTTTACAAAACACATCCCTAAAGGAGTAAAATAACCTCTTTTGAAAAGGATAGTGGAATTCTGACAAATATACACTGAATAGAAGATTTCTAAAAAATACAATTCAATATTGGACTACTGGGAGCAGAGTCAAACCACATGTATTTGCTTCTAGAAATATACTTTATTATTCATTATTGATATTATAGGACCTCTATATAAAATCTAAAAGCATAGTAAATTTTAAAAAGATTAGTTATAGTACAATGTGGTTTTCAAGTCTTTGAAAAAACTTCTTAGTATATGTAAGCAGCTAGAGAAAAGGATTTCTTCATTTTACTTCTTTTTAACATTTTCCGTCTGTACTTACTTCTCCCAGTCCTAATGCATATATTTTAAACCATTTGATGGCATGTCTCTTTTCACTCAAAATAGTGCAGCCTTCTGAGGAGTATAACTGATAGGGCAGGATGCAGCTGCTTGAACTGTAATCAGTACAAAATGAATTGACCATATTACATTAAATCTTGGTTCATCAGCTTGCATCAGCCCTAAGGTTTTGTCACTGATGTATGAGAAATAATGAAATCTCTTGGATTTTTTGACCCTTTGCTTTCCAGAATTGTAGCATATATCATCAGCTAGGAAGTTTTCATGGTGCTTGCTTTAGGAAGCTCCTTTTAAGTATATTTCTGTCTAAATAAAAATCCTCACTATGGAATATTAGAAATGCATTTTATTTTTTTAATTGAAATTCTTATGGCTTTATTCCATTTTCGTGCTTGAAATTATATATCCAATATGTTGTGTGGTTGTGTTTTGGAATTTAATTTCCTACTGACTAAAGAACTAAACTAGTTGTCAGCCAATTTTCTGAATACCGAAAAGTTAAAAGTTCAAAAGTTAAGACTACTGAACTTCAGGAAGATTTTTATTCAATTGAAACAAAATTCTGGGACTGAATTACAGGTAATTGCATATTAAAATATTTAAAATCCCTGTGAGATTTTAAATACTATGAATAAAATCCACTTATTTTTCTAAGTCTTCCATGTACTTGCATCTAAACACAGACAAAATTATTATCTGACCAGTACCTTCCTTTGTTTTTCTGTTTTAACAAGAATGGAATCCCTTTTAAATCTTTATTTTGGAATCATATAAATACCATAAGAAGTCTTAGAAAGATACTCCACAGTGTTTTCCACTGATTTAGCATGTACTGCGTGTACTGCTAAATCCACTGATTTAGCACATGCTAAGATTACACAGGCTGAAGCACGAGCATACAGAATGTCTCTAACCTGGTTTCAAGACAGCCCATGGCAACTAAGCACACTGTAAACATCAAGTTGCTGCTACATGGCCTACTTATGGGAAGAAGACTTACATATATCTGTATTTTCACATTAGTCTATCTTTAGCTCTCATTTAAGTTTCATAATTAACATTATGCTTTCAGGACTTTCCTTTCAATTTGAAACAAAAAGATGAATAGTAATACAACACTGTCATAATTTAATATTTGCTTAGATACTTAAATTTTCTACTCAATCTAAATTTTATGTCCTGTGATTAAAAAAATGTAACTGCATAAACATGTATGAATTCACAGAATCACGGAATGGGTAAAATTGGAAGAGACCACTGGAGGTCATCTAGTCCAACACCCCTGCTCAAGCAGGTTCTCCAAAACCAAAATATTAATCCTTTTTCATTGGTAGAAATTGAATAGACAGAAGAAGTAAGGGGTGGGGAAATTTTCTGTATTAATCTACTGTGATTTATAAATTTAAGTATAAAGTGATCATCCAGCTCCCTCAGAAAGTGTGCAAGAACTCCAGTTCTGTCTTGCCTTCCATAAACTGAAGCATTATAGAAGCAGTAAATATCATTGTTTCATTGAGTCTACTAACTCAAAGAAATCTAGTATTGGACATGAACATATGTCATGACCAACAAAATTGAAAACAGTTCTAGAACTGTTCTACCTAGAACATAGAATGCATGCCTGTGTGGAACAGAGAAGTTTAAGAAAATTAAAAATTAGGAAAGGGTAGATTAAATAAGCCTGGGTTTAGGTGGAGTGCATCTAGTACTTAGAAACAAAGCAAATGACTGCAATCATTGAGTGGAAACATAAAATGTTTTCAGAACATGAGCTCACCAAAAGGGAAATTTCCCTGGCAACCTAAGCAATGAACCTGTGACATTCATCACTCTGGTTCTTTTTCACATACCACATTGTATTTTTTGAATTAATAAAGTAGGAAAAGTGGGTCACAGAGTGGAACATTTGCACTGAAAGAAATTGTCATGTAAGTAACAGGAGATTATTTGTTGTAGTCTGAGGTCAGCATGCATCTTGCTGAAACAGCTCAAAGTGTTTTATAGATGCTTTTGTACCTGGCATATTTCTATTTTATAATTGTATCCATGTACTACATTGATATAATGATTATTGAACAGCTTTTTTACCTCTAAGCATCATACACCTGTCCAAGGTTTCCACTTACAGGGAATCTTAATTATTCTATGAAATTAACAAAGATCTAAGTTATCTTATCCAGTGAAAGTTCAATAGCACTTGCAAAGCACATCCTGGCAGCATCAATTTGAAAAATTCAAGTAGTGCAAAATCAGCTTCCATCTGTTAGGATAGATAAAGCAGCAGTTAACACACTGAAAAGATTAAGTGGGTATATTGGTATATTGGCCAACATTCAGTAATTACAAGTCCTAAAAAAAAAAAAAAAGGGAAAGAACCATGACAAAGTGAACATAGCCTCCTTAGCTGAGGAATATTTTCTCAGGTCAGGCAGTGTTCAAACGGAAGACTTAAACTAAAGACTCATCTATCTATAAGTTTGCTGGTATCTATTTTGCCAAAAGATATTTTTCCTCATATAGATATAGAATACACAATATTAATTTTAAATAAACACTAAATAGAAAATAAACTGATTACAAATGTTGAATGGCTATATTGATTAAAAGCTAGCAGTCTGAACTACACTTTAGTGTATAGAGAATATAAATCTGAAGCTTTCACATTGTTTCTAATACAGAACTCTTGGAAGCTGAATTTTAGCCATGTGGTAAGTCTCCATCACGGTAATAAGGTAAGATAGGTCAGACCTGCATGAGGCAAACCTACAAAGTAGGTTTTTTTTAGCTAGAAGATAGTCTAAAAGTTCCTGTGACATCAGAAAACTTATATAAGATGTTAAAAATATTAAAATGGAGAGGGAAAAAATGTAGACTGGCACCTCATAAACAGGACGGTGTCTTCTAGTAGATGCAGGACACTACAGCTGTGTCCTAACAAGGCATTTTTGCAGTCTACTATTCCTTAACGATATTTAGCAGGCATGTGCAAGTAAAGGGAGTCTCTGAATATTTATATTATTCTGGGTTATTGACTGACTGTCACTGATAGGAGCTATAAACACACAGTGTGTTTATTAGTGTTATGATGTGCCAACAATATATGTATTTATATGGAGGCATTACAAAATTTTGTACCCTATCTGAATAGAAGTTTTTGAGATCCTAACAGAAGTGAGATACAGACATCAATGAAGTTTGGGATAGAACAAAAGGTCAATTATTTGAACTATAGTGTTTAAAAGGTTGGACATGATGAAAACTTCATCCTTACTTAGAAAGGAACTTAAATAAGAACTTTGGGCCAAAGATGTTATACAGATGTCTTTGGCCCAATGCAATATAAGTAATTTGCTTTATGAAATACTAATTAAAAAGCAATAGTAATATTGGATATCTTGGAGAATATTTCTCTTGCTAGATTAATTCATTACAACTTGAAGCTGTTGTTTTCTTAGCATTCTTAGTTCAGAAACTGGGAGCTTTTTGCTTCTGGGTAATGTTTAGTTAGAATAGAGGGATGATTTCCCTGAAAGCTTGAAACCCAATGGTAAGACTAAAATGCAATGATTTCAAAGGGAATACAGGAAAACCATGACAGCCATCAGACTTGAGTACTATTCATAGTTGTTTGATCATTGTCAAATTTGTCAATAATATCATGAAGAAGAGCTAGAAAGGAGAACTTCAGGAATGAAGATGAAGTTTTGCAGGTTTTAAGGAGAGAAAGCATGCAATTATGGGAAAGAAATGTCAAGGTATCCACTTGAAAGCCAGACTGAAAATAACACGTAAAAATCATTAAAAACAAAGTCTAGAATTTAAAATATTTTATATAAAAATGTGACAGATAAGGGGAAGGAAATGTGTGGCCTTAGTTTCATGTACAAAAGACTAAGACACGAAAATGTCTGAAATACAATTCTGGGTATAAAGCAGGGAAAGAGGAAAGATTACAGCTGTTGAGGCTAAAAGAAAGGATTCTGTCATGACAAACAGTTATTGTGAATGTAAAAAAAAAAAAACAAAACTAACTTAGCCATGAATATATATGCAAAAAGTTATAAATAAGACCTTAAATCAAATGGATCTCTAAAATGTAGCTTTAATTTTGACATAAATATCTCAATGGATGTCCAAGAAGAAGGCAAATGTCTTTCAGTGTCTGATCTGTGTTAATGCAACACATCCTTTTCTATTCATTGCCCCTTATCTCTTTGCCCATGTAAGTTAAGACTCTCCTGGATCCTACAGCTTTACAGCTGGGAGGGTTATTTTTTAATTAATTTCTCAGACCCTAACATAGCACTAGAGTTATTGAAGTTCATAGCACAGCACCACAGATCAACTTCAGTTTGGCAGCTGTGGTTACTGAGTGTTTAGCAGAAAATGCACTGGCAAATTATGCTTTTTTTAGCTACAGAAAAGGACTGGCATACAGACTGCTAGAAAAGTCCTCCCTTCTTTCCCTCATAAAGACATCATAGGAGTGCTTATGTTTCTATGAGAAACATAGAAAAGAGACAAAGGAAACAAGAACTGAACTTTTGTTTTTAAACCACAGCTGTTAGTTGTGACTACTTTAAAATACAGTAAAAAATAAGTTAAACATTATTATTAGCTGAAAACAAAAGAATTAAAACTTTAGAATCTTAATTTGAGTTTGTAAGTTGGAAGAGAACCCAAAGGAAATCTTTGAAGAAGAAGGCTTCTAAAGATGAAAATGTTTCATCTTAAAAGCACTGAAGCATAAGATTTATTGTACAACTTTTGGCTTGGGTGTTTTGTTTTGTTTTTTTGTTTTGTTTTGTTTGGGTTTTTTTTGTTTGTTTTTTGTTTTGTTTTGTGGGTTTTTTTGTTTGCTTTTGTTGTGTTTTTGTTTTCTTTTTTTTTTTTTTTTGAGACGTCATTGAAATATACTATAAATTAGTGATTTTTTTAACTGTTGTTCTGTCAATGAAAACACTATTGAAAGAAAGATGAGTATGGTCAAGTGCTGCTAGGATGAGAAGGGAGTCGCCACCATGTTCTGCACTCCAGGACAGCAGCTAAGGAACTTCTCTGATGGAGAGGAAGAATTACAGATGGAAAAGGGTGAGTCACAAGGAAAACGAAAGTGCAGGAAGTTGATAGAAAATGTATGCAGACAGAAAATTAGAGACAGGAGAAAAAGGTCTGAGGGAGCAGGAGATCAGCCAAGGCTGCAGATGTGAGATTCAATTTAGTTTGAGAACAAAACTGTGTCAGTAGGAAAATGAGAGGACAGATTTACACTGGAAGATGTCAGTCAGGTCACAGGATTTGCTTCACACAGAAAATGTATTCTTGCTTACATATGCAAAATATCTGTTGCTCTGGGTCAAAGTATTTTGCTGGTAGCAGATTATTTTGTAGGAATACAGTAATATTTTGAACATGAGTTTTTGAATTGTCACCACTTTTGGACATTTTTATTTGACTGTGCAGCCTCCCTGTAAGATGTACTGCAGATAGACAGGTCTATTGTACGCTTTATCAATCTACCCTAATGTTTATGGGAAGACAGGAATATTTTAAAATCCTTAGTCTGAAAAACATCAAAGTAGGGATTTAATACTAATAGGCAGTTATAGACTTTTTAGTGGAAAATACAAGTCTCCCTAATTAATCAGTTCCAAAAAACAATACTAAATCAGTTCAAAACTTAAATGGAAATTGATTACACAAAATGTCAAGCAAAATATTAACAGAAATATTTCTGCTGGAGATTATAGAAATTTCTTTAATGGTGAAATTCTCCATGAAATGTCTTCAAAGAAATATTTATTTTTATAAAATATTGGGGTATGTAACAAATTTTGTTGAAATAATTTGAAAAAAGAAAATTCATTTTGGCTGAAAATAGAAATTTTAATTTATTTTTCCATTTAATATTTTTACTTCACTGTAGTTCTCATAGCATTTCTTATTGATGAAAGTTGCAATAAATAATAACAATAATAATAATAATAATAAAAATAATAAATTCCATTTTCTTTAAGGCGTGGGAAGTTTATCCTTTTTTCTCTGTCTTGGTTTCTTAACGCACAAGGCATGTGTGGTCACAGTATGTGGTTATGTCTCTTTTCCCAGTGCAGTCACAGCAGCACTGCAGCCTGTTGGTGAGTTTAAACTGTGTTTCACAAACACCTTGAATGGCCCCGAAGTTGTACAAAAATAGAGTGCAAATACTGTGACTAAAACATTCACAACTTTGCCTCTTGGGATTTTCTTAGTTTCTCATGTAGTTTCTGCAATCTCTGCCAAAATCATTGTAGGATGATGTTTACAGTGAAATGAAAAGGGAACTGTACATGCTCTGAGAAGTCGTTTTCTTCTTGCATACATGATTTCCATGACCACTAAATAAATTTATTATCTTTCACTAATTGAACCTTTTAACACTAATTAAATTATCTTTCCTCTGAATCTTTCCCATCTTGAAGCAAAATGCTTCTCATATCTCCTCAGCTGCATTTCCACACTCTGCCACATTGTTGATCTTTGAAGGAAGCAAAGCAGATCTGCTTGCAGGTTCCTGATTCGCTCCATGCACTGTGCTTAGGTATTTCCTGTCATTCATTTCTCCTACATATCCTAAAGCCCATTTACTTCCTCTATATTAACCTCTCTGTGTTTTTGGATATTTTGTTCCTGTCATTGTTCATATGATGAGACAAAATACTCATCTCCTCCATCTGCCTCTGATCTCTGCAGCCCTAATTGGAGTATTTCAGGTGTAGCCAGAGCACAGTGAAGTCTCCAAGCCCCCTTAGCAGCGTGCAGAAGGAGAGTATTTCACATAGATGCAGCCCTGCAGCACTGATTCCTTTTCCTGACTCCTCCACAGTTCTGATATGACATGTGAGTGGGTCACCTGTGATATGCCTCTTACTGGAAAAGATAGGATGTCTGAAGAAAGAGTGCATTTTAAGGGGCTTTCTATTCATAAGAAAGCAAATAAAGCAAAAAAATTGCAACACTATCATGGCTTTGTTTCTTCTACATCATCAGATTTACCTTCTCCATAGGATGTGTTGCTGTTCCTCGTATGAGGTATGATGAAAATCTTCCTTTTCAGTATGACCTTAAATACCAAGGCAAGAAAGAGTACAGGAGAAAAGTGGCTGATATGAAGAAAGACCTGATGCCCTACTACCTCTGGTATCCAGTCATAAAAGGCCTTGAGATAATTAAGAAGAAAAATAGCCAAGCATCTAATCAGGGACCAGAATTCTCTAGTTTTCTATCTCATGGAGTTCTGTCTCATTTTCTCTTTCTTCTTTTCTTATGAGTATTTCTCAGGAAGGCAAAAGGCCCTGTAAATACATTTTAATGGAGCACTTTTAAAATTACAAAAGTCTAAAAAATTGGAAACAAGAAAATAGGAATGATTATAGTCTAAATGAATCATTGGTAATTATCTTTGGTACTAAACATTTTAAATGGTGAGGCAACTTAAATAAAGTGATAATATGTGCAAAATTCAACTATTTAATTTGATTAAATAGGAATGAAAGGTATGGATGCATTAGTGTATTTTAATATGTTCTTTAAGTTGAAAGCTACTTTTGTCCTTATACCACATCACAGCTCTCAAACAGAATTGATTTCAATCATTAATTGTATGCATCCAAAAAAGTACAGAAAAAAGTATATGATAATGCATTTTGAATTATTTCAGTACTTCAGTCCTTTATTTCCACCATCATCCTCATCCTTATCCACTGACATTTTAATAAAGCTGAGGCAATGCATTTTAAAATTGATCTGTGTGATAATTGCTCCCTCATTTTAATGTCTGTTGTGCTAGTTTTAGGATAAGCTGAAGTTTGCAGATGATGGCTGAGGTGCACCAAGTTGCTGAAAACTCATTGCGATTTATAATTTACCATCAGTCTGGGAAAGTTGAAGAAGAATATGGGAGTCACATCCACAACAGCCATATGGCCCATACAGCTATACCAAATGACACTATGAGTATCAAGTAATTAATGTCTCAAAATGGACATAGTTTAAATGCTTAAATAGCCTCACATTAAAATATCTTTAGCTGTTTAACTCAAAGAATATGAAGATCCTGACACCTATCGACACACACCATTTGCATCGTCTCACAGTCATACATCACTTTCATGAATACTCGAGAGATGTGAGAAGTTGCTGAAACTGTCTGATAGAGCAGTCTGAAGGAAATGCAAAATAAGTGACACCACATTTTCTATTCTTGCTGACTTTTTCATCAAGAAAATGTTTTCTCTCTTGTTCATCATGGTAGCTCACAGTTTTCTCCATTGCCTATTATGCTTAGGAAAGACTGGCCTGCCTGACCTCTGAAGAAAACAATTATACACCCAACAGAAGAGAAAACAAACCTTTTAACTGTCTCCTCTTCCAGCTTATAAGTCAGTGAGTTCAAGGAAACAGAAGCTAGTGTAATTGATTCTTTTCTCAAGACCCTTTCCTTTGTAGGTTTGTCTTTCCCTTAATGCCTAAGATAGGTAAGGAAGATTTTTTTTTCTGTAAAATAACTTCAAGCTCACGCTTGCTATCAAGACAACAGTTTATAAACCTACTGGTTCCAGGAAGATGCCTGTCAGCAAGCCATCCATGAATTTAAAGAGGACGATTGGAAGGGGACTTTGGCCTCTTTGGCCTCCTTTGGACTCTCAGAAGTCATAATGGTTGTGCATATTGGTGCAAAAATGTTCTCCAGTCAACATGACACCAATTCTACCATCTCTGATTATATAAAAAAGAAATGTAGTTCATAGCAGTAAAAATAAACCAATTTATGCTTTTGACATGGGACTTTAAGCAATAGCTGTAAACCAGCGCATAGAATCTTTTTTCCTGCCTCAGTTTGTACGAAGAACCAGAGTAAATTAATCTTGTGATTCTTTCCTGTCTTCATTATCTTTTTCACTTAAGCTGGGCTAATCAACCATGTTCCATGTCAAAATAGGATAATGCAAATCTTCTTTTGAGATACCTGATTATAATGGAGAGGCTTCCTGGTATGTCTCTAGATCACTTCTTGTAGAATCATAGAATATCCTGAGCTGAAAGGGACCACAAGGATCCTCAATTCCATCTCTTACATCTGCACAGTTCAATTCAAGAATCATGCCATGTCCAAACATTGTCCAAACAGAGAAACAGAAGCAAACCTCTTGGTGCAACCAAAAATGTTGTTGCAACAACATTAAGAGGTTGTGAACAGGCAGTAGAAAACTCCATTACTGTGTTCTGTAGTGTCAAATCTTTTTGTGCAGCTGGAGCTCATTGAGGGGGGATGAGAATCATTAAAAGTGGCAAAGAATCCGCATATGCATACACTGGCACTGCCACTTCCCTCATCTCATGAAAGTTGTGAAATATTTCCAAAAGGAAATGACTGCAACAGGCTACCTGCCAGACTGAAGTTTCTTGTCCAAACTAAGGTGAGAGAACCCTGATGTCCGGCTATGTATGTTGTACAGTTGCTTTGATTTAAAGCTGTTTTAGATTTACGATTAGAAAAGATGGTGTTTATACTATGCATTAATATGGATGAAAAGTTTGCTCTATTATGGCAATCTTTCATCTACACAGAATTTTAAATAGCTTATGAGCACGATCACAACATATGCATCAATGCATGGTTAAAAAGATTTTATAAAAGAATATGTGTGTTTTTCCAACACCCACTCCTGACCACCAAAAGACAGTATTCACACACTGCATCTAAATGTGGATAGCATATATGGCTGTACAGCTCTACTGAAAATTATCTGGATATAACCCATAAGTTAAAGCACAGGTATTATTTGGAAGTTTATAGATTTGGTAATTGACTTTCTTAATTTCTGAGTGTTCTATACACTCGTTGCAAATTTCCTCCCTTGTTTTATAAAAACTTGTATATTTATAACATTTGTCATGTTTCAGTGTTTTCTTCCTTACAATTACTATAGATGAACTTTTTAAAACATTCATATCAAAAGCCCCAAGAAATATTCAGTGTTGGGAAAAACAATCTTGTGCTAAAATTTTAGGGTATTTTGTCTTGTTTTCAAGGTGTTGTAAACAGTAACAAAGTAAAAAAATAAAACAAGCCAGTAAATGAGAAATGCATTGGCAGAGACTTTTAAAATAATAAGTACTCAGCAGGGTGTGGGGCTACACTACAGCCTAATAGTTGTTAATCTGAATAAATAATATGTTTTTAATCATCAAGTGGCATTTAATTAACCTGCAATAACTGGCTTATTAATTCTCAATTAAATCATTATTTGAAACACTTAATTTAAATGTGAATGATTATATTTTCTGATACCTCCTATAAGGTATCTCACTATTTGTAATTAATTGTAGTTAAAGTTTGGCATTTGCTCTTCCTCCATGAACATCAAGGACAGGTTTAGAAAGCTTCATGCTGTTTGTTAATTCAAGTAAACCAGAAGAGCAAAAGATGGGGAACTCAGAAAACAAAATGACCCAATTACCATACACTCCAGTAGTGCAATATGATTTATTTACACTTAATCTCACACTTAACAAATGCTCAGGGCCAGATCTTCAGCTAGAGGAAACTGATAATATTGACTTTAATTAACTTATTTGCTAAGATATTACACATTTTGGTTTGTATTTTGGAGTGTTGTTTTGTTTTATTGGGAGTTTTTTATTTGATTTTGGTTAAATATAGGCAATCTGATGAGTTTTGCCCAAAAGACAGAAATAAAAATTATTCCCTGTTCCAAGAAGCTTACGGTCAGGAGTACAGAAAAGAGAGGATAATATTCTGGTCCTGTGGTGGGATTTTCATCCTAGTATAAAAAGAACTTTTATTAATGGTTTGAAAAAAATCAATGACCCATAACTGGGAGTAGAGGAAATTGGGCAGAGGAAAATATGGCACTAATGAGAAAGACTTTGAAGGGTTAGCCAAAAAGGCAGACTTTTACCTATGAAGGATCATCTTCTTGAATATCCTCAGTGCACAAGGACACCTTCAGTGAAGATTCAGAATCTCTTGTTATGAAACATTATTTTGTGGAGCCTACACCCCTCCTTTGATTAAGGAAGATACTTGTGGAGATTACTTTTCCTGGGGTAAGATTCATCTTTGGCTATTTGAGGGAAGCTAAAGAAAGCTGTTTGCAAAGATAAATGCTGGAGTGGTCCAAAATGGAGTTAAACTACATTCCAAGACAATGCACAGCTTTCTTCCATAAACTGCTTAAAGCCCAACCAACATCAACAAACACTGTGTAAAACCTAAGTTCTAAAAAGGTGAGGATATAGTGCAACTTTTAGCAGAGATTCCACTAAAAGAAGTGTATTAAATAGTGTGAGAATGAGCTTGCATAATATAACCTATTTCTTGCATTCACAGGACATGAACTCATCACAAGAATTTATGTTCTATATAAGATGAAGTTAATATTTGCACTCAAACTCCAATTCTTCGTATTTATATTGTATTCATGTGTTATCATAACTTTTGTTTTTCTCAGTTTTTTTATCCTCTTTTTGTCTTTTTTTAATTTTAGTAAATAAAGTAAATTACCTTTTTTACATTTTCCAACCAAGATGTTTTTCAATTTTTTTCCCTGGCAGAATAAGATATTTGCTCCCATCACCACCATTAACATGCCAGAAAATCTCCTAGCTCTAAACTAAAACGACTGCTTTTTTGTTATACAGAAGGGGAAAATGTTAGGAAAATAATAAAGAATTTTAATGGACATGGTAGAACAACCATGATTCAGAAGTTTTCTGCAAAGTCATTTATTGATACAGGAATTAAATAAGACACCAAAAAAAAAAATCCAGTGAAAGCTATGCCCTTCCTCCTTCCCAATTTGTTTCTTTTCCTTCCAGATTCTTTCCCTCCCAGAAGGTGGTGGAGAACTGCAGTATTCAGATTCACTTCAAGACACCACCCTTCCTTCTTAAAAATAGAAGGAAATAGAGGGAAAAAGGGTAAACAGAGATGTCCCTGAGTGTAAGAAGAGGCACCTTTAGTCCTTCTATTTTCACCTAAATCTTTCAATTTTTATTTTTTCTGTATTATTGCAGCAGCCAATACCTATAAAACCTGGGTGTTTTCTTGTTTCTTGCCACTGGAAGCTTTTCCAAGAGCTTCTTACTTTCAGGCACCAGATGCAATCTCTGAATACTAAACTCCCAATCAGAACTACTCAGTTGTCTGAGGTGATGGGGTTAGAGGAGATAAAAAACCTCACCAGTAGAAGCCCGTCTTCTAATTTCCATCAAGGGATACTGTGAAACAAGTTCAGGTATTTTACTACCAGCATATCTCTGCACTAATGTAGCATTTCACAGAGTTTCTGCAATAACTGTCTTTGGGTCTTCTCATAAGAGCCCTATAATAGTCATAAATATTCCTCAGGAGAGCCAGATAGACTCTGAAAGGCATATAATAGCTATCATAAATGAATAATAAAATGTAGAAAGGACAAGCCACCATGAAAATGGCAAATGAATATGATGACGTGTGTGTTGTACATGAGTTAATTGTCTGAGTTTTATATTTACAGAAAATCCCAGCTGTTTTCTGCTGTGCCAGCTATATTTATGGAAAAGGAAACATCCTCTGGAAGGTTAAGACTTTTTGCAGAAAGTATGAAGTAATTACAGAGTGGAAAGCTGCCACCACTATTCTGTGTGTACTTCTTGTGCATTTTCTTAAATTGTTTGCTGCAATGACAAAATCTGGAAGTTACAGTCCAAGCATCATCTTTGTCCTGCCAGATGGTGCAGATAATTCTTACTTCAGCATAAAAAACAAATCAGGGATTTCAAAAGTAAGTTAACACATGTGGATAGCATAATACTGCACTTCAAAGCCTTCCTTTGAGCCTTTTTGAGCCTCCCTTCGCCAGTACTTTGACAGAGTAAGAATATTTGTCAGACGCCAGGTTTCCTTAATGACAATAAAAAATTTGATTACCTTGATTCAAAAGTTGTCCATTGCTTCCTCCATAACTTCATCAACTTCCATCCAACAATGCATGGTATAGCACACCACACAACTTAGGAAGTGGTTCTACTCTGTAAGTAGTCCCAATTAAAATCAAACTCATTGCATTTGCAATGAAGTATTTAGTTTTAATTATGCTGTCATAACCAGGCTTCTTAAGGGGATAATATAGCTTGAAAAGACAGCCAAAACAGATGGCTATATACAGAAAATGTATACAGAAAAGTAGAAAAGGAAGAAAATTCAGATTACATCAGTGTACAGATCTGAGTAGTAAAAGCCTTGAAATCTGAGACCTGAAAGAAGTTAATCTCTTTCTCTATGCAAGGACCAATATAGGAGCTTCTATTTCAAAGCAGCTGTGTATATCAGCATTAAAACACTGACAGGAAAGCACATTGCAGAGTAGAAATACACTATGATTGTGTGCATAGAAAATAAGGGGAAGTTTGGCTAATAGTGGCTCAATATTCTCCAAAAAATGCTTTGCATCCTCAATTTAGTCCTTTTAGATTTTTGCACAAATTAAAACCTAACCTTAAGGCAATTGAATCAGCTCCTAAAGACTGATATATTCCTTTTTCCTCAGCTTTTCATAGTAATCTTAATATGTTTTAGTAAATTGAGAAGATACTGTAATAATTTGAAGTATAGGATGGCTATAGAGTGCAAGCACCACTGTGTATATTGAAGACTGTTCCTTATATGGCTCGCTTAGATTGTGTTATGAGCATGAGGCTCTCTAAATAGACAATGCCACAAAAGGACTGAATGATACAGCCTAGCTCAAATTTTCCTACATGTTTGTACCTGAAGGGGAAGGTCTTGAACTTAGAAAACCTTCTCTTTTGATTATGAGGTTAATTTTCTTCCTGTTCTCCTATTTATGAATATTACTTTCTCTTGAGTATTGTTCATCTTAAAAAATAGGAGTAATTGAAGTCAAATCTGTGTTTAATTATGTGTGTAATTTACTGATATTTAGATATGTTTAACCTCATGCTGTGTTTCTGGCTTGTTTTATGAAATCGAAGGCACAGTTGTACAGAGGTGATTTTTGTTGGATGTGAATTATTTTTTTAATGGTACATTAAGCCCTGGCCCTACACTGATTGCAAGTTACATGAATCTGTTTTGTATACTGAAAATTATGGTTGGTAGCCATTTTGTTTTCTGATACATAGATTTTGGTTTTCCTCTTCAGAATTAAATTTTCCTTTGTTTGACTGACACAGAAGGTAGCAAAGAAACAAAAAAATGAGACAGAGATGGTTTACAGGAACATGTGAGCTAATGATTGCCCCTGATCCTTACTAAATTGCCTGAATCTGTGTCAAGGGAGGTTTTAGATTAGATATCAGGAAAGGGTTCTTCACCCAGAGGGTTGCTGAGCAGCTCCCCAGGGAAGTGGTCACAGCACCAAATCTGACACAGTTCAAGAGTTTGGACAATGCTCTCAGGCACAGGGTGTGACTCTTGGAGTGTTCTGTGCAGGTTCCAGGAGCTGGACTCTGTGATCTTTGTTGGTCCCTTCCAAGTCAGCATACTCTATGATTCTATGATTTAAAGAGAATAACTTAACTTTCTACAGGACATTCAGACGGACAGAAATTAATCTCCATAGCAATTCAGAGAAGTTAGTTGAATTTGCATTTACTTGTCTTTTTAAACTGTAAATCCCCAGCTCCTGATATCATCTCCTCTAGCACTAAAAAAGCATAATTACACAAGCTGCACTTTTCTTGTTCTAATTCCGTTCGCTGGAATACAGCCTACCAAAATGTTATAATTTGACCTGTAAAAAGTAAAGTTTTAAGTTAGATGCCTGTAAGGCATACTTGATTTTCAAGGAAAACAAGAGCTTTTCTACATCAGGATTGCCAAGGGTAAATAAAAGATACAGGAGAAAGCCATGAGGCTTCCATATAAGGCAGTATTTGTCAGCTCTTCTGACTACATTGTTTAGAACCATGTGAAACCTCCAGTTGTAGGGTGAAGATTAGCAGAGAGAGTCTGATGCTGTTTGCTTGCTCTGCATTTTTGTATGCTGGTGAAATCAAGGGCTGCATAATTAGACCAATTTAGCACGGGTATAAAATCTGTAATATTGAGTGTCTATATACCCTGATTCAATGGGAGAAAATCTATAAGGAGAAAATACAACTACTAACATGCTTGAAAATTACTAGACAATAGTATTTGAAACTCTTAGTCAATACCTTATAACATATCAGGAAGTTTTATTCAGGTATCTAGGATCAACATTTCAAAAGTCAAAACCCCAAGCATAGGTATTTAAATTCATATTTAGCTTTTAGGCTTACTGTGCATCAAAGAATTCATATTTAGGTAATTTAGATTCTAGACAAAATGATCATAAAACTAAAACATACTTATTACTCTAACAGTCTTTCTCTGCTTTCATAATTATTGTTATCCATCTGCAGACATGCTCTTCTATTTTGGGTATTATGGTTAAATAATATAAAACTACATTATTACTTATGTTCAGAATGATAAGTAGATGGAATCTGTTCTTTTTTTAAACTTTTCAGAAATGTCTGTGTAATTTGGAGAGGACAGTTTGTGAAGAAATAGACGCTTGGAGATCACAAAGGCACAATCCATATGTCTGGATTGTATTATGATGTAGAGCACAAATGTATTCTTTCTACTAAATAAATTAATCTGTGTCATTTCTATCAGGGAAGGACAAAGTATATCCAGTTTTTATTAAATATTTAAAATATACGTAGAAATTTTATTTTGAAATAAAATAATGATATTTACATAATTCTTTTAATAAGCAATAAAATAACAAAAAAAGAGTTTGTGTGTATTTGTCTGGATGTTGTCCTTATTTATCTTGACAAAACTCTGCATATGTGAAGCAGATAAATTAGTAGTTTCTGTATCTGGAAAAATCCAGACAGATAGGATTTCAAGAGAGATACCTTGGAGGAATGAGCTTAAAGAAAAATGACTTCATTCACAACTGGCATGTTATGTTAGTTTGTGCACTACAGGACCACTTTTTTTTTTTTATTTCTTTTTTTTTTTTTTTTTTTTTTTTTTTTTTTAGTTCAGGCCCACCAGGCCCACCTGTTTAGTTCAGGAAAGCTACAACTTATCAAATGTATCAGTGAGTGAAAATGACTTCACTTCCTCATATTTTGACATTGATGTCAGTCTATGTAGTGTATAGTCATTTTTGCTCCTTAATTCCCTGTTGTCAAAGGTTTTAAAATTAATGGTAGAACATCCTTCACACTCCAAATGCAAAGAATGAGTCTTTAGTAGGGAAGTATCTTGGAATCTACATTGGCCTGTTTCAAAAACATTCACAGTTTAATGATCTTAAATCTGTTAGGTAAAAAGGTAAATTCTGAAATGGCTTTGGGATGCTCCACCTAAAAAGAAAAAACTCTATTTCTGTGTAATAATCTTGAAATGCTGCATCTACTAGCCACAGATCCAAAATATGATGGCTCTTGCTTTTTCTGGAAACATAATGCTTGGTCATTCTGTTAAAGAGACAGGGTCTCTAAAAAAGAGGTTTCATAGTGAAAAATTTCACACTGGTTTTGTAGTATTAAATTACATACTTTTCTTATTTGACAAGGCAAGAACAACTGAAGCAACACTAATTGCATCTTCAAATTTAAGACCTCACAAATACTAAAACAGATCTTTTTTTTCCCCTCCCCCCCTTTCTTTTTTGTTTTATTTCTGTTTTTTGTTTTTTTGCTTTTTTTGCTTTTTTTTTTTTTTTTATTTTGTCTTGGTTTTTTTTTTGTTTGTTTTTCGTGGTTTTTTTTTGTTGTTTTGGGTTTTTTTTCTTTTGTTTTTTGTGAGGGTGATACAGTTTTCCTTGGCTCTTATTCACCCTGATATCCTGTTTTAGTGGGTTTCATAGTTATGCCTTAGACAGAAGATTACCTGTACTTCTCACTTATTCCAAAACAGGCATATTTTGTGTGCAACGGCAGTCAACAGAGTCCTTTTATTTTTTCTCAAGTGGTATTTTGCAAGACATTTTAGAAGCATATGCATTATTCACATCCTAGATATGTAGATATTTGTCAGACCAGGGAAGGGGAATGCATTTCCAAGGGCTAATTTTTGTCTATAAAGGCTAATTTCCCTAGAGTCCCTAAGAGTCAGTAGAGGAAGCTAGTATGATAGTACCCTCTAGAGAATGGTTCAGAGCAGGAGACTAATTAATCTCAAGGGGGAGGTTGTGCTGGTGTTGGCTGGGACAGAGTTAATTTTCTAACAGTAGCTGGAATTGGGGCTGTTTTGAATTTGTGCTGAAAACAGTGTTTATAATGCAGAAATGTTTTCTTCGTTGTGGAGCAGTGCTTACACAGTGACCAGGCCTTCTCTGTCTCTCACCTCACTCCTCCAGTGAGGCTGGGTGTGCATGAACTTTCTCACTTTTGCCCTTCCTGCTCTTTCCCATGTCCTACCAGAGGTGGGCAGGCAAGTTATGCTTCGTTTCCAGCTGGACCTAAACCACAACAGAGATTACCCACACAAGACTATAGGCAGGCTTGATGAATGGTCATACACCCAGATTATGACAAATGTACAGAAGTCACCTCTCCTTTCTATCATTTATTATCCCACCAAAGACTTTCATCTGCAAAAACGTGCTAATAAGTATTTTTACATTAGTATCACAGACAAAGGAATGGATTGCAATTTGATCTCCAGGGGAATTCCCTACTACTGTGCTGACACCTGTGCTCTGGCTGCATACTTTGGCTGGTTAACATATTTATGCCATGCAGTTACCTTTCCTCCAGATCACTTTTAGAGGGTAATTCACAGCCATGTTCTTAAAGGCTAGTCTAGACCAAACTAGCTGCATCCACAACAAGAACTGGACATGGACTTGGCTTTTATTCCTACATGGTAATCCTTTGGACAAAAGACATATTTCCTGGTTTTGTGGGCTTAAGCTTTTCTCCTGTTGAAAATGTAACTGGTGGTGTGAAGGCTTTGTTGCAGCCTGTCAGAGCTGGATTCTTGTAACCTGAAGTGTGTTGCATGTCCTGGCATCATGGTATATTCAAGGATTTGTGGATCAAGCACACATGCACCAAGTGTTGCATAGAGTGCATGGCAACAAGCCTATGCTTGTCTTAACCCTTCAGCCTTTTGGAAGCTGTCAAGCTATTCCCAGAACCACTTCCAGGTTTTATTTTAAAAGGAACTATTTTTTTCCTCTACAAAAAGAAGTTTAAATAACATCTCTGCAGTAAAATCAAAAGACCAGATATGGCTAGCACATAATTCTGACTATTGTCTGATCTCAATCTTTTTATATTAGCAAAAGGTATTAAAAGCAGACTAATGTCTCGTGCAAAATTGATTTAGCATTGAAACATTGATCAAGATTCTGTTTTATCAAACTAAATAGGAAGAAAATTTGGTCTTATAATCCTGAATGGAAAGGAACTTTCCACACAGCAGTTTCTCCCTTTAATATTGACTCTTCCAAATAAAAAAAATATCCTGATCATTTTAGAGGAACATGTTGTTTTTCTATGAGTGTAAGCAAATTTCATTTACACACATACCAACTCCTCTTTTGCTATACATCCCTCTGGCAAATGAAACCATCACTTATTTGGAGAAATATCTTACAACAGCATCCCAGCAAATTTTCTAGTGAGACACATGCACTCTGCAGAAGAGTTTTTCTGTGATAAGACATAGAGGATGTCTTCAGTTTTATCTAGAGTTAAATTAAAACTACAATATTATTATTTAAATAAGCTCCATGTTTCATTTTGTTGTCACAATGAAAACCATATGCACCAAAAAGCAAAGAGATTTTTTAGCCTCTGGACACAGAGATACGTGAAGAAAATCTAAAGGCATGTAATCTCCAAGAGAAGTCTGACATATAGTTTGCATCAAGACCACACTGAGAGTAAAAAAATATAATTTAGTGGAAAATATTTTATTTGTACTCTGAAATGAAGAAAGCTGGATGAAAGAAAACTTTGCTTCTGTAAAGATCTAATGTGAGGAAGTTTTTGCTCCAGCTGCTTCTACCCGAAAGAAAGGTAGAAAGATTATTAACAAAGCCTTACATCAAATCATATAATTTTAGCTATTCTATAGACATGGAGGTATGTCACCACAGCAATTGTCTCTTCTTTAACAAGAAAGAATGTTACTGAAATGTATATACTTACAAGTTTTGTAGAGACCGCAGCCATTGTCTCCTACACATTTCAATGACATCAGGAGCATGGATCTGAAAAAAGCACTAAGGATTTCATTACCAAGGTACATAGGCATTGCAAGAGCCCAAAAATTTTTCTTAATCCAAAGAATAATACGAGATGTGTATCAATAAACAGGCAGAGGTAATTAACGGTAAGAGAAAAAAATAAACATTTATTGGACATTATTTTTGTAAGTTCCACAAAGACAAGTTGTTTCTTTTTTCTTAGCAAAAAAACCTTAAAGAAACTCACAGTCTGAAAAAATGCAATGTCCTGTCACAGTAATTACTTATTAAGTTCAAGATACATTTCAATCTGCAAGAGATAATGAGGCTTTTTCCATCTTCCAGTACTACTTTCTTAGTATGGGTAAAAGAGGGAAAAAACATACATAATCATTTCAGAAATGAGCAAAAAAACACCGAGGTTTTTAAAACTCTGTTTTCCCAGGCAAGTTTGGAGTCTAAACAGTATGTACACGTAGGAGAGCAAAGCCTTATTTGTGTGGAACTCAGAAAGCATGATGCAAAACTTGCATAGCTCTGTGGCAAAACACAAGTGATTTTTAACTGACATTTCCATCATTTTAAAGAAAGGCACGCCCACAAAAGTATATATGTTTTTTATTTGATATAAAACCTTTATGAAAAAGCATCTGAATATCTTGTTGTGACTGCTGGAATTAACACAGTTTTAGGTCTGTGATTCATACTAGCACAAAGGGGAAATATGTTTTAAAATCTATTTGCGTATGTTCTTTCATAACTGATCTTTAATTTTGCTTGAAACGTAAATCTGGCTTCTTAATTTGCAGCTAAGATGATTATGAAAACCTTTTTCATAAGTGATGAGAAACTCCTTTTCTTTTGCCCAGAAAAATGTCTGGTCATCTTAATTGCAGCTCATCTCTCTCATCTTGTATCTTTTTAAATGTATGTAGAATGTTCCACTTTGCTCTTAGAAGTCAAAAAACTGTTTTTTTCTCTCTAACACTGACTTGATCAGTGATCTTAATCGAATCCCTTAGAACTCAGAGCAGCAAAACACAAACCCACATTTTTTTATTTGAATAGGACTTAATATTTAGCAACCACTTGAGTATTTGCATTCTGTTGGTCTGTGCCTCCCATCTGTGTAAAGAAAGAGAGAATGTTTATACCTTATTTTCTTCCCTCACAGATGTTGCAAGATTTAATCAGTTTGAAGAAAGATGGGGTTTTAATTGCATTGCGGGGAATTGAATGCTTATGATACATGAGAAAAGATACAGTCTGACCAGCAGCAAGACTTGTAGAGAAAAGATTGGGTTGAGGAATTTAAAGTACATCTTTCAAAGACTAGTGAACATAAAAGAAAAGGCAATGTTGCTTCCAGGCTCTTTTTTTTCTTTTTCTTTTTTTTTGTTTTTAAAGTTTCCTTATTTTGTTCGGCATTTGTTTTGAAACTTATTTAAGAAAAAGGAAGTAGTTAAATATCAATATTCCCTAAAGATATCCCCCCTGCTGTTTTTTTTTTTTCCCCTCAATAAGCTCCAGACTTAAGGAATGCCATTAGTATTATTATTCACAAACAAGGGGGATGTAAAGATGAGATACACATAAAATAGTTTCTTTCGTCAAAGAACGTTCCCAGGGCTACTGGTACTCAGAGAAATAATCTTTCTTTTCTTTCTGATGAATTATAAAAAGTAAAAATATTAATAATTAAAGGCAACCCTCCCAACTCCAAACCATAAAATCCAACAAACCAGTAATGAACAAAGGAAAAAAAGCTGTAAGAGTCATTTGGGACTGATTTGGAAATGCTTCCTGATATTTTTAAATGCTAAATCTTTTGTGCATATGTATACATAACACTGATGCCTTGGGGAACTCAGCTGTTGGGATAAGTTTTAATAATCTATTTTTAATACTAAGGGAAGCATTTTTCAGTCTTCCTGCTTCCATCTTGCAGAAACTTGTGCCAATAGGGGTCACGGGTGTCCTTGCAGATGTGACGTTCTAGATACAAACTTTCAGAAGAACAATAGAATTAAATATCTGGAGCAGATGACAGGAAATATTAAGTTTCTTCTCTACAATGTAATTAAAATCCCATATTTCTTCAGAAGGAAAAACACCATTGTATATGACTTATATTTTGATCTTGTTCACCGTTCATAAAATAAAAGTGAACTCCTGAGACAGGTTATCAGGGAGCTTTTATTGAAAGTATTAATGAAAGACATGCTTTTAAAAACTAAAGATGTGGGAAAATGGGTGACTGTAAGTAAAGACTGTATAGACGATGCAGTCCACTGATGAAAACAATACAAAAGGTCAGAAACTGTAACATATACAGACTCACAGTGATTTTAACAGTTTGTTCTTAAGGGAACTATGAAAGAATTTCGATGTTATCAGATTTTACATCTGAAAATTACATTGTTTTTTCAGTAGCAACCCTTGGTACTAAGCAGGAGAACTTGTGAAACCTGCATGTGCTCTTACAGAGTGATTACAGGTCTGTTAAATTCTGTCTTGCTTCCTAAGCTAAATAGAGACTAGACCCAAAATAAATAATTATCTTTGCATTATGAATGTTTAGGTCAGCGTACTAGAGGATTTCACAAAGATAAATCTTATTTCATGGTGCTTGGATTATCATGGCACTATGGCTCTGTTTATGTAGCTCATGAAAAATTGTGGTGTCTGTTCCTAAAAGTAAATAAAGAGGTTTATTTCTAAATCTTCAGTTTGTTCAAGATACCATTGTCTTTTTCACAATGAAAATAAACTAATTTAATGAGTACAGTGCTTTTTTTCCTCCGAGGTGGCATACAGAAAGATCTGCTTTTTCAAATGTGTTTCTTAAATGAAAAATAGTAGCAAAAATAATCCCAAATCACATTCTTAATCTCTTTTCAGGAGGGATTTGACCTTGTCAGCATTTGTTCAAGAAACACAATAGTGTGGGTTCTTAACACTTAAGATTGAAGTTCAGAAATTAAGGCCTACAGGAGACCTATATTTAATATAGGTATGGTCTGGTATATCCTCGTGGGCATTGTCTCACCTGATTCAGCTCAAGCTGGGGATTTGTCACTGCCTTATGTAAAAAAGGCCAAATGACTGCACAATGGATATGCAACAGATGCTGAGCACTGGGTGCAGGCACCTTTGAGATTGGAGATCTAGAGTGTATGTCTCAGGGATCCACACCTTAAAATGTCTCCAGAATTTTTATTTTCTATCTTCCAGATGCCCTATCCAGCAATGCACTGATAGGACTGTTCTCTAGCTCCCAATGTCCTACCCTGCCTGGCCGTGGGCTCCTAGTCCCTGCCCAGTCTTGGCCTGTGCCAAACCCCATGGCAGAGCCTGTTATCTGGTGCTGCTCCAGTGCCCCCAGCTGCCCTGCTCATGGCTGGATGGTTGGATCCAGTTTCAATCCCCTTGGCTACAGCACCCTGGCAATCATTCTGCTTTCCAGTCTCAAAACCTTCCACAGGTTTTGCTTTCAAAACTAAATTTCATTAGTTGCCACATCAACTTTGAGCACTCACAGAATCCTCTCGATGTTCTTACTCAAATGTGTATTTTGGATCTGGCTTCAACTACCTTGGGGTTTTTTACCCCTTTGTTCTTATACTGGTGGGGAGATGAGCCTTTAGAATCTTTTTATCTTTTCCATAAAACCAAGGATTATATATATGCTTATTACATATCTTTCCCCTGTATTTTGCAAATTGAGAGGTTTACTCCCCCTCCATATATTTGATAATTTTTGTTTCTTTCTGAAATTTTCAGTCTTATAAAGTTCTCCTGAGATTGAAACACGAAAAAATATAGAATGCTTAAGATGTCAACAACAGGTTGAAAGAGTGACATAATTATGTTGCCATTTTAATTCCTGATTCCAGCTTCAATATTTCATAACAGGCAATTTTTGGTTTTTGTTTCATTTTATTTTTTAACAATATTGAGCTATGTGGTCTTGGAATGGGTCATAATCCCAACATCCTGAGGGACTATATTTGCTTCTGTTCAGTACTTTCTTAAGATTTAAAAACCCTAAACTTAGATTTGGGAGCATCAAATACCCTATGAAGTGAGGTGAAATATGAAAACTGAAGGACACTGGAACCAATGAATATAATAATGCAGAAAAACACCCTTTTGCTATAATATATAATTTGAATAAAGAACAAATTTAATCTATTCAGAAATTTTTCCAGTAAAATTAAGCTTTACCAGGAAACACCTCTTCATTGCATATAAATGTTTCTCTAAAGGTCTTGAAATCAAGGAATTTCAGTGAGACCAAATACAGGACTCTGACAAAAATCTAACAGAATTCTCATCTTCTGTTAGTGACTGACAATTCAAGGCTTTAAATAGTATTTTAAATATGATGTGTTTTCCCCCTGCGTATGAACCCTAATTATCCATGGTGCCAGGACAGTTTGCTGTGGGAAGGTTTTCAGACTGATCCCTATTGCCGAGCTCCATGTCTAAACAGGGGTCATCATTTGGCTCTGTGGTCAGAGCTTAGCAGTGTTAAGAGTTTTATACTAAAGTCTGGGCTCTCGGGCTTTCCAGGTTTTTTGGCATGGAGATGTTGATCTGGACGATTGTGATAATTTCACGTGGCCAACAGCAGCAGTCGACCTGACAAGAATGTTAATTCCAGCGTAGCAGCTGCTGCAGATCAATGGCATGTGACCACAGGAAGCCCCGCTGGGCAGATTGGCTTTGGCCAAAGATCCGAAGATGTCCCGACTCCTTAGCCAACTCATTCCCCAGCCTTTTGATCCTCCCAAGAATTTAATATTTGCTTAGCAGGTGCAGGTCCAAGCTCATTTATTTTGCTTAATGGGGAGAGACAGAAGAAGGGGAAAATGCCTTTTGTCCTTCTTCAGCATTTCTGTTCATGCAAAATTAAAAAAAAAAAAAAAATTTGGTTTCTGCATGATTTGGTTCAAAACCAAATATAGAAATACAATAATGTAGGTTTTATTACACCAAATAGAGTATCTGAATTTTGGCCAGTTACTGTTCCAACCATTCCCATCTTCCTTGAAACAGGAATGTAGCAGGCTCTGAGGACAAAAGTAGAAGATTGTCTGGTGTCCAGGGTGAATCAACCATTATGGAATGTTAAAAGGGAAATCAAACAGCAAACAAACCTGCTCCCCTCCCACCCAAAAAACAAAACCAAAAGCCCAAACACAACAAAATAAAACAAAAACAACAACAAAAAAAAAAGCAAAACAAAAAAAAAAACAAACACAAAACACCTCTAAAAAGCTTTCAAACTAGGCTTTGACATTGATTCTTAATGTATTCTTTTTATTAAAAATAGACATAAAAGATCTTTGATTGAAAAGCTGTATCCAGAACAATAGCAAGAAAGCAATATAGTTGTTTCACACAGCCATCTGGTCTTCCCAGGGCTTCAGCAGTTAGACCCTGTTAACCCTGATCTAGGTTTATTTCTTTTTGTATTTAACTTTCTGTTGTTGCTGGAAAGTGCTTACACATGCAGTATCAAGCCATTTTGTACAAATCTGTACTAATACTCTTAAAACCACACAGCACTCAGAATCCAGGATTAAGGCTTTAAACCAGATGAAATATATATTGGGATTCCAAACAAGTTTTCTTTCTTTTTATAATGCAAATGTGTTAATGCTCTGACCTCAAAACTGAGAGACCAAAGCCTAGATAACTAGCAAGAATCTGGCAACGCACTGTTCCTCCTGTACAGGCCCTCCAAAAAACAGGACTGCCCCCCCCACCTAAATAACAACAAAGTGGGATATCAAGGACTTATATCACATTAACATTATTTTGCTTCCCTTCTAATCATAACTTGAGGTAAGAGTATTGCAATATGTTCAGCTGTCTGATAAAACAATTTGTAATTTCACAAAGTACAGTATTTTTTAAATCTGTCATTTCTTGAATGAAAATATTGAATAGAAATACTGAAGAATGCTGAGACACTTTTCTGGTCTGCAAGAAGTTCATAATAAATAAACAATTAGTAACAATAAATAGTTCAACAGTAGCTTCTATTTTTTTGTGATTTTTGAGCTGAATGTGTAATTTTTAGTATTTATTTCACTAACATAACAATCTAAATTTTTAAAAAATCACATTATATACTCAAACCCAGCATTACAACGCTACGTAGACTTCTATGCTTAACCAAATAAAATCCAGCATCTTGAATATTAGGCATTCCAGATGCTTAGAAAATGCCCTTTAAATAAAGAGCAATATTGATCTTGTTAATCTTTTTTTAATGTTTTATGTTGTTTTCAAACCCCCCCCCCCAAAAAAAAAAAAAGGAAAAAAATACATGCTATCTATATCTCTAAGTGAAATAAATGTCACATATTTGGTTAAGGACAAGAGAGAATAAAGGCAACACAGAAGTTGTGAAAGGTGCCCTAATTTGATGATTCTTTGTTTCTTACCTGCAGCACAAGTAGCTGCAAGTGTTTTATATGCGTTACAGTACAATGCCATGGAACAAACATACAGTTTCATCTTTTCCTTTTTGAAGGTTTCTCAAATATTTGATCATCAAGTCATGTCAAACCTGTAGAATTGGCATCTTTGGGCTATGGTGCAATCTCTCCTCACTGGGGTTGCAAGAAGAATTCCTCATTGAGTCTATGCTCCGATCTGTCCTGGCAATATCTTTTTATGTAGCCTGCTGGAGATGAAAGAGTGAGCTCTGAGAAAGTTTGCAGATATCACCAAACTGTGGCATGCTCAGAGGTAGTGCTGCTACAGAGGGGCACTAGGCACAGGCTGCAGGAATGAAAATCCTTATGAAACCTTATGAAAATCAAAAAGGACAAATGAAAACTCCTGTCCCTAGAAGGAAGAACTGACTGCACGTCAGGGACTGACCAGCTGGGGAGTAGCTCTTGTGAAAAGGACATGGGGACCTCAGTGGACCAAGTGCTCAGTGTGAGCCAACAGTTTTCTTGGAAAATGGCCAGTAGTTCAAGAGAACTGATTGTTCCCCTCTAAGTATTACCTATTAGATCATATACAGAATACTGAGGCCAGCTTGCTGCTGCAATCTCCCCTTTACCCCAGTCAAGGAAGGACAAGGAAAAGTTCAGCTTCTTCAGCAAGAACGTAGAGCCAGGTTCTTCATAGTGGTGCAGTGTGGAAGGACAAAAGACAAAGGACATAAATTGAGTAGAAAACATATGTTTGAATACTAAATACTGCTTCTGTGGAGAAAAGTTTTTACTATGAACACAATAAAGGGGTGGGACAGTTTCCCAAAGAGACAACAGTTTTTAACCTTGGAGTTTTTCAAGATGAAGCTGGAGAAAGACTTGAGTAGCCTGGTCTGACCTCATAGCTAAAGCAGATTTGATATTGAACTAGAAACTGACTAAGTATCACAGCCCACAGTGTTCTATGATTCTGTGATGCTACTATGATTCTGTGATGCTACTATTTTCTATTTATTTTTTAAAGTTCTTTACTAGTCAGTCTAATTGCCAATTTTTTCCAGTATCCTGCTTCTGACAGGAATCAAAGGAGGCTGCCTACACAGAAGTGGAAGAATATGGCAACTGTAGTAGTAGTTCCAAGAAAGAATTCATGATCAGACTTTGTGCCAGGACTCTCTTTTTGTTAACACTCCACCCATCTGATTGGCCCTTCTACCATAGAAGTTTCCCCTGTTCTTTTGCAGTATCAAATGGTCAAGGAAGGCCTCAAGTTAAGGGCAGAGAAATATATGAGGGCCCAGTTAATCATACTTTCCCTACGTATCCACCACAAATCATTTACAGCAAAGAGGTACTTGTCTCAGTAGTTCTGAGACACTCAGTCTGATCTTCTACGCGCATTCATAAGAGAGCATCTGTATTTGCAGGCAGCTATCAGCTTTCGTATCTATAAAAAATTTTAGATTCTCAATACCACCAAAGCAGTCAAAACTCAATCAAGACAATGTCTGAAAATAATTCGCACATACATCCATCACTTAGGGGAAAGAAACTATTTTTCTACTGCAAAAATGGGATTCAAAGTTCAGTGTTGACTAAGTAAAGTGCAAATCTCAAAACTATAGGTTAATAGTGATAAAATTGACAGCCAGACTTTGCCCTTTAGCCAAATGCACATCTATGAAGATACAGACTTTTTTTTCTTGCAATCTTGCCAGGGAAGGGAAAAAAATACGTTACCAGAATTCAACATGCTGTATGATTTTGTGAATAACCCCTCAAGCTGTCAGTCTTGGTGCCAAAACTACTGTGCGACAGCATTAAGCAACAGGAGCATGGACTCATTTCAAGCCCAGGTGCTGAGCAATTTTAAATGCATGAGCTCCTTGTTGTGAAACAATCATTCCCTCTGAGGCTGTGTCCTCATCACTCCATGAACTGTGCTCATGGTGAATGTGCATTTACTTGTCTTGTAGCTAGTGTTCACATGCAAATTCCCAAGAAAACAGAACTATCTCTTCCTTTCTTTACAGGATGCTGGCCTTGTAAGAAATCGAGCATCATAAAGACTGCTGAACTGGAGGATTCAGCACTTAGGGCAAGAGTAATAAAAGAAAGTTAGAGAGCAGATATTCTCTGATCCATGCACGGCCCATATATTTGTATCAGGTAATGGCAAAAAATACCTCCATATTCAAAAAGAAACTAAGAACACTGACAGCCATAGAAGGCTTAGGAACTTACAGTAATTTATGACCCATTCAAATATGGTTTTCAACACCCAAATGTTTCAATTATTGTGGGATTTTTAATAGAGCTTAGAAGTTAATTTCAGAATGAATTAAGGATGAGCAAGCAGTATACCAACTGTTTCTATAGCAAAGCTCAAATTAATTTTCAATTCTTAAAGCTACATTCATCCATCATGTAGTTCATCTCATCCCGATTCAGTTGTCTAAAAGTGACTTTTCTTCATTAAAGCTGGTTCCCTTTATACCACTGAGGCAAAATAAACAGCTCAATATGAGATAAATCACCTTACAGGGATATTTGTTTCTTTCGACTGTTAAGTGGGAACTAAAACAATGTGCTGAAAATTACACACTTAATCTGTGCTTTCCGAAGTATGTGTTTGACAATTTGTTGACTTAGACTTTGTTTTTCCACCCAACTGCTTTGATGTTTCTGTAAACCATAGGGTTAAAGAGTGAAGTACAGATTTGGGCAGAAAAAAAATGTGGGTCTGCAGGAGCAAGGAATACTTTCAGGTAATATTGTCAACAAATAAGGATTTTTTTCTAACTTTTAAATAGATGTATTAGATGAGATAAAAGCATTCACAGCATCTCACTTAAATGAAGCTGAAAATGCTGCACTTATTTACTTCAGAATTGAAATTTCATTATCTATTCAAAACATCTGTTTTTTATTGTTATGTGAAAATTACCACATAGTGGATTGTGAGAATGCTTTAACAAGCTCTGACAGGAGATCTGTGCCAGACATGGATGCTCATCAGTGAGTCGCGCTTGCATTATGCAGCACAGGGTAGCTACAGTTAGTCCATCCTCAAGTTCAGGGTCATGCTGAGAGAGGAGTCCAGCAAGAGGTTTTTTGTAAACTATACCCTATTGTATTTGGTCTGGCTGAGATGAGTTCATTTTCCCACAGCAGCCTGACACGGCCCGCCTTCTCCACCCCGCTCCGACTCGCCCAGCTAGCTCCTGAAGGCGAGACCAGTGCCGAGAGTGGCCCACTTCCAGGATTCAGGGGAACCCGGAATGTGGGTAGGGCTCTGAACCCTCACGGCCGTACACGCGTCCGGGGAGGAGCAAAGGATCGAGACAGAGTCCTTCTGAGGTTCCGGGGAAGCGGGATTTATTGAGGGAGGGAGGACAGCCGAGATCGGGGGAAGGGAACCGCAGAAGGCAGGGAACACAGGTGTACAGCAACTTAAATAGGGGCCCTCCCCCGAGGGAGGGTACAATACAGCACCAATGGCTACAGTTTGGGGGTGTAACATAAGGCAGGGCTGGTTATACATACAACGAATAGGGGGAAACATAGGCGGGGAAATACATGTAACATCAAATCATATGCTAAGAAGGGGATGACTGATACAGAAGATACTAGAAGGATGGGGGGGGCTAGGAGGGATTGACAGTCTCCGGGGCAGGGACTAGAGTGAGGGACAGGGAAGGTTCTGGAAGGTGGGTTGGGGCTTGGGTTGATTGATCAAGGGAAGGAATTAGGGCAACTGAATTATAACGGGGGGGGTACAAACAATAGAACAAATCATCTAATAACAATAAAATAACGCAATACAATAGCAGCCCTCACAGTGTTGTGCTCTGCATTGGTAGCCAGAAGGGTGTTGATACACACCAATATTTTGGCTCCTGCTGAGCAGCGCTGGCACAGCCTCGCTGCTGTCTCACCAACATTCCCTCAGCATTAAGATGGGGATGGGCAAGATCCTGGGAGGGGACACATCTAGGACAGCTGATCCTTATTAACCAAAGAGATATCCCATACTATAAGATGTCTACTCAGATATAAAAGCTAAAATGAAAGGGTGGAATTCTTTATTTACAGTGTTTGCCTTCTGGAGCAACCACTACATGTGCAGCATCTCAGCTTCTCTGGTAGTGGCCAGACATTGCTTACTGATGGGAAGTAGAGAAAAAAAAAAGATTCTTTTTCTTCCTCTTTGCTTGTGTGCACAGAAACTTTCACTTTTGCTTGAGTAAACCACCTTATCTCAAACTATGCATTGTTTTCCATCTTATTTTCTCTCTCCTGTCCAGCTGAGAAGGCAAGTGATAGAGAGGCTTGGTGGGTACCTGGTGTTCAGCCAAGGTCAATCAAACACATCTATACAGAAATAGAGCAGAGAAATAAAACAGAATGAATTAGTATGTCATGTGTACCATCACAGAGTTCACAAAATAAAAACCAGATGGATTTATAAAAAGGAGATAATATTTCTATTAGATCAAGTGGTATAAAAATGGCAAGCTTTTGGGCATGCTAGCACTCTGCTAGTATTATATTTTTCCAAATATAGGAATTTTTATATATATGCAATATATCTCCATTATTCTTAGCTTTGCTAAAATACATTCAGAGGAATAAAATAATAATGTTGCCAAAACTCAAGTCTTCCCATTACTCACAACAAATACTGTCTTATTATCTAAAATCATAAAACTTTTATAAATAACAACACAGCCCTAGCTCAATGAAAGAAAGTTGTGTCATTAATGTCCAACAAACTATACATGAGACATTGGCAAAACACAGATGAGTGAAAATCTCATATTATTTGTTGCTAATTCATGAAAGAAATGACATCCTCCATCCCAAACCCTACCCTACAAACAAAGAAATTTAAAAAAAAAACAAAAAAGCCAACCAAAAAAAAAAAAAAAACCAAAACCACCAAACAATTTTGAGTCCATTCTATTACTGTTTGCTGACTATCTGAGTATTTTCTCTGGATAACCTTTGGGAGTAAATGGCAACATTTTGGCAGGGGGAGACTGCAGAGGTGGCTTTTGTGAGAAGGGGCTGATTCCAGCAGACCCACTGAAGGACAAAACTGAGCTCCTCTGTCAAAATTGCAGTACTATTGGAAAAATATGAGAAGAGAGGAAGAAAGTGTGAGCAAACAGCCCTGTAGACAGCAAGATAAGGGAAAAGAGGAGGGGAAGAAGGTGCTCCAGGCACAGGAACAGACTTTTTCCCACGTGGAGGACCATGGCAGACCATGGTAGAGCAGATACGGAGCTGCAGCCCATGGTGGACTTCACACCAGAGCAGTGAGACACTGCCTAAATGGAGAGCCCAGTCTGGAGCAGAGGAAAGGGGTGAGGAGGAGCAGCATAGAGGAATCTTACAGCCTGACCCCAACCACTATCCCCCTTCCCACTGTGCTGTTCATGGAGCTTCAGATGGAGGAGGCTTAGAGGAGAGAGAATTTGGGAGTGAAGGAGTGAAGTTCAGCTTTGAAACGAGAGAGAAGGAAGCATTGTTTAAAAAGTTTGCATTTGTTTTCTCACCACACAACTCTACTTTTAATTGGCAATGAATTTAATCATTTTTCTCCAAGCAGAGACTGTTCTGCCCATGACAGTAATTGGTGAATGATTTCCCTTTTCTGCCTTGACCCATAAGCTCTGTCATTCCTATTATCTCCCCCTGTCCTGTGAGGAAGAGGACCAAGTGAGTGGATGAGTGATGTTTCTGGCCGAGGCTAACCCACCACAATAGCTTAGAGCAGGTGAAGACAACATTTAAAAGCCTCACCCAAATTTCCAGATACTGACATGTATTACTAGTCTTACTGCTGAGCAATAGACAAGACTCACTAAGACAGTTTAGAACACAGTTTGTCCTGAAATTACTTGCACAGGAAATTTATAAATTGCCATTATAACAGAATGAATTATTCATCTGCCTGTAACTAGACAAACAGAGCTGGTGAAAATAGGTTAGGTGAGATACAGTAGAACTCTCAGAGGATATTTTGCATAGAATTTACTTTCTTTGTCCAACTACTTTTTCCATTTGTAGTGATAAACATCTATAGTTCCTGATCCTAGGAGAAGCAAGATTTGTTTTTCACGTTACCTATTATAAATCCTGAAATCTCTTATGAAAAAAAAAAATCCTCTATGTGTTTTTCAGTAATTTTAGGAAAGAAACATATTAGATACTTTAACTAACACACCTGGCATTGTACTGACTCAAATCCATTTTCTGGTTCTCAGTAAATCCTCAGTCAGCCTCTTTCTAAGGCTATCTCTATTGCTCTTCAGAAATCTCATCAAAGGACTTTTCTCTCTCTTTTGACTAGGAAAAGGTATTTAAGGTGTTTAAGTCTCTAAATGCTTTAAAAAACCTTAGTCACAGGTGTATTCTTAGAAATAGAGATATCAGCAAGGAGAATAAAAGGAAATTTGTACTATACTGAGACTTCTATATGGAAGTCCAGAGGGGAATCACAAGTTCCATTAAGGATGTTTTCAGAATGCATTACTTTTAAGAGGCACTGTAAAGCTACAGTCACTGATACTGTTCTGTTTGTTGTTTGGTACAATAGTAGTGACTTCTGTGAGCTACTCTTTATAATTTTAATAGTCTCTGTAAATCCTTTTCTAAAGTTATGGTTATTCTACAAATATATTTTTTCAAGTTTTGCTCATATTTTAAAATTTCTTCACTAAGAGAATAAAAAATTTATATGTATTAACCATTACCATTTCAGTATCAGCAAGCTACACCAGAAAACTTTGAAAGAGGAGCCATGTGTAAGTTGTACACATGTAACATATGGTTGCAGAGGGCAATTTTGTCTTCAATGAAGTACCTCAGTTCCTCAGAGCTCATATTTTACAGTAAGAAGTCTTAGCTTTGAAAAAGAAACTACTGCTAAAAAAATCTGGTTTTGGTGTCAAAGGGTGGACTGGTCTAATTGGTGGACCAATTAGATTAGATCAGTTATAGCACCTATGCGATAGAACTCTTAATAAATAATAATAAATAAATAAATAATAACCTGTGAAAAGGAGAAAATATTTTTGTTTGGTTTGGTTGGGTTTTATTTTTTTTTTTTTGGTTGGTTGGTTGGGTTTTTTTTGGTGAGTTTTGTTTTTGGTTTTTTTTTTTTACTTATTTCTAATCATTATGTCCAGCACAGTGTACTATGCGTCCATGGCACTGAAAGAAGCAAAATATTTACTATAAAATATACGGAGAAACTGCACCTACCTATCTTCACTGCATAACAATAAGAAATAATGATCAAACACAAATATTCGTGTCAGAAGACATAGAAGGAAATTTTGAAAGGGATTGTGATGACAATGACTGTAGCTTGAAGCATTCTAAATACAAATGTACACTATTAACCACAATAGAAAGGAAGACATAAAATGCAGGTTGTTACTGAGAGGCTGCCAAAAGACTAAATAAAGAATTTCAGGCTGAATGCTCCTTCCATGAAGTACAGTGGAAACTATAAAATATCAAACATAATATGACAAAAAGCATCTTTCACTACAAAAGCCAAGATCTAATATTTAAAATGGAAAAAGTAAGAATCACCCTTTCAATCTTGATTGGGAAAAAAAGTGTGTTCTTAGTGGTTTAAAATACTACTTTATATTTCATTATTAGAGCTGTAGGAGCTCATCAACTCTTAAGATCAAAGCACAAATTTTTCAGCTTTGACATATCAAGATGGAGATGCAAAATTATGGTGCACAATTTTCCCCATATCTAAATATAGGCTACAACCGTTTTACACCTTACAAGAGGATTTGCAGCAGTTAAATCATTATTGGTTTTAACATCTATAATATCCAGATATTTCTACTTTATTCTCAAGTTACTGTGTAAACATTGTTTTATACTTGAGTCAACCTTTCATTGAAAATGCCATTGCACTATTTTAATTATCTGTAGGTTTAATAGTAACGTTTTCATTGTCCTGAAGATGTTCTTTGATAATAGATACCATTTTCTGTGTTATTCATCTGATTGACTAAATATTTACAGAGGCAATAAAATTAATAAAAAATTAAGAATTATTAACTATTACAATGCTTTAAAATTGGTGGAAATGAGATTTATATGTGGACGCTAAATGAAGCTTTTCGGCTAGAATTGGATCCAGCATTATGTGCATTGTTTTTAGGAAAGATCAAGGGCTATGCAATATGTCTTTAGTACAAATAAACATGATTCCTGTGTCATAATATTTTAAACTTGTTACCTTGATAGACCCAAAACCCACAGACATTTGGAATGATATCACTCAATACTTCTAGCACAGCTGAGCATCTTAAGTCTTATAAATTTGGTCAGACTTAGTTCCATGAAAATGCTTTAGATTTCACTTATATCAATCTGTTTGTACACTACAAATGGATAATATATATGTTTACAGTGTCTGTGGATGATTTCCTAGAAATAAAGTTGCAAGGGTTTGGTGTTACCACACCTAATAGTACTAAATACTGGTGTCCTCTTCATAAGAACTTAGATTTGAAAGATTCACACTTAGATTAAGCCCATCTTTGCTTTTAGAGATAGTTATTAAAAATATCAACATCAATAGTTAGTTGTGTTTTCATGTAAAAAACTAAGTAAGAGGAATAGGAAACAAGGAGGGGGCATCTGCATTTTTCTGTAACTATAAATGTACCTATCACTGCATAATTTATTTTTAAGCATGTAGAAAACTTATTGCTCTAAAATGATATTTGATTTGTGTAAGGGAGTAATTTCATGCAAACATAAATAAACAGGACTATCAGGTTCTTTCTCAGAAGCTAAGATGCCAAGATAATTTTTTCAGAGATTTTTAGACCATAAAAGACACTGATGTGATGGGAGCTTCCTCTGAATATTGGTCATCCATCTTCCTCTGGAAGCAGGAAAATAAATTAAAATTAGGGTCCTAATGTAATAATAGGAGCACATATTGTAGCCCATTGACACATTTCTTCCTTAGAGCTTGGTGAGATGATCAAACTGGCTCATCTCTCTCTTTGTCAGTTATTGTTTCAGAGTCCACTTTGAGCATAAGGAAATATCCAACTTGACACCAGATGAGATTCTATTCCTTCATTTCATATTTCCCTGTGTGATAAGTCCTGACAAAGAAATGGGAGCCAGTATCCAAGGTGTTTTTTCCCAGACATCTATTACTTACCTCCAGAGGGATCTCAGAGAACTCTGTTTCATAACCAATGATTCTGCTAATAACAACTTACACATATGGTGCAGGATATTTCAATCTAATTTTTCACATTTAGAGACATGAACAGAAATCTTAAAAAAAAAATTAAAACTTTTTTAAAAAAAGTTTAAAGTCTCCAAGTATAAGTTTAATTCCATGCTGAAACAAAATTAAGACTTTTAAGCTGTCTACCAAAGGGACCTATTTTCTTAGGTAGAGAGCAATATATCCAAGACAGACTTGCCACCAGCTCTGTGTTCAGATGTTGGTGAGACAAACAGAGGGGAGAAGTTAAACCAGATAAGTATATATGTCTTTTGTGTGTCTTTCACAGACCATTCAAACAGTCAAAGACCAGAGTTATTAAATTCATCTTTTCCAGATTCTTTCTGGCATGCTATCCTAGTTCAGAACCTAAAATATAGATTCATAAAAATTGTATCTTTTACTTGACTTTGAAAGTAAGACCAGAAAGTACCCCTCCAAATAATTTTCATCTCTAAATAATGGTTGCTCATGACTCAACTTCTCATTTCATCTTTTTTTCACATGAAAAGCTATCTTAATGAAATCTTAGTTAGACTAATGAATATTGCTGGGCAAGAGAACCAAAAATGCTGTCAAGTAAATAACAACTGTCTCTCCCAATGAGCACCTGTGTGCAACTTTAAGGCAAATCCTAGAAGATTGGGCATTACATATGTTGTCAGCTTTCTTGAGCTTTTTCAGAGTCTATGTTTAGGTTTTCATTCAAGTTAGTTTAATTCATTCATTCTGATATGCATTCGCAATATAGGAATCAGAGCATGATCTGAGTGAAAGCAAACTAAATGTGATTTACTGGCAAAACACCTGCTGAGGTAAGAAACCTCTTCTTTGAGGGTGTGTTGGAACACGTGTCATTGAGTAGTGTGTGTTCAGCTTTAGATCATTTGCTACAGAGGTCTTACTGCTACTCCTGAGATTCTTGAATTTTCAGATAGGAGATAAGGTTCATAATAAGGTTCTCATCTGAAGAAACTGAGATGCAGCAGCTGCTAATCCTCAGCCTACATGAGGAGGCTGAAAAATACAGTACGAACAGCTGCCTATTTCCTCAGCACAAAGAATAAACACATGCAAATAGTAGTGATGTGCAAACTTCTGCATTGTCTCCACATCACCTACTATGTGCAGATCAGTTTACTTCTGACTCAAGCAAGTTAGAAGTATAACAGACCTATGCAAAAGGATTAAAAATAGACTGAAATAATTTTCAGGCAGAACAAGACAAAAAATAGGAAGTTCTCTGGATCACTCATGCTACTGTTAGTACTCTAACCTGTCAACATATCCAAAAAAACTTTTAACTAATTTGGAAGCTTTAGTAGGTAAACATATCAGCATAGAGCTCAGCCTCAGTAAAAGAATCCTACTTCTCAATTATAGGAGTTTCCCTACGATATCTTTGCATTTCATTTTTCAGAGCTTAGCCAATGTACTCTGAACAACCTCTGTTTCATCTCAGTGTGCTGTAGGCAGGATTTATGTGGTTAGTCTTTTGCTCAGTCTTTTTGATTCTTCAGTTGAATTTACTTGAGAGTTCTTTGTTTATGGGGAAAGATTACTATGGGTAAATAGAGGGATTTTTTACTTAGTACTTATTATTGATATTCAGAATGTTAATCTTATCAGTGAGCAATGTTTTATACACCTCTAACAAAAACACTGCTTATGTATCAGCTGAGATTTCCAATAAAATTTTATCTTATATATGTAGAGATTTATATATAAATTATAGTAAAGTATGTTACTAAAATATAATCCCATTATTGCAAGCAATATGCTACGTATAAACTGTAATTATAAGTCATGATTTATAGCATATAACTATCCTAATTATTTTATATTGAATATTTTAAAGTTATTGCTACTTCAATTTACATTCATTTGACAGCAAAAGGTGTTCCTCAAACTGTATTTCTATTAGAAACAGAGTATTTAGTTTGACTTGCTAAAACTTTATTCTAGACTCTGAATTAGTCGGGGTCTGCTGTGCATTTGTATGCTGACTGCTGGATCTAAGATAATAATAATTGTCATTTTGTGTGAAGATAATCTTGCACAGAAGCTGGAATATTGACTTAAGTACACAACTATCACTACTCCCTGCTGGTCTGTTTATTGAGCCACAGGTCTTGTTTAGAATGCTGTCATTATGGGAAAACATTTTAAAAAATAATATTGTCAAAAGGCTTGTCTACATGATGGATTTTTTCCATGGGTATTGTTGCACCAATAAATGGTATATGTACTTGCTTTTAAACACCCATACAGTTTTGGCTTGGTTTCTAACTGGAGTGAACTCTGAAACAGTGGAAATTCATATTTCCCTAAAGAAGACTTCATTAAGAGACTGAAGTTTTATTCAGAGACCTTCACATCCTTTTTTAATTGTGGGTCCTAGAGTTGCACACAGTATTTATGCTGAGGCTGCACCAATGCTGAGCACAGCAAGAAAATCAACTCATTTGACAGTCTGGTGGTGCTGTGTCTGGTTTTCCCTCTTGGCAGACAGGGCTGACTCACACTGGGTGTACTGTTGACCAGCACCCTTTTCTGTAGGCTCTTTTCAAGACACTCCTCTACCTTGAATTTATGCCCAGCATTACTCCATCCTGGAAGCAGAATCTGGCACTTCATCTTGTTAAATTTAATCCCATTATTTATAGGCCACTACTCCAATCTATCTAGAACCCTCTGCAAGATGTTGCTCTCTGGGAGGATCAAGAGCAGCTCCCATTTGATATCATCAGCAAACCTGCCAGTGGTGCATTCAGCTTCTGCATCCAGACTGTTGGCAATAATATATTAAACAGGACAGGCCCTAGAATTGAACTCAGAGGAACACCACTCATGATCAGTTTCCAGACAGATGTAGCTCCAGTCTCTACAACCCTTTGAGCTCTGCCCTTCAGCCAGTTCTTCACCCAGCATATCATGAACCTGGTCATTCCACAGCTGGATAACTGGTGTGGAAGAATGCTCTGAGGGACAGTTTTAAAAGCCTTACAAAAGTCCAGTAAAATTACTTCCACTGCCTCCCCTTCATCAACTTGATCAGGGACCTTAACAGAGAAGGAAAAGAAGTCCATGAAGACTATCTTGTGGGAGGGACCCAAAGTTCAAGCAGGGGAAGAGCATGAGGAGGAAGGAGCAGCAGAAACAAAGATATGGACTGACCACAAACCCCATTCTCCATTCTACATTATCCAGATGGAGAAGGTAGAAGAGTCATGACTGAAGATGATCCTGGGAATATGAGAGAAAATGTTTTGACTCATTATTGTTCCTTATTATCCTCCTTTGATTAATTGGAAGCAAATTAAATTCATTTCCTCGAGTTGCTCCTGTTTTTTGCTGTGACAGTAAATACTGAGTGGTCTTCCTGTGCTTATTGAAACCAATGAGCTCTTCCTCATATTTTCTTCCTCTGTCATGTTGATGGAGAGGGCGTGATAGAATGATTTGATGGCATCTGGATACTAGCCAAGGTCAAAACACCGCAACATTAAAAAAAAAAAAGAAAAAAGAAAAAAAAGACTTTTCTGATTACCGAGAATGTAGTATAGTATATCTCTAAAGTGTAGTTAAACTTTCCTCACAGACCTGAAGAAAAGTTAATATATCAATCATAGCTGCATGGTTTCTTGAACTTCCTGTTGAGTATCTTAGTACTCATGTAAAAGAGTGGTAGTTATTCAGTACTACATCCTATTTAGTATGAAATGTCCTTTCTGTTTTCCCAATCTAATCCCTTTTCATCTAAATAGCTGAAATTCTAAAAATACAGTGTCTTTATTTTCTCCATAAGTACTGAAATATATTTCCTGTGGCAGGTATTTGCTAGGAAACTAGGCTAAATTCTTCAGTGAGTCATTCTTCACACTCATTTTAGGTCCCAAATTTATGTATGTTCCTCCAAATAGGTTTTTTGGAGGTACTACTCTTGATTCATTTCATAGAGAGAATATTTAGACAAGAGTTTCAAATTACAGGCATAGCTTTCAGATAGGAAGAAAAGGCAGTGGTACCTTTTCTTACGAAAGAAAAAGAATATCGAGATCAAGATAAAGAGGAATGAGATCATTGAGTGACAGTAAAGTTTTTCTTTTGTGTTTTTGCACTTTGACATTAGGAAAAATGAAAGACAATATAAAACTCCTCAACTTTCTTGAAGGTTCTTGAAGCCTATGAAAGTTAAGTTAATTCAATCTTTAAGGGAAAATTTGAATACCACATCTGTCCCTTGTGTATGCTAATGATTTTGACACTTATAAATAAAATGAACAGTGCAGTGCAGAATAATTGCTTATTTCCAAAAACTTCATAAAGATTTTTATTATGTATAGTTACCCTGTGTGCTTGGATGAGTGCTTTAAAGTCTCCCTCAGCAGGCATTGATACAGTAGACCATAGCAGCACTAAAAAAAAACCATTATAGCCTATTATGTCAATGAACTGTGCATGAAGAATTTCCTTGGTAGTATTTATTGGTGCAACACACCATGACAACCGTAGAATGTACGATAATGCATTTGATGGAGGAATCATAACAGTTATATTAAGATCTCACGGAAATTAAATAGCACTGTCCCATGCACTTCAACCAAAATCATAATAGCTCTAAAATGTCTCCTGTGATCACCATGGAGGAAATTGAGAATAATTGTTACTGTGGCAGACTTGATCTTTGAGTATGAGGTTTTTCATTGTACATTCTTTTCAGTAAATGCTAAAAAATATATTTAAGTGTGCAAAAAGTTTTTATTTAAAACTCCACAAACCATAAGACGGATTGTTTTTTCTCTCCGTATTTAACTCATAACATTGCACCTAGAAATATTATAGGGGCCTAAAAAGACTATGTGATCTTATTGACCATGTGTGCAAGAATCCTCCCTAAAAACAAAAGCTGTGCAAAAATAATCCAACAAAAGCCAGGAACTACAGAGCTAAGGCTTCTTATTCCATTCCTAATACATTCTACATGTCTGAGGATTGCATTTGATTTTCTTTGGTTCTGGGCAGACTGGCTAGTAAAACACCAAGGTGATTATGTACGAGACATTGTTTAAGTCTCTCCTTCTTACTCTCTTCATGAGAAGGTGGAGGATAGCGCAGTTTTCATGAAGGAGTTGCTAATTAGCAAAGTGTAAACTTAGCATAACTCTGCAATAAAAACTCCTTCAATATAATCTGTTTTTACAAGAACTAAGACTCAGTGTTCTTTGTCTGCAAAAATGCCTTATATGGAGTTTTTAAAAGTAAATTAGGTTTCCCAAATCACTAGTCACTTCTGAGCTTTCTGAAATCCGTACTGCTGTAGGAAAAAGTGAACAAATACAAAAAGGTCGTATGGTTCTTCCTCATAGCCAGAGCAAGAGCTATTAGAGATGTTATTCTTTATAACAGCTCTTAGAGAAGACTGCTGTAAAGGACAAATTCTGCAGTGAGATTGAAACCTCAGGCTGTTACTTGAAGTTCCTCAAATATACGGAAACAGCACATAAAAAAATTCTGGCCGTATTGGAAGAAACACCAGTGATTTTGTCAAAGTGAACATTTCCTTTCAGAGAATGGGAAAAAAAACCCAATAAACACTAATTGGTATTTGTATTCTACTCATAAAATCCTTTATGTGAAATACTGAGGTAAAATTATTCTTTACCCTTTCTTTGCTTTTGATTTTTAAAAAATATTTTTTATTTTGTGCATGTTGGTACTGTTTGGAGGGTTTTTTTGCATAGACAGCTTGTCTTTTTTTTGTTTGTTTGTTTGTTTTTCCTTCTCAATGAAAATGATATTTCACAGTGAGATCTAGCTTTTCTTCTACTCTAAATTCATTTACATATCTGCAAAGTGAAAAATAATTTCATCGCTTGGTTGGTTAAAATTTGTGAGCAGTTTGTGCATGACTAACCAAAGTCTGAGACAGTGGATAATCAGGGTGAAAATACACTTTAAAAAATAACAATTCACTAACTTTTTTAAAATTATTAATTATACATTGGATAATGGGAAAAGGCTATGAAGCAGCTAAGTGTGTGCAACATATTTTGCAAAATTCACTTCTGCATTCATTTTACTCAAGTTAATCTGGGAATAAATTTATTCCCCAAATTGAAACAACTTCCTTTGATACAGCAAAAGGTTTCTGCATGAAAACCACTGCTGAAAGCCTCTATTTGTTAAGTACAAGACAGTTCCTTGGGAATACAGTGATATGTTTTTTCAATTGGGAGTTGAGAGTTCCCTATAGCCAGGCTTGTAGAAGATGTTCAGCCTCTTTTAAACAGTGGAGTGTAGAAAGGATGCAGTAAAAGAAGAGAAGCATTTTTCAGAACAGAATGCTCTTTCAGAAGTTGTCAAAAAAATAATTGAAGCGACCTCTGTAATTTGATTTAAAAAATAAAGTATTTAGCTATTAACAACTGTTTTGATAACAAACATTCTGAACCAAAATTAAGCCAATCTTTTAATGTAGTTTTTTCTGAGCAAAAGCAACCTATATATAATTCATGGTTTTATTCAAAATATCATCTAGCATTTGAAAGGGTTAAATACAATCCAAAAACTAAAATAAAAAGAAAGTTGTTCTTTCAGGGATGGCCTCTCCTCTACGTTCTTTAATATAAGCCCTAAATGAACTTCTTAAAGAATGACAATAATCCTATGTAGCACCTTTTGTAAAACATTAAATAGGATGAAAATATTATCCTAAAGATTGAAAAATAAAGTAGAAATTACAGTTTAATCATCCCAGTTATAGAGCTTCTACTTGCTTATTTCCACATCCTGCACTTACGGCCTAGCACACCACTGTTTCCTACACTGCGATAATAAAAATAAATATAAAACATATGCAACTGGCAAATGGACTTGGTTTTGGAATACTTACAGCTTTCATGTTGCTCACCAAAGATGTAGGGGAGAAAACAGTTCTGTGCTGTTTGTGACTCCCTAAAGAGTCCTTGTAGAAAATTTAATGCAAATGTTATTCTATTTTTATGTCACATACTGTGCTCATAATAATTGAACAAATTATTGATTTTCAGTAGGGAGATTATTTAAAACACTTATTCTATGCTTTCTGGATCAGTACTAACCATAAGCATGAAGAGCACTCATTTAAAATGTGTACCTTATTATGTCACTCCGAAACTGCTGAGTTTACACTAGCATGCTACTGATATTTGATATCACTTCCCTGGTCCTTATATTTAAAACAATTGAAATATTTATAAGATTTCTACCTATAATTTTACAATAGTGTAGTTTAAAATGACTGTATATATTTCAGGTCATTAAGTGTTTCACCCGTGGAACACACAGCTGCAAAAATTAAAATCATATTACTATCAGAAATGCCAATAACTCATTCTGGGTGGGACAAGGAGGATTCAAAAACTCCCTGGTTATCAGTTTGCACGGAAGAGCAGACAGAGGGGCATATTCCTCCAGATACAGAGGCTCTGACATCCCAAAACACAGAGGATGATGAAGCTTACAAATGACATCCCCTCCTGCATTCCATTTGCCTTGATACCCCCTTTTCCAGCCACATTCACAAACTGACACCTTCCCTTGATTTAGGCCCCTGCAGCCAGCTACACCTCACCTGCACCTGAGGCTCTAAATCCTTCTGACAAAGAAAATTATCATGGCCTGGTCACCCACTCCAAATATATTAACAATGTTTGCTTCTGACTCACAGTATACATTAGTTAAATAAATGATATGCAAGTTGAGCAGTTTGCACAACGATTGCAAAGCTCAGGACACTTGTCAGAGTAATTCTTTTGCTGGTCTATAGTAGTCACACCTCAAAAATGTGAGACAGAATAATTTTGGACTGAAAAATCAGAGGCATTTCTTAGAAATTTTACAGTATAAGTGTGTTATGGTGCATTAGTGGCACAATCAGGAGTACAAAGAAGACACACCTGTTTTATGAGTGAGAATTGATCTCTTCTACTGGTCTTTCCTTCAATTCAATATAAGGACACATCAACGTACATGTAAATGCTACAGAGAATTGTCTTTTGCAAGGAAGTCTGTCTCTAATTCTACCTAATAAAAAAGAAATGCTAGCAAGGGCAATCCTTTGTTAATTCAGTCTGCAACAGGTGGGACCTGTTTTATTTTTGTTGACAACCTCTCTCCACCAAACAAGAATTTATGTGTATAAAAGTGTTTTGAAGCCATATAATGTCTCAAATTAGACTGTAGATGTTGAAATATAACATATTACAATTCCCCACTCTCCAGATTTTCTTTCCTCATGTTCCTATGAAAGGACAGACTCAACACCAGTGAAGGTCATGAGTCACTTATTTCATGTAGTAGTATCTGTCAGGAGAGAATTGTTTCAGATAATTCAGTCTATGTGCATGAAATGTAATCTGTGTGATTTCTGACCAATGAAGTTGAAATTTTGTTGAGAGGTAATTTTTTTTAATGCAGACATTGATATTGCTTCCTATTAATTCTGTTAAGTGATGTGGTAAAAGAGACTCTCCAAAGATTGCTTTGAACCCTTATGTGATCAACACAAAAATATTAGTGGAATATTTCAACTTTTTACCTTATGACTCTTATTATTCATTTGCACATAACTGCAAAAGTGGAGGCCACATTCAAGCTTATCTATTTTGGAATATGCCATTGTGTGATATATTTGATCTCTTTAGTTCTCTACTAAAAACAAACTGTCCATCCTCTGACTTCCAGTCGACTAAAAGCTGCAGCTACATTATTTTTCCATTAAATGATACCACATCTGAATACATTTATAAAAATTTGTCTTTGAAGGATAGCAAAAGCCAGACCCTCACGGCTTTTGTTAGTTGTCACTCGTGGTTTTAACTTTCTCTCTTTCAATGATATAATCTTTATTAAAAGGAAGTTATGGATTATTAACATATGCATATAAATAAAGGGAGGATACAAGTGTTTGGTAAAGGAGTAGTAGCAGCTTTATTCTGTTTTATTCCCACTGAAAACTTGCTATTTGTTCCTGAGATAAGGGATTTCTCTAATTACTGTTAATAAAATGGAAGGAATAAGAGATGTTACCATCTAGATTTTTAAGTAGACTTCTTGTCAGCCTGCAAACGAAAATCAATACCAAAATCAAACGTAACTCTTGTACCAAAATATAACAGTCATTAGTTCACAATCTGTAGCGAAGAAGGCATAGTGAAATTTTCCTGAATGTGTTAAAATTTCTCCAAATGGTTGAATTATCATTTGTATTTCATGTTTTAAGAAGTATTTTTGTTCTTTGTTGAGTGCTCAATGTCATCTTTCCTTTTGTTAGAAAGTAAATTAAATAACTCAAAGAAGCTTTGTGCAGAAATGTTTGCTCCTTTGTTCAGTCCCAGAATGTTGGGAATACAGATAGCCTCCTTTCTTTGCAACAGCAAGTGTAATAGCTTTGACAAGAACATGAGAAGGATAGTTGTGAGCAAAGACAAAATGCAAATAATATGGCTTAGGGCCCGGTTAGGGAACAACTAGCACAAGTGTGAGCTATTATTACCATGTCAAGCTTTGCTGAAGTAATTTCAAGCTCCAAAATATTTATTTTGGAATTGATTTGAAAAAAAGTCTGAAAAGTGAAATAAAATTGGGCTACTTGCCACTACTTTGCTGATAATATGATACACAAAACAGCTCTTTCCTGAATTCAGAAGAGATAGGCTTGAGCTGGTTTTCAGGAGAAATTACAAAATGAGTGCTTTCCCTAATTGGGCAAGACACTAATATCATGAATAGAAAATAGAAATATCTTTATTAAATCATTTTGACTTTTCTTTGTTCTCCTTTGAAATGGCACAAAAACAGCTAAGCATAAAAATCTATAGGAGTTTGTCAAGTAAGCTGCCAGATCCACAAACTGTAGGACTTCAAGGGATTTAGTTCAGACCATAGGAATTTGTGTACTTCTTACCAGCTATTGTCTAAAACCAACAAAATCTGTTTATTTTTCCACTTGTATCCTCTTGAGGTAGAGATGCTGCATGATGGTTGGCCTGGAGCATATCACAATGAATAAGTACAATAGTCAACACTTTTTTTACTTTAGCCTAGCTCATAGTTCAGCTGCCAATCTCTCTAGCCAGTCCCAGGGCTTTATGGACCTGCAAAATTTGCTTAGGCAGCAATTTCAACAAGAAGGAAATGAAAAACCCAGGAAAGAAACAGTGTTTTGTTTAAAAATAGGAGCACAGATCACACTTTAGCAGCACTGAAACCTACTTGGCTGATAACACTGCCAGTACAGAAACAAATAATCATTTTGGGAGATGTGATTTAACTTTACTTCCCTAAACAGCTCCAAAAGAATAATCAGGGAGAATACCTTAGTTACCTTCTTCCTCTTTATCTCTTGCGACAGAAAGCTTTATGGGTTTCTAAGCCATTCCTACTGTCCCCCAGACTTTGTCAGCATTGGTGAGACAGCAGAGGTGGAAGGTACACAGAAGAGTGTTGACAGCTCTGCTTGGCTGTGTTATTTTCCCCTACGTGTAATACCTGTGATGTCGCATTGATATAACTTTCTTTTCGCGGCGCTCCTCCATTTCCTGAGTTATACTGACTGCCCTTCAAAATCACAGCCTGGAGGTAAATCAGCAGTGTCTACTGGGCCTATTTTAAACAAAACTATCAGAAAGATTCCCCATGAAAGCATTCTGCATGGTAACACCCTGCCAAAATTGGGCCATCTTACTCAAGAAACAAGCTTTGTCAAGTCTGACTACATTTCAAGAATGTAGAATTGCAATATTGTCCTCCTTCGTGGCAAATCCTGCTTATCACAATCATCGCTTGGTGAGGTGTTCCACATTCTGTGATCCAACAGCTCAGAACTAATACTGTTTTATTTTAAACTGTAATCTAAATTATAACTGCTTCAGAGATCACTTCAGACTATGATTACAGGTTGCACTACCAAAAATCAGTGATACAGGTGTTAAATTATCATGATAATGGTCTCCTGGTGCAGAGAAACAACCCAGAATAGATTTCAGCTCCATTTTCATAACACTTCGGAATTCTTTTGCATGGAAGTGAGTGAATTCTTCCTGTTTTCAGAAGCATAAACAGCTGGTGACCTCCTCTCTCTCTGCATTATCATACAGCATTTTAACTTTAGTGGAGATTGCAAATAATTATAATAATAATTATATTTATTACAGCACTGCAGAGCTGATTTGGAACTCATCAGGTAATATGAATTACTTTTTAAAATAAAGACTTAGGAAAAATAAGTCAGGAGCATAGTGCTCATTAAATTATCATTTTTTTTCCCTCTTGATATATATAAAAGACCTAGATATGGCTAGTTCAGTAGATAAACAATGAATCTATCTAAACATTAGTTAGATGGCTTTCACAGCTTTTATTTTCTATTGGTTTATCCTAATTACTTTACTATGAGATGGATTTGCATCCAAGACTTACAATTTCCTTCTAGTAACTACAAGTGGAGTTGAAGGTGACTGCTCTGGATCCGGACATACTTACGAGATGAATCTCCTCCACACTGTCAACCTAGCAGCACTTCTAAATGGTAGGCTTGACTGCAAGGTCAATCCAGTGCAGCTGTGGAGAAAGGAGCACTGTTGTGGAACAGCTAAATCCCCACAAAATCAGAAGTACTTACTCTGCACTGGACGGTTTTAGTGGGAAAGGAAGGAGAGAGATAAAGGCTCTTAGTCTGATAAATCCATGTTCAGTGTTAGCTGGCTCCACAATGTTTCAACTGAACTGCTTTCAACACCTGAATAAGTACCATTGCCTGTGCAGAGCACAGCCACCACCATTTTATATGTTCTAGCACATCTCTGCTCTATCCATATGGATGAGTTAAATGTCTCTATGTTAGTTTTCCGGCACTGAGGTGACTGGTGTGGGGACAACCTTAGTTTTTGTGCTATTATCCATACAACAACACTCTTGTTTTCTAAACATGCAAACAACCTGTGATCCTCGCTTGCTCAAATTCCCCAGCCTGGTGAAATAAAAAGGGAATATGGTCAAGTGGCCAAAATTATTTCTGAGAGTTTTCATCAATTTGGTAACAGAGAGAGACAGGGTCTTGGGGTTACTTGCAGGTCTTACTCTCCATGCTCAGACTCCCTTAAGGAGTCCACCTACCCTGACCACAACTTCTGTTTCAGTCCCAGTTGAACTGACAAACTTTTTTACAGTTGCTGCTAGACCTGCTGCTGAGCAAGAACATGAAAAGACATTTTTTTCACCAAAACCTCTCATGAGAATAAGTTCTTACCTTGAAGTCAGACAAATTAATGTATATAATTGCAATATATATAACAACAATGGGATGTAATCCTGTTTCTTATTTTCTTTCAAGAATTCTTTCAAGAATTTTAAAATATATTAACAGCACAAAGAGGTTTACAGATAAATCTGTTACTTGATAAGTCAGTTGCCTCACAAGTCTTTGTCTTTAACACTGATGATGGACACTGAGCCACCTGGAACCTTGTTTTGGAAGACTATGACTAGGGGGACAATAAACTCCAAGATGAATCTGAATTTGTTTGACTTGCTGGTCCACATGGGGCTTCATGGGAGTCATCTAGAGTACTGAAAGATCGTGGTGATGTTATTGCAGGACCTCTCTCTGTTATTTTTCAATGGTCTTCAGAGTCTGCAAATCCCCATGGAATGGAGCTTGGCAAATTTGACAATCTTCAAGAAGTGTAAGAAGGAAGATCTCGGTAATTAGAGGCCTGTCTGTCTCCCTTCAGTGGTAAAATTATGCAGTTACTGACATTTACTGAGAAACACTTGAAAAACAACACAATCTTTGATTATAGCAAGGTTCGTGAGGAGAAAGTCCTGCTTAACAAACTTAATTTCCTTTCGTGACAAAGTGACCCATCTAGTTGATCAAAGGAAGACAGTTGAAGTGTTGTTTTATTTCAGCAAAGCTTTCGATACTCTCATAGAATTTTTCTGTACAAGGTGTCTGTTCAGCTTAAAGAAGAGAAGAGGTGTACTGATCACAGTCAAAAACTTCCTCAAGGTGAGTTGTAGAGGGGGAGCTGCTGATCTCTGTCTGATGAGCAACGATGAGACTTAAGGAAATGGAAGGAAGCTGCACCAGTGGAAGTTCAGATTGGACATTAGGAAAAAGTTCTTCACTGAGAGGGTGGTCAGTCACTGCAACAGGGTCCCCAGGGTCATGGGCCCAAGCCTGACAAAATTCATGGAGTGCCTGGATGACGCTCCTGATCATATGGTTTAGTTTTAAGTATTCCTGCAGGGAGTTGAAATCTATGTTCCTTATAGATCCCTTCCAGTATGAGTTATTCTGAGCCTATGCCTTAGAAACCAATATGGAAACTACATTGATGTTCTAAGACTTAGGTTTTTAAAAGCCTGAAATGTAAAAATGGGTTTCATGCTAACCATGAATTATTATCACAGAATCACAGAATCACTAGGTTGGAAGAGATCTCTTAAGATCATCGAGTCCAACCCATGCCCTGAGACCTCAACTACACTATGGCACCAAGTGCCACACCCAGTCTTTTTAAAAATACATGCAGGGATGGCGATCCCACCACCTCCCCAGGCATACCATTCCAGTACTTTATTATTCTTTCTGTGAAAAACTTTTTCCTAAGCCATTTACTCCAATTTTTCTTTTGCTAGTATGAATGCCTAACAATGTAGTACTGTTTTGTAATACAAATACATTTGAATAGTTGCTATGAAGGTATTCCACTCACTTATATTTGGCACTGAAATTTTAAGTCTCTGTATTATCCGTGAACAAGGTGATGTAATAATACCAGTTTAATTCTTCAGAAGACAGACACAAAATTGAGTGTGTTGCTGTCTGTGGAAGTGTTTATCCAATTTAAGCTTATTCTCACTGAGGTCATTTCAGTCTATTGAATTGCTCATAATGCAGAAGGCAAGAGAGACTTAACAGGGGAAAGAAAGAAGATTAAACAGAAAGAGAAGGATTACTTAAAGAAGATGTTCTGTGGTGAGAAGGAAGCTTTGAGCCATGTAAACTGTGAGGTTTGACTTACAACTCAGCACACTGCACTCATGTATCACATGTACAAATATTGGTACCACTGATTTGGTGCCATCAATGCATTCTGACTTCACAGAACACTCTGTAGTGGAATTTATAATTCAGCTATTTTCAGAATAATAACTAAAGAAGTTTTATCTTTAATTAAGGAACTTCAAAGCACATCTTTTCTTCTAATAGGCAGCACCTGCAACACATGAAAATGATTTGTTGGGATTATTAGATTTTTCTAATGTTACAGAAACAATTGACTGCATCCATATGCACATTTAATGTGTCTTTCAATGAACAAATATATAGAATTTGCAAGGTGATTCATTTATGAAGAAAGAGAGAAAATGTTCAGTAGTACATTATAGACATAGTTAATGATTTCAGAAGAGAGCTACACGAGTGCTGGACAAGATAATAAAGATTGCAGATTTAATGGCTTTGGCCTTCAGAATATTTAACATAAAACCATTTGGTAAAAACTACCTCAACGACATATCTAGATGATACTTTATCTTGAGCTGAATACCCTAATTTTTTCCATTTCTATGAGTATATGTCACAGAATGCTAAATTTTTTCATCCATTTTCTCACACCTGCACAAATAAAATATAGTATTCACAGTTTTTATTCTGTTATAAGGAAAAAAGTTGAGTTTAGTCCAGATTTCTAGATCTAAATCTGTCCAGTGACAACATAAATTATAGCACTTGGAAACAACTGTTGCAGTATATTTCCTCAGACTGCATTCAATGTAAGGGTCTGGTTACTATTAAAGATAACTCACATTTGTAAGAATTTGAAAACAGAGGAACTCCCATGACAGAGAAGACAAATGGAAACAATAGTGTTTTGCGAATTACATAGCATTTACCATCCCATGCACCTAAGGGCCATTAAAATTCACATTAAAACTTAAATAAAGTTTCTATGAAGTAAATAGTTTTATTATTCCTACTTTACAAATGACAAAAGTGAGGCCCAAAAAGAACAATTAATTTTCTGAATGACATATACTAATTACTTCAGGAAATCCCTACAGACCTATAGTTTGAATCTTGTTTAAACACTTTGAGAAATAAATATCACATGCTTCCTTTCATTAAATTGCACCTTGTGTTATTGTTGTTGCTGCTGATGCTATTAGAAGGAAAGTTTATTGGTGTAAAAGTAAGGTTTTCTCAATTATAAATCAAAAATTCTCCAGAGAATCAACAATGATAAAACTGAAGTCTTGGCACAGGACTGAAACCCCTGAAGCTATTTCCAAACCTTCAGGAAATTATAGCATACTATTTGTTCCATCCTGTAATAAAATACGAGCCTAACACGTAGGAATAAAAGCCATAGATTATAACTTAATTTCCATTTTCCCAAATATTCTTATGGGTCATCCAGCAAATGGTTGGAAGCTAAGTTAAAAATTCCTGAAGGACAGTACAGTTTAGCAAGGAGAGGAAAAACAGAAGTGGAAAAAGTAAAACTTGCAATCAATTTCTCACCTTAAGGGAAGGATGCTAGTGGCCAGAAGCACTGCTCAGAGAAAAAGTGATCTGCTACACAATATTCTGTGCACCCTTCTGTGCACTCTTTGTTTGCAGTGAGTGGGAAAGATTAGGAATTGATCCTATAAATCAACAACAGTGACTCAGAAATTGCAGCAACCTTGCAGACCGATGCTTTCTGGGATCTTAGCTCACTCCTCCAAGAGTAAGCATTGGCATTTCAGTGAAATATTAGATAAAGTCTTGCTTTCTGTAGAAAGACCATCACAAGTTAAAGATAGACAGAATGTGAGCAAGCCCTGTGCAAGTTCCCAGTGCAAGCTTGCCAACGTGGCTTATTCCTGATTAGTAAAAGTTTGCATTTCAGCTCTTCTCACCAATGTAAATTGCTGGATAACCTCTGTCACTCCAAAGAAAAGCAATATTTAATCTATTAACTCTGCTTACTTTCTGGTCATCTCCAGCAAAGAAGTTAGTTAGAAGTTCCATCAAAGTCTTAGTACTGGCATTAAGCGAATTCTCACATGGAATCGCATAGATATCACATATAATAAATATGCTCTAAGTTGGGCTGTATTTGAACGACAAATAAAAGTATAACTTTTTTTTTTTGAGGGCCTTCTGTTGTCTCTGAATGCAACAGCATATAGAAGAGAAGATGTTATTCACTTCATAAAATAAATATTTAAGTATCCGATGTATTTAAGAGACTATTAGGCATCAAAAGTGTCTGAGAATGAACTTTCAAAAATACAAGAAGGGCATGTTATGGCTTTTTTCTTTTCCTGGTGCAAAACCTGGTGAGGTTTTATTGGTTATTTCTGCCATGTCCTGTCATATACAAATTGCAGACTAATTTAATGGGTTTATCTGCTTTCATGTGAGAGGAACCTTCAATAGAATTTAATTATTTCAATCTTTCAACACCAAAGTCATTGTGATTTTTTATTGTCTTGTGAATTAGTCAGAATTTTGTCTGCTTTTGTGAAAAAAAATCATCTTACACATTTTTTCACTGACTCATACTTATTGAGTGCTCTATTTTTATCCTTATCTAGATGGTTATCTGTGTGCAGTTACTAGTTGTTTCTTATGACTTCGTTGGTGCACTTTAGTTGATAAGGCAATTCAACACTTTTTGTGATTGACACATTCTAGAGATTTATTTACCTCATATTTTCTGTTCTTTTCCTAATAAATGATTTTAGAACAGTCACTGCTGACCTAAATGTTTATTGCTTTTGTTCTGCCCCATTTATTTTATCAATGTGCCCACTCCATCCATTTATGGTGCTTCATAAGGGTGTTTTTATAATAGTTTTTTATCATTTATTACATTTATTTTTATAATTATTTTTTTATAATTAATTACAATTTTTTAAATCATTATTACGTTTTTCAAATATCTTTTTTGTATTTCCTTTAAACAGATGTACCAGGGGTAAGGTCACATTTTATGAAAATTATTTGTACTGCCAATGATTGTTTACATTATTCCCACTATTATGTACATAGCTTGCTACAGATGTTTGTTAAAAAGTCACTGATACTTTCTGCCCTACATGGCAAGATTTTATATATATATATATATATATATATATATATATAAATATGTGAAAAAAATTTCTAGTTTATGTACATCTGTGCTTGGTATTTCGCAGCCAGTTTGCACAGTTTTCCTGTATGTGAAAATATGAATGTTGCATGATATCTGGCTCACCACCTCCAAGAAAAATACATTGTACATCAAGTAGTCTGCAACAAAAATATAGTGGTTTACAATCCGTGTCAACAAATAATGCCTTCCTTGGGGCATGAATGTCAGAGCTAGAGCATAGGCAGATTTTACTCTGTAAAGCAAATGCTTTTAAGCGTGTCTCACATCCATTTCTATATAATTAAGAGAAACAAAGCAACATAAAATCGTGAACATTATGAAATGCTAATTAAAAGTAATAGACACAAGATAACAAATCAGCAATTCAACATCATTTTTGTGCTTTGAACTAGTTGGTGTTGTCCCTCTAATTAATACCATGTCATGTTTTCATGCTTCATGTATCCAATTGCTGTGCCAAGTCTCCATCCATTCAACCACTTCCCTCAGGGGTTAACAATTTTAGTCTCAGTGTATTTTGAATGACAGTGTTCATATTCTAAATTCAAAGGGCATTTTCTTCTTGCTTTGAGTTCTATATGAACTAGCTGCCTTTTTATTTTTAGCAAGATAAAAGGATACCTGTGGTTTTACTGAAACTATATAAATTCCTCAAATCTTATTTTGCTAAATCATTGAGCTAATTTTATTCACATACTAGCAAATGCTTTGGTCAGAGACACAAATATTTACAGGCATACATGCAAAGCTGTTCTAAGAATGTTTCAACAGCTAGTAAAATATTTCCTTTCTTATACTGAAAACATAAACATTCTAGTTTTACATAAAGTGGTGGAGTCTTTATCTGTCCATGAACCTGCATAAGAATGTAAGTGTTCAAGGGTTTATACACTCAATGAGATAAAAATGTGACAATATGAAACATCACAAGATTCTAAAAATAGGAATTTAAGCAGACAAATTACAGAGGGCAATGAGGATATAAGATCATATCAATTTAGTACCAAATTGAATGTAATCTCAATAAGAGCATATGAATCTAATGCCTACCAGAAGAGAAAATTCTGATCCTCATATTCTTACAAGGAAGAAAAAGCATGTTCAGTGTGATGTTTTCCCATGGGCAGGCAGGTGTTCAGCCATCCCCAGGAAAGCAGGGCTCTAGCATGTGTAAAGGTGACTTGGAAAAACAAATGCCATCATGTTGTAAGGCCCTCTCTTTCTTCTTCTTCTTCCCCCAGCTTTATATGTTGAGCATGATTCCGTATGATGGGGAATATATATCCCTTTGGTCAGTGGGGGTCAACTCTCCCAGCTAAGTCCCCTTCCAACTTCTTGCACACCCCCAGTCTACTCACTGGTGGGGTGGGGTAAGATGCAGAAAATTAACAAAATCATCCTTATGTTATCAACACCTTTTCCAGTACAAATTCAAACTCAAAACATAGTCCCATGCTGGCTACTATGAAGGAAATTATCTTAGCCAAAATCAGCGTAGGATTCAGAAGAGGAAGGGAGTGCATGAGCACTATCCAACTGAGTAGCAATGCATTTTGTCTTGTTGTGCTTTAGAAAGATCAAAATAAAAGAAAAAGGCACCTGGAGGAAGGGGACAGGTAGATGTACAAGAAGAGGAAAGACAGTTGAGGGGAAAGAATCAGTAGAACTAGGACACCCAGAGGGAGAGTCTGGTCCACACAATTCCAGGCATCACACCAATGAGAAATATCAAAGTCGACTTCCCTTTATACCCTACTGCAGCAAGTCACCCAGTATTCCTGGCTTTTAAGGTGGTACTGTCAGATTGGAAAAAATATCTGGATGTCTATGTCACTGTATACTCTACATCATGAATTCATGTGAACATCTATTAAAATACCTCTCTTTTTCTAAATAGATATGTGTATTTATACCTATATATATACATTTATACAACTGTGCATACATAATCAGTTTTCTCTCAGCTTCTGTAGAGAACAATTCCAATTATGAAAGGCATCTAGGATTAATTGGAAGCATATAAACTGCGTCCTGACTCTTAATTAGGTAAATTTGTACATTTGTATTTTTTACTTAAATAGTTATGAAATAACAGTTTTAAATTTCTGCTTAGTAGCTAGGAATAATTGCTTAGGATTAATGAATTTGCACTGGTATAAAAAAAGAACCAGAATTCAGACGCATAAGTTATCATTTCTATTCTTATATGGTTGTTCACAAATGGATTTCTTCTGCTTCATTTAAATTGTTTTTGTATTAAAAGTGTAAAAAAATTAGCTATAGTGTATTTTGGAATTTTTTAGTGGAAATCAGATCAATTTCTTGTATAGCTATTTTTCCCGTTTATATGTCTTCGTAATAAAACTTTGTTGTTTTTCCTTTCTTTTCTCTTTCTGAATATAATGCAGAAGTCTACGTGCATATCTGCTATCATATACATTAAGAAATGAACTTACAAAGAAATCATCATAGCATAGGAAGAAGTACAGGCTATATATATAGTTGAAAGTGAACCATGATAATACTGAGATCAACTCTTCTGCACAATTCATCAGATTTTGTGATGATAACTGTATTAGAAATCAGTTGTCAACTGCTATAGATTTTCCAATGAATACATGTATAAATGATAGCTTAAAAGAAAAACTAAATGGAAACTGAACAGAAATAACAAGACAAAATTTACTGCTTGAACTGATCATTGTTACTACCACTTAAAAAAAATAAATGGCTGATACCAAGGATTCTGCCTCCTGTTCTTACACCTCTATATGGGTGCCCTACGGAGAGATGTGCTGTTTTCTGAGCACTGAGAGGGATAAAGAAAGGATAAATTTTTAGTGGCTTGCCACAGAAATCCTCAAGGAGCAAAGGAAACAAAAAACAACAACAAATAATGCACATGCAGTGCCTAAAAGGTTCTCCCAAAGGCATTGGAAAGACTAAAATTCACAGACACTTTACCTTGATGCTTAGCAGGCGATGCTGTCCAACTCTGATGGCATCATGAATAGCGAAAATGATGTATTTCTGTTTAAGATTCACACATCTGCATTAGAGGGAAAACTTTGTACTACTGTACTACTTTTGTATCAATATCTGGCATATGCAACTGAGTGCAATGCAGATAAATCCTAAACAGCTTTCAGAGTGTCCCACAGTCCATAGAGTGCAGAGTTGCATCTGACAGTAATGCCAAATTGGGTCCCTAAAGCAGAAGAGTGCTGTATCTCCAGTAACCGGCCTGGCCTCTTATAACTCAGATGTAACACCAGAAATATGCTAGATTAAATATGTAGCTAAAAACTTTCATTTTTGTAATAAAATAATACAAATACTTTATTTGAAAAAAAAAAAAAAAGGTGCTTGGAAGATTGAAGTACTTCATTTGAAGATGATTCAAACTGAACCAGAGTTTTGAGCCAATGACATAAATCCATTTTGTCTTGGCTCTACTGCCCTGTTGTATTGCCATCATCACTTTATCACATATAGATGCAGTAGCAGAAACTGAAGACCAGATAAAGCTAAACTGAAATGCAATAAAAATAGAAGTGAATGATGGGTTGAGATCCCTGCATTTCAACTGGTGGTAGTTTGTCAGAAAAGTGAATGCCACGCCCTGACAGAAACAAAGTTTTTCTTTAAATTTGATTGTAAAGCTTTTATGTCAGTTTATTTTTTAATAGCTTTCCATAAAAACCCAAGCTAAAATAAATGTGTTATGCAAAGCCACAGAGACATCAAAACAAAATGGAAGCTGTTTATATAACAACTGCAGCAAAATTGAGAATGCATGTTGAGTCAAATGTACCAGAGCAGGAGACAATTCTTTTGTGTGTTCAGAGAGGCTTGAAAAATTTTTTGTGTTGAATGTTTGAGCATTTGCACAACAACAAATCATTCTAGATTTTAGAAATGTCGGAAGCTATTATTCTCAGTTCTGCCCCTCAAATTACCCCAAATTTTCTGTTTCATATATGCACATCAATGCCCTACACACTGAGAGGGACAAAACCAACTTCATTTTCTCCTATTTTATTTAGTCTTTATTCTTTTCAGCCTCATTACAACCAGATGGCCAAAAGTTAAATACAGTGGAAACCAAGAATAGAAGTTTCTGCAGAAACTATACCTGTGACCCTTCATGTCTGTTAACTTGGTTTTCTCTTACCTGGTTATCAATTCTTATACAACTATAAATCAATTTTGCGGATTTGAGTGTATGCTTATCTTTACAGATTGTCATAATCACCACTAACTTCTGCATTTTTTTTCTCAATATCTTAGCCTTTTGTAGGCTGTGAAACAGTATAAGAGAGTCAAAACTGCATTCAAAGTCACAGTGGCTTAGGTAGAGGATCACTGCTAGAACCTGCAAATGCTGATTTTACAATTGAGACTTCACAATAGAACAGCAGAGAAATGTGACTTGTTGGAAATTTGTTATATATACTTATCTTCAATAGGCAAATTGTCATGAGCACTTCCAAAAAACTACAAAGATACAGGACTGAAAATACTTTTCTTGACCTTCCCCCCTCTTCTCATTTAAAGCTGCTTTTGCCTAGTTTTATTTGTAGTCTACATTTAAAAATTCCTGGGAAGATATTTCATCCCATCAGCACTACTTACATACTGATAATTGACTAGCAAAAAAAAAAAGAAATCAGTCATCTAGTCACACCAGTAAACATTTTAAAAATAAAGAATAGGTGATTCTGACAAAGATAAAAATAATGGGTCTTAATAGAAATAAAATTTAAAAAAGAATACCATCGTGGAACTGGAGGTGTTAAATTTAGTTGAGTTGTTTGATCTTTGTTTTGATGGTAGACTTGGCAGTCTACGGCCTCATTGTGAACTCTTCTTAATGTGATGGATTAGAGTTACCAAGAGCCTACTTCTGATGTCAAAGGGATCCCTTTCTCAAAGAGAGATTCGCCAATTATCCCTCATCTGATTCTGAATTTTTTTTCCCTTCATATAAGAGCTGCAGGTCGCAGAGAATCTGTATTTCTAATAAGAATTTAAGCATTGTAAACCTTATTGTTTTATTCAATCTAATTTGGTTTTTAAACAGTATGGAAAACTTTTATATTTTAGTCAGTGTCCTTGGGCTTGAGCTTAACCTTGCAGACACCTTGCATATAAACACACTTCCTTCTCATCTCTCCAAGTAAAGATCCTTGCAAAATCACATCCTAACTGTATGACTGTAACAAATTCTTTACCACTGAAATATGGGTATTCATGATGAAACAGCTAAGTATAAAAAGGTTATAACTTCTGACAGATAAACGAAACTTGTAGATCTATTGATTGGGAAATGATGAAGGTTTTGAGAAAACTGTGATAGAGAAAAAATGCAACTTGCCTGTTCTTGTGACAGAGTCACCTTGTGAGCATCCCCATCTCCAGCACAGTCATCCATGCTTTTTGTTTACAGCTCTTTCATTTTTGGTCACTGTAGATTAGTTTCCAAGTGCATTATTTTATCACTAGCAAGAGTCTTCAACTTTTTCCAACATGTGGACCATATTTTCAGAAAGTGATTGTCTAATCAATACTTTCCTTATCTATGATCAATTACAGCCTTAGGACAACAAGTTTCTTACAGGGATAAAGAGATTAATCAAGCTCATATGCAGTTGAGGTATACATGTTTTATCCTTATAGAACCAGTCAGCCATACTGACTGATTCTGTTCATTATTCAATCTCTCCTATCTACTCTACTTTCTTCTCTTTCCTTGCTTCTCATATACTGAATCTGCACCATCTAATCTCTGTCTCCCTTTCATTCTTACTGTTTTTTTTTTTTTCTCTCCACTTGCAGAGGTGGAATAAAAATACCTTTTCTTTCTCCCCTCCATTATTTCATCTGTGTTATGCCAGAGCTTCTGACACATAAAATACCTAAATACATGGAGGAAAAAAGGCTTAAAGGAGGCCTTCTCGCTGTGTGCTTCTCTGGATAAATAAGCTTTAGAATACTCTTTCTCTGAGTGTTTATTTAAAGCTAATTTATTAAGGAAACAAAGCCATCAAACCTGCATTTTCATTACTCTCAGTGATTTTATCTGAGTCTTCAGACTATAGGTAAGTACTATTGTAACTCAAAGTATATAACTTAGTAATTCAAGGTAAATAAAGTAATGATTCTCTCACAGTTTAAAGTAAGATTCTCCTGAGTTCAAATCAGAGCAGGAGTCTATCTCAGCTGCTCTGGAGGAAATAATCTCTCCTCACTGGTACCCTGGGGAGCTACATCACAGTAGGTCTCTAAGCTAGTCACTAGGTTCTCAGAACAGGTTCTGCCCAAGGCATGAACAAGCTCCTGGGTCAGGCCCTGGAGCTTTAGGTTATGCACAGTATGAAAGCAAAAATATAAAAGCAGAGGGACGTACCACATGTTCGTTCTTCCATCCTAAGGAAAGGGTCATCATATAGTCTCACCAACTATTAAAAGGAGGTGAGCACAAAGGATTTCATAACACAGTACAGAGCTCTGCTTCAGAAAAAATCCTCAATGTTTTGCTATGGATTTGTCAGAGGGTGATCATGGCTAAAAAAGATCTAAACCAAGCAGAAAAGGTATCAAGCAAACCCATCACAGAGGATTACTAAGCAACAGGCAGAGCAGTGAAACAGTTTCAGTGAGAATGATGTTGAATTTCTTGATGCCTGCCCAGCCCAGCTGTGTGATACCTGCAGAGAGGGCTTGATGTGATTTCATCACTGCACCCTCTTCACACTGGCTCTGTAAACTCTAGCTTCAGGGCCTGTCCCTGTGAGGAGCTCAAGCATTGAGTTGCACCCCTTCTGTGAAGGAAAAGACTTGAGAAACTGTAAAGAAAGTGTCAAGTATATTTCATGGACAATAAAAGATATAAAATTAAAATATGCTAAACCAGTTACTGCGTATAGATTGATATTTACAGAGCCTTTATATTGAATAATTAGGCTGCACTTGTGACTATTAAAACCTCTATTAAAATATTGTATTCTATATAAAAGCATGCTTTTTCATCTAATTTAAATGTATGTGAGTAGACAAGAAACAATAAATTGCTGACAATTTTAATTCAAAGAAAAATACTTTTCCATAGCCACTGCATGCCAGTTCATTTGTAACCCTTCCCACTCATTCGTAACACAGTATGATACTGTGTTCTGGGAATTAGTTATACACAACATGATACAGCAGAATATATTCCATAACAGCATTGGACAAAATTTTGTCCTCACCACTTCAGTCATGGGTATGTAAGAGAATAATTTCACCTGATGTATTTGTCATTGTGATCAATGCCATTATTAATCACATCTAGAGCATTATATTTAATTTGGCTTCTGCCCTAAAGGGCTTTCTTTTCCATTTTCCTTTCGTTAGTTGTATGGTTGCAAGTCACAAAGTATTCCTCTTTCTTGCTGTCTTCGCTTTGTGTGGAAGCAAAGGCTCTGAGGTGGCTCTGAAATCTGCCATATGCATTGTGATTGCATCCAGCAGAGCTGTGACTCCACAGACTTGTCCATTGAGCATAGGCTGCAGTATCTAGAAAGGGATGCTAATTAAAAACCCATTATAGGTAAACCCCTTGATGTACAGGTGTACAAGACAAAAAAAATTCACATCTGTAGTTCCCACTGAAACAATATTTTGTATAATACTGGAAACTAAACAAATGCTATATAAAGTGGAGAGAATGTGTAGAAAGTGTGATTTAGGACTACATAATCACAGAAACATTTTGGTTGAAAAAGATCCTCAAGGTCATCAAGTCCAGCCACTGACAATATTTTCAAGGTCTAAGCACCATGTCTACACATCTTTTTAATACTTGCAGGCTTGGTGATTCAACCACTTCCCTGGGAAGTCTGTTTCAATGCTTGATAATCCTTCCAGTGAAGAAATTTTTCCTAATATCAAATCTAAACTACCCCTGGCACAAGTTGAGTATGTTTTTTCTTGTCCCATCACTTCTTACTTGTGAGAAGCAGAGACAATCACCTCACTTCAACCTCCTTTCAGGTAGTTGTAGAGAGAGAAAAAGCCTCTTTTTCTCCAAACTAATTTACAGACTGTCGTAAATCAGAAGTATTTTGTCCAGAAGAATATTTAACTTCTAATCCTTATGCAACACACAGAATTTAATGTATTTATTATTGTACACATAACAGAAATTATATTTGTCTACTCTTTTTCAGAAAGGAATTGTGGTTTTTGATTCAGAACTAAAAGAGTTGGAGATCTCACCTTTTGAGTTTATTCTGTGTGAGCCTCTTCAAAAGCAGTCACTTAACAAGCCTTGGAAGAATTCTCTACAGGGATAAGAGCAGTTCAAAACTCTCCGAGAACTCCAGGAAGACAGAGGTGCTCCTAAGGAAAGTCTATTGGCATCCTTTGACAAGTGAGGAAAACTAAGCTGCCCTAAGTCATATCTACCTAATGTTGTACAATGCTTTCTACTTTGGGACTTTTTGGTTGAAACATTCACCCTGAAATATTGGAATTGTGTTCTTTCTCAGAATATGGTGACCCATGCCATTGCAGCATACATAGATGAGGAAAAGCAAAGATAAGATATACCTCCATTCAGGAATAAAGGCATAAAGCTTTAGTGATATGGACTCAGTTCTGGCCCCATATATCGGGTTTCCTCTATCAAGTATACTTTGGAAACTCCTTTCAGATAAACACAGGAGAAAGCACTTTGTCTAGTTACAAGAAAATAGCATTGAATAATATGAATTTATTTCCTCATCAAGAATGTATGCAGCATGAAAGCGGTTATGACAATGAATACTTGAGAGAAAACAACAAAAAACAGGAGCCTAGACCAGGCCCTACATCAACAGTATCTCCATAAAACATCAGATCTCTTGATAAGTCCATAGACACTTTCTTTCCTAGGAGAGGAGCCAAACCTCCGGGTGGTGCTCTCATAGAGAGAATAGATAAGCATGCACAATAGTTGAACAATATTCTCATGACCTGGATACTCATGAGAGAAAGAATCTCATCAGCAGGAAAGATCAGCAATGGAGTAATGGAGTACCTTCTTTTTGCCATTTAATTGGCAAGATAGATCACAACAACAACAACAACAACAACAACAAAGAAAAAAATAACCACAAAACTCAAACCAAACCAAACAGCCAGCCACACAGAGACAAAAATAAGGTCTACTCTATCTTATTACTTCTCCTGGTGAGAACAGAGGCTCCTATTACTGAAGTTTTTCTATTATGGACTCCCTGAAAGAGGCATTTTGGAACTGAAAAACCTCTGATGGAATTGTCAAAAAGATTAGATTTTTTTTCCCCATTATTTTGTGCAGCATTACCTTCAGGCCTTGCATCTTGTTAAGAATTTCTCTTCTAAAGTACCCCTTGAGATTTCATATTGTCTATTTGTGTAAGAATTTATAAAGAAGGATGCCATTGCTTTTAAGCAGGAATACACCTACTTCACACACAAGATTAACTTACTGGTTTGTGTGCTGAGGAGAGATTTTATGTTCATTTTAAATTTAAACTACACAAAAGGCTGCTACAGAGTTGCTACAGAGTCAACCTGCAATAACTAGATGAGAGAGCTTGAGGCTGCCACACAGATCTGTGTCCTGGTCCACATTAATTTGCTGCTGTCATAAAGGTGGATTTGATATTTCCCTACTTCCACCAGTGTGTTCCTGTTTTCTGACTGCTATTTTCCATTCTTTCATAATATCAGTACCACTTTTTTGTGGTACTGAAATATAATTGGAACCATTTTAATACCATTTATTTTAAAAAACAACCAACCAACCAACCAACCAACCAAACAAACAAAAACAACAACAACAACAACAACAACAACAACAACAAAAAAACAAACAAACAAAAAAAAAATAAGCCCAGAGATTAGCACAAATATAAAATGAGTACTTGGGAACAGGCATAAATCTCAAGAACTAAGACAAATTCCAAAAGCAGTATTATATTTGGTGTCATTATTGCAGGTTGTACATTGTCCTGTTGGGTTGGGTTGACATGGACTGCCTTTTCTTCAATTTGCTTCCCCCAAAGTGCACGATCTTGGCTGAGGGGCTTAGCCACTCCCTGTGGAAACTCTGCTGGTCTTAACTTGACTTTCCTGTGCCTGGCACCAGAGAGCCCTGGTCTGTCTTTACAGAGGCCACTCCTGCCAACATTTTGTCACCAACAGTTAACACAGTTACACATAAGATAGTGGGGAAAAAATAAACAAAAAGGGACTAAAAGAAAAAAACAACTATATGGAAAAATTGGTTGGGAACAATTTTATTGAAAACTGATGCTTAGCACTATACTGTCAAAAATAGTTAAAATAGTGAATTGAGTGTAAAGATTTGACAGGTCCAGAGGTTTGGAGTTATTTCACATATTTTTTCACTCCATCTTGGTAGTAATGCCATTTCTTTTGTCTCTTGTGCAGTGCTAATATACCATTGATTCCTCATAAAAAGGATTCCTTTCCTTATTTCAAGCTTTAATGGGCTTTAGGCAGAATTGGGCTCCTTATCCTATGTCATTCTGGCTTGTGTTAGCTGTTGGGTATGGGTCCCAGAGAGCCACTGCATGTTCTGTGCTCTAACAGCCATCAGCAACTCATCAGCAAGAATAGTAAATTTGTGTTTTGCAAGTAAATTCTGCCTCCTGATTGCAAGAGGCACTGTTATTTTAATGCAATCACAAGACCAGAGCAATAAGGATTAGGACAGCTTCTCTGGACCTTGTAAGATAAGTTGCATCTTAATTATTTATAGCAGAATAGAATTGACCTCTCTCACTTACTAAACTACAGATATTGTAACTCTTCAAATCATCGGGGGTAAGTTGAAGACTTTATCTAAGGAAAAAGGCCTATGAAGGCCAGCCTGGATGGGGCTTTGAGCAGCCTGATCCAGTGGTTATATCATTGCTCATGGCAAGGGTGTTGGAACTGGATAATGTTTAGGGTCCCTTCCAACCCAAATCGTTCTAAGCTTATATGATTCAATGACAGCAGGAAAAGTGTCTGCCACCTATAATTTGCATTTTTTTCCTCATTTCCTAGACTTTAAATATAAACCTTAGCTTTGCAAAAACATCTTCCTCCTACTTTTAATGTGTATTGAATTTCCAATTCCTTTTACCATAAAAATATATTTTGCATTACACAGCTCTTCTTTTCACCTTTATGGATCAATTAGGTTATGCCTCTTCTGTGTTCCCAGACAAGTGCCAGTGAAGCAATTTCCAAGCAAACATAGTAGTTAAGAGTGCTTGGCATTTTCCCCAAGTATTGCTAAAAAGATAGATACAGAGGACCTTAAGAGAGATGAAGCTGGGTTAAATCTAATCTACCCACAATTAAATATTTTGAGGATAATGAGGGGAGAAAACTGGTGTTAGAAATCTACTATTCATTATCCTAGTGATGAATTAAGTAAAAAATAATAAAAATACAAAGACTTCCTGTACTGTAGAACAAATCAACTAATCAGAAAAATCTCAGAAGTGAAACAAAGATAATAACTGATTCCAATCTACTCCAGTATTTTCTAAGACCAACAAAGAAGAGGCTTCAGCCTGGCCAATATTAACATTTGAACTGCAAGAATTGGCCAATTTAATACACTTAAAACTATTTATTAAAGCTGTATGGAATTTTTCCGTGAAATTTCTGAAATATCTCTATTGCCCAAACTGTAGTTCCATTCCAATGATTATTTAATTATCCATACAGAAAGGAACAAGCTAGTATAAACAAAGAGAGGATACTTACCCCCACAGCTAGTAAAAATTTGCTATGGTTTTCACTGAGCTATGGGAAAAAATGCAGAAAAAAGTCTTTAACTTTTACTTCTCACATTGTAGATAAATAATCAGATCATTTGATTACTGGAAATGTCAAGGTGAGTTTCTCTTTCCAGCCTGCACGGGAAGAGTTTAATGAATTTGCATTTCCTAATGGAAGCCTTTTTCACTGTGAAACTGATAGTGTATTTTAGTCCAGAGCATTAAGCAAGAACATGTGACTTGCAGCATCAAGGACTATTCATAAAGAATACATCAGTTGTTTGTGGAATACCTCAGCATTTACAGCACTAGCTTGGGTTTTGGATTCCTACTCTACTTCATATATTATTGGTACTGAGTTTCTCAGAAAAGCTCTTAAGAAGTGTTTATGTGCCTGACTCCTAAATCCAACCTTTCTGGATCCATTTACTATACTGTTCAGAGCTTCTCAGGGCAACTTCAAGAGCGAAATAACCTCATGTTTTAACTTGTCAGTGCCACAGTGCCCTCCAGCCTACTTTGAGTTAATCCTCTCTGGAAGATCTCACTTAGCTGGTACCCCTGAGAGCATATTCCCTACAACCCAATCCCTCCGGATTTATTGGAGATTGACAATACTCGCCGGACTTCCAGAAATTATGTAGTAATAGATGTTTTCAGCTCAATCACCTCTTAGTGGGTACTAGTGATCTATACCTCCCATATTCAGCAGGTGGATTTATCTCCAATATAGAAAAGAAACAGTGTAAAAGGGCTCCTTTCAGAGCAGCTTCAGAGCATTGAGTGGATAGAAACAGCCTGAATGCAATCACAGGGAGAGCATAGAGCAGGCTGGGTTTGACAAAAGTTGTAGCAGCTGTTGCGTCAGGAGTTTGGAAGGTTTGCATCAGGTGGATTGTCCTCAGTTTTGGGGGTATTGTAAGACCACTCAGGGGAAAGCGTGGCCTGGAAGGATTATGCCTAATGCTAAGCCAGAGAAATCCTCTCTTCACACCACTGCACTGGAGTGTCCTTAGGGGCTGCATTAAGAACTGACTGTGCCTGGGTAATTTATAGATGTAGTTTGGTGTGACCTTAATACCAACAGAGAACTAGAATACGCAATCTAATTTAATTTTGAGTCCTGTAAGACTTCACAATAGACAAAGTGTAGTATTTAGCTGGCAAATGAGGCCTAAACCTGTGGAAAATCAAGTCAGTGAATTTCTTAATGACATTTTCCACTTCCCTAGCGACCTTTATCTGATGGTCTAAAAGCACTTTACAAAAACATAACATTTCTTACAACCAAAATTAGTTGGAAGACTATGTTATTTTGTTTCTTTCCCCATGAGAAATGTTGTCTTCTTGCTGAAAAATTAAAACTCAAAAACCTCCTGACTAAAAACTTTTGACTTGAAACAAAAACTCTCGATTCAAAGACAGTGCTGTAGATTTTTGAAGTATATCTGCAATCCCCCATCCTCCACTTGTGTTGTGTGGACTGTGCTTGGTGTTAAAACCAAGTTCTCCACTTCCTCAGAATAAAGCTCTAGGAGGCTCTTGGCCATCTCTGACTATGCTGCATAAGAACAGAAGTGATAAAACATGTGTGCAGCCACTATTTCATACTCAGAACTACTTTTCACTTTCACATGAGCACAGCTTCAAGATAGTAATTTAAGATATCAGAAAAATTCCTTGTATAGTTGGATAACAGTGGTAGTAGTCAACAGGATAATAGTGACTCACCCTAAATACCTCCAGAGCACCTCTGAAAAAAGTGAGGCAGTTTTATAAAACATGCTATGTATGTTTCTTGGCTGATTATTATCGCACTTAATCCTTTGGCTCTGAGGGAATGAGGTGCAATGACTGCCATGAACTACCTTTTTATGTGACAGAGGTCTGCCAGCCCAATCTCTCACTTTTACCACTTTGCCACTTATGGATGTATAGTCTGGCTTATATCTGACCCATGGGTTTTTTGTCCAAGATCACTGTAACTCAGTGGTGAAGAGAGAAATAGCCTCACTACACTTATCAGATACATACATTCCACCATGCACATTTTAAGATTGCTTGTGTGTTTTATGTAATCATATGAAACAATAAACAAAATAACAATGCAGAATTTGAAAATGTTCTGAATGGGACTCTTCAGTCTGAATGAACATACAACCATCATCTAGTCCAACCAACTGACCAATTCAGGGCTGACCAAAATTTAAAATGTTTTATTAAAGGCATTGTCCAAATACCACCCCTTAAACACTTGACTGGCTTGGAACTCTCTAGGAGCCATGTTACCCTGTCTGACTACCCTCTTGGTAAAGAAATGCTTCCTAATGTTTCATCTGAACCTCTCTTAGTGCAGCTTTGAGCCATTCCCATGTATTTTGTTACTGGATACCAGGGAGAAAGGATCATCTGTTCCTCTTCCCCTCCTCAGAAAGCTGTAGAGAGCAAGAAGGTTACCCTCATCCTCCTTTTCTCCAAACTAGAAAAGCCCAAAGTTTTCAGCTTCTCCTCATAGAATATTCCTTCCAGTCCTTTCACCTGCCTTGTTGCCCTTCTCTGGACACATTCAAGGACCTTCACATCCTTTTAAAATTGTGGGACCCAGAACTGTACACAGTATTCAAACTGTGTGCTCTGACATTATCAGAATTATCTAGTATCTGGGAAAAAAAACCAAAAAAACAACCTTGACAACAAAATTGAAGGAATCAGTACAAAAGTTATGCAAAGACCACAAAGCGGCTGATGAAAGGTATTAAAAGAATGAGCACAACTGAAGAGATGACATAGCACAGTAGAAAACACAGCAATCTGCTAGGAGTCAAAAAGATGTGAAATGAAAGGAAAATTGCAGAAGAGGTTAAGATAAATAACAAAGGGGTTCTTTTCTTCAAGAACATATTGAACAAGAGGTCACTGGAAGAATTCTAAGAGCCAGCCTGGGTAATTCACTGACTGAAGAGACAGACATAACTAAAGAACAATCAAATGAATTCTTTGCCTCTGTGTTCACATGTAAGGTTTTGGGATGGATGTCAGAAACAGACATAAATTTCCCAGGAGAGGAAGAAAAAAATATTGAAGGAGGTACCATTCAGCCAGAACAGGTGATCAAGGAATTAGAACATCTGAAGCATAACAGATCTCCAAGACCTGGAAATATTCCCTAGACATTTCTAAAGAAAGTTGCAAAATAATGGGAGAAACATTTCCAGAAGGAGCTGAAACCTTTTTGAAAACAAGGACAACATGACTAGACTATATGAACAAGTACAATTTGGACTAAATAAGGACAAAACCTGCTTCACTCTGCTCCAGTGAGTGTGGAAAGTGCAATCACAGCTAAATCAGCATGGTATTCCCACAGCATAAACTCTGTGAAACCACCGTGGAAAGGAATTTACTCACTCAGAATATAAAAAACATTTGAATTTTTTAGGGTTTTTTATTTCTTTGTGTTTAAGAGGAGTTATATATTCCAAGTCAGTAAGACTTACTGAGCATAGAATTCAACTGACCAAAGGGAGATTTCTTCACTTGCACTAGTTTCTTACTTCTCAGTAAATCTTTTGTTCAAACATGAAGGCACAGTGTTAATCAGACTGTGCTTTAGCTGTATCTGTCTCTTCAATCAGTAAATTGTATCTTAGCTTGCTGCTGTGTCTGAAATAGTGTATAGTCAGTGAACAAAAAAGGGGCACTTCGAGGGCTTGAGTCCAGTCAGCCTGGAGCATATGGCTAAAATTGGCCAGTTGGAGCACACCTGATGAGTGTGTCTAGTTGTCTCATTTGTCACTGAATAAATTTGCAAATAGTAGCTCACATGTACATATTCACATTATAGATGTCAGAAGATGGGTATGATAATTCCTGCTGCAAAAATTTTGAAGCTATAGAGTCTCATGGGCAAATGTTAATTCAGCCAAAAGCTATTCCTCTATTCTTAGATCTTGCTGATGTGGTTCCTCACCCTATTCTATCTAGGCTGTGAAAAATCATAATTTCCATACTTAAAAATTATACTAGCTTGTAAGAAAATATTATTCTACAGAAGCAACTTCTCACTGATCACTGATCAGAGCTGTTAGAAGGGGAATCAGTGACAGTATCTCTTTCAGCCATTTTGTGCCTATCTGGTAAAGTGTTTGGATGCTGGTCATTATCATCTATGGTACTAAATTTTAGAACATTCTCTGGCATCAGTTTGGTCTTTTCCCTCAAGCAGTTTTTTGGAACAATTCACAATTAATTTACCTGAAATGTCTACAAATGCCCCTGAATTCGTGTGTGCAGATAGCCAGAAAAATAAGATACATTTTGGAAAATTGAACTTAAACAAACAGTGACAATATCATTTCATGTAGATAGAGGAGTTGGCACAGACTATGTCTGGATCTCATTTTAGTTGAAGCAGCTTGAGCAGTGTCTTTGGAATGCAACAATGAGAACATCCCCTTTCATTATGCAGCACAAGCTGGCATCTGCTGTGCTAGCGAACTCCAGAAGGGTCACTGTTATTGGGTCACTCCAAAGGGCATATTCAATGACAAGAACAAAGGCCAAATCCAGATTATAGTGGACAAAGTTGGGAGAGTGAAGACAAAGCAGTGGGAGTCAGCAGCCAGTGTCTCTTTTTTTGCCCCCTCCTGCAGTTTCCTTTATTATGTTTTCTGAGCTGTGTATTCACTCTGATGACTTTTCACATCAGCCACTCTATTAAAAGGTTCTCCATTGTTCATCTTCTGTATGGAAGTGAGTGGAAAAGGATTTCCATGCTCTACAGCTCACACTGCATCACTTCTGTGTGTGCCCCAAACAAAGATCAATGTACCACGGAATCTGCATAATTATGTACTTTTTGACAGTAGGTTAGGGAGACAAGGCAGGCTTTCCTTGTCTCAGAGGAGCAGCTTGAGTGCAGCACACCACGAGCATGGAGACAACTGCAGGTTGTGTATGTATTTTTCATGTACACAAAATAAAATATGCAAATTAGATTTTACCTGACGTGCCACTAAAGGATAGAGAAAAAACTTCAGAGATAAAAAAACAAACAAAAAAATCACAGTAACGTTTTTCATAAAACCGTATACTTCTATTCTCTGTTGTTTCAGAAATTTAAGAAAACAGAACTGTAGTTTTCACTTTTGTGAAAGCTGTCCTCTTTCTTTCCTGCATTTAAAACTTGCTCAAGCAGATTCACAATTAGAAGGGAAAGGGAACATATATATAGAGGAAACTATTGTTTTTTCTTCAGTATCTCTTTTCAAATATACAGATAAGGGAAGGATTTCATGCTAAACTGTCACAATAAAATGGTACAGAAAGCTCAGAAACAGGATATCCATCTTGATAGGAAGGGTAGTACAGACAAGAAGTATATCTCCACAGAATCCTGAAAGTACAATTTCAATGTTGTTGCTAGCATTTACCTCCAAAATATTTTTTTAAGTAGGTTTGTTGAATTGCCTTCAAATAGAAGCTGAAAGGCAAACACTTACCCCAAGTATAGTGAGTCTTGTAAGGCAGAAAAATGATGCAATAAATGAGAGTTTAAAATACTCAGATTCCTTCAAGATAATCGTTCAAGTTTTTGTGGTGTCAATTCATCCATTATCCCTCTCAAGTATAGCTGAGTTTCATGTAGCATGGAGCTACAGAACTCTGACACGAAACCACAGCACCTCATGGCTTCTCTTCATGAACACTGGGGAAACAAGGGGATTTGTCATAAGAAAAAGATTTTCAGTTTGCTAAAATTTGCTATCCTACCCATCTTCTCTCATAGACTGGATGTCATTTCCTGTTTAGTTAGGAATCAGTCTTCATCTTTTGCATGTGGAGACAAGTTTTGTGGATTGCACAACTGCAGAGTGTTCAAATAAAATGTAACTGTAAGCCTGCATCCTCATCCTTTTTCCTTCATCTCTCCTTATGAAACAAAAGTATCCTATCCTCACCTAAGTCAGTAACAAAACTCCTTGTTGACATCACAAGGTTGTAGTTTTGCTCTACGAAAATATGAAAGTGCATGAAAATCACTTTACATTTCTACTATTAATCTCTCACTATATAAAAATAGATACTGGAAAACATTTCTTAGCATTGACTTAGAGAATAATTTCATGTCACATTTTGCAGGCTTTAGTTGGTAGCACTAGAGAGTTGATTTTTCTCCAGCTGTTGCAGCTCTTCACAATTTTGGGTACTGGAAATCAAAAAGGAAATATTTCTGGTAAATGTAATAAATAAAGGTAATGGTGCAAAGCTGTGAGAGGGTGCTAACATTAGTCTTGAAGAATGCACACTAGCAAAAAACCACTTGAAAAATCAATAGAAAGGTCTCACCTTTCTTCAGACATCTAAGTGAGCAATACTTTGAAGGGAAAGAACATAATTTGGAAAAGTCACTGTGATGGTCCTGTGGCTCTTTCAAGTGGGGATATAAAATAATACACCTGATTCTGAGCAAAGTTTTCAAAATGCAAAGGCCTTTTCCTATTTTCTGCTGCTTGCAGAATCATGTTGAAGCACTTACAGCAAATGTCTGATGGATTTTGCAGTCAGAGTCTGCCATCAGTTCATATATTTTTAGCAAAATACACTGGTGATAGCAAACTGTGTATAGACTATTACAAAGGAATTTGCTACTCTCTGTGAGTGATTCTGGTGTCTATTGCTTCACAATATTATTTTTGGGTTTTTTTTCAGGCATTAATTGTAACAACAATAATATGAGAAGTTTACACAGTAATTTAGCCTACATAAACAATTTTATTGAGGTTTTTATCATTTTGGTTGGAGATTATTTTTCCTTGTCCCCCAAATTTATACATTTGTTAAAATATATTTGTGAGACTGGGGCTGATGCTACACCACTGAGCACTGAGGTGAAGCAAGACAGCTCACAGTGAATCTTAGCTTCAATGGGAAAATATTATGCAAAATATTTTACAAATGCAAATTCAGAACATCTCAATTTTGAATTTTTAGATACTTATGGCAGAAAAAAAAACCTTAAAAGAGTTTAGGCATCTGATTTCCTAAGAAATCAAGTGGAATGGAAATATTGTTGTTGAAATACCTTTAAGTCTCCATGCAGAAGATTTTAAGAAAAATCAGTGTAAACAAAAGGACCAGAAAAAGACAGTAAAATTATTTTTACAATGCTTTATATCCTAGTTAATTTTTCCTTTTTTTTCCATCTTCTGGGTTTTTTCCCCTTCGCTTTCATAATGTATCTTTTAATCTTCAAATTCTTATGTCAAATTTAAAGTATTCAATAGGGATCCTACCAAATAGTCTCCTGTAGGATTTGCGATTTTGACAATCTTTAATTTATTTTCTCTCACAGCAGTCTGTTACGGGAGAAAGAAATATTTTGCATTTCACACATGGAAAACTAAAGCACTGAGAATCTAATGATATCATGGGAGAAGTAGGAGCTTCAGACAAGCCCTGCCTTAGCCTCAGATTTTGGCAACAGTTTAAATTTTTAAAAATCACTCTGGCCTGAAAGGTCTTATGATGGCAAACTAGGACTATTTATAAAAATGAATTTGTATTAAACAGTCAAGAGATAACAGACAAAAGACTTTCATCAGAATTACTCACTACACAGTATAAAACTAAAGGAGCTATGGTCGATTACAGCCCAACATAAAGCAGTGCATGACATCGAGGTACCTATATTAAAGCCAGCGAAGGAACTAGGATTGATTAAGAGTCAAATGTAACTTACCACCAAAACCACAATAATGTGCACAGAGCCCCTTCACTTAAACCCTGGGTGGGAACCACAAAGCAGGTATCCCCACCCACAGGAGAAACTCCACACATTTCCAGGGAAGGTGTGGAAGATTTCTGCTTTGTGGAAGTTTGATGTTCCTTCTGCAGTCCTAAAGTGAGGTGTCTGTTGGTCAGAAATCTGGCTTATCTTTCCAGATCTCACTTCAGCAGATGTTTATTGGCAGCTGGGAGATGCCAGACCAGTGTTAACCCCTATAACTCACTATAAGACAGCTTTTCCTGTTGGAGTTATCTCACTGGTTAGCAAGAAATAAATAAGCTCTTGGAGGGGCCTGAGATGCTCTGCTACAAATTAATAGACCTAAAACATAATTCAGGCATCTAACATCAAATACACATGCAGTTTAGAAATCATTATCCCCAAGTCGTTATCCTTAAGACTCCCACTTGAAATATCTTAGAAATTCCCATATTTCAATGATTCTTTACTTTGTGACCTTTAAAAAAATTTTCCTAGGCAACCGAAGCTGAATTGTAACACGTGTACTTTAGGCACTGAAACTTACATTTTTTAGCAACACAGCACCTAGACATTAAATAAAGCTATTTAGAGACACCAGACATTCTTTCCCTTAAATTCCATGGGGAATTTGATCTTACAGATGCTCTAGGAGCAAGACAAATGTGCTTATTAAGCTTCTAGCACAGAGGACAGCACTTGAAAACAAACATAGCTGAAAGACTAGAGATTAATTTTAACACTGATATGGTCAGTTTTGTGATTGGGTTTTGTTTTTTTTTCACAGTAGGCTCTCGGATCTCATTTTCTCACCTTATTAGTTCATCTAGTTAGGGAATAAATAAATACAAAATATGAAGTGTTTAGTTAGGCTCATGAAGTTTAAGCATTTATATTTGCCAGGCCTTTTGTCAGTTAGAACAAGGTGTATCTCAATATATTTCCAGTTATTTTTTTTAACTGCAATTTTAATTACCTTACAAGAACTTTTATTATTTTAAAGGAATATGTCATGAGATAGGAATGAATGGTGGGGGTAGAGGGACAACATAACAGTGGAAGATCAATTGGATTTCAGAGGCCTTTTTCTTCAGTGAGGTAGCTTCTATGTATGATTTTCCTAATTTTTTTCCTCTCACTCTTTTTCTCAGATGGTCCTAAAGTCCCATATGCTATTATACATTAATTCTCACTTTGACAATTATGCCTTCGGAATGTCAACATGCTGTTCTGAGAAGTTCTTTTTTTTTTTCCTAGTAATCTTAATTTACAATTACATAGACAATAATAATGTTTCTTAAAGTCTTTTACACTTTACATATTTTAACATCCTTTCTGAGTTAGTACATCTGCACACTCATACCTCATAAAATCTGTATCAGAGCTAGAGTATGCCCCTGCTTTTGCTTTACTGAAAATTTGGAGTTTTTTCTGCTGTTTTCCACAAGAAAACAGTTTGAGGCCTAGTTGTGGATAAAAGAAATCATTCTTTAGCCAGTACATCTCAACCAGTCCATAATAACCTGTTGGGGTGAGAAAAGTTCAAGCCAAAAGCTGTTGATTTCCCTAGAGGCAATCAAAATGATAGATGCAGTGGTGGAAGATCACAGCTGACTGGGTTTAGTCCTCTCATCACTAGCTGCAGATGGCATGGAATTTAGGGATGCCCATTTGGTAAAATTTACCAGTTTCTCTTGAGATCACACATATGGGTTTGCATTTAAAAAAAACCAATTGTATCAGGAATTGCATTTTAAACAACAGATGTAAGTATTGACAGTGAAAGAATGCCCAAAAAGCAGAATAAATCCACACCAGAGAATGGAAAGAACATGTGTTTTGCTGCACAGAACTCCATTTGACATTTTAACTTTTAAGAAAAAAAAAAAGGACAGAAAATGACCATAAAAATACACTTGTCAAACTTCATAAATTACATACAAGCTTTTGTCTTTACAGTTTATGGCCTTCAGGCATTTGACATAATTTTTTTCCAACTTTTATTTCAAAACCACAATCTCAAATCCTCACATAGCAAAAAACTGGCTTCAAAATAATTATGAGTTAAGTTGATGTCTTTGCTTGCTTTGAATTCTAGATTTAGCTAAAAGGAAACATGCAAACAGATTTTTTACTGTAATCTTTCCTTAACTCAGAGCAGATCTTTTTCTAGAGTTTAGACTTTGACCAAATGACTGATGCAGAATTTCAGTCAGTTGCATGACTAAAATAAAATAAAATGCATTAATAATTAATCCTGCAAAGTTATCTTATCAGTAAAACAGCTGTCAGGGCAAATCTTTGTACTGAAATAAGATAGTTAAAGAAACAGTTATGTTCAGTGTAAAAATCCACAAAAAAAAAAATCTCAATTTTATAATACAACATCAAAATCACTTTCACAAGTAATCTGATTTTCTTTTTTCTGTTTAAGTGTAGTTATGGACACATTCTGATGAGAAGCAGCTGTGTCTTCAACAGTGTAGTCCATTAAATCTCTACACTAACACTACAAATGAGAAGATAACAGAACTAACAGTTTGGGTTTGAACATGTACCTTTGCCAGTGATTACCTCTTCATTGGACATAATTGTATGTATTCTTTTTCTCAGTCTCCTGATTTAAATAACCTGGGCTACAAGAAGACATGGTAATTATGTCATCAGAAAGCAATATTCATAATTTGCATAACTTTAATTTGGTTTGGTTTTATTTGCGAGGTAGAAAGATTGGAAATGAACGTTCTACAGATTCAGTGAATGTGAAATTGTTTTTTACCAAGGAGAAAACAAAATTATCTCAATTATGAAATATCTATAACACCATTATGAAAGGAAAACCATGAACAAGCAGCAATAGGACCTTTAATAGTCTATAATATGTAGGCACATCAGTTGCTGTCATCCACTTCTGCTATGTTGTTATGTATATTTTTACATAAAGACTTTTCACCTTAACCTATTGCTTTGACAAATTGCTAACAACTTTTGAGCATGCTAAATCCTGTAAGTACTCTTCATGTGCCTAGGCAGAGACAAAAGCATTTCTGTGGCAAAAAAGAAATAAATGTGTAAAAATCTAAAGACAACTAAAAATGCTATATAAGACTTTTACTGGTTTTGCTACATCAAAGAAAGAAAAAGTGTTAGAAGATATTATGGCTCAAGTGTCAAAACCATACAGATTTCTTAATCTGATACAAACCAGATTCTGAGGATCATTACAGACACAACAATATGAGCTGTACAATCAAGTTTAAAAAAAATAATGTTTTGAGAGAGCAACAAAATTATTTAATCTCTGATTTCAGTTAGCTTCTTCCCTTGTAAATAAGAAATTAAGTAAATAAGATTAGATAATAATACTATTTTTGTTGTTGTTTTTTGTTTTTGTTTGTTTGTTTTGTTTTGCTTTTTAAGGCTTGAGTTTTTTTCCCCTTCTAAAATACCTTTGACCAGATATGCATCTGGCAAGGGCTGGAGGAGACAACACAACCAGTCTCCAGAGCCTGAGGCTGGGTCATTTAAAGTTAAGTCACTCTCAGGCTGAGATAAAACTAAGTGTGTAAGGCTATAAGTCAGGGATAAGAAAGACAAATAGTTACACACATTACAATTACTCAAAACTGTTAATAAATAAAGACTGCACCTTTGAATTTACACAAAAATAATAGCATTTTATGAATTCGGGAACTTTGTAATATAGACAGCCTCATAATGATTAATCTATACTATTATTGCTTTTTTAATAAGCTGCTTAGTATCTTTTGCAAATATGAAAAGAACTGATGTGCCAGTGAACTTCTGAGCCTTTTGTTGATGAAGAATGATATAATCAAGGGAAATAAGCTCATTGTCGTGAAGACACCAAGGAGTCTGGGTGTACCTCATAGGTCACAACAAATGGAGCATACCACAGAAAAGGAAGGAGGATTCCCAGGCTTTAGAATCTTGCTAAAAGTGTCTTTTAAGACCTGTTAGAAATGTATTCAGTTATGTCCTGAAATACATAATTTCCATGTCAGAAAGGGAGGTCATTTGCAAATCAATATTGGAGGGAGACCTTGCAGGATAATTGAAGGAGCTGAAGGGAAAGGAAGCAGAACACTGAGAGCCTCTGTAAGCATCCCTCACTACATCAAGGTCAACATGAAAACTGAATTAGCCTGTCTATATCTAGGATGTTTTTGATGTGCAGCTGTTTGTGAAGGGGGTAATTTGAGCTTTTATTTGCTGAAAGAACTGGGATTACCAGTGGCACTATCCACTACAGTTGTACCATTGACTTCAGCTGAGGTTTTGTTCTACACTCTCAACTGTACATATCCAAAAGAGAACCTAAGTGCTTAAAGTGGGATATTAACAACGTTTAGATAATAAAAATACAATCACAGTTCAGCTTGTATCTGAACTCATCGGTGACCCAATATCCACAGATACTCCACTGTTAGATGATCAACTCTCCTATTTCTCTAGGGACAGGTTCAGCCTGCCTACATCAACATGAAAATTAGGCATCTAACTACCTCAGTTATCCTCTTTAAAAATTGGTGACATATAGCTACCCCCAGAAAACAAGCCAGAAACCTAAGCTTTGGATTTTCTGCGCCAAAACAGATCAGTTTTAATATGGCTGGAAAATTCATCACACCTCAGAGCTGGTATTCAGATGTTAGATGTCTTTCCTATTATATTAATATTAATGGTTCAATTCAGAAACTCTCTACAGAGCATGTGTAACACACCCCATTAGGATTGGTTTAATCCCAAAAGATAGAGTTTCATCCTTAGTTTATAATGGGCTAAATAGTAGTATCCCTCCTTTCCCTAAAAAGCAGGACACGTGAGCTGAAATTCTTTCAAGTCTGGTATCTTTCTATCACAATTCTGTCATGATCCAACCCAAGGTCCTCAACTAATGGGATATAGTCTTTCTGAAATATTGGTACAGACATTCTTACTGTCGACACTGATCAAGAAGAAATTCAAGATTCATTCGCACCGACAGTATTTATTATATGTCACTTACACTTACACCACCTCTTTTCATACAATTTTTCCAGCACGAGGCACCAGTAATATGAGGCTGCTTAGCATCTTTTCATTGATTAGATCAATATCAGCATCTAGACTATTGTAGACTCTGTTAAACCAGGTGAGAGGTGTTTTAAAGAGAAAAAAAGAACAAATTCGAAAATTGTTGGTGATAGGTATAGCACAAACTATTTTTAATTTTAAAGATAGATTAAGAGAGACAAAAATGACAGAATTGATTAAGAAATAGAAAATGTGAGGATTTAAAAAATGCCAGCACATTAACAGAGAGGTCCTCCAAGGTTTCACATTAAACTCTATGCTTTTTAGTACATTTTATTAATAATCTGAAAGAGAATATTGTGGAGTGAGGTAGAAAGATGATGCAAAGTTGACAGTCAAGACCAGAACGTACTGCAAAAATCATTAGCAAAGGAAAAACACCTGATATCCAGTTTTAAGTTTCCTGGCTCCACAGATGATAATTGTTTCAAAACTAGCTAAATCAATTGCCTACACTGGAGGAAGTAGGAAAAATGCTCTGCAGTGCATTTCCATGGCTTGGGATCTGTTTGAATACCAGATGGAACACAGGAGCTCTTCAGACTTAGGAAAGTCTGTAAATAAGTCAATGAACTTGCATCAAAAATGTCACCAAGCTATTTGGAGGAATAGCATGATAATAATTAATGTGGTAAGAGATAAGAAGTCTTTCCATAAACAGTAGTGTGGTCTTAATTCTAGCAAGTGCTGTACAAATTAGCACCCATCAGAAAAATTATTTGAGAATGAAAGCATGTAGAAGAAAGGCAGCAATAACCAGAATTCAGAAAAAAAAAAAAAAAAAATTGGAAGAGGGAGAACAATACCAAAAACTAGCAGAGAATTAGCTTGCATATTAAATTTGTGTCATGAGTACACTAATAGGTTTTAATGGCCTGGAGCAGTCTCATCTGCCTGCTCCACTGCCACTTTGACCACATGCCTAGGAGCCAAATTCCCTGCCACCTGGATTGACCTCATCCTTATACTATGGGTAGCAGTCTCATGGATGGATCCCTTAGATGTGCTCTCTATCTTGCCTCAGAGCCTGTCTCTGTCCCATGTCTTGCTGCCCCTGATGGGACCCTGTGGATGTATTCTGGAGCTGATGGATTGATTGACATGTTGGGAGCTAATGATGGACATTGCTATCAGCCTGTAGCTCTGCCCACTGTGCTCAGGCCCAGTAGAACTGCATCCCATAGTGAGAGCATGACCTGCACTGGGATCACCATTGCTCCCTGCTGGTGTTACTTCAGGAAGCAGCCTGCTGCTGCCATTCCTTATTCATCTGGGAAGTGAATTTTGAGATGTCTATCTTTAAAACGGCAAAATTAGTCTGAGACCCCTTGTTTAGTCTTTACAGGACCCACATTAGTCCTGTTATGGAAAACATCTAGAAGTGCTATTGTCTTGGCTGACCTGAGCATCTAGATACTGCTCACCTAAACCCATTTGTTCTGCTGGACTTCACTTGTACAATAGCACCGCAGTAACACAGGCTGGCAGGGGTGAAAATTTGTTTGTTGGTTAGTGTTTGAAATTCTAGAGAAGAAAGAGCCTCTGGTAAAATGAATAACTCAGTGTTCAGAGTTATTCAGGGTCTGAAAAGTATGTGCTAAACAAGACTTTACAATTCTCATTTTGAATCATGACAATAGTCAATGAGCATCATCCCCAACTTCGTATTAAATGAGTTACACGGTTTATTATGTCAATGAAGACAGTGCCACAGGAGGAGTTCCAGTTGCTGTAAATGATAGATATAGCCTGTGCCTTAGCTTTGGGTTTTTAGTGATTCTGCTCTCTTGAAATGAGTGGTTTTTAAATGGATAAATTGAGTGTCCTTGAGAACATTCAGAGAAAGATTGGTTCCACCTATGTGTAGACATCTAAACATAAAACTGATTTAAAACAACCTCATTAGTGTCATTTTGCAACTTTGTATTGTTTGATTTTTGCATCCTTTATGGTTATCTTTCAGATATATTTTTATCTCTACAACATATTCAATATGCAGACAAACCGTTATCTGTTAACATCCTGAATTGTATTCTAAAATGTGAAATGGATTTCTTCTTCCTATTATTGTACAGTAAGGAAGAATCTCAGCCATTGCTAATATCCATCACATAATGCATTATATACTCTTTTCTTTTCTGGTTTCATATGCTTATCTCTTGATGAAATGTAACACTTCTTGTAAATATGATCCTCCATGGTCTCTTTTTCTGAATTGCTCACATTTATAGCAAAACATTAAGGTCATATGAGGAGTTATAGTGCAGAAAACAATTCATATCTTGTTTACTTCTGGCTTTTTCTTTTACTTTCAGGTAACTTTATGTATCTGACACTCTACAACTTGTTTATTTTGCAACACCATTGCATCTTTCACAACAGTCTCTGTGAAAATCTTAATTGCAGGTTTTAAGGTTAAGTTCCCATTTTTAAAAGCTGCATCTTTGAGTGGTCATTACAATTCAGAGTGGGCAACAAATCTCTTTGGGTATCACCTCCAGTTATCAACAGACTGGCAGGATTCAACCACTCACCTTAGCTTTACCATGCTGACTACAGTACACTCACTTTTTGACTGAAATTAGTTGGGAAAAACAATAAGGCATCACAAACAAAAGGTTTATATTTTAACTCATACAGAAAGACAAATTATTTTCTTTCTTGTTCCATCAAATATCTTTAATTTATTTTAAGCTCTTTCTGCATGTCTGAATCAGTTTACCTTATCCAAAAACTCAAACTGGGTTTGGGCAAAACCCTCTCTCATAATGTGGTGCAGATAATACTGAACTAGTCAGAGTTCCTGTACCAGTCCTTCAAAATCTCACCAATCCCAAGATCTGAAAATGAACCTCCTCACCAGAGGTGTATGCTCAGATTCACTGGCAGACAGGAGGCAATGCTCCATGCCCACCCCTGGAGCCCCAACCCAAGCCCAGAGTGACCATCAGAGAGGAACTCCCACTAGGGGAAGGGACCAGGAAGGCCAAAGGCTACTTAAACTGAAGCATGAGTCAAGTACAAGTCCTGACCCTGTCTCCTGGATGTTATGTCAGCTGAACACCACTGGAACCAGGAGTGGTAACTACGTTTTCTCTTTCCATATCTTTTCTGTCTTACTCTCTTTCTCCTTCTTCTAATTCCCTCTTTGCGGAGTTTTGAGTAACTTGAAAATGGACAGGCTTGGAGTTTGCTAAGTAGAATGGGCCAAGCTAATGCTTTCAGATGTGTTTTATGTTGATTGAGGGCTGCTCTAAGCTTTTGCCAAGCTTATTGTCTGATTTTCTGAAGTTGCCAGTAAAGTTTTTTGTTCTTTTGACCTCTTGACAATATCTTGTTGGTCTTTTTTCCATTAAGCTAACTCAGAGTACATCAAAACCACATACACCCTTTTAAGAGGCACTTCAAGCAATTTTTTGGGGGGCCTTACATAAGGATAAAGCAAATAATGTGTAGAAAGGACTAAGTGAACAGTTTGGACACAAGTCACTATATTTGGTCCTGGAGAACAGGGATCACTCCCTTACAGTGTGTCTTAATATCTGCTGTCTTAATATCACCTGAGCTAGGCTGATAGAAAACACCCTAAGTCAAATTTATTGCATTATGTTAAGTGAAAAAATGACAGAAATGTTCATTGGGTTCAACTTAGGATAGAACAATGCTTGAGTTTTATATAGAAAGAAGTATGCATCATAAAATTAAGTTTGTATATATTTATTTATATAAAACCAGTATCTCCCACCATCAGAAAGGGTAGTTTTCATTCAAGCAATTTGCATGGGCACTGTGGGCGGGAGAGAACATATTTAGTTTATTAGTTTATATTTCTTGAATGAATGAATCCATCTCAAGTTGGAGATGATTAAGTTCAGTACTGAATTCAGTCTATAAGGTGGCATATGTGAAAATCCTACAGGTCTCCCAAGAGCACGAGTGTCCCCATAGCAGAAAACAACAGATGACTCATTTAGACCAACATCCCGTAGGCTGCAGTGAATGATTAGGGGAAGATGACGAACAAGACAAGGGAAATTTTCTCTGGTCTTGCTTTCCTGTTCCAGGCATCATCTGTCTAGGGCTTCTAGAATTGGAAGTTTCATTCAGACCTCTGTCATTAATAAGTACAGAAGATACTTTACTTTCTGAATATTTTTGGCACTTTATGAGATTTATCAACTTCCTATGAAAATAAAATTCACTTTTTAATGACACACTGTATGTAAAAATGCTTTTTGACGTTTATAAAGCTACTGATTCTTTATCTGCTTGAGGTGCTCATTAGATCTTGAGTTATGAACAATTACAAATAAAATTCCCTATTCATTTACTATGTATTTATTATTTTAGTGTATTCTTTGTGTATGTGTGTTTGACTGTTTGTCTTATTTTCCTAAATCAGCTTTTTTGGATGCCCATTAATTTACAATTGCTGTAGATTATATTTTCCCCACTCTCTTTTAGAGGGGCAATTATAAAACTTAAATTTCAAAATCTGAGGGAGATACCCTACAACAGGCATCTACAGGAGCTGAACTTTGATCTGAAGTATCTCTCAAGACAGTTGCTTGCTATCTTGAGACAGCATAGCATAACAATCAGAGGAACTTAGAGGATCAGTTTCCATCACTTCTCTGACCCTGAAGAATTTGGGCACTGGTCCTCTTTTCAGATCACCACACACACTCTCCTGGCTGCAGTTCTCGTTTCCAGACTTTCTTCTGAGACTCAGTAAATCCAGCTGTATTGGAGTTTGAAGCTCCCACTGATTTTGTGGTTTCAGAGTTTTTCTGGGTATCCTGAAATACAGTTTGCCTGTTCAAGATCTTTGTGGCTGTTAAAGGAAAAGATAAATGTTATACAGAAATGAGCTTTTTAAATAAAAAATAGCTGTCTATACTTCCTCCATCATGAAAGGAAAGAAATGATGGTCAGGTTTCTTGTAAACCCATGTCCATCATCACTAATGAGCACTTTTAGCAGACAGGGATGAGGTAGGGATGGAGAATGCCTTCTCTCAAGTCTCTCTTTGGTAAGTTTTGTCATGGCTGGTGAAAGCAAGGAGAAACATTTGCTGTCAGTATTGCTTAAGAGTAATCTGACTGACAGCATGACCACTGCAGGTAGCATTAGGCATAAGGCTACTCACAAGGTGAAATAGAGCATAGAAGCTTGAAAGGATGTAATACAATCCTTAACAAATACACCTTTGAAACACTAAAAGTGTTTGTTCTAGAAATCATCTTCCTTCTGGTTTCTGTGAAGTGTCTGGTCTTCATGACCCTCTTACTCCTTATCAACCTGGATTCAAAAATACTGTTCTTGAACTTCCAGCGTAGGGTATCCCCTGAAGATATTACTTCCAGCATTTTGTATTAGGACACTGTCCCCCCACCTACCCCCCCCCCCCCCCCACCCTTCATAGGCAAAGACTAGTTAGCAGTATTGTGGGATCCAAAGAGCATCACAAAGATTGTAGAGGAGACCTGGGACTGAAGGATTTGTGTCCTGTGAGACCAGTATATCCTTGAAGGACATAGAAAGCTACGAAAAATACAAATGTGAGCCAACCTGTCCCTTAGGGTGGAGGACTGGCCTCAATCCTATTTTATTTAGCAGTATTGACGTAGGGTATATAATGTGGATTAGGGAAATACAGACAAGTGAATTTAGAGAGGAGCAAGTTTTCTGTAATATTAGATGGCAGTAGCCTCAAATGGAATCCTTTAGCTGCTGTATGATGCTATGCTCTACCACATCATGAAGGATGCTTTCTTTTTAATGTAATTTTACAATGGAATGAGTGGAAGAAAACAAAACACCCACAAAATGCCTAAACATTTTATTTTACATCTGTGTGTTTATGTATTCTTTGTACAGGCTTCAACTACTGGTGATAACAGACATTCAAAACCTAAATTATACAAAGATCAGGGTACTGTAAAAAGCACAACCGCAAAAAAAGAAAAATCCCTAAGGATTAGTTTGAATAATGATGTATTTGTGTTGCATAAGCAAATATAATAGTCAAATATTTATGAACAGAGTAAATAGGCCTATCCAGAATCTTAGTTTAAAACAAAAACGTGTCAAGGTTTCCACGTAGCACTCTGATTATATGAATCTGTAAACCTCATGACTTTCTGGATCAGAGCAGAAGTCTGTTCAACATAATGCTCTATTCTGAAATGTCCAGTGCCAAATGTTTCAGTAGAAGTAGCAGTAGTTCCCTAGAGTGAAAAGTTTCAAAATAAGCTGCTCATTAAAGAGTTTTCCTCTTGCCTGTTATAATTTGGAAATAGTAGCATGTTCTAAGGTATGAGGGTATAATAGATTCATCAGTGCTGAGGCTGGAAACCATTAGTGTAAACCATCTAGTTGGACTTTTGCATATTGCAGAGACTTTTTCTCTAATGTTTCTATCAAGCCAATGAATAGCATAATCAAATCACGAGATTTTTGTATTTTTGATCTGATTTAGTAGAAAGAAAAGTGTTCTTTATCTAGGTAAATGAGTTAAACTCTTTTGTTGGAGTTGACTATAGTTTCTTTTTATTATTATTATTTTGTTTTTAAGGAACATTGATTGGTATGGTTGAATAATCATGTCATTATTATTTTAAATTATAATTTCAGTGTTGTCTGCCTAATGTTCACTGATTGTTCCCAGTGAATGAACATTATGAACAAAATTTTTCAAAAGTGACTGATTATTTTGTAAGACGAAAAGCTATTTATTTAGGGAAATCTCTGTCATTTACATTTCCGCAACGAAAATTTCCAGAAGCTAATCCATCTTCCCAAAATTATTCTAAAAGGCCTTATTCCTGCAGTCTACAAATCCATCTGCCAGAAATAAAGATTCCTTCCTGAAATGAGGTGAAAAGATCCTATATGGCTCTGAGAGCAGTGTCAGAAATCTGAAAGGAAAGTCTAAAAGGCAGTCTGTTTCTGATAGAGCCAATGCTGAAAAATTGTTCTTCATTTGCAGACAGGATATGCTCTGAAAGTTTTATACAAAATGAAAATACACCTTGTGTTGTCGAGTAATAAATTTATTTTGTTCACAGTCCATTTCTTTCCGTAGTATAGTGTTAAAGGAAATAAGTGTTCTGCTCATCCCATGTGGCATGTTAGGGCCCATATTGTTCCATACAAAGGATGTATTTGCATTAGGATCAAATATTACACAGCAAAAACCTCTGACATGCATTTTTAACCACATTATAGATCTAATACTAGCCTGGAAATAATTTAATATTCAGGAAAGGGACTAAGGAAAGGAAGAAGCTGCTTGCTTTTGTGGCCAAATGCAAACCACAGATAGATGGAAGAAGAGGAAGGAAAAAAAATGATAAAACGTTTGAAAGTTTGCTAAAAAGTTGCTGAAGATTTTTTAGTTTTTGTCTATAGAAGAAAGAAATTTGATGTAGTGAGTAAGGCAGACGGCACTTGAACCCTTCTTTGGGTGCTAGATGGGAATGTAATTGCATAACTAAAGAGGACCTTCTTCATAATTAATACAAATAACACATGTTATATGTTACTTTTTCCTTTGATCCTTCTCTCTCTTTCTTTTTTTTTTTTTCTTTAAGAAATTGCTTATTCCCAGGGTGAAAAAAATGTTGTCATTCTGGAGTATCTTTTTCACCATAATGTTAGCACATCTTTTGGACAGTTCATTAAAGTTTCAAGAAATAGTCATGCAAATTAGCCTAAATATCTTATTTTGCCTTGCCACCATATTCCTGTTAAAATAGCTCAGATCATTACATGAATTCATCATCATGTGGCTGTGAGGTTCCAGGATTCCAGAAATAGTAAACACTTGTGGAATCTACAATAATTGAGAGCAAAAATAAATTACACTTTAAGTGCTCATCAACGTGAGAACAAGGTACTTCATGACTCTTCATACACCCTTGTTAGGAATATTGCCAAGCTGGAAGAATGCACAGGTACTATATAGAAGGCACTATGAGTGCTTTTGTGCTGGAGGAATCCAGTGACTTTTTTAGAGACATTTCTCCTAGATTTTTTTTATGCAAACAAAAGAAGTAAAATGAAAATAGATTTCCTTGGATGGAGATTTTTGGTAAGACATCTAATATATAATGCACTTGTATTCCAATTTGATAATTTAAAAGGTGATGTACATAGCTGCTTCATTTCCTTCCTGGTTCAGGCAGGATGAAATCCTGCATTTAGCTGCAGCTTCCTACAAAAAAGCTTCCCTCAGCAGGGCACAGAATCAATAACTTAACATTGAATATTGCAAATAAAGCAGCTGTTGCATAATTTGTCAAGATACACATACGCTATAGAGCTGGTAGAAACAACATCATAGAACAACTGTCTGCTTTTGACACAGTTTATTTCACAGTTCCACACTTATACAATGCAATTCAAGGAGCTGGAAAAGTTTGCCCTTGGCTTTGGCAAGACATATGAGCAAGACACAATTTTTGGAGTATTTTTTTTTTTTGGAAATTCTGTCACTTTGTCTTGAAAAATTCAGTTATCATTCCATTTATAAAACCTACTTGATCTCCTCTTGCCATAATAAAGTTATCAGCTTAATCACGGGCTAAATTAATTGTGTGTTGCTCCTTTGTGTTAGCTTTGTTGGTATTCCACTATGCTTGGAACTAGATGATTTTGGCCAGCAAAGTCCCAAGGGATCAAAAGTGCATCTTACCTGTGCAGTAACCACGATGGGAAGCACTTGATCACTCATGCCAGGAGATGATGACAGGAGACCCAGGACATGGCAGGGCCTCATCTTTGCTTTCCCACCACTTCACCCCTTCCCATGGGTTTGGACAAATCCAGTGCCTCAGTCAGCACTGCCCACAGCAGCTTGTCTTCCTTCCCCAAGGGTACTCCGGGCACCTGGGAGTTTAGGTCAGTCTGGGAGTGAGAGGGACAAAAGGCTGCCACCATCCTTCTCGACCCTGGAGGCCATGAAGAGCCTCCAGTTCCTTCTTTATTGTCCATGGAACATTAAGAATGAAAAGAATATATCCTGTTTCTAAAAATTCTTGTTCTTATAGAAAGTTTTGGAGTGTTTTGTTTTTTTGGGGTTTTTTTTGTCTTCTGATGGTTCTTCTGTCTAACTGTACTGCTGTAGGTGGCTCCCGCTGAGTGGGCTAAGAAGCAGATAGTAATAATTAGACATTATATAAGACGTTATACAGGAAGCATACACATTTAAAGCATTTAAATGAAGCATAAAATGTGTATGCTACACTGAATTGCATTTCTAAGATGCTCAGGTCCTTCTTGAGTGTGGTCATATATTATCAGGTGACTTAGATAAAACTTGAGAAAGCATAATAGACACAGAGATCCACTTTGAGATATTCTGAATGGAAATTGCGTCCCCTTTTATTCTCTCAGCAAAGAAGACAAACGGCTTTAGAAAAATTTTTCAAAGGTTTTGTCCTATAAAGATAAAAATCCAAGGCCTCCCACATATCTTTCCCCTTCTCTTTGAAGCTGACATGGTTTGGTAAATTATTAAGTTGACCGAATTCTGAAGCTATTGAAACAAAATATCAGGCAGAAATATTACCAGAACAATGGTTTTGGGTAAGGAAATCTGGTAATGTTTCTCCCTGGAACTTCCCATCATTCTTCCTCATGTCTTAAAAAAACTGATGAATGTTATGCTATGAAGAGAAAACTGACAGAAAAAGTTAACCATGAGATGATGGTACAGGACATCTGAGATAGTTCTGGATACCCATGTGTATTTAATTAAATTCACAGGTTTCTAGATGTTAACTCCATTCAGTGAGACCTATTAGCAGAAACTGGGGTGTTAAGTTCTGACTTAACAAAGTCACCTTTGATTTTCTGAAGAATACAGCTAGTGAGAAAAAAATTAAATTCAGTCATGCTAAGCATATACTTGGTCTAATGAATAAATCCTTGAAAGTGATGACTGAATGTAAAACAGAAATAGTTTGTTTAGTCATGTCAGGTTTAGAATAAATATTTGTGTAATTTTTGGCTGAGTTTGATTTTGATGAGGAATTGGAAAGATCAGGAAGTTTCTGTTAACAGTTGTTCTCTCTCTTTCCTGGTTGACAATGAGACTTAAATGTTGTTTTGCTCAGTTTTGGTGGTTTGATCTGGCTAAATGCCAGGTGCCCAAGAAAACTGTTCTACCACTCTTCAACTGGACAGGGGAGAGAAAACAATGAAAAGTTCCTGTGTCAAGATAAGGACAGGGAGAGATCACTCACAATTACCATCAGGGTCAAAGCAAAACCAGCTTTGAGAAATTAATTTAATTTTGTACCAATCAAAATCAGTGTACAAGGAGAAGTAAAATAGGACTTCAAAGCACCTTTCCAGACTTAGCTTTATTCCTCACTCTCTATCTCCTTCCCCTCAGTTCCTTTCAGTGGTGCCCCTGAGATGGACAATGGGGGTTGCAATCAGTTCATCACATGCTGTTTCTGCTGCTGCTTTGTCCTCAAGGAGAAGAGTCCTTCCTCCTTCTCAAGCACAGCATTCCTCCCATGGGAGACAGTCCTGCACAAACTTCTCCAATGGGAATTCTTCCCATAGGCTATAGCTCACCCTCCATTAGATCCTCTCCAATTCCATTATTCTCTCTCTTAAATTGAGTAGCACTAAACTGGATGTACTATTTTACATGCAAACTCACTGGTGCTAAGTAAGAAGGGAGGAATATCTTCTCTTGATCTTGTGGTCAGAGTTTCTTATCAGTATATATAGTATGTAACAGTTGCATACTCAGTATGTAGTTTGTCTTATTCAGAAAGAAAGAGCACTGTGGAATTGTCTCCAACCTTGTGTAAACCACAGCTCTCAAGCCCTCTTCAGAAGGTCTTTAACTCAGTCCCTTCTTAACTTCTGTTAATGTGTGGTACCTTTTCTTCCTTGCTTCAGATCATTTCTCTTATTCTTATGCAACCTTAAGAGCTTTCTTTTGCTCTGTTGCTTAAGTTTATTGCAATCTCTTTGGATTGAGTTGTGACATTTTTCATGGCCACAGATTGTCTTGTATACCCCATCATTATATTGCATGCTTATAAAAAACTTTTTTATGCATACTTTACTCTTAAAAAATTCATGTTGAGTATTCCTGATTACTCTTCTTGTCTTCCACTTACTTGGATGTGGATATGAATTCCAAGAGCATGTGTTTCTTGATCTTCTCGGGGACTGAGACCAGCCAAAGTTTGTTTGATTCTGTGATTAATCCTCGGGCTGTCCTTAGACTCTCCTAAAAAATCACCTAGCTTTCCCTGACATCCTTCTCCTTCATGACAGCCACCCAAAGAGTTCCCAAGCAACATCCTGAATTAGAAGAAATATGCAGTTGTAAAGTTCAGAATCCAAAATGTGCTGCTTGCCTTCCCATTTCACCTCCAGATCCTTAACTTAATCATTTTGGAGACACTGCAATTCAAGCCACATCTAAGACTGCCAGCAGGTCTTCTCTGTTTGTAAGTAGAGCACTATCCCTGGTCAACCAAGCCAACATTTGCATTAAGAGATATGCTAGACTAAAAGTATAATTACACCATTCCTGGAGAGCTTTAACTTTTCCCTGAGGATATGAAATCTTTCCCTGACTAGTATAATTACATTGCATGTAATAAGAATGCATGGTTAATGAGAGACAAAATTTTACATGGTTATAAACTACTGTTATTCTCTATTACCAGAATTCCAGGAGATACACTTCATGGCCAAATACAAGGAAGTTCTTTTACCTACTAATTGCATCTCAAACAGGGCAGTGTAGTCACACAGGGTAGTGTGTGCATTACAGCTTTTTTGTGTGTTTACTTTCTAATATTCTGTAAATAATTTTCATTCACATAGTAACTGTGCAAATATTATAACATTTGTTATAATGAAACTACCTGTATGAACAGAAACAATAATTTTCCTGAAGAGCTTCAACTTATTCCTGAAAATAGGAAATTCTTTTTGGCTAATATAATAATTCAAATTGAAGTCTGGTCCAAAAATCCACAGAAGTAAATATAGTTTATCTACAAGAACTGCTTTTGTGCCATTAATAATCAATGACATTTTGTTTTACTTCCAATCCAAAAAGAAGCAGCAAGACAAGCTCTCCATTCTTTCCCAAACCAGGATGGCAGTAGAAATGTGGCTTTGGATGAACCCACTTGGAGCAGCAGTAATAGTTTTTTCTACTTCTGGCAGCCATTTAATAGATGCTCAAGGCTGTGGAATACCACAGTTGACAGAGCATTTGGGAAGAGTCCATATAAACTTAGACCATAATTTTCAATTCATCTTAGTATAAGGAGGAGAATGAGGGCTTCCACTATAAGCTTTGAAAAGGCAGGGAACTTATTAAGTGGAATAGTTTGGACTAATACTAATTAGTTTAATGTTGACATGAAAGAAAAGGACAGTGTCACCTGGTAAACAGTCTAGTTTACTTAGTAGAGCTCTCTGTTTTCCTTGGAGATGTCCCAAGAATTGGTTAGGATGAGCTCCACTTAGTGGATTGGATCTGGCACAACTATATCATATAGTAAAATATTTTTTATGTACACTGAAAATTCTGACTGTAGCTAAGATGTAAATCTTTCATGGTCATATATATGTTAAAAAAATCTCAGTGTTTGCCATCAAAGAAATTATAGTGCCTTAAAGAAGCAATAAAAATATAATGTTTGAGAAAAATTTACAAAATAATTTGAATTAGTAATGTGGACAGAGAGAAATATCTCTGTTATGCTGAAATGCTGATTATAATCCAGACTTTTTATTGTGTTAGTATAAGGGTCTTTTAAATATTTATCGAGATTTCAAAAGTATTTCTTCAATATGAAAATACAAGCAAAAAAACATTAATAGGGAAATAGTGTCTAGATACAACTTCAATATTTGCAATTTAATGGATGCTTCAAAGTGTGATTAAAGATGTGCAGATGAGAATAACAAACCTTTGATTAGCTAACCATGTAGTAGTATAGAATTTGTCCTTTGTTATAGGTGAATATATCTATGAAAAATGTTTGGATCAGAATGTAGTTTAGTTGAATCTGTGCAACTCAGTTTTAAATCTTTTACCTTCATATTGTTCTTCTTGAGTGCATGTGTTGCTAGATTTTAAATTTTAATTTTCACATTCCATTAAAAGATAGGCACCTTTTTCCTGACAGTTTTCTTAGTTACTTTGAAAGGCAGAAGAGAACATATGTCCTAATATTATTTAAAACAAAAACCTTGGCTCCTATAAGGATTTTACTGTCACATTCATGTTCTACTGTGAGTGTTAGGTGCTAGTTTTGGTATGCAGTTTGAGATAGAAATCAAGCATAATCAAATGGTGTTATACAGATTTTTGTGTGCAACAAAATCGTAAATAATCTTGAATATTATACACAGAGGTCAATTAATTATCTCAAATAAAGACTAATAGTTACAGTGATATACTACCTTTTTATCTAAAATTATATTAAAACAATATTCTTCCTGCCAGAAAATTTGACTTTGAAAAATCCATAGTTTAAGCAACTATCTGAATCATATAACAAGACTCAATTACACCAGGTGGTATTGACTGATATATTTGGTAATGTAATAGAGATGCCAACCCTGACAAAATTTGTTAGTTTGAAAATAGGGCAAAATGCCATTTTATTGCAAAGCTAATGAAAAATATTGCTTACAGAATGATGAGACCCATCAAGTAGATTTATAGCATACGACGTTTTTAAGATCTCAAATATTTCAAAGAGATTGGAAGGGCAATATGACTATTGTCTACTCAGTATAATGAACCAAAGAAAAAGGAGTTTTGATCAGACTTGCATGGTAGAGGGCTAGAAATGTTCCGAATAGTAGAACTCTTAAAGAGAGCAGGTTGTTTCTTGAGCTTATGCAGATGCTGTCGTGGCTGGACCACCACCTGGATGTTTTGCAAGCTCCACAATTCAAAGAGATACTGCTTGGGGGATTAAAGACTGTGAGTCGGATTCAATGAACCCAAATCCCAGCAGAAGTTTGGCAGAGGAATGAGTCAGTTCCTGGGATGCCAGCATCAATGGCTGAGGTCCAGACACTAATCTCAGATGCACGGCACGTGTCGCCTCCTATCTTGATTAAGCCACGTCTGCGGCTTGCACACACAGCACATAACAGCAGATTTTCCAAGGCATATGCTTCTTCCAGTGCCATACGTTGTAGTTTAAAATCTGGTCCATAAGGTATGAGTATTTTGTTGGGGTTTTTTTCCTTCAGTTGTTTGATGAAGAAATAAAAACAAAAAGAAAAGAAAGCAAAAATTTATTAACAGCACTCACCCTGTTTTACCCCTCTGTCTTCATCTTCTGCTCCCCTCCTTCAAAAGGATTCAATCAGAACCACACCAAAGATGCAAAGAAATTAAAGTAATAATCGAAGCAGCACAGGAAGATTATTTTCCTTCATTTGTTCTTCAGTATATGTGAGACATGACAGGATTCGATAAACTCGCAAGTATTTACTCTTTAAGCTAATTCTGCAGTGTTGTAAAACATGCAAACTGCAGGCTAGAGAGAAATAAGAGAGTCAGCATAGCAAAACTCGATTAGAAAGTTTGATTTGATTATCTGTTCCTTATTTGCATCACACTGCTGTTTCACTCTGAGCTACCTGACTGGAATATTTTCACTGCAATCTGAGTGTGGAAACCAAAGCTATCAGCAGAATAACAGGCTGCAGGAAGCACAGTGTTTTATGCTGGAACATTCCAGCACACTAATTGCTGCTTTGAAAATCATATTCCAAGCATTTTCTTGCTTCATTTAATCTCTTGGTTTCAGTAGAAAATGTCCAGAAACAATGCAGTTGAGCTTGAAGATGAGAAATGGGAGACTGAGTGGCTGAAAGGTACCGTATGAATGGATTGATGCAGTGCCTTAATGTACTGGCCTTGAACTGTACAAACTTCATGGTGAATGCAGCCAGATTAAGGAGAGTGAGAATCAATCAGTTTCAGATGGCTCTAAAAGTTGCAATAAAAGGGAAGATGGTGATCCATTCATAGTGTAAGACCTACACGGAAGACCTTCTTGTGTAATAATAGCTAAAAAGACTCAACTAGAGAGGTTAGTTTGAAAAACAAGGAAGAAAACTACCTGACCCTTCTGTTTCTAGAAGAAAGCACATTAGCTAAATGATTTATTTTGTGCTTAAATTTTTTTTCTTTCTTTTTTTCCTTTATTTCTCAGCAAGTATTGATCTCATTCTCTGTATTGCATTAAGCACCCCAAAGTATTATCAATTGCATACTTAGCCCAGATTGGGGAGCTAAGTGTGAGACTCATTTTAAAAAGTCCAGTCATATCAATTTTCACTTTTGGATAATCAATTTTTAATCTTTCACATTAAAGCATGACAGGCACCAGAAAACAACCTACTTTTGGCTATTTTAAAATAAAAGAATCTGTATAGGTTACGTGCCAATTTTTAAAGCCATGTGCCTGTTTTGCTTGTGTATAACCACCAAAAAAGAAATAAACAGTTGAAAGAAAAAGGATACAACTCTGCTTCTGAGGTGATGCAACAAGGAATGATCTTTACCGTCACTGTCCCTGATTTTGCATAAGCTTCTCTCTTGCACACTGGAATCATATATAATGTAGATGAGATTGGTAGGGCCAGAAATCTTAATTTATTTATTGTATAAGCATAATGCCAGCCACCTCCTGTTTTCATTATACCAGTCTAATGCCAGCCATTTCCTGTTTTCATTAGACCATTGTAATTCTAGACTCCTACTGTTCTCATTAGTGCAGGACTGTGTAATGGCAACCACCTCATGTTTTCATTATAACAGAACTGTATGGTGCCAGCTGCCACTTATTTTACTTTACAGAAGAGCATTTGAATAGTCCATATTTTTTTCAAGAGAATATATACAGAGATGTCAAGGACCCTAGGGGTCTAAGGCCCCCGAGAAAATGGTGGGAAACACCCTTCCTGACAATTTTGTTGCTGGAAGAATAGCAGCATTTATACAGTGTGTACAAAGAAGAGGTAAAAGCCTGGGGTTAAACTGTTGTGGAACATGTTTAAATTCTAAGAACTGCCTTTCTGATCCATAACCTATCTGATCTTCCAGAAGAATATAAAAAGATGGTTGCAATAGTTCAAGGTCTGGATTAGAATAATAGGAAAATGCAAGTTAAATTCCTGGCTCCAGTACACATTGCCTGTGCAGACCACAACCTATAAATTCTGTCATATTACTCCAGTTGTGACTAGTCTGGAGATAATAAGATTTTCTCTATCTGAAATATTGTTTTGTTTTGCTTTGCTTTGCTTTGCTTTGCTTCTGTAATACTTTTTCAATATGAAACGTTTCACTGCTTATCAGTAGTGTCTAAAAAGAAGCTGTGACTCCTTCTCTAGGGTCTTCAAACACTATTGTAATGATATTAAAAAGTACTAAGTACTGCCTGATGACACAAAAATCTTCAGTTGAGACTTCTTAAAAATATAGTTTGAAAGCTGAAAGGGCTCTGTTACTAAGATGCAGTTAACATTAGGGCTATATTTAACTTTTGTAGCAGGTATCAGAATAAAATTCCTCCAATTAAAAAAAGATGTATAAGAAGCTGTAAAAATATTTTTTCTGAAAAAGTTTTCTGTATTATTATAAAAAAAATTATTTAGATGCTCAGGTTTCTGCTCATATTGAACATAATATAGATGCCAAAAAAACCTCTCCAAAACATCCCAGTGTCATTGCTCTGTAAAAGCTATGTAACTTCTATGTGGATACCCTGCAACATCACTGCAAAAACATACCTGTTTTATATAGGGGGATGTCAGCCCCAGTCCTATAATGAATGAATGAGCTGCATATTAGTCATGAGGTCGAACTACCACATCTACTGGTACATACACCTCTGCTGCCTCTATTCTGAAGCCTTGGGAGCTTCAAGTGCTCGGTATCACAACCAGAAAAAGCACCGCAGTGAAGGCTATTACTCTGTACCTGACCAAAATTATCACTTCTGCACAGTGACTTTGATTTTAATTATTTGTGTGATGCCAGCTTGTCATGTTTTATCGGTTGTATGTTTTAATGATTTATAGCCTCACTGTAGCTCAGGAGAGGAGAAGAAAAGCTCTCTGGACATGTATTATGAAAATAAAATTTTACTGTTACTATAAATGCTGGCTGTGGTGGGTTGACCTTGGCTGGACTCCAGATGCCCACCAAACTGCCCTAACAGTCCGCTCCCCAGGAGGACAGGAGAGGCAGAAAATAATATGCAAAGAAACATCATGTGAAAAGGTAAGGGCAGTTTAATACAGCAAAAGCAAGACCATGTGCATTAGCAAAGGAAAACAAAAGATTTATTAACCACTTCCCATCAGCAGGTGATGTCCAGTCCTCTTCTGGGAAGTAGGACTTCAGTACATGTAGCAGTTGCTCCAGAAGACGAATGTCGTAAATAATGAATCCCTCCTGCCTCCTCCTTTCCCTTAGCTTTCATGTCTGAGGAGATATCACATAGACCACCCCTTTGGTCATCTGTCCAAGCTATGTCCTGTGCCAAGGTCTTTCCCATCCCTGGCCATTGCCAGGGTACTGTTGGTTCCAGCCCTGCTCAGCAGCAGCCAAAGCACTGGTGTGTTACCAACACCTTTCAAGCTACCAGTGCAGAGCACAGCACTGTGAGGCTGCTGTGGAGAAAATGAACTTGTCTCAGCCAGACCAAATACCCTGGCACTTACACTGATTTGTCTGGGAGAAAAGATCTCTTCAAAAGTGTTTCTGTTCGGTGTTTCCAGTCTTGATGGAAAAGTTGTGTTTTCAGGAAGAGTGTTCTTTGTCATTCTCAGATTGCTGTATTATTAACATCACTGAATAGAGTAATTGACAGATGTGTATAAGTGTTGCTAAAATGATTAAAAGCTCTGGAAATCATAACCTGTCAGTGTTCCCTGGGAAACAAAGACCTTTCCATCTGTTAGGGGACTCTGTAAAGAAATGTAATGAGTCACCTTTAAAATGACAGCTGTCACCCTTAGGATTTGAGCTCAAAAGAAGGTGCAAAAATATAATGAAATACATATAAACCGTCAATCAAAATATCCTTAATTTGTTACTATTTTGATCACCTCACTCTGGGCAGGGTGTGAGAACTTGTAATTTTTCTATGATCTCTAGTGTCTGGATTAGGTCCAAGTCAAGAGGAAGTCAGTTATGCTTAGTAATGTTATAGTTTGATAAAGCACTATATCCCTGCATATGTCTTTGCACATTTTCTGTCACAGTCTTCACAATGAATAAAATTTTACAAGGATAGTGGCATGTGATAGCAGCACATTTGAAAATTACTTCTGAGTTTTGGAAACCCAATAAAATGGAAACCGAGTGATGGAATTGAAGGATGTGAGGGGGGTTGGTACACTTTTAGTTCACTTACAAAAACGGTATACTCTACCTGTACCACTACACCTTCCCCTTTTATATTTAAGTTGTTTGAGTAAATGTAAGTGGTTTGTCATTTCTTTACTTGTACCTTTTTTTTCCTGTTTCTGATATGTTTTCTGAACTAAGGCAGGTGGAGTCATAACATTTTCTGTGAAATAAAATACAAATTCTGTTATGCTAATGGACCACTAAGAACTGAATTAGATTAAGCAGTGGTGGTAAATCAGCAATTATATTGCTTTTTTTTTTTTTTTTAATAGGAAGATTCCAGCAGAAATAAAATTCAGTGGTAGTCACCACAAGTGGAGAAAGCCTAGGGCTGTTGATGTGCATTACTGAATTTAGTATACATTTTACCACCATTCAGATGCAGTCTTTAAAACCAAGGATGTGGAGCAAAGTGCTTTGAGTCAGCTGGTAACACAGTATATTAATTACAGCTCATAATATCTTCCATTTTTACATAATTGTTGCATGGTTGTACATGTTATGCCAAATAAAATCCTCAGTCTTGACTGGTGATTGTGATTAATATTTATGCTGCTGTAAAAAATGAGCATGTTTTTAGCTTCACTGGTGCTGAAGATTTTCTGGATTATTTATAAAATGCAACAAAAATAATAACTAAAGAAATTCCCAAACTGAGCAAACAGGTGGTTCTTCAAATAGAGCTCTGACTTTTATGTCTGCAAGAAAGCATTCTGTGCTAACAAACACAGGCATTGAACCAGGATTGGTCTTTCTCCAGACCACCCTTCAAGGCTTGGAAGTGTCAACTAGCATTTGCTAGTATGCCTTATAAACAGTCAGGATGAAGCAAATAAAGTGAATGAGGGGAGCTGGCATGCACTTACAAGAAGCTATGAGATTCAAGATTTGGCAGCTGCACCTGGTGGCTCCTTGCAGTTGCATGTTGTCATTGCCCATAGAAGCTTGAAACTTTTCCAGGCAGGAGGTGATGTGAGCATCTCCTTAGACTACAGGAATTACTGGTTATCAGCAGAGCTGTCTCAGGTTTACATTCCTGATCCCACAGTAAGCTTGGCAAATCTCCATGGAAGCTTTTTGAACAAGAGTGCTTGAATCAGACGTCCTCCAATTGTTTGTACTTCTCCTACTGTTCCTATAATATCATAGGACCCTGACATTTCACCTCTGCTAAAGGGACAAGATGTAATAGGAACTGGAAGTCTGCCTAAAGCACAGTATTCCTTTTCCTTCTCTATCTTGATTTCTACTGCCAGCCACATTAACACTGCAGCTGCAATGGTTTTACAAGTTAGGAGTACACAAAAAGTTATTAATAAGTGCAGAATTAGGAATATTTTTAAAAAGGTGATTCATTTGGAAATTAAAGGACTGACTGTGCTTGCTATCATTATACAGGCTTTACCTGTGTTTCTAAAAGTTCCATTACCCGCTACTGTTTTAGTTCATTGGAACAGCTGTATTTAGAAAAGAATGGTGGTGGATTTATACTCATTAACTCATCATCAGTGTTACCACTGCATTGTGGCATTGTGGAGAAAAATAGTTTCTACAAGAAAGACTCTACCATTTTTCCTGGATAAATTTTTTTTTTTTTTTTTTTTTTTTGGCGATGATAGGGGGATGGGGATGTCTATGGAGAGTACTTTTCAAAAACTGTTACTTTTTTCAAAAAGTGGATGTTCTTTTCCTTTGGAAGGATTGCTGTGTCTTATTTTGACGTCCAAAAATACATACTAACAAAATCGACTTTCTGTGCATATTGGATCCCTAAATGAGTCACCTAAACAGACAGGTGACATCGAGCACTGAGTGGCAGTGTGGCAGTGAGCTGGTCTATACCAGAGAGCTTGGTTCGCTTACACTGGCTGATGGAGGTGCAAAAATTGTTACAGAAGCATAATTACCCAGCTCTGGAGTCTCTTCCAGAAAAGGACAGCACAAAAGCAACCTAAATTCTGAACAGGACCCTTATTCTAGTGCTCTCCACTAGCACTACAACCCTGAAACTGAAGCAAAGCCACAGTGCTTTTAAGAACCTTATCTTGTGGTCAAAGATAAAGGCTTATTAACAGTTGCTAATCTCTGTTCTAAATCTCTTATAATACAATGGTACTATAATGTTGTTAAAATAGTTTCAGATGTATTCTACTCTGCTGTTTTTGCTATATTCATATGGTATTTTATAAATCCTTATTAAATGATATACGAGTGCTTATATTACTTTTGTTCTCGATTTAAAATGAGGCACAAGGGAATACAGAATCCTTAATACAGCCAACACATCTTTAAGCACAGAGACTTAAAGGGTATTCAGAGTAAATAGAATTTCTCATCTGGTCTAAGACAGTCCCTAAACATATACTCATAATGAAATGCCACTACTTTGAACTGCATTATAGTTAGAGGATGTTAAATGTATTAGTTATCCCGAACACACATATCAGATTATTTTTTCTCACAATTTCAGTACAAAAAAACCCCCAAATAAATTATTTTCACTGAAGATGAAATGGCTATATGTTTAGTTTTCACGAAAAGATTATTATTTAGAGCTGACAAGTTTATTGCAATATTCCTAGTAAGATTCCCCATTGAACTCACAATAGTGAATGAAGAATTTTTTCATAAAATATAAGTATCTTAATCAGAAAATAAAAATATTGTTTTAATATAGTTCAGAAGCTTTAATCAAATTTTAAACCAAAGAATTTCAAGAAATAAATTAAGGTCTTATTTACAAATATTATGATGAATATTTTTTATTATATGGTAAGAAGTGTGAAGACTAATAAGAAATCTACTCTAAAATCTCTACAGTAGAGAAATTTTCAGTGTAAAGATTGACATATAAAAAGAAAGGAGTGGTGAATGGAGTGGTGACTAATAGGGTCACTTGTAGAAATCGTTACAGCATGCAGCATCATAATCGATGCCTGTTGTAAAAGGATTAAAAAATATATGCATGGAACATTTTCCTGTAGGCAGTAATAACAGAAGTAGATGTCATCTCCTGATGGTCAGACACGTATGGTGTTTTTATTTCAATGCTGATGCCAGCCTAGTGATCCATTTTTATTGCTCTCAAATCAAACCATTGAAAATACTTCTGTGTGTGATTGCCCTTAAAAAGATGGAAAATGTACAGGTATTACAAAATGTAGTCTCAAATTTGTTATGTAGTATTTCTTGTTGCAGACAATTCTATACTGCTACAGCAATCAATTGATTTCCAGATACAACTTCAGTGTTGCTTTTAATTCAGAAAACATTGAGGATTACCGGCCAACTGTTCCCCTAATTCTCTGGTAACAGTTCAGTAAGTGCACTATAATAAAATTTCCATAGAGTTATTGTTCAAAGTATTAAATAAAATATGTTTACAGAAATGGAATTTTTATTATTCCTTTCCTCAGTAGGTCAACATCTGAATCTGCTGTCCAATCATCTATGTTTCAAGCTAGTCCTATACAATTAACTCTTACCAAGATAAATTTCAGAATGTTTACAGACATTTTGGAGTCTTGGCCAAATCAAAGGTATTATCTCTAATGTAAAGAACCTAAAGTGGGAAACCATGTCAGAACACCATTTTCACAAAGAAACAAAGGGCCCAACATTTGAGTAGTACGTATTTAGGAAAAAAAATCCTCTTAAAAAATTTAAAATAATTTGTCTCCCAGACAGAGGAAAATGTTTCCCCAAAATTTGAACTAAGTATTTTCGTAAGCCAGGCATTATCGGGAACCATCAACAATAAATAAGCCAAGATGCTGTGCTCTTTTCCCTGAATCATAACATATGCATTATGGAATATACATCTCGGAAAATTCTTAGATGGCTCATTAATTCCCTGATCCATTTCTTCATGCACTACTGAAACTAAGGTGACCTTTCACAAATCAAACTATGTGTACAGCAGACAGTTGTCCTTTCTACTGGAGAAATTTCATTTTTAGGGAAACATTTCTAACTGAAGAAATAAGCTTTCAGCTGCTTTCATGTCTTAGACTCAATAAAGGATAAGGATAGGGTATTTATCCCATGAGTGAACACCCTGAAGCAGTAATACGTGGTTGGCTTAAGGGAGATCTAAGAATCTCTGTTTGACAGACTGGCCACTTTCCAAATGAGTATTGTATTCTGGGTAAAGAAAAGCCAGGATGGTTTATGACTTGTTCTACATATACTGTGGATCCAGCCAAACTCTGAATCACACACAGCTGAAGACAGTAAAAGTAACATCCCTTGTCCAGTGAGGTCATCAGCAGCATAAGGTACATTCTGTCAAGACTCTGCATGGACAGTGGCTTGCTAGATTTTGGAAATCAGTCTGTAGAAAGACAGGTATATGTAGCAGGAAAAAGAGGAGATAATATTGTTGGGTTTCAGTGCCTAAGATGGATAGTTAACTAGATGCAGGCTGGTTTTGTTTCTGGCAAGGAGTTACAGAAAAAATGGAATGGGTAAAAGGTAATTGTCTGCAGGAATAGCACACACCTTTATACCTCTAGTATTATGAACAAACTGAAATTCTATTTAGCTGTCAAAAGCAATGCCTATTACTTAATTATTAAAACAAACAAACAAACAAACAACCCTAAGAAATCTGGTTTGCAGGCTTTACACTATTTGGTATGTCATTGCTACGATCACACAGAAGCAGACAGAGAGGGTCATACATTCTGAGGGATTGATCATAATGCTCAAATACATCAAAACCCAACCAAATGAAAGAGGTTAATGAAAGTGTTAAATTATAACAAGAAATTCAAAAAAACAGACATAGGACTTAGTAATATTTTTCCCAGCAATTTGTTACATTGTTTACAGCAACATGAATAAAATTACTCTTAAGAAAGACACAATAAAAAAAAAAGGTAAAAAGCAAAAGCCAATTCCTTGTGTTCTTCAGGTTGTCCTTCTCCACTTGTATGCTCAAGCAGTGTTTTGATCTCTCCTGCTAGGCTGACAGTCTTTAAGAACTTACAGCCCCACCCCATTTATAATGTTTCTAGTGAACTCACACCAGTGTACTAAACCAAAATATCCTTTATTCAGCTCCATGTTTCTATGAGCAAATAACAGCCTGTAGGGATTCAGTGCATCAGCTGCTTAAAAGATAAACCTACCCAGCTTGATGAAAACTCTTCTCCACTTTCCTGTTGAGAGAAAACGGTTACACATTTCTAATAAATGAAGCAGGAACTGTCATTTTTTTGGCAAACTGATAACTAGCTGTAACAGCCGCATTGCCACAAGTTGCTTTTCCAAAGTAATTACCATCAGGCTCCCTGTGGTATGCAGTGTTTAACACATTTCTTCTGTGTTAATGAATGCAAAAGCAGGCAACGCCACTATTAGTAATCGCTTTTTATTCGTAGTCCTCATTTTCCAGATAGGTCACATTAAACACAGCCATTAAACAATAGCGGTTGAGAAAATCCATACAATGTATGCTGCTTTTGTTTGGTTTTTTGTGTCATTCACCAGTCATTGGTGCAACTTTGAGCCATATGGGGAGACAGGGGCTGATAAATGAGAATGCCAACCTGTATCACAATTGGGCCAGAGAAGTCAAAACCTTAATCAGATTTCATTCAATTACACTTCAAGTCAACAAATCTTGATAGCCAAAACTCCCATTTAAATTAATGCAATAATAACTGCTGCCTGATGTCAAAAGAAAGCAATTAAACAATAATGAGTGGGTTTATGCTATGCTAGGCTTCAGACTCCTCCTTGACCTCAGCAATTTCCCTTCCATTTGACAGTAATCAACATGAAAGCTTGTTTGAATGGTGTATCTTGCTCCACTATAAACAAAATTTGACTTCTAAGGGTAACCTGGATTGGGAAACCTCTATTCTTAAGTCGTAAATCACAGTTCATGAGAATCTGTTTCCTCATAAATATTCCAATTAATAATTAAAAAAAAAAAGGGGGTAAAGAAAGATCTGATTTTGAGTTCTGATTTGATTGACCAATTGTATAAGGAACTCTCAGTTGCTGGCTTTTTTAATTAAAAAAAAAGATACAGAATGCCTTATTCGCTATTCACAGTGTACAGTACAAATTTATTAGTTGCTCTACTTGCCTCCCTTAACTCCAACTTTCCTTTTATAATCTTGTGACAAATACTTCCTTTCAGTCTTATAAAGCATGTGTGTAAAAAATGAGAGAAATAACTCATAAACTTTATCTTTCATTGCTGCCTCTTTCTCCAATGGTGATAGTAAAGATACCATGGACAAAAAACACTTTAAATTCTTTTGTGTGCAGTACGTCCTTCACACACAATCATGTTAATTTTGACTGCACCAGCAAAACTCACATTGTATAAGCTCTGCTGGTTTATTGGTTCATTATGCATCCGTTTTAAATTGTGAAATACATTTTTTAACCTGGGATAATCATATACTTGGAAACAGAATGCCAGAGTTCTACAAGGCAGTTGAAAAACAAATTAAATAAAAGCAAGATTTCCTAAACTCTTCTATAAAGCTGTGAGTCATGACTCTGAATTACCTTAGAGTGGTAAATAAATAATCACTACTAAATACAGATAATGTGTTAAACAGCTAAAGCTAGTAAATCACTAGTGACAGAGAGCCTTAAGGTAAATTCCTCTTACATTGGCACAGCCCTTTCTCAGAATGTTGTGGTTTTATGTCTTCAGAAACATAGAATGAATTGTACAATTGGTTACTCAGTGTTAAAATCATTTATAAAATACACAAATCTCCATCACTTGACTGCATTTACATACTGGCTTAGATTTTGCTGAATAATGGATCTCACTGGCAGAGCTAAAGACTTGGTGCACAGACACTGAAGTGATGGGCACCACAGAAATACGTAGAAAAGACTGATCAAACAATAAGAATCCTCTCCACTATGGAATTTCAAGCTATCAAGCTATCAAGCAAAACCAATCTTGGGTCTCCTGGCCAAAAAAAAAAAAAAAAAAAAAATTATATAACACAGACAACACCACGTTTTAGATACATAAATTGTCCAAAACATGGAGAGTAGCTTGATAAGACATGTACAAGATCCTTCCTTTTGCATGTAATTGTAGACATTTTTAACAGGTTCTAAAAGCAAATTGCGAGAGTTGGTGTCTCCCAAAGACAATTCATTGTAGGATTGACTAGCTAAAATCACCATTTAAATGCAATCCCAAAACCAAAATAGGCTGTTGGATCAACTTTTTTTCTTGAACTGATAAAAAACTATGGCTTGTTGTATTTCAGATTGCAAATCTCTTTTATATATTTAAATTTAAGAAACCAAATATATAGTTTTTAAACAATGTGCCATATTGGTATTTCCAGCAGGGTATCTGAAGTATATAAGGGACAAATCCTGAGCTAAACACTTTATTCTTCTGCTTCTTCTTGTACTGTGGAATTTCATTTGTTTTTTTCTAAGTTTCATCTGAAAGTAATTTTGAATTTTTCAAATGCAATAAAAACATTCTTAGGAAACAATAATAAAAAGTAGAAACTATATCTGAAATTATTCTAAGTTATTCTGCAAATATTATTCAGATCAAGTGAAAACCTGACTAAAAACACTCCCCAGAATAAGCAGTATTTATCTAGAACTACAGTAAGTTATTGTGCCTTCTGAAGAAGCAGATAAAATACTGCTCATGCCACACTGCCACTGACATATTTTTCAGCTCTATAAACTTAATATCAGAACTTTTAAAATGGTGGCATCTCTGAAGAATTCAATCAAATGTCCTACATTGAACAGGCTGTCTGAATGTGTTGGGAAAAAGAAACAAAACCCAAGGAGGTTCCAGATGTTGGTTCGAGTGTAATTTTTGTTTTTAAACATGGGTTTGCAGTAGAAGTTTCTACAAGGACTTGCACATAACCATGACTGATGGATGTATTTGTAGGCTGTTCAGTTAGCTCCATCAGCTCACTCAAACATATTTTGAACAGATTATGTACTGCAGTACTTCGTAGACCATACATTAAACAAGAGACTTTGCTCTGAGGCGCTGCTTCCCATATTCCATGGGGAAAAGGAAGCAGGAAAAAACAAAACTCATAGAGTTCGACAGCTACTGAGGCAACACTTGCCATTTACAATATAAGCCCAAATATTTTTGCAACACAACTATATATTAATTTAATAAAATACACAATATAGCTCTTATACACTCAACAATTTGGCTCATATGCACTGAATCTGCAATAAATCAATAAAAATATGTCATTTGATGTAAACACACTGAATCTTCTTACATTTGCACATTTAAATGACCATGTGATTTTTGTGGATGTCTGACATTTTCACTTTCCTGAGCTATTTTAGTGTCCACAAATGAATAAAAAAGTGTTAATAATGTTAATTTATATTCTGTATTACCCTTAAGGTAACTCTTTTTTCCCCCAAACTTTATTTAACTTCCTTTCCTTTTTTTTTTAACTTATCACTAACTATTTATAGCTTTGTTGGACACTAAAATGCTAAATAGATATTAAAATCTTTTTTTTTTTTTCATTTTATCAAGTGAATTAGTTTATGTGTGTGCAGGACAAGATGGACTATATCATTTTACATTTAACCTTAATATGATATGTAGTGTTTCATTAATGATGAGGATATGTTTTCTTGAATAATGATCTGGAATGGTTCTTTTTGTTTTATTGTTCTTTTTTTTTTTTTTCTTTTTTTGTATTTGTGGCAGATAACTTTGTACATAAATGTGTACCACAAATGAATGTTAATGTTTGGCGTCGCTTGGACTACTACAAGAACTCTTTATAGGACTTTTCAGTAGAAGCCTGTGGTGGCTGCTGGAAATTCACCACAGATCAGCATTATTCAACCCTGTTTTTCTTGGGGTTTATACGTAAACAGTAAAGTCAGCATCAGCTATTGAGGACAGTCTTAAAGTATCAGACGTATTTCCATTCCATCTTTCTCACACCTTCCTATCAGATTGTCAAAATGGCACTGTCTTTCCTTCTTTCATTTTGTTCTTGGTGTACTTGACTCTGTCCTAATGAAAGTTTGGTCAAAATGAAACCAGTGTTATCTGTCAAAAAGAAAGAGCAGTGAAAAGAACATACTTGTGGGCACTTCAGATGTTCACTAAAAGCCTTAAAGCAGCATTGGTCTTCCTTCATTCCTGTAATTCTGTTACAACCAGGAAATTCATTTATTTATTTACTTTCAATCAGCAGAAGAGGAAATGCAACTGCCATCCTGTCCTTATTTTCCCCCTCACTTTCTGATGGCCACAGGGTCGCTTCCCCGACAGTCCTGCAAGAGCTTGTCTATTTCTCTCACAACTTCCTCGGCATCCACGGACTCCCTGCCTAGATCCCGGGCGGAACGGTCTAACTGCTCCAGCACTGAGTCCATCTCACTCGAGTCTCGGCTCACTCGGGAATGCACGTCTGCAAAGGCCCTAGCCATCTGATCTGATGCAATGAAGGAAGTGTCCTTTGACTGTTTACTGGGCGATAGATACTGACTGTCAGTTGACAAGTACTGGCTGCTTGGTTCAGCCAAGGCTCCTGATTTCACTTCACAACCATCCAGTGGTCCTTTTGTTGAGGTGCAAGGCTCAATGCATGTCTTGGTTGGGCTGCTCGATGCTGAGGGAACCTCCTGAAGCAGAGGACTCAGGGCACGTTTGGCTTTTAAGTAAGGTTTAACATTGGCAATGAGAATAGTGTGCTCTCTCTTGTCTTTCCCAAATGTACAAAAAGTCTTTTTCCCAGTGGGGTTCACAGTTTCATATGTCTCAGTCTCAACGTTAGCTTCAACTGTGGGTACAAAGACATTTGTGCGATAATCTGCATTCTCAGCCTGACTGGCTGCAGGGAACTGTGGCATCCAACACCTGTCAGAATGACCAAGCACTCTGCATTCATCTGTGCAGTTAACACATTCTTCTTGTTCTGCAAAACAAAGGAGAAAAAGAAAAAACTCTAATTATAAGTGGATTTATTTAGGCTAATGGATAGGCTATGATCATCACATGATGGGCTTACTTGACATCTGGTTTCTTAATTGTGGAGAAAATAGAAGAAGCTATAATTAAAATATTTCAGAAGGTTTGCATAAACTTGTTAGTTGAGACAATAGATTTATTTAACTCTGTTTTCCACATATTAAAGCATTCACATAGCCCAATGGAAGTATAAAGGGGTCATTAGAGACTCATTCTCAGTGGAATTGAGCTTCATCTATAAACTAATCTGCTGTAGAAATCTTTTAGGCTTTGTTCTGTAAAACTCATACTATAAAAGAGTGAACAGTACTTAGGGAACTCAAAAGGAATTATAAGGATTAATTTTTCAAATCAAATAACTGAGCAGTGACTGCCTTTCTGGAAATACAAACACTTCATAAAAATCAGCAAGCTGGTTTTTCTTTTTTGTCACCTCTATTTCATTTGTAATTGTTATGTTGTGTGACAGTCACAAAATAAAAAGGTTTTCTTAAAAGCCTACTTTTCCTGCTGAGAACAGAGAACTAGAATCTTCCATCAGTATGCATTAAATATAAGCTTGTCAAAAAGTGCATATTGCAATTTTATTAGACATGAGTATGGATCATGTAATCAGTTTTCCCCTTTTTTGTTTTGGTGCAACTAAGTGAAAATGGATTTGCTCAATACATACAATTTGGAAGAATGACAAATGCTGACACACTATTTGAACTGATGATGTTTTCAGATAGGATTTCTATATCCTTATTTCTTTCAAAGAATACAGTTAAATGAGATTCCTTTGCTACAATTTTAGAACATAAGTTTTGCTACTTCCTGTTCTACAATCCAAAGAAAACTTTCTGGTTTAAAACCATTGGCTTAAGTGTCATTTACATTAAATAGGTTACATTTGGGCCAATATTTACTGTCTTGTAATTGTACTTACAACTCTAACCAAAGTATCAGGAATAATAATAATAATAATAAATCAAATAAATCCTTTTATCATCTCTAAAGTTTCAGTTAACTATACATTGATCTTTAGCTGTTAATAATTTCCCTTTCAAAAAATGGGCAGATGGGTTCAATACTAATTTTTTTGATGAATTTAGTATTTAAAAACTACATGGAGTTCCAGTTAGACAAAAAAAAACGCTGTTAGAACACCTTTAAATATAAGGATGACTCACATATACAGAGACATGCAGAGCAAGTCTTCAGAAAAGCAAAACAAACATGTTGACCCAATGATGGGGAGAATTTAAGCAATCATCATTTTTCTAAATTAGAAAATAAATGCCTAGTAATCTTATATCACCATCTGATTAATGGTTGACTGCACTGCAGAAACATGAGAAAAGAAACACAAAAGATGTTCTATGAGAATCCAAGAGTGTAAATATTTTTTCACATTTCTGAAAAGATATTAATAAATAGGATTTAAATTAAAATTGTATTATGCCACAGTGATGTTAAGCTGGGATAATTTGCTCCAAACTGATACTTGTTAATGATACAATTGCGTGAAAAAGTGTCATTCTGTATATGTGCTCCCTTCCTTGAAGACTTTAAAATCTAAGTCTGGTGTAAACCCTGAAAAAATACCAAAAGCAAGAGAGAATTAGGTACAGGGACAGCAGAACAAAGTGATTGTTGAGGAAAAAGATGCAACATAAAGGTTTTAAACATAAAATTCGTAGAGGTGAGTCAACCTCTGCTGTGTACCTGGTGAAATTATGGAACAGATCTTCCTGGAAGCTGTATCAAAACATATGGAAGATGGGGAGGTGATTAGACACAGACAAGAAGGCTTCTTTGAGGACTGATTGTGTCTGACTAATCTGGTGGCTTCCTATGATGGAGGCATCAGTGGACAAGGTTAAGTCTTTTGTAAGGCTTTTGATATGGTCAAATATTGATATGAGCCACAATATTCTTGGTTCTAAATTGGAGATTAATGGATTTGATGATGGACTGTCAAATCAATAAGGCAGTGGCTGGATGGTCACATGCAAACAGTTGCAGTCAATGGCTCAATGTCCAAGTGGAAACCATAATGAGAAATGTCCCTCCAGGGTCCACATTATTTAATATCTGCATTAATGAGATAGACAATGGAACTGGGTGCACCCTAGGATCACAACAAGCTGAGTCATGCATCTAGTTCACTGGAGGGAAGGGATGTCATCCAGAGGGACTGTGACAGGCTTGAGAGTTGGAGGCCATGTGAACATCATGGAGCTCAATAATTCCAAGTGCAAGATCCTGCACCTGGGTTGGAGAAGTCAAATATCAATACAGAATGGGGGATGGACAGATTGAGAGCAGACCTGTTGAGAAGGATTGGGGATACTGGTGGATGAAAAGCTGGACATGAGCCAGTAGCGTGTGCTCACAGCCCAGAGAGCCAATTGTGTTCTGGGCTGTATAAAATGAAAGCAAGCAGATTTAGATTGTACATGAAGCCCTTTGATATGAGAGTAGTGAGACACTGGAACAGATTTCCCATATAAATTGTGGATGTCCCATCACTGGAAGGTTTCAAAGTCAGGTTGGACAGGACCTTGAGCAACCTGATCTAGTGATGGACAGTAGGTATTTCAAAGTCCTTTCTGACCCAAACTATTCAATGATTCTACAACCTCTAAGGAAAATTAATCCACACACTGGTTTTAGTATTCAATAAAAACTAAAATTATCATGATGAAAAGCAGGAGTAAAATAACCCCAGCCTTAGGACAGCAAGAAAGTGGCAGATCTGAAAAGATTTAAGGAAGGAATTTAAGTTTGTTGTGTTTGATTTTACTTCACTTAAGTGAGATGGCATTGGTATGCATAACCACAGAGACAACATATGTGTGGCAATTGCTTAATGAAATGGGAGCCATACAAATGAAGGACATAGCTATACACCTCATTCCACCCATTAGTTCACCTCCACTAAAATTCTCCGTATCTAGTTTTCTGGAGCTTCTACAACATCAAACATCTGCCGCTTTAAAACATCCAAGGGAAACAGTTACTGTCTCTCTCTCTGTCTTTAAAAAAAAAGGAAAAAAACCCAATATATACCCAAACAACCAAACCACCTCCTCCTCCAAAAAAAAAAAAAAACAAAAAACCTTGAAACCTAAAACTCCACGAAACAAACAAACCAATATATTTTTAAAAACACCCTCTTCTTCCTGACCTTTCAGACTAGATTTGTGGCAAGCTCAGCATCTAACATGAAAAGTCGACTTACAGAAATAGGAGAAATCGGTATTTTCTTCAGGATTTTCCCTAACAATATCTAAAGTTATTTTTCTCTTACATGGAATTCATGACAATTCTGAGTAAAAGCTTTCTGGTACTTTTAAAAGTTTACCTAAACAACTAATCAGCTTTCTAACTAACTTTTATTGTAAGCTTAACTATCCTTTGTATGGATATTTGTAAACAATTTTGTTGCTTTATAACACAAGACAAAAATAAAACCCTGCTGCATGTTAGCTACCATAAAATGCTCAGAATTGCACAATCAATGGACCAGTACTTTTCTCTGCTGCTCTCTTTTCAATTACTCTATCAAAGCAAGATCCCTCTTCCCAAACATTATGGTCTATTTCATTATACCACAAAAAGGCCATCTGTAGAAGGAAAACTCTTTCTTTCATGTTCTATGTTATATTATCTTAAAATACATTAAATAAATATTCATATATATATATAATTCTCTGCTATGTACATTGACAGCAGACACACACGCACACACATATATATATATATGACATATAGAACTAGAAAATTCTATTTTGACACCTACTCTTTTTTCTAAAACTCGTCTGAACTGTATTTCTTTAAAAAAATAAATATTCCCTGAACTAAGATTGAAATGAACAAGCTCAGATGAAAGGTAAAGATCAGAGAAGTTCTCAGTCACTGGAAAAAAGTACTGTAACCTTATTTAGTAGGTATTCAGTACTGTGCCAAAAACTATGCTTTGAGATTTTCAACACTCATTAGGTTAATTTATTACAACCAAGTTATGTTTGAAGATTTACATTTTTAGCTCTCACACACATGCATACACATACACTGCTATGAGGAGGAGCCTTACACAGTGTTTAGATTATTCATTACTGCCAACAAAAGTACAAAGTTTGCTGGAAATCCGTAAGTAAAAGATATATATATATCATATAGCGTATATATGCTATGTATATATTTCATGCTCTATCTTCTTTCCCCTTCTCATTTTTTGTATTTGTTAATGCCATTTTTATACTTTCATTCCTACTCACTGTATCAACTAACTTTCCATTTCTGTTCCCTGAACATGGCAGCAGTGACTGAATTAAATATGAAGCCAAAAAACAACAAAAAGCCCCACAAAATGACCCTGAATTGAAACCCACCTGCATTGCATGAGCTTTGGCACTCTAGCCCTGAAAATCTCTTTCTTTTCATTTCACTCTTTTATGTCACATCATAGGGAACGGATTTTGAGTATTGATTATCATGCATTATAAGCTGCTTGTCTCACCATTAGCCTGTAATTTTGACTGCTCTAGCTAGCACACAGTGAAGAAAATCAAACAGGGATTTTTGTACTGATAGCAGAAACTACAAACACAAAGTGAACTATCACCACCAAGAGCCAAATTACTACATATGAGAAAATAGAATCAATTTAAAGGTAAATATATAAATATATATATATGTAAAATAGGTTATATGCTGTGCTGTACAGCAAGATATGCTGGTAGAGTGATATGCACCATCGGTCTTTATCTCTGTGCTTGTCTCCCTCCTGTTGAAAATAAACCCTTAACAGTGCATGTGTGTACAATAAACAGAAGCAGTCTAGAGGTTTTCCTAATTCTCTGGAGCTCTAAGGGTAAACAGTCAGAAGTGCTTTATGCACTTAGGGGAGAACATACACTAAAATAGAACTGCTAAATTATCAGCCGTAGAAAGAAAAGGAAACAAGATATCTGTAAACAACAGTCGCCTAGATAGGAAACGTATTCTGAATAGAAATTTAAAGATGGTGTAGGATGAAAGTTATATTGGCAACATATAAATGGTAATGCAAGGTATGTATTTTGGCACAGCAGAAGACATATCTTACATATTTTATTCTATTACCAGAAGAGTTATATTTAACATTTGCCTTCCATAGCAAGCTAAAAGAAAAAGATTTTTTATTCTGATACCTACAATTTCCTACACTTTCTTTATAAATATTGTGAACAGAATTAATTATGGGTACTGATTTCACCCGAAATATATTGCACTATGAAGTTAATTAATTAATGCTTTAGATAACTGGCTCTTTCAATGGCTAAAACAGATATCTTATTTTTACTCACTAATTATATTAAATTTGCATAATGATAACAAAGAAGAAACTCATTATTATTTTTTTAAACAGTGACTTGGTGGAAAAATCAAGTCAATAAATACAATGTTTTCTGCAATCTAACTGGTCCCTAATTATTTAAATTATTCATACATACAAAGCAGAAAAATAAATTGAAGGTAAACATCAGCATGTAAATATTACCAAGAAATATTTTATTTACTATACTTATAGGTTGAAGAACACTATAGTCTGTATTGAAGTACTCCATACAATTAAATAATAAATGTCAAGATTCCTACATATGGGAAATCAGACTATAAATATATCTACAAGCACATATAATATATGCTTTTATATCTATATTTATGTAAATAAATGAATTTACCTTTAAAGCCTGGTTACCCCTATGCACAGACCTGGATATATAAATAGGCTAGACTTAGACCTACAGCTAGATCTATGCCATTCTGTTTCTCATAAAACCTGTAAATTATTTTGTCAAGCTTTATTTGGAGTTAAACAAGGCAGACAGAGTTCAGATCATTATAATTTATAAGATTTGAACTGATAGTCATTCAAGTACATTCTTTCTTAAGAACTTTTTACTCACAAAATATTTTAATATGTAGCTTTTTGTTGTCATTTGTTCATCGATAAATACTAAATAAGAATATGGCTAGGTAAATACATGAATAAAACTAAACATTTTAAAATACCAGTAGCTTTTGTTATTTTTAATTGTCCTAGGAAAGCCTATCTTTCAGATATCCTTTTAACTCTTTTGACAGGGAAAGTCTAGATTTTTCTAACCTTCTTCTAACTGACTATTTTTTAGATTCCATTCTATGAATGTGGAAGCTAAAAATAAGCCTTAATTGTCAGGGATGTTTCGTAGGTTGATTCTGTTGACTTAAATGACTATCAACTAACAGGTCCAAATAAAAAATAAACCAGAGGACCCATTTCAAAATATATGTTGCCTTCTTTTTGAAAGCAGGCAGTTTCACAGTCCCTTCACTCTTGAAATGCTCTATTCTTCATTGCATTACGGAGAATACTAAAGCACATCTTTGATGACCCTTTTTTCACATGACAAAGATCTGTCTGTGAATGCGTCCATGGAGTTCACACTGATTTGTGCAGGAGATCGAGTCCATTCACCCTTGCTATTGTGAATTTGTGTTCATTATTGAAAATATTTCCATTTAGAATTTACTCAGTTATGAGACAAAGTGTAAAATTCTCTGCAGCTTGTATTTCTCTAGTCTAACCTTAAACACAATATTCTTTACTCTGAGGGTGATGAGGCACTGGAACAGGTTGTCCCATTCCTAGAAGTGTCCAAGGCCAGGCTGGATGGGGCTTTGAGCAACCTGGTTTAGTGGAACAGGGCTATTGGAACTAGATGATCCCTCCCAACTCAAAACATTCTGTGATTTTAATTAAAAAAACTCCACCAACACCAGTACTTGTTTTAGACTAATGAAATAATATTATGCTTCATATTCTTAATACCTTAAATAGATATGAAAGATCTGTATTTTCTGTACATATGTATAAGCAGATGGACAATAAATGCCACATAGTATGTAAGAGAAAATGTAATTAACTCTGCTCTTCAGAACTTCAGTAATTCCTAAAATATGACCAGAAAACCTCACAGAAGTTACATGAAATGATGGGTTACCTTTTTACCTTTTTTTTTTTTTTTTTGAGACAGTCATTTGCCTTCACTAAAGAACTGGAAAAGCTATAAGTAGATATTTATTACAGGAAACAAATAATGTGTGCTTTGGCATGTCCTAAACACTGGGTCTATATGACATTTCTATTGAGAACAATCAGCTAAAGCACTACCTCTGTGGTTGGATTTCTGTTTAATTACAATTGATTTTGACATAAATGAGCAGAGATAAACAAATACTTCTATACTTCTCTCGCTGTTATTAAACAGAGCTGTCTCCTATCTGAGTATTTATATTGGCTTGTCTGTTTAAAGGCTCCTTTCAGTCAGGCAAAGCAATTATGTAGCTCAGATTAGCAAAATGACTGGCAGTAAAATGAGAGTGGACTGCCACATTTTTAAACCTCTTTGATCTCATGTTTTTCTCCTGATATTATAAATACAAGTTTGTGAGGTTTGTAATCCTTGCACAGTTTCCCACAGGTGGTGTTGGGTTTTTGTTCAGTTGGTTTTGTTTGCTTGTGGACACAGGCTAAAGACTATATATTTTATACTGTTATGACATAAAACACTTCAAAAGCCATAAAAACATGATGGCCTATAGATTTAATTCTAGTACACATTTGTCCCAGACAATAAATATTGGAGGAATATTTCAGGATTACAGGCAGCACTACAGAAAACTGAAAACATTTCATTCAGAAGTATGCTCTAATTAAATGTTTACAATTTAATGACAAACATATATTTTTATTTAAAAACAATATAAGAGAAAGAAAATATTTGCATTACCTGAAAATTTTCCATCCTCACAGCGAGCTGGTCCACAGATCCCAACAATGGGTCTTTGGCCTCTGCCTTGCTGTTCTGGAGGCAAATCAGACCTGTGAGTCACAGACAGGGATAGGCTCTGCTTCCAAAATTCACAACAATGTCAAAACTTCTGCAGCAGAAAAACAGCTTCTACCTGTGGCCCAGACACAGCTCACAGACCTTGAAATTTTTCACTACTTTTCTCAATGGTACAAACACACAGTTTTATACGTGGCAGTGAACTGAAAATGTCTAACTAGCAAAAAGTATGACTCATTTCTTCCTAATAGATGAGAAAGAAGAAAATGGACCCCCAGTCTTAATTTACAGTGTTTGTCTATAAGTTGACTGGCCCTGACTAATTTGCAGTGAAAAGACCATACAACAGTCATGAAACAGTCATTTTGGTGTCTTTCCCAGCCCACATAAGGAAGTCTTCCTAGCCCAGGGCTGCAGGTAGCAAACATACAAAGGCTAGCTGTGCTAGCCCTGCACTTAGCCAAGAAGCTACTGGGAAACTTTAGCAATATGACACACTGATAGTTTTAAACTGCCAGTCTTTGTTGCAGAACTCCCAGCTGTTTCCTGAGAAAGAAGGAAAAACTCAACTGCAATAATTAATAGAACAGCCTAATGGATCTTTTAGAAAGTACATTTTTAATATAGTGCGTTTTCACTCTTGATCAAGGCAGTGCCAAAGATAATACAGTGGGATTGTTTCAGGAACTAGCATCTACAAAAGCAATGATTCTTAAATCTGAAACCTAACTGAACTTGTGCAATCATTTGCACAATTTGCATGATATTCACATTATTTTTACTAACTTTATTGTGAGGTAGTCGTAATTATAGTATCAATGATTTCCATATCTAATTTGCAGCATTTACTAAGTGCATATTGTAGTGTAGCAATGCTTATAAGCTAGTCATTAGGACCATTGTGAGCTCGCCTATACAAATATTAACAGATTGTAGAGTTAGAGACAAAAGGTAACAAGCGATTATGACAAACAAAAGCAATGAATGGGAAGAAAAGACAACATTAATGAAAATATAATCATTCTGTTGACATTTCCTTATAATACCAATATTAAAGCTCCATAATTTAAAGAAGCTATCTCCATCTGTCAGACCATCAAACCACCAGTGATGAGCTATATGTTACACCACTGAACCTTCCTTACGGTTGCCAATTATCTCACTGTACAAATCTTTAATTAGAAGGTACCAAGCTATTCGCTTTGCAAGCTTGCCTCAAATTTTGATATGACAACTTGTTTACAGATATTGACTGAGGAGGGTGCCACTAAGGAGAGAGACATGACAGGTTTCTGAAGAAATCTCTATGCCCTTTGGATGGCTCTGTTTACATCCTGACTGTAGGTAGACTCTATTGAATGGAAGTCTGTCAGCCTTTGTGTAGGAGCCAGGTTAGTTCCAAACAAAATCAATGCAGTAATGCTCTTCAAATGCTACCTCTTTTCCTTTGCAAAGTCTCATAAAAATAATTACAAAGGCTGCATGGATGCTGAACTATTCAAAATTGGGCCACTTTGGTGAAAGAGAGTATTTTCCTCCACACTCCTTCCAGTATGCCTGGATTTACATTCAAAATCTCCTTTAACAGGAGAACAGTCTCTCCATAATGAGACCATGTCAGTTTTATACTGATAGATGGAAAACCCTACTGGGTATCAACCTCTGCTTCAAAAGGTTGATGTCGCCAGCAGATGGTTTCATGGAAGGTTTACAATGCATCTGACAGAATGGGAAGAACACTTTTCATGATGCTGCTCTTAGAAAAAAAAACTTTAGTTTGTCTAGACATCTTAGGGAGCTCTTATTTGGACATAGAGATTCAGAAATATCTTCTTATAAAAGAAAAAAATTTTAAGAGTTTCATGTAGTCTTCCCCATGCTAAGTAACATATTCATTATCATATGATTAGAGGGTCCCTTAGACTATTATTTAGGAGATTGCTGGTGTGATGTTACCACCTTCGAAAGAGATCTGCAGAATGGGATTACCCTTGTGTCACTTTATGAAGAATTCACATTCTCTTAGCAATTTAAGTTTCATAATGCTATCCTACTTAACTTTCTGCCTGGATAGTGCCCCAATTAGATCAATCAGAAAGGAAAATTAAGGATGTATTTTTCAAATCTGACTCTCTAAATATAACCAGTTTGGCAAAGAGAATTATACATGTAAACAGATTCAAAACTGCATTTTCAGGTTCTCCATGAACAGTGGATTAATTTCTGAAAGACATTCACTGAAGATACCTTCAGAATATTCATATCTTCCTTTTCCTAGATCCTTCATCAAGAGCTCAAAGTTACAGATCACCTTCTTATATTTCAGGGATTGAGGAGATTATAGATATTAACACCACTAATACAGAAAAATCTCTCCTACTAGTTACTTTTATGTGCAGCAGTTCAGCTGCTCAACTGAGACTCACCTTTTTACTTGTCATATTTTCATTTGTTATAGCTTTAATTTCTGATGTCAGAATACCTTGATGTGACAAAAGATAGCTCTAAGAAAAACTGTCAATTTGGAGAACTATTTCCAAAGTTGTTGTCATTATGCGTTCTTTGTTTTCAATAATGTCTTCACTTTCTATGACTGGTAACTACTGGAAGCTGTTTTTCTGTTGTCTACCAATGTCTAATCTGACCCATGTTCTTATAAAAAAGTGTATTTTAGTCTTGGAGATAGACTTAAAAACTAATTACAAATATCATTACCAAGTAAGATGCAGTCAGGGTAATTTCTGTTAGCTGTGCCCTCAGCTTACTTATCTGAACACCCTACAAAGGAAATCAGCAGTGAGGCATTAGAGAAGTTAAACACTGCTCTGGTAAGGCAAGTAAAAGATGTAGCTGCTAAATTTAAAGCTGCAGAAGGACTCAGAATAAGCCAGTTAACATCAATCTATTGACATCCTTTAAGAAAATCTTTACTCTGTAGAGATGATGAAGGTACTACACCCCTAGAAATGGGGAAGAAATGTTATAAAATGCAGTAAAACCTATTCTAGATATGGATCATTGTCAACTTTCTCAGGGTATTTAAAACAATCTTTTAATTTACTGGAACGTATCATGATAATATTTACTTGATTTAGGGTTTCATGAATGCTTTACAACATGACTTGATTTTAATGGGTCCCCCTCCTCCCAGGCTAATTGTTTTATTAGAAAAACAAAAGGCAAGAAACCTGTACAGTTATTATTATCTTGAATTCTGAGTATCACAGATAATTGAAAGCAGAGAAATCTGAGCCCCAATATCTACTGCATGGTTCTTCAAAAACAGCCTCTGGCTTTCCTAATAAAAATGTAGCTTTGCTTTGTTTTTCTTTAAGAAGAAGAACTGCTTTAATTCCCAAGGAGACAAAAATAAAGCACCATATCTGAAACTGAGGCTCAGCCTGACCTTCAACAAATTCTGTAAGGAATTAAATTAAGAAAAAGATGTCTTATGGGAAAAAGAATCACACTTTTTTGTGTTGTTTTGTGTCCACCTGTTACACAGGTGCCTGTGCTCAGGCACAGTATGTATACCATTTCTCAGGTACCTAAGAAATAGTCTAGTAGAGCTCTAAACTTATTTGCAAGCTCTCAAGTGACTCTCTGCAATTCCAGCTGAAGATGGATACAAGGCAGCTAATTTGCTACCACCAAGGGAAAATGTTATAACATAAAAACATTCCCTCCCTTAGCTTCAAAACTGTTGAGTGCCTAGGGAGCCTGACTATTTGTGGAGCTGATACTATGCATATGCTTCCTCTGTAACTGCTACATGCATACATCTGGCATCTGTCTCTGTGTTAAACAGACTTAATTGTCCCCAGTATTACTATGTAGAAACCCTCTATCCTAAATGGGTAATGCGAAAGAAATAAATGAAAGGATTTATATGATTTTTTTTGGCTTTTTTTTTTTTCATTATTGGCAAGATATGTAATGAACTCTGTACTACGACTATAATAAAAATATTTTAGCTGTGCCTTCTGTGTAACTTCAGGTAGAGATTATGTTCTTGTCTTAGCATGACATTTGCACCTTGTACAGTCTTTTAATCAAATGGGGTTGTTTTAACTGGAACTCTTTTTTCTATTTATTCTTCTTTTATTTTTTTTTCCTTTCTTGGCTGTTTATGACCCCTCTTTTATCCACATCAGACTTCAGAGCTTTTAATAATTTGCTAGGCATAGCTGGACTGATTCTGAAGATATGTCATTTCTGGGGAGTTTTTAGGTGTTATTAGGGGGATTCTAGTACATGCTAGTACATTTTTCAGATCACTATTGCCAGTAGAGTCAAGACTCAGGAAAAGCACTTGATTTCAGATTTCAATATATTTTTAAAAGATCAAAGAGCATGGAAAATCTTGTTCTTTGGTTAGACAGACCATGCAGAACAGTAATACTCTGAAAGATGGAGGTAGCTGCACAGAACTAATACTAAATTGAAGGCCTTTTGAAGTTTCTTTAACCTTTGTGTCAATGTTCATCTTAAAATCCTCCAGCAAAGTAAAAAAAAAAAAAAGTTTTTAATTGAGAAAACACACAGAAAGGAGTTCTTCCTGTAAAATAAGAGGGGAAAAACACCCACAAAAAAAATTGCTTGTTTGACATCTGAGATTAGTCATGATAGCAAAGATGAAATATCCTCAAGGTTCTTCTTCTACTAAGATTTATTTCTTTGAGCAAGACTATAAAGCATAGACTTCCCTAATGCAACTGTACCTGACCAAGTCTATTTAGGATTCAGAGTAAAGGTATTCCTACAACTGAGATCTTCTGAAGAGCCTGATTTTCTGCTACCATGTGCATTAAACCTTAGGGAGAAGGAAGACAGGCCATAGGTTTTTTACCCCTCCTGTTAAAGTTTTATTATCATGCAACAGGGAAAGCAAAGCAGAGAGAGCTTCCATTTAAACTCCTGTTTATGGGAGAGTTCTTGTCAGTCAAGGGACTGAATAAAAGCCCACAGGATGTAGATTCAGATGCTGAATATTAGTTTCATCAGTGACACAGCAAGAGCTATAAAACAAAATAATTTAATTCAACAAACAGAGAAAGTAATATAATCTAATTTTTGACAATTCAAATTAGGCTAGGATTCTAATGTCATCTCTGGAGACAATGGAGAGAGGTGGATTCAGAGAGCCTTTTAGAATGCCATTTAGAGTCTCCAGACCTAGAATACTTCATAGGTAGATCTACCTATCTTCACATGCATGCAGTTGATATCCTGAGGTTGTCTATGTCTGTGTTAGGGATATTTATCAATTGGTCAGCCTTTTCCTACAAGCTGAGTTAAGATTTCAGCACTCAGAAAATTGTCTTCGTTTAGTCTAAGAATCCAATATTTCCTAAATTTATGTAGGTGGGATTGAGGTATGTAACTCAGCAGCATGAGTCCCCTTTTCCACAATGTGTTCGTAATACACATTGTCCTATCATTAGTAAGAAAATAGTCCCTTTGGAAACTAAGTGATACCATGCACATATAACTTTTGGGAAATCCAGAGAATATTTGTCAGATCAAGTTTCATGGTGTTTTTCCACTGAGCAATTTTCAGAAATAAAAAGCAAACAGATTTCCTTCTTCTCCGATACTGTGCTAGCATCCTTATAACAAACTACTACTTTCTTTTTTTTTTTTTTTTTCTCCAAGTTCATATCTGAAGCATAGCAGGGAGTGACTTTGCTGATGTATAGATTCTTCCACAATTACAAAAAAAAAATATATACTTGATGTGGTGTGAAGTGGAATTTTATTTTATTTTTATCCCAGAAATGTAGCAAGAGAAATCCAGATCAGATGATCAACTCTACTTTGTCACCAGAGCAAGCCAGCATGTGGCCAACTTAACCGGAACATCATTCTGTTTCCCAAAGGAATCTGGGGGCAGAGCCAAATCTTCTTTCCAAGCATACCTTGCTTTTTGCAGCCCAGGCTCTGCTGGCTCACAGATCTAGCTAAATCCTAAACACAGCAGAGTACTGGACACCTTGCAAACCTATAAATATAGAGCAGCATATTTGGAATTCCCACCAGTTGCTGATTCATTCTCAGAAATCCGATCTCAAAATTCTTATTTTAAAGGCTGAGTAAGACTGAGCTCTTTCATTCATTAAATCTGCTGCTTTCAAAATCAGCCCAAGTATTTCTTCTTTAAATTAATTCTCAGTAAAAATTTGGCATGTGCTTTTTGATTCAAAGTGAAGTTGGTGTTTCTCAGAGTCATGTTATGATGATAAACAACTGCCAACAACTTTGTTCATAAAATACCAGTCACAGTCCTTTGAAAAGCTGATACACTTATTTAGCAGTTAATTTTTCTTTAAATATAATCAAGTGGAAAACCAATGATGGTAATACTGTAAGTGGATCTGCATTATCAAATGGCATCACAAAATTTTACCACAGCTAAATTTAGGGACTGCAGCATATTGTTCTTCTTGGTACATGAATAAATTCAATTCCAGCTTGATGTTACAGACTCTTCAACAAGTTTATTTGCAGTTCATTGCACCTGCACTTCAAGAGGTTTTTCAGGGCCTTCACTGCACAGAGAAGTAAGGCTAATATTCACAAGATAAATTGGCATAGAATATGCCAGGGTAGATATTTTCAGGTTTACACCATAGGTTTTTTTGGTAGCTAAGGGCTATTGAAAAGAAAATAATTATATAAATAAATTAAAAAAGAAAACAAAACAAAAAAAAACCAAACAAACAAACAAACAAAAAAAAAAAAACAAAAAAACAAAAAACCAAACAAACAAACAAACAAAAAACCCAAAACCTAGTATGGGAAAATAAAGGGCAAATCTTTGTTAGGCTAAACACTGAATAAAAAGGTCTTATATAAGTCTGATTTTCAAGGCAAAAAACAAAACAGAAGAAATAATATATTAAATTTAAATGTTTATGTAAAACATCTTCCCTAAAGTTTCCTATGACTAATTCATTAGAAATTAATTTGATTGAAATCTTTCTTTGAAAAAATCATATCTAAAGCAATATATTTATTTTGCTTACTGTGAAAATCTGTTTTATAAAACAATCAGCAAATGTTGTTCTGGAATGTAATTGCCTATTAAATTTCAAAGAGGAAATCAAAGAGGGGTAAAAATACAGGATAAAACATTTCACACAGAGAGGGATATGTATATTTCAGTCGCCTTTTATTTTCTGACTTTGGAGAGGAAAGTACAGCATTTTCTATAAGCTTACAGTGCCCCAGTTAGCCTGCTCTAACTATGATGACAACATGCATCTTTGATGACATGGATGAATACATCTAAAATTCAAGGCTACCTTCTAGCAAAACTGCAATCCAGTACAGAAGGTCAATGACAACCTGCCTTTTAAGGCCAACAGTTTGGGAGTAGTAAAGCAGCATTTTCTTGTTAGGATTTTTTTCTCTGCTTTGCTATCTGATTTCTGCAGGGACATGCATCTATTTACCACACTAAATCCTATTGTTCATCTTTTGCGTGTAACATATTCTTTATTCATTTACTAGAAGTAGGCAAACAGAACTGGCTTTTTTGTCAGCAGTCTCCAAAGACACAGTCAATGTAGATCTGGTTAATCCCCTCCTACTTATTATTCAGCAATCAGTGTCTGCCAGTAGGATTTGGGAATCCCAAAAGACAATGTTTAAAGGGAAGGGTTAAATTCAGCTTGTGTAATGCCATTCTCTGTTCATGGGATAATTCGTCATATTCAAGGAATATGTTCCATGGAGGGACCTAAGGCTGCCAATTAAAATAAATTAAACTAGATGGACAGCTATCTGAGTGAATGAGAACTCTGCCATGATCTGAAGCAACTTTATTAATGGTGAGAAGCTATGTTGGTAGAGACAGTTCTTTTAATCTGCTCCAAAGGACCTCATATTCCTTGCAGAACGTTGCATTTGGGAGGTCGGGAGTTAAGCTCCCTGAGAAGCAAGGATATTAAGAGAAACCTGCTGGGGTACTTGATTTAACATTAAAGTGAATTTATCAGCTACTCCCAACTTTTTGAGACACTAATTGAATTATCAAAGGCTGCAATGGGGAATGTAAAGCCAAAGCCTTCTGAGAACAGATTTGTAATATAGATAAAATCCTTAACTTGTGCCATGTGATTATCTTAAAATGTAGAAAGAGCCTGGGTGCTAAAACACACCTGAAATGAAGATTTCTTTTGCCTGTCTCAAGTCTCTCTTTACCCTCCAAAATGATGGGGAAAGTCAAGTATTTGGAACAGGGAAAAAAACCAAAACATCTATTCTGTGTCCCTTTCAATGTCCTCAGGTGTGCTAGATGTTCATTAAGGTAAGTTCTGTCAATTATTTTTTTCTCAACTGTTTACAGCATAAATTTTAATCTTTCAGTTTTTAAAGGATTTCAGAAAGAATATACAACTTACCTCATTTTCATCGAGACCACACATGACTAAAATCAAAGATGAATACATCATCTGCATGAACTTGGGCATATAATAGTGACGGAAAAGCTGCTTTTAGCCTAGAAAATAATTTCATCTGTGAAAGTTCAAACCTGCCTAAAATTTTTCAAGTTAATTATCTGCAATTTTATTTTTATTTTTTCGTTATGTCATCCTCATATGCATATTGGTCTGGAATTGTGGAACAGATCCTGGCAAGATAGATTAGTGGATTGGGATTGCATGAGTTTGAAAAAGTCAACGACTAAGGGCAATTTATTGCATCCCACTGTCATTTTGCAAGACATCACTTTCATACATATATATATATAAACAGTAATGTTCACAAGGATGTTGTTGGATTTATATCATAAAGACAAAGCTTTTTCTACAATACCTGATCATATGCTCATTGAGAAATGTATGACAAGTACTCAATTACCCTACTAACAATTATAAAAATACCTATAAAAGTAGAAAAAAAGCCATGTTAAAATTGAAAGTATGACTAAAGCTTTCAAGACTTGCATGACAGAACAAAAGATATAAGACTAATTTTGCACCTGTTAACCTCCTATGCTTCAATCAAGTGTAGTTACAACAACCTGGAGGAAATCACTGCATGAAGAGGTGAAAAGAGATGATTGTAAGAAGCGTGAATACATAATAAATTCATTTCAGAGTTCAAGGACATCTGTTAAAATGCTTTCTCTTACCAAACAGCTTTAGAGATATTTGAGAAAAAGCAGGTAAAGATTCACAAATAGAGGATAATTTAATAAGATGCTATAAGGCATCAGAAAGAACACTTACTGTAATCTTATTCAATGATAAAAGTGTATCCTGTCCCATCAGTACAACTGGTAATAATTGTGAGTATTTAGTAATTATACCAAGAACCAACAGCTTATCTCTTATGCACAAAGGAAAGCAGTCTCAACACATGCTTGCATGGTCCTTTTTATGGGGATCTTTATCTATTTTTTATTTATCTCCCTTTTATGGACACCCTTTTTATTTATGGAGACCTCCTAGAGAAGTGCAGAATCCATCATTCAGTAAAGTGGACCTGGGAGTAGATCAGGAGAAGCTGAAGTGCTATCCCTAATTTTTTCTTCTGAATAGACTTTTTATGTTTTTGTGATAAGAGAAAGAGAGGGATAACAGCCCCTGAATTCAATTCATGTATATTCTTTCAATATATGCAAATCAAATTATTTTCCAGCCTTCCAAGAGCCTCAGAAGTAAGTTTACTTGTCCCTGATTTTTGGACAGTCATTTCACTGACAATTACAGATTTCACAGAATATTCTGAGTTGGAAGGGACTCACAAGGATCTTTGAGGCCACCTCTTAAGTGAATGCCCTATACAGGGATTGAACCCATAAGCTTTACATTATTAGATCCATACTCTGACCAACTGAGCAAATCTTAGTGGCCCACATATTTTGACTTTTCATCGATCACCAAAGGGAAATTAAACTTTTTCAGAATTTTGAATATTTTTTGCAAGGTTGGGTGGGGCTTTGAGCAACCTGGCCTAGTGCAAGGTTTCTCCGTCCATGGCAGGGGGTTGAAAGTTGATGGATCTTTAAGGTCCCTTCCAGCACAAGCTATTCGATGTTTCCCTGATCCTATGATCTTTGTCCCACTAATATTCCTATTCATGACAGTTCTGTCCTCCTTGAGCTGCTCCAAGGGGCTGTTTGTGTCCCTATGCCTGGTTCTGTTCACTAGGCTGGTTTCTGTTTCACTGTCTACAAAGATAATATGGTTACAATAACACATAGTGCCATGAACAGTGGAACTAATTAAAGCTTTTTTTCTGAAAATTTTTGTATTGACTAACATGTCTTGGAAGGCACAGTCTGCTTGAAGCTTTCTAACTTACTGAGGCTTTGTTAATGACCCTCTTCAGTCAAGAGTCTTCAGCATCTAATAATCTGTGACATCAGTTTTCCACTGATATCGAACACTTATATAGTCCATTACAGCTGTCTATATCCACAAAATTTGTGGAAACTAATTTTTGAGCCCTGTGTCCTTGGATAGATACTGGTTCAGAAGTTATGGGTAATCAGGGAAATGTACACAGAACGTAATTTCATGAATATATTACTAAAAAATCTTGAAAATATATCTAAAAAAAATCAGGTTATTCTTTCCATAACTCTTGTTGAAAGACTAATTTCCCTACACAGGATTTATTTTTTTCCTTGAATATCTGGAACAGACTTAAGAGATCATTAATGGTACCATAAACTACTTATTGGCCAAGTTTTTCAAACATGGCTTTCTAAGCAAATCAATATAAAATACGTTTAAATGACTGCTCATGGAGAAGTAGATATCCTGATTATCCTGAAGAAACTCACTAATTATCAGATTATCCTGATACAATTCACTAAATTGTCCCGGTTGACTCTGACACTGAACTAACTCAGACACTTCCACTTGATATGCAGTAGTGGTCTATGTTGCTTACAGGTGCACACATTTACACCTTGACAAGTATTGTCAGAGGAATATAGATTCTGATCCTTGCAAGCCTCCAAGGAAGGTGTCCATGTGTGAGACAGGTGACCAACTTCCCACTTTAGCATATGGAGTCCTACTTAAGAGAATCAACATCATGTGCATGCTAATGTAGATATTTAGAGTTGATCTAAATTCCTAATTAGGTGTATGAATATGGATCAAACTGGCACTCTAAATATCTAAATATAGATGTAGGTTATCAACTTTTGGCAGAAATACTGGAAAATACTTGGTTCCCTATGCTAAATACAGACTTTTGTAACAAGACATTTCACAAAGAATTTTGTCAGTGATTATGAGCAGAGCTGCAGAAGTGGCATCCAATTGGTTTCTTTTTGTTTCTGTGTTAGGGAAAGTCTTATTTTGATTAATCACTCTTGCTACAAAAATGTGCTATTTTTTTCACAGCAGTTTTCAAGAAAGCTGATTTGAAATTTCTTGGAAGACACGCTCCAGCTTGCTGTGCCCAGCTGTGTTACATCACGTAACAACACACACATGATTAATGAAAACCATATCATCCTATACAAGTCAAGAAAGAACTAATTTAATTCACCTAAAAATTCCTATCCCTTCCATGAGAAAAAAAAAGATCTCCTAGTGCTACTTTAAAAAATCAAGGAGACTAGCTTCTGTACCCACACTTGGAGAAAAGGACAAGAAAGAAATTTCAAGAGATAATAGGACAAAACCACAAGAGGACAACATATTTCCATCAGAGCAAATCATAAATATTAAGGGGAAGAAAAAAAAAATCCTGAAGAAATACTTCTGCTAAGAAGCAATTCCATCCTACATCATGAACTATATTATAGACTTCCAGCCAACAATAAATATCACATATTGGATACAATTTTAATTAAGTAGCATCCAAGATCAGTTCACACAAGGTATGCAAATTTATTAATATAAATTTTCAGGCCAACAATCTTTAAACCTAGCAAGCTTAAGCATGTAATTTTCTGCATGAGTAGAAAAAAATATATTTTAAAATGAAGAATTTGTCAATGGGTTACTATAAAGAATTCAAAGCACAAGCAAAAATTTACAAGTATGTAAAAATATGTGATGTCAAGCATGCAGTAAAGAGAATGTGGCGTATATACCTGCTTTGTCTAAAGGTAACATCCTATTAAAACCAAAATAAAATCAAGATGGAATACGTGGTCATAAAAATCTTATAGTCTGCTTCATAAAACATTTTAAACTAAACTTTTAGTTTATTTAAAAGGTGCTGGTTAAGCTCAGATGTGTTAGGTATGGTTTTGTTTGATTGTTTTGGATTTTTCCCCCCAACTGATATGAAACAAAACTAGAAAATAAAATGTTATTTGTCTAATAAGCTCTACACTAGACTGCATTTCAGCACATTTTAACTTGACTGTTTTACCAACATTGGTTCTGTCATAAATATAGAGCAAACTTACACAGCTGTAATCACTTCCATAACCTCAAGTAAAGAATTAATTCTTCTTGGTGGGGAAAAAAAAAAGTGTGGTGAATTTTAAAAGATGCCCAAAAGTGGACTCTGGCTAAAGTCTAACTGAACTTGTTCTGCACATCTAGAGTTTTAGTCAAAAGGACGTGAGCTGAAATGAACACAGCAGGACTTTTTATCCTATGCAAGCCTAGAGGATTTCCTTAGGAGTAAATTTGGATATCTGTGGTGATTAACAAGAGAAATACCTTCTGAAAAGTATGTTTGCTTTAAAATAAGCTATTGCCAAATATGTAAAATAAATATGTTATTAATAACTACTTTTATTCATTTGTATTTTATTCTTCTTTTGTTTCTCATCTTGATTTGTTTTTTTCTGACCATGTTTCTCTTATTCTGTTCCTTCTGCAAAATATGTAATGTTCTATCAATGCTATTTAGAGAGCTGGCATATGGTTTTCTGAAGTCACCACAATTTTATTTTTTCATTGAAAAAAATCCAGAACTAAAAATAAAACATAGAATTAATCTCCAAATCTGAACAAAAACCTGAATGGTTACCACCTTTGGTTATTTTAGATTCAATATTTTAATGAATATCATGGGAGTTTCCCCCATGAAGTACAGATTTAATAAACTCATAATTGTATACTGACAGCAGCTACATGACACCAAATGAGAGTCATTCACTCACATAAGCAAAAAGCAGTAATACTGTTTCAAGCTTTATGTTTTTGGTCAGGTATAGAATTTCTCCCAGCACGAACAGGCAGGTTGTAAATGAAAAACTTTCTCATTCTCAGATGAAATTTGTGTCTTTCAGTAAAGCAGGTAATAGCAAGACAAAATATTTCATGCTTTAGCAAAAACTGCCTTTTCAATAAATTTAGACTAGGTAGTAATGAGCTATATTGTTCAGGGTTTAATCTGTTCTTAAAAAACGTGGGAAGTCATTCTTCTGCCCTGCTCTCAGGTATTAAGTCTGTACATCTTTTATGTTGACAGTTCAGCTTCAGGCTATAAAATAGAAGAACCTGTTCTACATCTACTATTTAAAACAAGAGCAGAAAAACTAAACCTCCATCAATCTACTGTCTTTGTTTTATGGCTTATTCTGTGGCAAAAAATGAATCATAAGAAAGATTTGTTCTGATTCTACAGACAGATTCATCAACCTACCAGTACCCATGAACCATGCATTCCTGCAGAGACTGGTGCTAATGGAGTAGCTGGGATTTTAAATATCATATGACATCAAACTGCTGCTATTTTAGAGAAGGCGCATGCACACAGCACATCCAAAGTAATACAAGTTCACATGGCCTTTTTTACACATTTTTACTTCTTTCAAATGGCATACTGTCTTTTAGGCCTCTATCAGGACCAAAACAAAGACAGTGATATCATTTTGAACAGGTTTTTTATGTCCAAATCTCTTAAATGCAAAATTAATACAAATATGCAGTTTCTTCACTAAATTATTTGTAAGGTCTTCAAGAAATCACTGTCAATCAAGCCTCTGATAAGTGATTTTTTAAGCCGCAACTTTTCAAAAAACAAATCCTACACATCTTTATAATCTCACGTGTAAATTTTGGATCACAAGAGAAGACTGCTAATAGATGAAGTATTTGCTCACCTGAAAGAAGAAGATCAACAGACTGAAGTCTACTTGTGATGGTATGTAGGGTGAGGATAGCAAAGGAAAGCAAAGTCGGGAATGCTTGAAAAATAAAATATTTTTAGTTAACAAGAAGAAAATTAAACTTTGGAGAAAGGATTCATTTCACATCTGAATTCCTCCTCCAAAATGGTTTCTGATTTTATCTTAATCCTGTGAATAGCCATGTCTGAAAAAATGGGGTAGCAGTTGCAATAAGGCACACAATTCTTTCAGTCAAGGGCCACTGCAGAGTGTATTTAGGAATAACTCACTCAGATAAATAATAATCAGAGTAAAATGGAGTGTAGAGTGTAGCAGTGATGTAAATGATTTAGTGTAGTGCCTACATGTAGTTTCAGCTGCCTTTTTTAGATAGCTCTATCCAGAAATTTCTTAATGCTTTCAGACCCAGTGCCAGAAAAAATCAACAAAGTGGAGAAAAAAAATTGAGACATTCTTAAAAAATGATAGTTCTGTTGGCTTTAAAACATGGCACAAGTGTGAGAAACATAGAAAACATACAAGTATAGTTTGATGGCATTTATTCTGTAAAGGTTGTGAAAAATATATCTTGTATGGATTATTTGGATATTTGCAAAGGATGAAAAAAGCAGCTAATTACATAAGCTATCAACAACTTCCCATGAAAAGAGCTTATAGGGTTTATGACCTGATATGATATTCATTTAATCTAATTTATGAAACTGCTTGAGGAAACATTCAGCTGCTTTCTTGAAAGACTGACTTGGGGATTATTGGAGCTGTATAATTGTTCAACTGATCAGACTTAAAAAGAAACATTTTGTTTTACATTAATCTTGCAGAAACGGGCAATGAATTTGAGAAATAGATTGCTGTCTAAAAGTCTTGCCAAAAAATGTCTAGCTGTGAGCAACCACAACAATTTTTTTTCTAACAGTCTCATTTTCTTATTTTCAGTCTTTATTCAACATCTGTTTTCTCCCCTCCTCTGTAACATAATTATGCTGAAATCCAGCATAAAACAGGTTGAGCAGTTAATAACAGGCAGCTTAAACATTTTTTTTTCCATTGATGCACTGCAGATGTTTCTTTTTTTTTTTTTTTTTTTTACTTTGGCTTCTTATCTAATTTGGATATATTTCTATTCTGATCTTGAATATGCTCTCATAATATATGGAAGCACCTGAAAGCATGTCTGGAAAATGCACGTTTATAAGGCTTTTTTTGGCTATGTAGCACATTTAGTGAGAAAGCAGAGTTTGTCCAGATAATGTTGAAGGAATTTGACTGAGATTGGTAGTCTGCCACAACACGAAAGACTTCCAGACCTTTTAAAGATATTCCATACAAAGGTTTGTCATCTTTCAGTAAATGTCTATGTGTATATATTCTATTTCCAAGATAAGTTCACTTTGCTTTTTATTTGACATAAACTTATCTCAAAAGTAGTCATGGCTCCATGATGAATATAATTTTACAAGTACTTCATTTCAGTAATTAGAACTTGACATCTAGCCTAAAAGAGATGTCAGAATCTTATACTGCCAAATATTCAGAATGCCCACGAAAATATAAGGATTCCTCCATACAGAGGAATAAGTATAAGATGCTGTTTTCCCCTTAATTTCCAAAGGATATTCTTATTACAATAAGTAAAGGATTCTAATTCATCTAAAATAAAAAAAAATATTTAAACAAGTTGAGGCTAACTTTGGAAAAAGTACTAGAATTCTAGGAAATCTTCAATTCCCCCAAAGAAAAAAAAAAGAAGATACAAATTACGAAAGACAATACTATGTAGAAATTAAACAGACTTCATTTTATATGGTACATGTAGACAAAACTCAGTGAGTGTAATTGAATGTACAACCTATTGTAATTAGAGGATTCTATCTTCAGGTTCACATAAATACCGTAATTAGAATTATTCCTTCAGTATTGAATGAGTTTATATGAGATGAATCCTAGCAATCCTAGTAAGGGTAAAATTTTTCCCTATGGGTTTAATAATGTGTAATTGCTCCTGTTTGAATACTGAGGACTAGACAAAATCTCTGGGTTTGGGGTTTTTATTCATACTGTCACTGATTTAGTTCTGTATCCCTGGTATGGCAGAAAACTGTTGCATATATTCCATATATTCTGGATACTTGTGCAAAAAATGTTGATTTTAACATTTTTCAGCCTATCTGCTGCATGAATTTTTTACATTTATTTGCACTCCATATTGAATGTATTGTATATAATATGGATGAGATACTACCCTTTGTTACTGAGACATCACATAATCTGATGGCTGCTGCTGAAGGAAAAATATTTGCTTTCATTTTTCTCACATGATATGATGAATAGTTAAAAATTAGCATAGAAGACACAGGTAAATTCCTAGTTTATCTATGAAACATTTATTCTTTAAGAAGGTCACAAACCTGCAGCTTCTAAACTGTTGTTTTAAAGTAAAAGAGACATTCTGCCATTGAATAATGGCATACCTCGTAAAGTAAGTTTGACAAAGATGAATAAAAGGGTATTTCTTAACTAAATATAAGTTTTAGAAAAATCTGAAACATTAGTATCTTTTTGAGGGGCAAAATTACATTCAGAAAAGTTACAGATTATAAAATTATTTAATTTTCCTTTGTTTCTATGAAGGATGGCTGGTTTGCCTCCAAGGCAGAAAGTTAACAATCATTTTCAACTTAAAAATGAGCCCCAAAGAACAAAAGACCGAATCCAGAAAAAAAAAAAATACTCAACCAAAACCAAACTCCAATTTCAAATGCACCTTTTTCAAAAGGAAAGAAAACCATTTGATATTTTTTAGCAGCTATCTAATGCTAGAAGCTGCTTTAATAATGAAAGATTACATGGATAGCTTTTGTAATGTGCCCAGTCAAGTTAGCCATAAATATGTGCATACAAAACAGAAAAATTCTTTTGTAATGCAAAATATTACTTTGCAAAAAAATATTATTTTCATGAAGGAGTTCTTCAGTATACTTAAAAGGCCTATCTTGATAGTTGGACTTTTAAATTACCGAAGTTGCAGAAAACTCTTATTGTTCCACATCGTCCTCACCTGCCCCCAGCAAAGGAATCAAAGCAGAAGAGGAAAACTGGAAGCAGAAGTATGTGGACAGAAACTGAAAGACACCTTGCATCCAGTACATCCCGAAATTACCCTGGAAATTTGCTTAGAACTACATGCCATGGGGTGTGTTGAAACTTACAGTGCCCTCATGTACGCCTGGAAGTTTGGGTTTCTTGGAATTAATCCATCTAGGCTGCAATTTAATGTTTATTAGATTAACTGGGGGGTGAGGAGGGAAGAAAAGTGAGAAAGAAACCAAAAAACATGTAGCAGCATTTTCATTACAAACACGAAGAGCTCTTTTATGCGGGATTAATAAGACTGTACTATGGTTTATGGTAGAATTTTTCTGCACACCACCACCATACCTGAAGGGAGCCTACAAGAAAGATGGAGAGAGACTATTTACAGAAGCAGGTAGTGACAGGACAAGGAGGAATTTCTTCAAACTGAAAGAGAGTAGCTGTAGATTAGACATTAGAAAGAAAATCTTCACTGTGAGGGTGGTGAGGCACTGGCACAGGTTAACCAGAGAAGCTGTGGATGCCCCAATCCTGGAAGTGCTCAAGGACATCTTGGATGGGGCTGTGAGAAACCTAGTTTAGTGGCAGATGTCTCTGCCCATGGCAGGGGAGTTGGAAGTTTTATGATTTTTAGGAGTCATCCTAAACCATTCTATGATATTGTGAAAAGCATATTTTACACAGGCTTAATTTGTCTGTTCTTTTATTTCCCTTTTCTTTCAATACATGAAATTCGAGATTTTTTTCCTGGTATTCACCAACAACAGGGATTTTTAATTTTTTTTAACTAATTGCTGCTAAGTACTGTTTCATGTACAACAGTAAAAATATAATTATGACATATACACAAGATCACTGAAATGTTCTACCGAGATGTGATTGCTCGCAGAATAGTGTCTTCCATTCTTTGTGGAGGGAATTCTTCCTGACTTTAAAATATTCTTTCTACAAAGTTGACAAGCCTCAGTTAGAGTTTGCTGATATTTAATTTAAATTAGTTTCAATTTTCAATATTTGTGCTATTCTATGTATTCTGATAATTGTGTTCCTCCTCATGAGACCTGATTTGTTTTCTTACCTCCAGATTTCACCACTTTAGAGTTTTCTGACATTGTTGTCAAAGGTCCTAGGTAAAAGTTTTTTCTGGTATCTGCTGCTTGAAGTCTTGTAAATATAACATTCTGCACAATGCTGCTTTTAAAATGTTAATATTATAAAATATGCATTTAGATACAGAACAAGCTGTTCTAATATGGTAATTAAAAATAATAGTGTCTATTTAAAAAATAATAGAAAAATAAGTTAATTGATATATTGTTTATAATTGAATCATACAAGGTATATATCTACCAAAACTCTCAAACTTCAATATAGGTATTCACCCCCCCCAAAAAAAAAAATCCCTAAAAAAATGTTAATCAAAAAAAATCTGAATTATGCCCTTTGCAGCTCAGGAGGACAAACAATATTGACTGGAGGGTAAGTGGTTCCAATTGTAACTGGAACAGACATTCAAATAAATCATCTCTCTTTTCTTTGCAAAAAGAGTATTCTAAAAAATGTTGAGATTCCCCAACTGTAACAAAACTGACATCCTCTATCCATTCATCTAAATCCTGAGTAAGCTCAGGAAGATGCTAATTGATTAAAAAAAATGAATCTACATAAGTTCACTATTCTTGAAAACTCAGTCTGGACTTGGGACACGGACTAGACTTCTCAGTACAGTGGGTGTCGATCTAGAGAAAGATAAGACATTCATTCTTATACTTCTCTGTTGTTAAATATTGTCAACCACGAGATTTCTCCACCTTCTTTGATCTAGGGAGAATATGCTATACTTTTATGTCAGAAATGAGCAGTAGCAATACCTAAGACCAGCACTTGCAGTGAACAGTATAATCAGTGTACCTTAAAGTCTTACTTAAATGTCATCATTAGATCATGTATCATGCATATTACCTGATATCATTTACAAGATATAGACTGAAAAGCGAACAGCTTGCATTAGCTGACAGCTTTCTCTCTCTTTATCTCAGGAAAATGATGCTACCTTCACCAGGGAGATACTTGGAAAACATCAGCTTACAAAGGCATATTTACTAGTTTGCTCAGCAGAGCAAATGGTAGTAAAAAACTCACAAAGGTATTGTGAAATTCTCACAACTATATTCTAATCTCCTGGGCTGAAATTCTACCAGTAAAAAGAATGAAATAACCTGTGTTCTGGAAGGGCTACACTGCTTAGATACGTAAATTGAGAAGTTGGCCCTTTTTGTGCTCCCCACCTAGTCTGTGGAAAAAGAGAGGACAGAAGCCAGGAGAAAAGAAGGCTCTGGTGACACCTTGCAGCAACCTATCAGTATTCATATGGGGGTTTATAAGAGAGATGGAGAAAGACTTTTTACCAGGGCCTGTGGTGACAGAAGCACAGTCCAATGGTTTTAAAATATGAAAGAAATACGTTTGGATTCGATGCAAGGAGGAATTTTTTCACAATGAGAGTGTTGAGTCCTGCTTTTGTTAGAGAGGTCCGACTAGATGATCTGTAAATGTCCCTTCCTACCCACAGCATTCTATGATTCTCTGACTACATATGTCATGTATCTTAACTTTTATGTTCCTTACTAGTATGAAGTTGTCACAAACAACAGCCTATACAGCCTTGGCTACAAAACTGTCTCAGCCAAAGAGAAACTGGAAAGCCCTTGATCCAGTCTTCAGTTTTCTGTGCCATAGTTCATCCAGAACTACAAATTTTAACTAGAATTGGAGTCCCTTGGGGCATAAGCTATGAAAAAGATATTAATTTAATGGTGCACTCAGCTGTTTTCTCCTTCTAGAGACAAAATGAGAGAACTTAAGTCAAGAGCTTAATACACTGCTGGGAGGTACTCAGAGACTGCTGTGATGAGTATCAACAGAATGAATAGAAATATCTAATACATAATAAAAGCAGTGTAGGAAAAGGTTGACTTTCAGAGAACTACCTGCTCTTTTCATGATAACTTGGCAGTGCAAGGTGTGCATATATATATATATAATCCTTTTTTTCCTACCACATAGTGATTATAGCAATCTCCTCTTGTTTTCAGAAATGGATACATGCTTTTCACTTCCAAATTGAAAATATGGCTGAAAGGCCTGGATGCTTTTAAGTTACTACATTTTGCAAGAACATACAAGAATACTAATCATGAGCATGAAATAACTAACATGAACAAAACTAGAAACAAACCATCCTGCTGGATGGCAGCATGTTGGAATGAATACAGCATGAAGAGAATTGTATAAAAGATAAAGAGTGAGGTGGATCACAGTTACTGTTACATTTTTATCTTGTTGGACTCTTGTTTGGAAGAGTAAATTTAAGAAGTAATCTGAAGGAAAAAAAAGAGCAAAAAAAAAAACCCAAATCAAACAAAACAAACAAACAACCAAAACCGAACCAAAATAAATCAAATCAAAACAAAAAACAAAACAAACAAACAAAACAAAACAAAACAAAAAACACCAAACATTAAAAGTTGCTTAGGGCAGGAAGTATTTGGGGCCATGAACCTTGACAGAGCTGTCTTTGCCCTAAGCAGTCTTTGTGCTTTCATAACGTGAGCCACCAATGTTCATTTGGAGACTGAGATGAAAATACAACTGCATTTCACTCATGGACTAGTACTCATGTTTTGTTAAATGCACCCACTTAGTCACTAACATAGACTTGCTTTCCTGATGGACCTTAAAAGAGTGCAAATTATTCAAATGTGAAAACACTACAGTTTTTTTTTTTTTAACTCATGTATTCCAGCAATTTAGGTTGTGTCCAGGGTGATCATCTAACCACCTTCAAGTGTATTGCCCTAATCTATACAGAACTGCCAAGAAGTTGCAAACTTAGACTTCTAAAAAAGCACATTGCTGTAAACAAGGACAACACAGTATGCAAAATACTTACTGGAAATTAAAAAAAAAAAAAGATTAGAAGTAATCTTTCTGATCAGAGGGGAGTGTCATGGTTTAACCCCACATGGCAACTAAGCACCACTCAGCTTTGCTCAGTCAATCCCCACTGCAGCAGGATGATGAAGAGAATTGGAAAAAATAAAAAAAAGTGAGAAAATATGTGGGTTGAGATAAAAGCAGTTTAATGGGTCAGAAAACGAAGACAAATTGATGTGTAATGCAACTTCTCACCACTCAGTGACTGGTGCCCAGCCAGCTCCCAAGCCATGGCCCCTGGCCAGCTTTCCCCAGAGTCTATAGGCTGAGCATTCCGCCATATAGGATGGAATATGCCCATGGCCAGTTTGGGTCACCTGTCCTGGCTGTGCCCCTGCCCAGCTTCTTGTATTCCTCCTGCCTTCTCCCTCCTGAGAAGCTGAAAAGTCCTTGATTTTGGGTAAGCACGACTTGGCAAAAACTAAAAACATCAGTGAGTTATCAACGTTATTCTCATGCTAAAAACAAGACACAGCATTGCACCAGCTACTAGGAAGATAATGAACTCTTTCCAAGCCAAATCCAGGATAGGGAGTCAAACTAATGAAATTAGGTTAGCCAGAAAAAAAAAAAAAAAAAAAGGAAAAAAGGTAAAACTGTGTAGGGAAAAGTGGTGAAAAGATTAAAAATACATACCTTATGCAAAATGAGACAAAAGGTGATCAAAAGGAAAAATGCTAATTATAAGATCAGAGGTAGAAACAACATAGCCTAATTAAAAGGTAATTAGAGAAAAAGTCAAATAACAAGGTGAAAAACAGTATGTGACTATCAGGAATGATTTGAAATACTAAATAAGAAAGATAGAAAAGGTGATAATGTAAGAAAAAGTTATGCAGCACCAAAACACATGAAACAGAGGAAATGTTAAAATGTTGGGGGAGAAATGCAATGTCATGATTAGAAAAAAGGATTGTGGTAAAAGTCACATAAGTGTGAATAAGAATAACGATGAAGATAACTGTATTTTTTTTAATAAAAGTCAGGAACTAAGGACTGTTATGATGGAAACAAAATACAAATCACAAAAACAACAATTTGATCTACTTGAAAATACCACTAATATCTGTGCAATCTGACTAAATGTATACTTCCTAATACATATTTTAGTGCCCATCAATAGCAGATAAAGTATTATGCAGAAATGCATGCATAATAATAACACAATCCTAAACCATTCAGCTGTATCACAAATAATAATTATCTGGGACACTAAAAGATCATGGCAAAAGCTAATCTAATAAGTCTTCCATTATCCTTTAATACTTTAAAACTGTGCCGTGAGCTAAACAGTTGTCAAAATTGAGTTCTGTTTACACCGAGCTGAGTATCAGTGAAACAGAGATCACTGCTGAGCTCTAATTACAAAAACAAATTGTTCTCTCTGTAATCGAGCTGCAAAGGTTAGTCTGCTTCTTCTTCTGCCCTTCCTCCACTCCCCCAACAGATTTTATCCTTATTGGAGACACAAAGATAGATGAAAGATCATATGTCATTTGTTGATCAGATAGGACTTGTATGAGAGGAGACATAACACAACCCCACTAGGTAACACTGATTAGATGCTGCCTTGCAGGGATGAGGCCACAGAGAGCCCAGTGACTACTTTAAACTGGATATTGTATTTCATTTTAACTCAGCTAATGGCATACTCCCTTTTCTCCAAAGTGCAGTGGCTACCAGGTAAGTGCAGTCCTTGGCTATCCTCCTTCTGAAGAGAAGTACAGACTGCAGAATTTATGCAGAGGCACAGGGAGTGTCTTCTGCTCAAGTTCACATGGACTTCCATCCTCCGTGATGTATATGTAAGAACTGCAGTTGTACACACTCCACCTTATGCAGATGTGAGATAGCTCAGCATTTGTGGAAAGCTAACTGGTGTGCAAGTTGGCATCAGGACTGAGTTCAGATTTTGTATAGTGAAATTCTGCCCACATGAAGGTCCAACATGAATGGAAATAGAGAGCTCGCTAATTATCACATCTTCTAAGCTTATATTCATTCCATTCATTTATTTAGCTGCAATAAAGTCTTACAGGAAGTTTGATATCCAGCTCCCCACTTCCCAGCCCTCTTTCCCATAATTTCCTCTATCACAATCACAGGTTAGGTAGTGTCTGGCACCAATACAGATTTTCATGTCTGAATATAAAATGCTGATTGTGTTCTAATAGCCATGGTTGCCTGTGCCACCACATCTCCACGATATGTAATTCACATGTTGAAAGAAATGTTATTAGAATGCAACTAAATATAACACTGCTCCACAGCAGATATCACTGTGGTGAGAATAGCCCATCGCAGTCAGATGGTAAAAATTTGTTTTACACAAGCCAGTCTCTGCTTGTTCACTGTCAGAGAAAATACATTTTACATCATCACTTACGTTGTTTTCCTTATCTGGCATGATAGCTACAATCTATATTTCTCAGCTCTGTGCCCCAAGGACTGAAAGTATCAAAGTAGAAGGAAAGAAAATATGCTAATAAAAATGCAGTACCAACCCATCTCATGAACAGAACCAGAGTCATCTTTGATTTCCAACATGCTCACAGCTCTTTTCAAGACAACTGCTAAATTACTACTTTAAAACTACTGAAAGCCAGAATGAGTAAAGCTTATTTTATGAATAACTGCTACCTAATACACACAGCCTAGCTCAGGGAAGAATACTGTTTCACTATGGCTAGTACTCAGTTTTGTATCTATAACTCAAATCAAAGGAAAGATTACTGAGAAACTTTATTATGATGGCAAATCGTACTATTCCTTTGAATGACGAATGACTAAAATGAAAACAAAAACTGAAAGAAAAAGGCAATTAAATCTACTTAATTCAACATTCTACAAAACTCACCAGATCTAAAAATCTAAGGCTCATTTAAAGCAAATGGAGTGGGTCATTAAAAACTATTGAAGATGTCAATCATTTGGAGATGTGGTAAGAATTTAAACACATTTAAGTACTGGCAGTCCTCATGTCTGATTTTTTTTTTTTCCTTTTTGTTCTACTAAGGAGAAAATTTCCATTTTGCACCCTATTGGAACTAGAAATTCCTCTTAATGTAGATTCGCATTTGTAATTCTTTCACAATGTATCTCCTCTAATAGTACAGATGTTCAGAAACTTCATGCCTTAGGAGTGGAATGTCTACTTACTTTATCTAGGGTAATTAAATAAAAATAATTTTGCTATTATGAACTTGGGATTTTAAAAATATGCGACTAGGCACATTGCAATAGCATGTGTATTTCATTTGTTATATATGACTTTTATAGATTTAGGAACTTTTAAATTTCTATTTAATTTGTTTGTGTGTAGTACATATCTGAATTTTCTGCTGGGAAATTAATTATTTCACAGTAGTCATTTACAGTTTACAAGTAAAATGCATTATTGTTTGATATCCCTCTAATAATTTTAAATGGTAGAATAGAAAATCATTTCTCTAAAAAAGAGTAAAAACTGAGCAGAAATCTGCACTACTTTCTCAGCCCAGAATGATGAAGTATTGGGTATTTACTGGAAAAATGAGATTTGTAATCTGGTTTGGTCTGTAAAACAAACATAAATCACTACATAATGAATAAGAGTGGAATTTCTAAGATCTTATCTGTAAATATGTTTTATAAATAAAATATGTACTTTTAAATGCAAAGTGATACATATTCATATTAAGAGTTTATGTCTCATACTTTACACAATGATAGATTCCATCTTGCTGTATATCTGGATTTGTAACTTGAAAATCTAACCTACTGCTTAAACTTTAGGGCCTACGCTTTTTGAATATGCAGAATGAACATTCATTCATTCTGTGTGCCAAACAAGTAGCTTACATGAAAAAAGATAAAAAACCAAAATTGCAGATAATGTAATTAGTTGGAGATTCTTGCCTATATGTAGCAGAAATTGTTATTCAAGGGTGTCATTAGTTTAGAAGATACAGGAAGACTTTTTTTTTTTTTCCCTGTTGCAGCATCTGTGGAAAAACACATAAAAGTTTCTGTCAAGACGTGCCTAGTCTTGGAAAGCTGTTTTACCTGCAACAGGCTAAAGTGGCTGCCCACTTCTTCATTTGCTCAAAAGTAACATTTTTACTCAGGTGTGGAAAAAAACCTATGCCATTTGCCATCTTTTTGCTTTGCTTTAAGCAGTTTTGCAATGTGGATTCACAACTTTTTGGGCTAGGAAATAAGCCTAGTGAAGACCTACCTTCTAACTGAAGCAAGCTTCTCCTTTCTTTAGGCTGTGGTTCCACAATATGTAAAACTAAAACAGATCATTCCTGCCTGGCATCTACTCTTTGTTTCTACCTTGTTTCAATTTTACAGTGAGTAGGTTCAAATGCCTAAAAGAACGTATTTTAAAAAAAATCAATTCACCTTCCTGAACCAACTCACTGAAGGATCACAAGTCCTTTTTCCTTTAAAAGTCTCATGTAGAGAATAGAGAATGTATCATATGGAACCAGGATGGTTTAACTGATTTAAACCAGATAAAATTGTGAAAGTAACTTTCTAATGTTAGGAGAGCTTTCTAATAGGAGAAACTATTAGAGATCCCATCCTCGCTCATCAGGAGCTAATACTTATGGACAGTCAGATGTATTTTTATTATTCCTTTTAATGTTAGAAGTTTCCTTCTTCTTTTGAACATATTAATGCCTCCCTAGGAATGATCCTTCCTGGGACCACAAGCTTGCCACATGCATTACAAGGACTGCGTAAGGGGAGCCGCTATGGGCCACAACTCATAGACCCCAGCCTTACACCTTCTGAAGTAGTGTTGTCACAAAACTATCATAAAATCTAAACAGTAAAGAACAGCTGATTCAAGTTCAGCCAGCTGAAGAAGGATGCGATGTTGAAGGAAAAAAGAACATTCAGCATGTCTGTATTTTAGGAGAATTTTCTGTTTCCTTGAATTTTATACTCTCTGCGTACTCAAGTAGTACAAAGTCTCAAGATGTCATCAGACATACAGAGAAAGGAACTGAAGTTACTTGTTTTTACTTTGTTTTTTAATGTCAGACTGGAAAAAAGTTAATTCTTTAAGAGGACAAGCCACCTCAACCTGTCATTTCAACTCATATTTTCCATTGGTTCTCCATTTACTTTCAATGCCAGTTCAAGAACCTGGCCATAATATTTAAGGCTTTGCTGAGCAGGATGCATCCAAGGACAATTCTCCCACTGCACAATGAGACAGCTGTGTCCCTCTAGGCCACACTCATGAGTGTGAAGCTCTCAAGACTAGAAACAAAATGTTCTCGGTTGATGTCTGTCATTTGATGGAAAAGACACATCACAAATGTGGAGGAAGCAATCAAAGAATAGTAAGTAAATAAAAAACCCAGCAGTTTAAATGCAGTTAATAAAAGCAGCCACATCTGTTAGCTACAGGTTCGAAAGTCAAGCATTTCATTAGCACCTCCATGGCTACATCAAACTTGGTGTGGATCTGCTGGGATACACCATGCCTCCTGCTCCCCATCCACATAACTAATTCCCACTCTTCTAATGCAAATCAGGGTAAAATGAGCTAAAAATTATTCCAACAGAGTTGTGGGGTCCCATCCAGGACACTGTCCCAATAAACAGTTGAGCACAAGCAAGTCTCACATTGATAGCTAAATGATTGAGGTAGTTGGCTCTCACAGGCTACAAGAAACACTTGGAATTGTGATTAAGAGTTAGGTAAGAGCTGAATCCTATGGATTTCAGCATACTGTACTTAGCAAAATTAATGTCCTGTACCTTTCTTTGTCTTTTCACATGAAATATAACTTTTGGTTTTTTCCTAAGATTTTTACACTTTTCAATTTTTCACAAGGAAATGGTATGGATTTTGTTTCCCTTCATATAATACTACTGTTTTTTGTTTTGGTTTTTTTTTGTTGTTGTTGTTGTTTTTTTTTAATTTGCTCAAACTCACCTTCCTTGCACACTATTCCTTGAAGTATTTGGAAGAGCTGCTTTGGAATGAAAACTATTTCTGCTGGATAGAACAAATGGCAGCATATGCTTGCAGAGTTACACGGCTGGCAGTCACCACTGAGAGTAAAGTACATAATGCTAACTCTCAGCATGCATCAGGGTGGAATTCAAGCTCAGCTGAACAGAGTTGCAGGTATCCTTGTCTACCTTTGAGCTGTTCAAACTGACAGAGCAGTGTACCATAACTTTACATTCAGATCTGTTTTGTTCTTTTCAGTAAGGAAATCCTGAATACAGCATTGATGGCGTCCCTCGTTTGAATCAGCAAGCAAGCTATTAATGGGACACGTCTGGGTCAAATATTCCACAAGTTTCAGCTGTTACTGTAACCTCTTTGTAAAACTTAAATGAAAAGAAGTTATCTTTTCCTAAGGTTCCAGATGAAGGAATTTTAAATAAATATATTGTAATTGAATGAGAATCTGAGAAAAAAATGTTAAGCCCCTAAGATAAACTGCAAGACTCCTGTTCTTGTCTGAGAACATGAGTGACAATCTGTGGAGCTCAAAATGTTGATTCCTTTTTTACTGATTCTTTGGCTGAATCTGGCTTAATAAGTGCAAAATCACCACAGCTGAAAACTGTCTATTTAGTGTAACAGCCCTGCCTATAATTTCCATGCAGCTGGCGTCATGCTGAGCACACCTTTGGCCTGATCCAGCTCTCATGTTGCAGACATGATTCAGAAGTCATCATAGCCAGGATGCACAGCTGTGTGATCCTTCTTCTTAGCATAATGTTCTTTTTGGATTTTACCATGAACCTTTACAGAAATTCTGCAAAATGGACCCTTGGTGACACAAAGAGGTGACTTTTCTGTACTGCAGGGTAAAAGAGACTACAATTCTCTGTGGCCAGGCTATTGAGCTTGGTTTCAGGGTCAGAGAACCCTTGACATCGGGGTGCCATGATTTATTTGCACAAAGCAAGAATATGAGGGTGTTACCTGATAGGACCTGAACAATGGGTGAATGAGGATGCATTACCAAGACACTTCTTTCATGTATAATGACCTTGTGTTTACCAGACTCAACCAAGAAGCCACAGCAATCCCCACAAAGCTATGACAGCCTAGTCAGGAGCTACAGCAAGCCAAAAATGTCCCACTGCAGCCCAAAAAAGAGGTTTGGACATCAGGTGGAAAAGAATCTTAAGGTATTGCTTTGATGAAAAACCTCCATAGTGAACACAAGATTAGGTAAAAAGTAGGTATTCTGTCTGAGGCTACACTGAAACAGTCTGAAAAATTAATACTTATCAGTTAAACAGACAAAGAAGATTTGCTCAGTTGCATCAAACCACTAAGTAGATATTCTTATACTCTTCTTGTTATACTCTTACTCTTTGCATAACATTTTTCCTAATTCTTATTCAGATCTAAAATGCCCTGATTCTCTTTTCTCTTATTCACTTTGGCACTTTGGATTCACTTTGGATTTAAGTTCAGGCAAAGTGACTGAATGTACTTTAAACCTAAACAAAGATAAGAACCAATAACTCTAAAATGATTTGACTAATCCACCTGTAATGTTAATTTGGACAAGTTTTCACAGCTGCTTCACTGTTAAAAAAACAGAAAAATATTAATATTTGTGCTAGATTGAGGGAAAATGGTAATAATAATGGATGCTGGCATTCCTAAGTGGAATTCTGCAACAACAGGTGAAAGATCTCTAAAAGTATTTTTCCAAGTGTGAGGAAAGTCAAAATTACAAAAGGGTAAGGTACAATCCTAATATAGGCATTTGGAAAATTGTGTAACAAGAGAACAACAAAAACATCACTGCTGCCTTTGATATGTGATATTACTAGTGTACCAAGGAAAAATGGACATTGTCTGTACATGTGCTTAAAAAGGTTATTCTTAGTTGCCAAAACTCCCAGGAAGAGTGAGAATAAAAACCAGAAGGAGCTGAAAATAGGAAAGTGGTGGCAGTCATCAGAGACAACCAATATAAGGTGTGGGTGTTTTCTCCAGTAAAAAGGAAGCACAACATTGAATTTTACTGGAACATTAGTTACAGGTATAGCTATCAAGTCTCTCTCTCTCATAAAAATTCATTATGAAGTGGCAGACTTTAGTCAATTGAATTACAAGCAAAAGATAAAATTCCAGATGAAAAAGAGACAGCTAAGGATCTCTCTATAATTGGTTTAGAATAAAAGTGTCTTCTTTTTCTTTTTCTGCCTTACTGTAGTGGCCTGAGAAAGAACTGAAAATGGCATCACATTTCTGCAGCATTTCCACATTTCTGTAGAGATGTTGTTTCTACTTTGTGAATTTTATATGCTAAAGCTCATATACTTTTTGGGGTTGAGAATTGGTAAAACGAGGGTATGTTTTAAATAGCAACCGAGGAAACATTTGCTATGAATGGTACATATTCAAGCAGACTAGGCATTATGCAAACCAGCAGAAGAAAAAGGCTGGCAACACTTGAATTGTCTATGACAGTGTTTTTTAGATTGAAGACAAGTGACAGGTATAGAAAAGCAGATCCCTTGTCAAGTAGAGTGAAGTCACAAACTGTAAAGTGAAAAAGGAAAAAAAATAGGGTAAAGTAAAAGTTGATGGTATTCAGAGAGGGAATAACAAAGAGAAACTTTAGCAAATAAAATCCTAATTGAACAGGGAACATAAAAATTGGTAGCCAGACCAAAAGCAAGTATTTACTTGATTCTACACCTTTTTTAAAGTATAAAAGATAAGAACTCCAGCAGCTGGTTCTAAGAGAGGAATGTGATGTAAAAGATACCTCACAAAAGTAATAGAAAGAAAATAGCCTGTGTAACCCAGTGTAATTATAATTCTAAGATATGAATTATATAGGAATGATGAAGCACAATGCAAGTATTAGAACTAGTCAAAGAGTTCAGGAGAGGATAAACAGTGCTTACTTGTTTTATTTTTTGACATTCAACGGGCCAGGTGGAAAAAGTAACTACAAATTACACTGTAATGCTGGCAACTAAGCTCTCAAATGCAATGTCTACAGAAAGGAGACAAAAGGAAAGAAGAAAAAAAAAAGGCTACAGTATCATTTAACTAAAAAAAAATGGGAACTACCTGAACATGACAAAGCTTTTTGAAAGGAAATTGAAAAGGACAACGAAAATACTAAATCCTTGCAGATAGCATGACAGACTGCCTAAAGATACTATATTAGGAGTTCAGGGAAACTGTATACCACTTATCAAAAACGCTTTTAAAGGACAAAAAAAATAGCTAGCATGGTGAAACAGCAGAATAAAGAAGGCCATTAAGAGTAAAAAGATACTCTGAAAAAAATGTCAAAATTTTGACCAAATTAGGATGAGAAAAATGCATTAAGTCTGACACATAAAATGTTACGATATTGTAGGGAAGTATGAAAAAGGTTTTGAAGACTATTTGTTCATGACACAGAAATTAATGGGAATTTTTATCCAAAAAAAAGTCAGAAAAAATGAAAGTCTGCCAGAAGATCAGTGAGACTAACAGAGAATCTACATATACAGAGTGCTGAAAGAAGATAAGGTCACAAGTACTCACTCTTAAAAAAAAAATTATATATATATATATATATAATATATGAAAATGCATATATATAAAAATACATATATATATATGGATAAAGTTTTGTAAAGAAGGAACCTAGAGTGATTCCTATAATGCAGATATTTTGGGGATAGAAATGAGTCATTAAAACTGCCTGGAACTAAAAGATTAATAGGGTAAGACGACTATTAACAAATCAGCAGACCATATGGAATCCAAATATGAAATTAGAGGATTGTAACACTATCACTTAAATTACCTTTGGTACCAAACAAATGGGAGTAGTAAAATCTGGGACTGTGAAGAGCTGCAGATAGATGTCATACAATTGAATGACTACAGTAAAATGGCACACGAGATTCAACGTCAACAAATGCAGGTAATATACATGATGGAAAACAGCAACAGCTCTCAATGCACAAGCCAGGGATTCTAAAACTGATCTCTGTATTAGTCTGGACAGTTAAATTGAGATGTCAGCTTATAATTCATCAAGAGAGCAGTTAGCACAAGCAGGTATCTTGGAAAAAAATAGAGATTAAACCATAAAACATTACTCTTTTAATCCATAGCAGCTGTATCTAGACTTCTGTATTCAGATCTGCTTATGCCATGTTCAAAAAGAATATAATAGAACTGAAAAGACAAAAAAGAGCAGCAAAGATGATCAAAGTTATGAAAAGGCTTTCATAAGAGAAGAGATTAAATAGACAAAGATTTTTCAGCTTGAAGAAGACACAACAAAGGGAAAATATGAAAAGATTTTTGAATCGTGATTGTCACTGAGAAGACTAATAGGAAACAATTATTTACTGTTTCTCCTAAAGCAAGAACTAGGCACTGCCAGTGAAATTATCAGGTAGCACGTTTCAGTCAAAAGCAGCATGTTTGCACACACACCAAAGCTGTAGAGATTGTTGTTAAGGACAAGCTAAGAGTCCATAACCACATTACAAAAAATCACAGAACAAAAATCCTCACAGGTTTGAAAAAAAAAAGTCTATTTAAAATTTTCTTGCAATCTTTTCTTTAGACACTTAACTGCTCAGGGCTGTAATTGTCCTAAAGTCTTTGTGCAAAGGCTGGAGTAACAGGAAATTCCACAAGGTGACTCAGATGTGGCATTTGGGTGGATGATTGAATTACCTTCAGCTGCTGTTAAGTGAAGGGCATACATAAAGTACTGTTGCCCTAGACTGCACCATGACTTGGAGTCTGTTACTTCTTGTGTAGCTTCCACATCTCAACCCTTTCTAGAGAGGGTTGTTCTCATATGCTTTTAAACTCCTACAGATTAATATCTTATGTACCAAAGAAAATGTTTAAATCAGTGTGGTAGTTGCTGAATCAGTGCTTGCACTGCACCTTCCCAGCAATTTTTATTACTCTTGCTTTCATATCCATTATTCTGAATGTCAGGGAGCTATTTTTAAGTACTAGCTTAGTTCAGTTTAATAAAAGATATTAAATTATCTGTACCAAAAAAATTTAAAAAATTCTTTATGAAGCATTTAGTTTTATAGAATCAAATGCATATGTAGCTACCAGCATGACTGCTCCAGATAAGCTACATTTTACAATCTACACTGGAATGGTGAGATAGAAAAGGAAGATGAGACCTGAATTATGAGAAGTCACTGAAAGTATACAGTTAAAAATTTCATATGGCCGATAGAAAATTTACCTATCTTTTCAATATGTTTTTATATGTCTGATATTATTACTAAGTTACTGTTTTAAGCTTAAAGTCCTTCCTTTTCGAAATCTCTTCTATTTTTTTCCAGGAATAGAATAATCATATAGAATTCTTACCTTTCTCAGACTGAAATTTTCTGATGGTAGAAAATAAAAAACTTAGCTAACTTTCAAAAAGCAGAGGGATCCAAAGCTCAAAGCTGAAAGAATTCTAAGGGATTAAATTGGCCCTTATTAGCCCTATTGATACAGGGCAAGGTATAGAGATATTAAAAGCCGTATAAGGATGTAAATTGAAGAAATTTTTACATTATTTTCACTAATAAACATTTTTGCTTTCCTCTTCTGCAACTTAGATAAACTTAGAATATTTTGTGAACTACAAATTTAGCTGTAAATAGCAAAACATAAATTATTATATGGGACTTTAATATAAATTACATTTCCAATAATTTCTGAAATAGCAATCGGTAGTTGTCTAAAAATGTCTAATTAATATTTCCACAAGAAAATATTATATATTTTATCTTAAAAGTGGGGGGATTTGTTTGTTTGTTTTATAAACCACTTCTCTATTTTATCGTCCTTTGTAAAAGTAGTTAAATATTGAAGAAACCAACCAAATAATTATGTTGTTGTGGGTAAAAAAATAGTAAACTGAACCATCAGAAGAAAGTACTCCAATTTCCCAAAGTAAAGGGACTACCTTAAGAGAGAGAGAGAGAGAAATAATCCAGATAGGATGGTTACTTTGCTACTTCTTCCTATGTTAACAAAGCTGAAAGAGCAAACACAAAAGCAGAACACAGTCGTAAGTACTTGATTGGTGTACAATGTAGAAGATTTACTTTCTGAGATAGTTTTGAGAGGCACTTACAGAGTTAAATAGTTGTTATGAGGGTTAATCTCTGCATGAGAAGGTGTGTAAGATATTCCTGACAACAGTGTTCAATTTGCCAAAAATGCAGTTCAATCTTTCTCTGTGTGAGCCTTGCAAGAAAGCAGACTATGTTCTCTATCAATAACACTGATGCTGAATAGCAACTTGTGAGACCAGATCTATATTGTGAAGCATTGCTGGCAAAGATATGTCATCTAGAAGTGTGAAAAAATATGACAACCCCGTTTCTCACAGCTATTTGGCAGAAAACTCTGACATTCCTGTAGTTATATGAATATATATTTAGTTTAGTTTATCTCTTTCAGGGACACAGTGCAGAAAGTTTAGAAGGAGACCTCTTTGTGCCACCATGTGCAACACCTCCAGCAGCTGGCTCTGGTGATGGAGTTGATAGGAGAGTGGCAGGTGTACTCATGCAGATAAAACTCACCTTGCCATCATAGTGGCACACCCTGCAGTGGGTATGATAAAATGGGATAGAACTGAAGTATCTTAAACAAATATTTACTTAGATTTAATAGGATTGCTACTGTATGTTTATGAAATGCCAGTTGATTCTTAAATGTATTTGCAGGGGATTAACAGCTATTCCAGAATCCATTGCTATTTAATGAACATACAAGAACCGTCTTGGATGTTATAAGGAGCTAGGCTTAACAAGTTCATGAATTACTTCCACTCACCAAATTATAAAAATTTACTGAAGATTAACATTATGTAAGGTGCAGATATTTTACACGGAGATTAATCCTTAAATTAATATATTTATCCATCCCTTGGTATTTAATTAAATTAAAATAGTTCCAGCATTTTTATTTTACAGCATAATTTATTTTGATTTTAAGAAGTCCATATAATCCAAGACCATGCCTTTCTTTTCTTGTGAGTCATTTCAGTAAAGCATTTCAGCACATAAGGCTTTGTAGAAGGTTGATCTCAGATTCTAATTTTAAATCTCCAACACAATATACTACATTGCTTCTACCGATTTGACTATGGTAATCCTAACCAAAAGCTAAGTAAACAAGTATTTAAGCAAAGCATAAAAAATAATGCACCTTACACAGTTGCCCAATTCTGTGAGGGAAAAAAAAAAAACAGTTCCCATTTGCAAATACAAGGAAGAGGGAACAATAGCCATGCAAACAGAAATCATATTTTTGACATGGAAGAGAGATTCAACACCTCTACAGTATGACTGATGAAATGGGATGATTTGCTAAATAAATTCTGAAAACCTGAGAAGAAATTCTTCTTTCATAGGTTTAGGTATATACAGTTATTTATATCAGTTAGTCATCTTTTACTGACAGTAAAGAGGATGTGATTCATCTTAAACAGATCAAAAGAATCATACTCTAGAAGTACCTCACTCTCCTCAGTAATTCTAGAGAGCTCATCTACAAATTAACTATAAAGAATTAGGGTAACTAGCTCAGAAGTAGGCGAGATAGTAGGTGAAATGACAGGGACAAGGTCCCTGAGAACATGTGACTGTTCTTTCCTTCAGCAGGGTTGAAAATGAAGAGGTTTGGGAAGCTTTTTTTTTTTTTTTTTTAACTAGCAAAATCTTCACTTCAGGTCTTTCCAGCTTGTTGTATTTATAGAGGACTAAATATCTAGAAGAAAACCTGTGCCTTAGTTTTGAATCAACTTTGGAAATGTACAATTCAGTCTAAATGAAGATGCCATTAACTAGAATATCTTGGATTTCATTATGATTTTGAAGAGTACTTTTACCTGTCTTAACCTAATCATTTTCTTAATTTTTTTCTACTTTCCAGAGTATTACATTCACACATCTAAAGGACAAATATCATCTAAGTTTTGTGCTTATGCAAAAGAACTATATTACCTGACATTGGATTAAAAATTATATTACAAAATTATATTTTGTAGATTTATAACAAAACAAAACAAAAAAATAGCATACTGTGTTGATTAAATATGGGCAAGGTGGTAAAGGTCTGCTGACCATGATGAACTTCTGCAAAAAAAGCAAGCACCTGTCTGATATGAAATATTTCCAGTTTACAAATATTTAAATGCAGTTTGTCTCTAGGAAGATTATATATTTTTATCACTTTTGGCAGAGAATTAAATTTAACAAAAGAACACTACCTCTAATAATTTCTTACTTAGGAAATCTGAATGTGTTTTGATTGCATGTTTGGTTTTCTTTTCTCCTCTGTGTTACATGTTATGTTCCCTCACTCTTAACTTCTAAGTTAATATTTTTTCTTTCTCTTCCTCTGACTCTCACTCTGTTTTTCCACACTTCTGCATATCAGAAAAAGATGTTTAATAAGTTTATAATAAATCTGAGCTTCTACTGACATCTGAATCTATGTCCTTAAAGAATTTAAAGTAATCTCTAGGTTCTAAGTAGCAATGATGTTCTCAGGTTTTAAATACTGGCTTATTTCGAGGCTTTAAATACCGGGTTATTTTGCCATACTTATGAAGGTTACACGTCTCCTGAAATCACTGTAAAATACTGGTGAATTATTGATTGAGGTAAGATTTCTCATTAACGAAAGGAAGGTGAGTTCACACTAATCAGTATCTGTCCATCTGTCCAGTCTGCGTTTGGGAGGCTCTTTCCTTGTGCCAAAATTTTAGCAACATATTTCTGCTATTCTCCATATAATAAAAAAAAGAATATGAATGCACAGAAAAAAACCCCATATAAAATTAAAAATAAAGGAATGAAAATATTCATTAATAATAAAGAATTAATAAACAGTCCTAAATGTAACCAAAAATATAGATATTATCAATACTTTTATATAAACAAAAAGTATCCAAAAGAAAAATTCACAATTTTATATGTCATAGGCTTAAACATACGATAGGATTTTATTTTCACAATCACTATAATGAAGAAATAAAATTTTGAGGGAAGTTTTATTTTGGAAGTCCAAACTACTTGACTTATTTGTTTATAGCCTACATGAATGCCAAAAGTATCCTTGCTTTGTTTAGTTTTCTCTGGGTTTTTTGTTGTTTTTGTTGGGGGTTTTTTGTTGCTGTTTGTTTGTTTGTTTGTTTGTGTTTTATTTGTTTGGTTGTTTGGTTTTTTGTTTGTCTGTGTTTTTAAAATAATATTTATGTTCCAGTTCAGCAATGTGCCCGGGTTATTAATGTACTCTGGTACTCCCGAGAAGCAAAAAAGCAGCCACAGAACACTGGTAAATTAAGCTGAGTTTAAAGATTTCCTCACAGCAGTAGCTTCAGTGTAGCTTTTTTTCTCCATCCTGCTCTTCTCCATGTACTTCCCCTCAAAAAGAAGTAATTGATGTGAACTTTTCTTACAACAACAAAATACCATAAGGATAAGGGACAGAATCTTTGCTTCAAGCCAAATTAGCAATGTTGAAAAGAAATATGACTTGTTAAAACTAATCAGAGACATGAAATGCAGGAATATTCCATAAAGTGTAGGAATACTCCACAGAGTGTAGGAATATTCATATTCAGCAGCACACACAGATCCAATATACACTTCCCAGGGCCATGAAGATTACAGATGTGCTGCAGAAGTCTCTCCACAGAGTCAGAACAGACATAGTTCTGTTTCTGTTTTCTTTTTATGTTTGATTTGGACCTTGAAAGGTTGTTTGGGCTCTGTAGCTGCCTAGAGATCTTGTCAATGCGCAACCTAAACTGCACTTTTTATGTAAGAACTGTATTCATTTGTTCAAATAAAAATTGGGTCAGATAGTGCTATACATTATTAAATAGATATTTTAAAACTATTGGTAAAGTAGCACTTTTCAATTATATACTCTATTTTAATCTGACAGTTTTTGCCTCAGAATTATTATTCTTTCCAAAACGACTTTTATGGTGAAAATTGAATGTTTTGTGTAAACAAATTTGTGAATTGTTCTCAGAGTTGCAGTTTTAAAACGAGCAAGCATAAATGTGCAAAGCATTAAATTTTCTAAAATGTTAAGGTATAGATTTATATAGATTACAAAATTAAGTTTTCAGGGATATCAGTTAATGATGTCTTATTTTTGTATTTATGAGTATGTATGTGGACATATATAGACATGCATACTACATATACATACACAATATTAATAATATTACATTAATAATAACAATAATATATAATAAAAGCTATTATTTTTTATATGCAATGACATGAATATCCCCACTAATTTATATGAAAAAAATATATATTAAAAAACTGGAAGAATAGAGTCCTAAATTTTAAAAATACCTATACTTGTATTAAATAAAGGGGTATTATCTGTGCCACAGTGTGACTTGGTTATAGTGGGCATATGCTCTTCTCCATTTCCCACTGCAGAGGGGAGCAGATGGAATTAAATATAGCTTGGCATGCAGCACAGGGGCAGCAGCCATGGAGCACTGTTTTTTAGTACCATGCAGACATTACCAGGTCTATATACATTAGAGATGAAACACAAAAAAGGGCATGTCACCTTCAGGAAAGGGTAGTAGTCAGGGAACATCTGTTATACATGCAGTGTTCCCTGTAGAAAGAACTGAAACATGATGAAATATGCATCAAAAGTTCCCTATGCACTGAGGTACATTAAGTCCCTTTCAAACCATATGCAGCCCACTTGGGGAAGGGTTATTTGAGTGCAGCAGCTGGAATAGGAGAAAGCAGCAGCAGGGAATGGAAACCAGCTGTTCTGCCATTCTGGAGATCAGATTGGGCAGTAGGTTCACAGGGGCTGATACATGGCATAGTGTATCACTGAAGTACAGAGGCTAGACAAAGTTTCACTAAATTCCATTAGTCACTTGTTCTGCAGCTCTGTCTCTGAGCCAAGACAATGTTAAATGCTGCATATTATTGTTGGGAAACACTACATAATCCACATTCCCTTCAATTCTCTAACATAGTGAGTTCTTCAAGATGAAGAAGATGTTCACAAAGAGGCTCAGGAATGGATAAGAGCAAATATTCTCTTTTAGTATGTTTTACTCAGGATTAGACAGTGCAATACATCCCCATAAATAATTTTGGCACCATAAAAAGCAGGACTAGAGTGGATCCTCTGGTCCTGGATAGTTTAAAATAAATCTAGAGTATCACTTACAAATGTGCAGTTAACTTGTTTTAAAAATCTCCAGTAAAGGGTATTCTTTAAGTTAGAGGGGTAGCCTGCTTCAGTGCCTACACATCTTTATAGTAAAGCCCTCTCTCCAATATAATTTAAATGCTTCTCCCAGAAAATAAAACAAAAAGAAAAGAAAAAGCAAGCACCATCCTATTTATAACAACTTTATATGCACAAAGACCTTTATTATGCTTCACCCCAGTCCTTGTTCATTTAAACACACACAGATTCTAAACAAACATTTCTTTCAAACTTCACCTATAGGCGATGTTTCACAAATCTCTATTTTCTGCTGTTATTATACATATTTTTTTTTAAATTTTGAATTCAAATCTATCTCTAAAATATACCCACAAAATGTGTACTGTGGATGTATCACTAATTAGAGCATGCTGCAACTCTGGCCCAAATTAAATTAAACCACGTTTCTTCCTCTGGAAACCATGGCATAGGAGAAAAGTAGTAAGTAAATAGAAAAAAAGGCCATGAAAAGGACAGTCTCTATTAGTGTGCACAGACTTTAGGAGATGCTATTTGTTCCAGAAGAACAAAATACAATTAGTAGTATTCCAGCTAAAGCATTGCTGAATAGAATAATTAACTCCTGTCTCTTATTTAAGACAATTCCCTTTTGTCTTCCCCAGCTGGACATAGAACTATTGATAAATACAATCATTCAGATTTCCAACTAATATGTATCAGCTTCATGGTAACACCATCTGCAGAACATTGCTTCTTTTTGGTAAAAATAATGTGGCTGCACTATGCAATGGGATTTTGTTATATCTTGTCCACTATTGCTGTTTATCATATCAGTATTTTCTGCTGACTTAATAAGAGGAGATACATAAATCATAAAATGATGATTTAAAATGATGAAAAAGGAAGATGCATTTGTTTAAATTGTATTCTCTATATAGCTGAATAAACACACATGCCCTCATATATATGTTTTTTTCCTAAACTCTAATTCTGTGTAAGCTTAATTAAAATAAACCTTTTAAGGATGTAAAGGTAAGTACACCATTTATGGACATTTTCAGAGACAGAACAACAGTCAGGAATAGACTCTCTAGTCCTATTACAATAGTTTCCTTGATATTAAGTATTCATCCAATATATGAATATATGCCCTAAAATATTCATTAATAAAAGTAAGCACAAGTAGAGAACATCCATTTATCACCCAGGGAAATGCATAAAGCCTTATGAAGACTCTCCATTTTCTGATTTCCTTGTTTCAAAAGTTGTTGATCTTTCTATGCCCCCACTTTTCTTTCAATTTATAAAAAGAATCTGAAAAGAAGAAATGTTAGCTGAAGATAATGATTTTGACATAGAAGGACCTCATCTTACTGAGAACTGCAAATCCTTCTCTTGCTCTTCTGGTGGGAATAAAGTAAAAAGATAACTTATGGATTGTAAGCCTTCCAAGAACAAACTGCAGTACAATAACTGTGCTCAGCCCCAGGAAAGGCAGTGTCAAAACAGAAAGTATAGAGAAGGTGTAATGAGATTTCCACTAGTGACAGGGGAGGGATATTCTCCTTTGTTGCCTCTGAAGTAAAGCAGAAAGAGATGAGCACCAACAGCTATAGGACCCAAATATTAGAATCTCAGATACGAGCCTTATGGTAATAGACTTGTGATCTTGAAGTGCATGGTATGAATTAATTTGCAAATAAGCTCATCAAAGAAAACTCTTCTGAAATTTATGAATACTTTTATTGGTGCAGTCATGAACTTTTTAGATGTTAGTAAGGGCATATCTAAATTGATTCAATAGTGAAGCATCCAACGAAAAACAGTCAAAAATACATATAATTTTCAGCCACTGAAGTAATTTTTAAATATAAAATAAGTAGAAATAATGTGGAGGAGAAATTAAATTACCTAAAAATGCAGCATGACACACCAAATGGTGCATAGATGAGTTGTGATGAATGGCTGCAATCCCTTAAGTCACAGTGACATTTTTGCATTTACCGATGGAGAAAGCTCTTTCTATATATTTTGAAAATCACTTACAGAAATTTCCCCCCCTAATCTTTGGCTAAATACATTAATTTTGGGATATGCTGTTCACAAAACTTCACAGCTACCAGATATATGATGGCAATAATCTGCCAGGTGCTGAAACGTGCACCTGATTAAAAACCCAGTTTGGCAGAACACACCACCAGCTGAAATGCAGGATAATGGCCAATAACAGGCAGCAATAATAAGCTAAGGCAACCTGATGCAAACTGTATTCACTGTCACTTCAGCTGCCAGAATGTTTGCACCACTTTTCTATTTTGCATCAACAGAGGCAGAGAAGCCATGAGACATTAAGTGAATCTATCCTTTCTTCATTAGGATGTCACTTCATTTCCTTTTCTGAATTTTCTATTCTTTTAGGACAAACATCTGCTTCTTCAAACTTCTCCTTCCTTACCTGGATAGCATTGCTTGAACAACAATGCTGCTTGTGTGTACTTCTGAGAAGAGCACACTATGGTGAAGCTGTGCCTGGGAGCCCTCCCCTTTATAACGAGGAAGCACCAAACAAACTGGACTCTGTTTTGAAGCAGTCACACAGCTTCAATCACAAATCCGGATTTGGTATAAAAATAGCTGAAATCTAAAAGATGAACTTAATTGACTGGTAGACTAGAAGACTGTTTAAAAATAGAACTAAAACCATGAGAGATATTCAACATAATACTCTGAGTGAACAAAAGTTGGCAGATACTGGAGTTTTCTCTTTATTTTGTCTAAATCCATCATATAATTTTCTGTAGACATTATACAGAAAAAGATATGTCATCGATTACTAGGTATTAACATGAGAAAAGCTGACAATCATCTGTACAGCAAAGGAAACTGACCTGTATTTTTCTCTCTCATTCATTAACTTTGGTTAGAAGGCAGAATATAATTCTGATCTCTCAAAAAACGGGAACTATTGAATATGTGCACAGTCTAGCTCAGCCCAGGTAAAAAAAAATCTTGCAAAAGTTTTACCTAGATCATCTTTAAATGCTTGAGATCAAGACACATAGAACATTTGAAACTTTTATTAGTTTCCTCTGACTAAAAGTTAAATATAACAATTTAAAAGTTTAATCCAAATAAGTTTCAATATCACCATTTACAAGGACTTATGAGGAATATGAGACCAATAATAATGCTGCAAATTCTCATACAGAAGTACTATTTCACTGAACAATGTACTCACAGCAGAAAAAAAGGAAAGAAGTAATGTCAGTGGCTCCAATGTCATATTGAACTTGCTAAACACAGCAGGGTAGATATCAAAGAATGGTATTATTCTTCATAAAACTTTGCACTTCCACCTATATTTTTAATCTTAAAGTCTCATTATTCGAATAAGGCCAAAATAAAATATTTCCAGCTTGTTGATAACAAATTTGACCAATCAGAAACAGTTACAGAACAGATGAATTTTCTTTAACCTATGCTAGTCCTCATCTAGGATCATACATGTGCTTGCATGAAACACAGAACCAAAAAAAAGATAAGAAAAATATATAGAAAACAGAAAGCAGAAAACCTGAGACTCAAAACCTTATTTTGTGTGGGGTTCACCTAAAAATTTCCAGTATTTACAGTTCTAGAAACAGATTCTACTGCTGAGACATACCAAGAAAAAGAAAGAGACCCTCAATACAATTAAGTGGCTCTTATAGCTTTCCTGGAAAACAATCCGTCACATGAAATTGAAAAATGGATATGTGTGTGCAAGTAAACAGCAAGTTAGCATCTTACCTGACCATGTTAGAAGTAAGCGAGTTAGAAAGGATGATAGTGCTGGACATAAAGACTCTTAAGTGGTGTCAGAGCAAGAAGTGGAGTCTGACAGCTACTCTGAGCACAGAGAGAATGTAATATCCAGGGGAAAAAACCTATGGGAGGAAGCATTTTTGAACAAAAGATTTCACAGGTTATGTCAGTTCCTGGAGACTACCAGCCTCCATCAGTTTCTCAGAAGAGGCCATCACCAGTTTCGCAAACTTTGAAAAGAAATATTTCTCCACAATCTTATTTTTCTATTATCTCATTAAGCTGGTATATTCATAAAAGAACTCATCATCCCCAATGGCATGGAAAGCATTGGTGATGTCAGACAGCAGAAATGTGCTTGATGAACTTTCTTCACTTATCAGTCTAGACTGATTCTAACTCAGTTAAACAGAATGGATTTTAATTATCCAACAGACTCTAGCAAGATTATGCCAAGAAAATTAATGGATAGCCCAGAAAATCCTGGTAAAAAATTTTGTAATTTCTGCTCTGCTGCAGATGGATAATGCAGGATACTCGATTTGTAGGATCAGTCTTGTTTAGAAATGGAGACTAAAAATGAACAAATTACTACAGACTTGTTATGTGAACATGTTCAGTGGGCAAACATGGTGTAACAAACTGTGCTCATACAGAGTCTCTAAAACGGCTATAATTTTTACTCCTAAGACAGACGTGCAGACCTGCATCAGTTGTGATGCAAATGTATTTTTGTTGTGATGAAGAAAGAGCTATTATATTTTCAAATTACACTTAGTATCACTTTCTTTGTGCAAATACAGTAAATTCCTTTTACACTTGTAACAATACTCTAGACTAAAATGGTGCTATTTTACAGACAAGCCTGATGGGTAGCCTAGTTCCTTGGTCCTTCAAGGACCTATGCTGAAGAGTTTCATTTTACCCTTCCTCCAAGCACTTGCCTCTGTTTTTTTCTTTATTCTCAGGATCCACACTATTGTTAATGAGCCAACAGCATATGAAGAAATGGGTCTTCTATGGGAAGAAGGTGTGAATGGCAAGAAACTGTGTTGAAAAAAAGATGCAATGCACAGTGATAAAGCAAAAACTCAACAAAGCTACCGAATTTGGAGATATTTAATCCCTTAAAGTTTTTTGACAAAGACATGAAAGTGTAGATTTACACTAAAACAAGAAAACACAGAAAAATAAAAAGCAAAAAAACCCAAAAAACAAACAAAAAACCCACCAAACCAAACCAAAGAACAGAACAGAACAAAACAAAACCAAAGAAAAACAAAAACAAAACAAACAAACAAAAAAAAAGAACAAAAGGAAAATAAACTAAAAATTCCCGGGAAAGTCTAACAAAGACAATAATTTACAAATTACTTCAGAAAAGTCCATAACTCGGTATTTTTTACTGATTATAAGGTAAGCATATGCAGAAGTTCATTAAGAAAAGTATTAAATTAAAATCTTGCTGTTTTACTGCTCCCTTGTAGATACTATTGTTTGTTTTACAGGTTATGATATAATTTTCAGCTTTAGATACCTTTTAAAGAAATACTGATTATTGCTGTTATTCTTAAACCATACCAAACAAAACAACTGCTCTGTTATTTCAATGCAAAAAAGTGAATATTACGTGCTGCAGCTTCAAGTGATATAAATAAGCAATTTGACAGATGTGTTCAAAACTATTAATTCTTATAAGACTTCTAAGTAGGGTGATCTCAGACTGTCCAAACTAGTGATAGGATTTAAAGTATCAGCAGCAGAAGTGGAAAAAAAGACAGGTAAACAAAACAAATTTATCTAAAACCATTCTATTAAAGGAGTAGCAGGCATATGGAACATACGGAAACTGTTTAGTAAGACAGCTGATTAAGATAGCATAAGTAAGCTTAAGAGACAGCCAGATATTCTTATGCAGAAAGTGGCTTGGATGTCACAGCAAGAGAGTATAAGGCTGAGATAACTAAAGTGGGACAGGCTTATTGTAACACAAGACTTACTATCATGTAATTTTTACAGTTTTTTTGTTTTGCTTTGGTTTTGGTTTTTTCTTGTTTTTTTTTTTCTTTTTGTTTTGTTTTTTCTTTGTGTTTTTTGTTTTGTTTCTTTTGTTTTGTTTGGTTTTTTCTTGTTTTTTTCTCTCTTTTTTTTTTTTCTGTTTTCTTTCCATTAAGGCCATTCTATAAGCATTTCATTAATTATTAAATTAATTAATTTGCATTGCCTTTCTCATTTGTGAAAATGTTTAAAATTATTACCTGACAAAACTTGCTATCTGGATATATTTTCCTTGAAATAAGCTATTTCAATAGAAAACTAAAAGGCTCCATCATTCACTGTTTTCATTAATTTAATGAAAATCACAAAGTAAGCTTGATTACTTACCATCTCATGCTGAAATCAGACAATGCTTTGTCTACAATTTTTTTTTTGTAAAATTTCCTACTTCTCTGTTACTGAGAATTGCTGTAATGCTACCAACACTTTTTATCTCAGTATGGCCTTTTCATTTTCAACTACCTGGGCTAGAGTTGCTCAAAACTGTAGTCAAACTACTGGTACAACTACAATTCTTATTACTGTCTTGGGCAGAATTGGATGCATGACAACAGTGTTTGGAATTATGTGAAGGATATGCCAAACTTAAATTTAACTTGTTTTTAAATTAAGATCTTCACATCAAGATCCTGACTTCACAGTTAATCCAGATAATTTTTCAATAATTTCATAAGATCTAATTATTATTGTTTATTTAATAGCAGAAGTTAAGTATTTTAAATAACTTTTAAAAAGAATAATCAAGCCTAGAACTTGGCTACAAAATAATGAATTCTTACCCGTGCATACAATTCAGAATGATGACAGAACCACAGCTTCTGATATTGCCCCAGGCATTGCTGGAGACAATTGTTTCTAGCAAACCTTCCATCTCCTTTTCCCAGAAAACAATTTTTCTCTAAAGAAAAATTCAATTCGTTTTTCTATCCTAATCACATATATCATATTTCTTACCCTCCTTCAACTTGGTTTATGACTCAAGAAAGCAATTTTATTTATCTTCTTTCAAAAGAGAAATATTACATTGGGCTAAGAACCCTAATCATACTAAGCTCAATGACAAGTAATCGTTGATTTCATTGGGAACACCACATAGCACCACATTTGTTACTGCAATGACCTGAAATCCCATAAGGTGCTCAATGCAGGTTCAGCTTTCATAATATGACAATGATTTTATTATCGTACACTAGAGACAGAAGAGTTCATTCAAGCAAACAAATTTATATCATTACTATTTGTAATTATATCTAGGGGGAACAAAAATATTTTAAAGAAAAAAAAAGGAAAAAATAGTTTCTCTCTCTATCCCCATTATTTTATTTTCCTCAATAAAGAAATTCACATAAACAGCCACTGCTAGTAGTTCAGTGGCTGACAGTACTTAACGTCCACAATTCATTATATGTTTAAAAAGAACATGAGGAATTAATCTGAGCGATTGGAATACATTTTCTTGATGAATGGGGCAGCTCACCTAGGTATAATGACAAGAGTAAACCTGCATATAACTCTTTGCATTATGATGTAAATAAGCAATGGGAATGGTTGATATAATTTACTTACTAGATTGCATATATTTTGATTAGAATTGGATTTGGTGCTGCTGGACAAACTGGAGTGTGATGAACACTAGCCATACAGTTCTTTTCTAAAAAAAGTACTCTTTCAGACGCTCATTTTTAATCTGAGATAGTTTCCCAGTGAAACTTTAACAATTTTAAAGCTCTTTCATGGCTATACTTGATAGATGGAAATCCAGAATTTTTGTTTATGTGTTACACAAAGCTGAAAGAATAAGACAGATGCTCAAATAGCTTCTTCTTAAAAAAATAATCCTGCACTGCATCTTTATACAGATCAATGTCCAATTATAACCAGAGAGTTGCTGTGGCAAAAGGTCAGGAAAAAATAATCTTTCCGGCATTTATTACTTGGAAAATAAGGTCACATATGAGGTCAACCTCCAAATGTATACAGAATAAATTATACTGCAGCATTCTAAATATTCTGCACTGCAAAAATTATACTGCAATCTCAACATAATCAGAAAAATGAAGTTGAACACGCATTTTCTGATGACTGTACTACAGATCAGACTAAGCTAAGAGGCAAAAAACCCAGGTCAAATTAATCAACAATTAATAAAAACCTTATATTTCTGCTTAATTAGAAATATAGTTTCTTATTAAGACTGACTAATTTAATAATTTTCTAAATATCTTTAACACTGAAACACCCTCCCCACAACAAAGGAAAATAATAGGAAACATACAAAACATTTAAAAATCATTCAGTGATGCACTTTTTTATTGCTGACAGCATAGAAGCAAAACATAAAGGCAGAGAATGCTGGCGTGCTTTGTCTGTCTGATTCTCTAAAAAAAAAAAAAAGTGTATCTTTTGAAACAAAAGACTCCCAATTAGATAAAACACATCTGGAAAAAATGAATTGGACACAGTTTGAGGAAATAAATATGCTTGTTTGTCAGAATAAATGTTGGCAGAGAACATTGTCATTGTCCTGATCTAAGTAATTTTCGCTGTTTCACAGTCTCAATCTTTGCCACCTCTCGGGATATGAATGAAAGTATACTGAAAATAAGATTGTATTAGTATTTGACATTAATCACAGTAACCTTAATTGTGAAATCAACATTACAAACAGGAAAATGCATCTATGAAATGAAAACATATTCTGATTCATTTTTACTCTTGTCTTTTATGCGAAGCATTTTCTTTTCCTCTTCTCCAAAGTACATGAGGAATGTAAATGACTGGTCTTCTTTTATCTGTTGCAGTCATGTCTAGTTTGAATTTCCAAATCACACTTTGACAGAAGGATTGCATATAATATATCATAGGCAGTGCCAGTGGAGATAGAGTACGTTCTAATCATTTTCAAAAGTACTAACTTTTTTTTCCCCTTTTCTTTTTTTTTTTTTTTAATCTGCTTTGGACACTTGTGGTTTCATTTCATGTTCTTCATGTTCGTTCTAAAAGATATTGTGTTCTTTGCTCTAGGCTAGCGACAAAAATTACTGTTTTCTCTGATAATATTATCAGTGGGCTATTCCTCCCTGATAACCCACAACTGCAATACTAATAAGTTGATAATGACGTTTTAAACTTTACGCTTTTGTAGGCATTGTAGGCTTCACTCACCTTGTTCAAGTGGCTGGCTTTTAGTTGAAGTAGTTTTCATCTTGAGTGCCTCCCTTACAGACATGTCACAGCAGGAGCCTTTGTTAGTGTCTTGGTCACTGTCAGCCTGATCACTGTCCCCATGCCCGCTGTCCCTCAAGCTGGCTCTTTCTGGATCCTTGAACGTGGAGCTACTGAAATACATAGCAAAAAAAAAAAAAAAAAAAAGAGAGAGAGAGAGTGTTGTATTTACTTGTTCTAAGTTGAATTGTACTCTCTGGCAAAGCAATTTTGACAAGAATGCAAATGGGGAAGCCAAGAAAGTTATTTAATAGGCCTTACCTTTGAACAAACTGCTGCCTGCTGCCCATGTAATTGGGCTCTGCGGGAAAATTGTCTGTCTGTGAAAGAGAAGGAAAAAAATACGTATAGTTGTACACTGGACAAATCTCCTGCAGAGCAACAAGATTTCCTAGAGGAGGAATGATTAATAATTCAAAAATTCCCTTAATCTTCAGATTTGTACATTTTAATTAAATTGGAAAATGCTGCCATGTAATTATGTGCTCAGAACAATTAAATGATTCCGGTCCACAAATTACCTGCTAAAGTAAACAATGAGGCTCCAATAAGTGGCATTCTCTGTTAGTAACCTGACAGATGACACTGTTTATGTTTTTTCATTAGATAGATATTAAGACTGATGGTTATTGAAAATGAGAGAAAAAATGCTCTTGCATATTAAAAAATTGAATTATTCAATAATACTAATTTTTAATCATAATTACATCATCTACTGGGATTCTGAAGCTCTGACTGCTGTATTATAGTTTTGTATACTGCTATATTACACTTGAATTGAAAAAATCAACAAAAAATCAAGAAAATTTATGGCTGATTAGCTGTGGGGTTTCTCAGATGTTACTGGAAAAATGCAAATATGAAAATATTTGGATTTTCTCTCTTTAATTTTCATCAGTATTAATAGCTATGTCAGAATAATGAGAACCACACATGCAAACAAGAACATTAAATGATCTGTTGACAAGTAGTTTTCGAAAGAAGATACTTTCATTTAGTCTCATGTATATTTTTAGCAGCATGAGCCGAGCAACTGTAGAAGCAGAAGTATTAAAAGGATCCAGACCAACATGGACTCCTGCCAAAGGGAACTGAATTCCCCTTGTATCATTAGCTGAAGTTCTTTGGGAGAAAGAGAGACTGCATCATTCAGAAAACTCCGCATACTGTACATTCACGCACGTCACTTCTTCTTGCAGCTGACCTAGCGACAGAGCTCCTACTGTTTTCTGCATCACTTCACATCACACCACGATGCTTCGCAGCAGCTCCAGCTTTCGCAGCAGCATCCAGCGGATCAGTGTCCCTAACACGGGCAGCACTCAATTAATGAAGCTGAGGGCCCAGGGCTTCATGTCACACAGCAAGTGCTTACAAGAGCGGCTGGGATCTTAGATATTTGGGTTCCCCTGACACTTCTCCCCACACCGTTTTTTCATCTTAGTTTTTGTTTTTTATCAGTAGGAGGAGAAATATTTGCTACTTCTTGTATGGTTGGAATATTTGAGCTTGGAGAAGAGGCAAAAAGTTTTATCCAAAATTTAAGTCACTGCTGTTTGCAACAGAAATAGGGCAGACACCTGTTACTCCCAAGGAACTTGTGAAATAGATGTGCCTGTATATCATGGGTGTCTGGTGTTTTAGAGAAGGGATGTAAAATTTAGAACTATCTTGTCTTCAGCACGTATGTCGATGTACACCGTACTTTCTTCTAGTTTCTAAATACTTTAGTTCATAAAACAAGATTATAACACATAATATGTTCACATCCATCCTAGCTTTAGTATATGCAATTAGAATAAAAGTTCATCTTCACATTTAGTATGTATCAAGTTAGAAAAATAAACACAAAGAAAGAAAACAGCAAGAAAAGGAGGTGTATTTCAGCATTCTTATGTGTATCCCTCAAATGCAGCACATCATATTTTGGAAGCAGCTATAATTCTGCTGTTTCTTCTCACAAGTTTTAAGCTAGTATCTCTCTTTTGTGCAGGAAACCTACCTGATACATATACACTCTCATACAATCATTATGGCACTTACACAACCCCATACTTATCAACCTGAATAAACTTATACAACTGCAGAACTCATGTCTCTTTTCTATGTCTAATATCTCAAATAGAGATATCCAGGAAAACTGACCTTATGCTTTTACTTACATAAGACATCTGTCTCCTCCTAAACACAGCTGCTACCAGAATCAACATTTCAATTTTTCATGACATTGGCAGTCAAAATGCCTGCTATAAACTGCCTTTTTATCAATTCTCTGCCATTAAAAGAGTCAGACTTTTGCCCTGGAAATAATTATAACTCCTCCTTTTTGATGGCGCTAAGAACTTAACTGTAAACTGGACCACTGTAAGAACCAGTCATACTTTTTGTCCAGCTTTTTCATAGCAAAAAAGCATTTCATACATTCTGGATGAGCCAATACGCAGATTTTAAAATAGAAGATATGACTACATCTTAGCTGTGAGAAATTTCGAATTTATGGTAATCATTAAAGACTTTTAACTAGACAATTATTTACCAATTACCTTATTGCATTTTGCTGCAATACAATGAATTGTGTGCCATGTTACAGTAAGTTTATTATTAAAAAAGAACAAATATAAGTACTTGATGATCATATACAGACACAGAGCTCAGAGTTGAATACTGTTCTTTCTGCTCTAAAAACATTAGCCCTTCTATGAATTATGAAGGTGTGATGCTTGTGTTGAGCTGTAACAGCACTCTGAGATACAGGCAGCAAAGGGAGAACTGTTCCATGTACAAAATATCTATTAAAAATTGTGAAATTAAATAGGAATTTAATTTTAATGTTTGGCAGTTTGGAGGAATCTTTGAAATGTAAACATCTGCTTCACAATGGACGAGAGAGAGACAAATGTCTAACATGTCTAACTCCCTTGACATCTTTTTTTTTTTTTAATCCCAGTCGAAGTGAGAGGTCATATACTTAACAGTTTTACACTTTAACATTTATGGAAGTGATATTACACATTCCAGTTCATTAATTAATCATACCTCTTTACATTGCACATCTGTAACTCTAAGAAATGAATATTACTTTAAAAATCTAAAAAAACCTCTTGTTCTTCTCTGGGTATACAGCCCTTCCTAGGACAACAAAATCACCAAAATTCTGGACTTCCAGTTTCAAGGTAGGTTGCAGTTCACCTGCAGAAAACCACCTAAAATCTAGTCAGCTACTCTAACTAATCAGCCAAGATCCCTCCATGTGCCTGCAAGAAATACAAAATATCCCATTCAGTCACCTAGCCTTAGGTACATAATACTCCTGGGGACTATTATTGACATAGGGGAATCTTTACAACCAGCAAGATGTCTAGTGCAACAGCTAAAGCTAAGTCAGATGCATCATGAAAGAAGTTAATTGCCTGGAATTGTAGTCTCCTGATAAATAACCAAAAATTGTTCAAATGCCATCATCATAAACTTCCTGAAGAACAAAACAAACAAACAAACAAAAAAACCCCACAAACAAACTCCACCCTCGTTTTCACCCTCCCTCCAAAAAAATCTCCAGGAATAATCTGTCTCTAAAGGCCACCAGAGTTAAACAGTAAAGAAATGTTTTCTATCTCTCTGATTCAAGACTGAGGGCTGGAGCATCAATTAGGTCACCAGCAGCTACCACAGCACAGGCTCTTCAGTAGCAGGACAAATGTTATCTAAAAGTAAAACAAAAGCAGAAATGTCCACTGCTACCAAAAAATTAAAGTCTGTGATGTCAACCTAACTGTCCAAAGCCACCTTAGAGAAGTGGCCCTGTTTTTATGGCTCATTTTCACAGATTAGTGGAATCAGCTTATTTCCAATGAGAGTATGCTGTTAAACTATCAAACACATATTCTTTTTTGACAGTTGTTACAACAGAGCTTTAAAAATACTTTCTTCTGCCTATCTGTTCTAATATGTGACTCCAGATCAAATATGAATATTTAGGAACACTGTCATTAGTGTAATGTTGCAGAAAAATGTCTGATGATTTCTGTACACACATTTGATACAGCTTTCTCAGAAGCTGAAGCTCATTAAAAAAAGCCATTTAAAAGGAGGTCAGAATGCATAGGAACCTTTCAAAAGCTGGAAAAAAAAAAAAAAAGGGTTACTTACTTTCAGAAAATATGTTACAGTTTGTTACCTTTTACTCCAGTGAATTGAGAAAGAAAATAGAAGAGGCAAATTAAACCTGTGCAAAATATAGTTTTCATAGAATCATAGAATGGTTTCGGTTGAAAGAGACATTAAATATAATCTAGTTCCACACATTGTCTCCCCATCATGGGTAGGGATACCTTCCACCAGCTCAGGTTGCTCAAAGACCCATCCAGCTTGGCGTTGAACTCCTCCAGGAATAGGGCACCCACAACTTCTCTGGGCAGCCTGAGCTGATTGGATTTACTGGTATGGAATTTCAAATGTGACAATATAATTGCTAAAGTCCAATAATGGGACTTTGAAAATCATTAAGTGGCCAGTGTTTGCATGAACAACACATAGAATACCTTTCCAAGTGCTATCAACTGTCTACAAAACAATTCAGTTTATTGCACCTGTCAGGACTTGTGTATTATGACCACACGAGGACCTAGATAAACTAAAATTGTTGCCAAGTGTAGCTCCCACATGGTGTATTTGGAATATTAAATTTTATAGACTCAGAAATAAAACCATTCAAAAGTTTGATAGTCAACTGTTACGTTTTTACTAATTAATTCTGGAATGGCTATGGTTTCCAAAACTTTAATTTAGAGAAAGGAAAATGAAAAATTATAGCCAAGAACAGAGTATGAGAAACAAATTCTTCATAGGATCCATTAACCTTAAATAAACTCATAAGAAAAAAAAAAAAGTAAAAAATCTCATCACTGGAAACAATTTGAACTAGCCTGGGCCAAGCATTACACAATGAATTATGGAGAATATTTTTAGCAATGTGCTATATTCATCTCTCATCCTTTTTTTATCTTTTCATAAATTCATGTTCAGAAGGTATATGTGTTTACTACTGTTGAAATATTATGCTATTTTTTTATAAATACAAAGGAATTCTACTGTGGCTCTGCACACACTGTTTTGTTTTGTTGGTTTTTTTTAACTCAGGATTAGAGTTACAGAACCATATTAACCAAGCAGATTTCAAAATTTTTGCTATTGCACAGTAAGAGAACAGTAGATGACTTTACAAGGCTTCTGCTTTCAAGAATTCCTGCAAAAAGCAGACTGTTTCTTAGAGGTTCCTTGCTATTTTCTCTTTCTCTTTATTTTTAGCAAAAACACTTTTTGTGTCACAATTTTGAAGACTTCAGCAATAGTACTGCATTCTATACTGTTTGAATAAAATTAGAGAAAAATTTTTAAAAATGTGTGCAATTCAACAGGTCCGTCTAATAAAAAAAAAATTAAAAAAAAAATCAATGACTACAAAGAAACAGAGAAAGTGAGAAAGAAAGAGACAGGAACAGAGAGAGAAATTCAATATTTAAGTATTCTTGACAAATTATGCCTAGAAATAATTGTCATATAAGGGAAAGATGTACTCTAAAATATGAAAAAAAAGGACTTAGACATTAATCAGATTTATGAATATTAGACGACTAGAATATTCATCATTTTTTCTCAGAATTACAAGAAGAAGTATCACATTTTCTGAAACGATTTAATGCAGCTCCATTTTATGTAGGTGTTCATACCTGGAACTATAATAAAGCAAAATGTCTTTGCTGACTCTAACTTCTTTTTAATTAAACATTAAATGCAAAAATGAAATGAAACGTCTCTCACCTTTATCAGACTGCCACTTAATATCTAATTCAAGCATCTTCTGTGTCTTTTCTTGAAAAGCTGAATTCCAAGTGTTCACCCTTCCCCCATGAAACAAAGATCTTATATAATGGCAATCTCTTCTGGAGGCAAAAGAATTGTATTCTGCCAAATTGAGTTTTGAAAGAGCAGACAATTGTCTTCATTTTGTTAGGAACAGTGTGGGTTCAACACAGTACAATTTTTCACAAAGACTTCTCAGTGTAAGACTGCCAGTGAGTATGTATACTTAGCCTGAAATAGTAGTTTTCGGTTCCACAAGATTTACTTCATTAGGAAAATTCATTATCCCAGTAGCAAAACTAAACAACAAAACTAAAAACTAGCCATAAACCTCTCATAAGTTATTTTACCTTTTTCAAGGACAAAATTAAATAGGCTATTTTTGAAAATATTATCCTACTATGTACTCTCCACTCTTATCCCTTTGAAAATGCTTTTGAGATATAATTTATATGACATGTACATATTTGGGAAATTTCACACTTGCTGCAAGATGTGTACTTTGGTGTTAAAAGTCCTACAGTGTGTTTATGTGAATTTCTGACATATATAGCAATCTTCAAAAGCACATTGGAAACACAGGTCAGTAAAAACAGTCAAATGCACAAAGCAATATCGTTCACGAGGCTGCTGTACTCTTTACTAAAGTGTTGGTTGGTGGCCAGTGTTTTCTCTTCCTCTTGGATGAGGAAAGCAAAACTGTGAGAGAAGAAGGTCCTGAGCTCTTCAGTCAATTGCACAGTGACTTCTGAAAAGTGAAGCTCTGAGGACAGACAGTACCATCCTTTCCCATAAGCAAAGGAATGCAGATCTCCCTGTATAAACTCTTAATCCATGCACTGTTTTCTCTTAGCAAGTACCATATTTGTTACCAAAATGAATTACTGATTTATTGGTTAAAGTGTCATACTAAGGCATTGTAGATTATTTCAGTTGTTGGTACTACTGGTTTAATGAAACCAACTATTTGTTAAATTTTTTAAAAAGTTTATTCTACAATGCACAAGACACTAAAGATGGCAGAAACCTGGACTGTGGGGATGTAACACAGTTAGGGGATTAGAAATCACAAGGCCCAGACGAGGCTCTTCTCATCTCTGATGATTGAACCAAGTCAGAAAACTGAGGAAGCTAAAAGGGTCACTATAGAATGACATAATTTTAAGTGATCCTGGCAAAAAGAGTAGACCTGAGTGACATTCAAAAGATGAGGTGAGACCAGACCTTGATCAGATTTTTTAATATGAAATAAAAGATTTAAGTATTTCAGGAACAAGCTTGTCTCTGTCAGCAGAGAAGTCAGCTCAACAGAAGCCTTCAGCTCCTCTAACAGTACAGGATGTGTGTTTAAGGTCAGACTTCTCTCTCTAAGAAAGATGTGACAAAGAAAAACTGTGGAAGTTGAACCCAAAACTTTCTTGTACTGAAAAGGGAATCAAGGCTTTTCAGACCAAACACAAATTGCTGGATTTTTTACAATGATTTCAGGTTTCTGAGCCTTATTTTATTTTGCACTGGAGAAAGATGAAATGTAATGAAATTAGCATGATCTCAGAAGAGAATGCAGAAAGTTGTCAAATGTAACTAGGAAAAAGGAATTGAAATATGAGCTCTGAAGTTGAACTACTTTTTGGAGAAGATGCAAGATAAGAATGTAGGAAGAAGTGCCAAACATCACACCACATAAAGAGCTCAAGCTGAAAGTACAATAACGCTATCACAGCGTCAATAAATAAACATAATGAAATTCATGACACATTATTGCATTGCTCTGCACTGCCGCTATTCATTTAAAAATGATGAACACATTTAAAATAATTCACAACTTGTCAAATGCCTGTGAGAGGTGCAGTTAGACTGGTGCTGTAAGAGGCATTTGTAAAGGTCTTACAAGAGAGCTTCATACAACTTACAGTAAAGTAAAGATGGAAGTATGGGAAGACAAAACAATAACTACACCTGAATCTGCTAGTACAGTTGCACCCAATATATTTACACTGCTCACCAATGATATGTACTTGCTAAAGCTACTCTGTCAATAAAAACCACATTAAGAACCTTCTGAAAGAGCTTCCCTGTCAATTAGGCTGTAGATACATTCTATCGCTCCAGTTTTCCTGTCAATTTAATATACTGGATCATATTAACAGTACTGGCTTGTCAATAAGGCAAATCCGAATCCTATTAATAGAGTTACAGTGCCAATATAATCGGCTTCCCATTTATCGAGCTTCCCAGTATTTGGGAAAGCTGTGAAATGGGATTATAAGGCTAGGTTACATACATCTGTCTCTATATTACATAAATTTTTCAGGAATTATATACCGTTGTTGCAAGAAATACATGTAATCACTTTTTTTCCATTACAAAAAACTTCTGATGACAGAATAATATAATAGTTTGCCATTGTCGAGAAAACATGAAATTATCCTCATTTATCACTTTGTTTCCTGCTTTCACTAAGTAAAACTGCTATTTTATGAGACAGTCTACTTGTGTGCCACACATATAGAATTGCTAAGAGATGTATGCACCTCACTCTGCCCTCCCCCCTCCGCAAAAGATAATATCTGCTTCAGAACATAAATGGGAACAGAAAAAAACATATTTTGGAAACAAAATACAAAGCACCTCAGAGTTTCAATCGTTTTTTAGCCCTTGTACTGTGCTGTATAGTTTTTGTGGAAATTAAACATGTAAGTATAATTCTAGTGCAACAAAAACCCCAGGAAATCATTAATAAGAGATATTAGTTCATGCATTAAAAAATAGCAGAAATCCAGCAAACCTTCTATTTAATAGAAGTCTTAATGAAGTTGAACATTAGTTGTTTTTAACCATGTTCAATATGAAATAACTACTTTCACTGGATTAGCAGAATATACAACAGACCATTAAACCTTATTATATTAAAAAAAATAAAAAGAAAAAACTAATTGAATTAAAATATACTGGGTATTCTCTTATCGAATTACCTCTCTAGGTCTGACTTGAAAATATGGATTTAAAAGTCATGGATTTAAATATGGATTCAAAACATAGTTCAAAAATGACAGTTAAGGGTCAGCGAATCAAGCTGCCCATTATATTTTCTGGTAGCAGATGGGTGCAATGAAACCTAATGATTGAATTTGAAACGCTTTAATGCTCCTTTTATCTATGGCTCCCACCATGTTGAGTCTACCTTAGTATTCCTAACAGATACTATGTTTACTGCATAACAGACTCAATTACAATTAGCTAACTAGAATGAAATCTGCACTTACTGCAATATACAGCTTATTCTAAGAATATAATACCATGAACTCAAAATAACAATACATGTAGGAGTGTGTCTTTGATAGCATTTGGTTGGGTTTTTGTTTTTTTCATGTTAAATATGAAATCTAGAATTTGGAGGGAAACTTAAATCAAAATTAAAGGAAAAATTTTAGAAATAGTGCCTTGAAATGTAAGGATATGATCAAAGAAATTGTTTAGAATTTAAAGATGTTTAGAACCCTTTTTTTTCTGCATAACAACCATTTCTTTTCTTTCTTTCTTTCTTTCTTTCTTTCTTTCTTTCTTTCTTTCTTTCTTTCTTTCTTTCTTTCTTTCTTTCTTTCTTTCTTTCTTTCTTTCTTTCTTTCTTTCTTTCTTTCTTTCTTTCTTTCTTTCTTTCTTTCTTTCTTTCTTTCTTTCTTTCTTTCTTTCCTTTCTTTCTTCCTTCCTTTTCCTTCCTTCCTTCCTTCCTTCCTTCCTTCTTCCTTCCTTCCTTCCTTCCTTCCTTCCTTCCTTCCTTCCTTCCTTCCTTCCTTCCTTCCTTCCTTCCTTCCTTCCTTCCTTCCTTCCTTCCTTCCTTCCTTCCTTCCTTCCTTCCTTCCTTCCTTCCTTCCTTCCTTCCTTCTTCTCTTCATCTCTTCCTCTCTTTCTTCTCTTTGTCTCTTTCCTCTCTTTCACATTCTGCAGTGTAATTTTGATCTCCTGCCATTCTTTTTTCTAAATTTTGAGACACATCTGAAAGCTCTTACTTAGCAGGAATTCTCAGTGAAGCCAGTAAGCAAAGTGAAATTTGTCTTATTCTTACCACTGCTTATTTCCTGTTTCTAAGAGCAACATAACCCAAATGTTTTCTGAACAGATGAAAGCTTATAAACACTGCAGTATTGGATGGTGGAGGAGAACAAATTATAACCTTTTAACACTGTTAATCTGTTTTGTACTTATCATATTTAGTAACGAGAAAACAGAGATGCTGGATATTTAAAATCTGTTAACTTTGTGTTAACATCTATCCAGTATGTTTACCTTTTTCTGTCCAACCCATACCCTCACTAAAGGCAACAATAAAACTCCCACAAGCCATGACCTGAGGTCCAGTGAAATCAATGGGTGTTTTCAAACTGGTTTCAATAGCCCTTGGATCAGTCTGCTTACTTCAATTAGCAGCTAAGCGAGCCTTTACATAGTGTGCTACATTCCCACAGATACATATGTTGTATGCTGAAGAAAGTTGCATTTGAGCAGATTTGTAATGGCAGTGACGGGGTAAGGTGATTAGCTAGGCAGCAAATGCTGTACGTGGCACGAAAATTCAGTTATGTGTTTCTTCCCTACAGAGTGAAAGAAATTAGCAACAAAGATGAAGCAGGGTTTGGTTCTGAAGCCACACTGCCCGCACAGAAAACACACACAAAGAGGAATACTGAAGCTTTCTTCCTAGGTGGTGATCAGAAAAAAGGGGTAAATCTAGATCAACTCTGTTTCTTTAAAGCCACCGCCTTATCCTCTTTCTCTTTTTAAAATCCCGCACCAGAAAAGCAATGATTCCCTTAAATTCCCTAGGAATTCAGAAGAAAATCACAGACGTTAAAACTTACAATATAAGTTTCTAATATCTTATTTAGGTCATGCAACTCTTTATTTCAACTTTTTGTTAAAAATACTCAACAAGGTATTCTCTAAACATTTTGTGGCAAGATACAAAGCCCTACTTTCACAGAAATACCTTTGCATAATTATTTCCTCTAAGCACTAGGAAAGCACTAAATATGCTGCCAAAATAAAGACTGAATTTATGACAGAATAGTAGATCATCAAGCTTTACAGACTCGAATGGCCATGCAAGGAGATTTTCAACTGTAAAATGGTGATGAGTTGATTTATTATTTGTGACATAAGATAAATAATTTAGGCTTGCACAAATTTAGCAAGAGGTTCTGTCCCTAAATGTATTTTAAAGTCATAACAGTCATGTGTCTATGATGAGGTACCTCATAAAATGGAAAGTTTGATTGAATACACCATCACACCACGAGTAGAGTAGCAGTGGTCAAGTAGACTTGGACAGAAAAAAATAAGGCTGTTCTGATACAGGGTTGTGTGCATGCATCCACAACTCTGTCACTTCAATGTTAGCCTACTGCAATGTCTTATGAGAGGACTCTATATAAAATTGATTCAAAACAACCAAAAGAAAAAATAGCTACCCTTCTTTATAGGATCACCTCATCTAGGACATATCACCCACTTAACTAAAGATTTCCACAGGTAGTCCCTAACTTCATAGGTCTTTAGAAGCTGGCTTTGACCTGTATATTCTTAAAAGATTAGGAAAAAATTGTTCTGGATTGACCTTCTCATTGTGGCTTGCCATATCAAGACTCTAAAATCAAATTTTTCTGTAAAATTAGGAAAATCCACATAAGATGTGGTCTCTGCAAAGATTCCAGGATTAGATAAAGTCATCTTTCTGCTCCAAAGCAGTGTTGATTCGTCAATATCTAGGACACTGCTGCAGGTTTCACCAGGGATAGAGTGACTGAACATGAATGCTAATATTTGACTGAGGGGTTTGTTAGAACACAGGGATTTAATTATGGACTTCCTCTCTATCTAATTAGCAAGATGCTCACCCAGTATGCGACCACTTTTGTCCAAAGTGGAATGCATTGAACATGACTTCTCAAAGGAAATAGTTAATGGAACCTTCTCTAAATAATGTCCACATCGCAAAAATCCCCAAGTTGATATTCAGAAACCTGTGTATGTGGAAACCACCCCTTTCGAAGTGGGAAAGAAAAGACAGCACTACAGGTGTAGTGCAAGAAATTTCAAACAAAAGTTCATGCAAAATGAAAAAAAAATAACATGTGATTGTTTGTACTGGTCTTCCTGGATAGTCAAACCAGATCATGTGTAACACAGACTAATGCTGCTCCCTGCAGGTGGATCATGAGCCCACATGAAGCCACACCAACTTCCAACTTCATTGGAATTCAACATGGAGTTACATGCTTAGCTGCAAAGAGTGATCTCCAGGAGCACAGCTTTTGAATGCAATTCATTTACTCGTATGCCCGCAAAACTTGTTTTCTGGTAAAAAACCCACTAGAAAAAGAATTATTCCCATGGGGATTTGTTAATTTACATAATTTCAGATCCATCTTAGTTTACTGGTGTTTCATCACATTGTGCTGTTTGGAATAAAACAAAAGCTGTAAAATATTAAGGAACTACCATATTTTTCAGTTCACATGCAGCTTTATTAATGTCTTGATAAATTCCTCAGAATGACTAAACTTGAGTTTGTTTCGTGTTTCTATTTAAATCTTTTAAAGCATAAACCAATTCGATACTAAATACCCTTCTAAATTATGCTAAAATCAACAGCTAAATCATTCACTTTCCATAAAAATGGAATTAGTATCATGCTCCTGGATGCTGTGGATCACACTTGAGCACAGAGACTTTGCAAGGCAGTGGTATAGCATCCTAGTCCTAAAGGTTTATAGTAGCATTCCTTCTTTAACCTTAGCCACAGGATAATAAACAGCACCAATAGGATAGTCCATGGTACCAGTAACCTTAAGAATGTGCAAGGAATAGACTGGCAGGAATTAATCTGCCATTTTCATATATCTGCCCAAGGGAAGTACTGTAATTGCAAAAATTTACTCTTAGACTGCTGAGACTCATAGTAATTATGTTTCTTTTTTAATAGAAATAGCCACAGGTAGTAACAAATTGGGTTTTGAGATGAGGAACTGGGCATGCATTCTAACCCAAATTACTATGTAATTGTCTTTATTATAAAACGCTATAGAAAACCCAAAACTTAAACCAGAACAAAAACTTTCCCTTAAAAAAGTCTTCTCCTCCCATGGCTATTCAGCATGTGTGCCTATTTCTTCATTCACAGGTATCAGCAAGACCTGTAGAACCGCAAGTAATTTATCTAAATCTTTTTGACATTGCTAACCTGAATTCCTGAAGCTTACATTTGTTTAATAGACACAGCTTCCTCTTGCTTTACAAATAGGTCAGAATTTGGACATTCAGATACTCATTCCTAAGTTTCCTTTGCCAATATCAGGGGATGAAGGAAAGACTATTTGTGGTCTACACATATATTAAATGAACTGAAATTAAAATTCTCTTCAAAATTCTGGGAGGCTGTTTGAAATAAATGAGTCCAGGAAAGTACTTTCACGCTTGAAGATATTATTATTTTGTTACATCACACCATTGCAATAATGAGAGGTATGCTTTTGGGAAAGATCATGTATGTGGTGGCCAATGAATAAATACCAAAATAAATTGATACAGTTGCTTCTGCCCCTTGCAATACTATAGCCTGTTACCCTAAAAAGAAACTACATGTGGTTTAAATAGACAAAATACATGTACAGATTTAGACAAAATGAAGACTGTATATTGAAAGAAATAGCAGACAACATCTCGTTTTCACCTCTTTTTCACCCAACAGCTACAAAGCTGACTGATATATTTTTTGCCTTGGAGCTATGAGATGCAAATTATCATGTGCTTTTTAATAACTAACGCAGTCCATGGAATCAGTTAAGTCCTGTTTCTTTTCACATGTTGCATGCATTGTACTTCCCTTTAATCATCACTCTCAGTCCTGAAGTTTGATAGTAGGATTCCATCATGAAGTGGAAAATGAGGTCCTTCCTTACCTACTCTTGCCTCAGGAAAAAAATGACAACATCATTTGTCTCTAAACTTGATGCTTTCTAGTTTGCAGAAAAAGGTGCAGGTTGACAGCATCTTCCAAAACACTGTTACACAGCTCTGTACAGATCATACACAATATAAAAAAAAAATTAGATGCACATTGCTCATTAATAATGCCTTTTCTCCATCTAGATGATTCTTTTGATTCTATTTTGCTCTCTTTTCTGTGTACATCCACATATGCATGCGTACACACAGTTACATTATCTGGCCCATAGCCTAGAAATATAATAGTTTCTAAGGCTTCGTGTTTGTAATTTTAAAAAGGCTTTTAATTTCATTATTTTGCAAGCACTCTAAATTCCACTATATTCTTATTGTCATTTGATCCACTGAAACGACGAAGAGATCACAAAAGAACACACTTGGTACTTTACAGCTGTGGCTGGATAATCTGGCTCATGATCATCAAAGCAGGATTGTTTTTATGATCTTCAAATCTGCATATCAAATTACTCAAGTCTCTGCAAGAAAGCAAGACATCAAGACTATCTCAACAGAATATGAGAAATGTAGTTGGAGGCTCAGTGAAACTAACAGCTTTTGCAGCTTTGCAATGTTCTTAAAGCAAAGGAGAGAAGCAACAGGGAGAAGCTCAGGTAACACAGACTAACAGATTCTGGGCTGAATTCTGCACATTCTTGTGCACATCAGCGACTCCACACCTGTAAATGATCTGTTTAATTTTACGGTTCTATTTACCCAAATTAAAACGACCACTGATTAAGTGTTTTAAGGATCCTGCCCTGAAAGAAATAATATTAATTTAATTATACATATATAGGCATATTTCCATAGGCCTCAAAATTACTTACACTGACTGAGGACATGCTTTTTTCTAGATGTGCACAAAAAGAGCATTTTCGACTCTGCTGGTAGTCACTCAAGTGCTGAATCTGAGGTACATTGTTAAAACAGTGTTCTTTTCTTTGTTACTTTTAAAATTTTATAGAATTTAAATATTTTCATTAAGAATTAATGAACATTTGTTTAGCCGACTTCAGCTTACCGTTTTTTTAGACTGATTCGTAGCTAAACAATCATAAGTGGTTGCTTAGCAATCAGCAAAGAGCGAGACAGAAATATAGTAAGTAAAGAAACTGACTGACATGTTCTGTGTTTGAATCATGGTATTCAGTAAAAACAACAGAATAACACCAAGAGAAGTTTAAAACAACATTCTCTTAATAAAAGAATACAAAAAAACTGTCTTTAGGAAGAAATTATGCATTTAAAAGCTGCAAATTGTTATTCATATGTCTGTCGCTATAAAAAATTCCTGTAGCTATTATTAAAAATACATTAAAATCCTTCAAATGTTCATGAAACCATTATTTACCTTTTGTTTTAATTCAATTGTCAACTGTGCTTCCAATGATTTTAAAAACAGTATATATTTACAAAGCAAGCAAGAGTTTACAGCTTTGAAGACTTGAAATTGATTTTTAATGCACCAGCTTTCAAACACTACAAAGGCTGCTCTCTGCTGATAAAGACAGTAAACAAGAAATTGTCCTTTAAATGTTCCCTTTAATGTTTTTCTTTAATTAAAAATCAATCAAAAAACATTGCCACATAAAGAAAATTTAAAATTAAGACATTAAAAAATGCTTTATGTTTTTGACACACAACACATTCAAACCAGAATGAAAACCTCTGATGTTATTTTATTTACTTGTATTAGTTTAGACTTTTTTTGCGCTGTTAACATTGTTAATCAAAAAATATAAGCACGTAAAAGTAGTTTAGCATTTAGCTCTTTTTATAGAGTGGAAGTGGTTAAAAATATGGCGAAATTAAACCAGAAGTTATAAAAGTACTAAAGTAACATACCTTTAAAATACTTAAAGATTATTTTAATAGATTCCTATCCTCTAATCAGACTGAAACTTATTTATGTAGATTAGTTACATCTAGAGTCTCATTTATCTAACCCGTATTTATTCTTTGATCACAAAGCTTGTTAACTTAAATGGTCTTTTATTGTTATGATTCATTTTCCCATAATTATGCAGTTTAACTGTCCGATTTTTTGTTTTAATAAATATATGCACATGCACCGATCATATTCAACAGTATTATGCTGGATGCTCAATGAACTGTAAGAGCCATTTCAATATAATAAAACTGCCTGGAAGTGTTCCAGGGAAAGGACTGGAAATACGAGTAATCACAGTGTCACTAGAACTAGTACAGGCAACACACACACATGTCGTACACAGATCAGTGGATGGTCTGAACCACCCTCTGGAAATAACTCTGCATGACTATCACTGCAAGAGCCTACAATGCATCGATTAGAGGTCTCACCCACACAGCTGAAATTGTGCATTTGCATCTCAGGACAAGACTTTTCCTTTCCCCTTTGGAGCTCTCTTTTGGCAGGCCACAGAGACTGCAACACAAAGCCACCCAGCAGGGAACAGGATGAGATTAAGAACTTTTCTGTTACGGGTTAAAGTATTTTATGAATGTAAGAAACTCTGATCATATGCCAGTAGAAAAGTCCATGGCTAAAGTTAAATATCTTAATTTGAAAGACTTAGCATGCCTCGATTGCCTATATTAAAAATAGACCAGTATGGGACTGATTGTCTTCTGGGTTGGAAAAGGAGATATCTCCTCAGTGAACCAAAGTAAGATAGGAATTTATCTTTATGCTGTTTCTCTGTACAAATAACACTAATAATTCGCTGAAACTATGCAATTTTGTCTTTATATGGAGGGGGACTCCTCAGCTTTGAGGACAGAAAAAAAGAGAGATCTCATGTCAAGCAAGTGGATGAATTGATCTAACCTTTCTGTACAGGTAATACCACTACCTAGTGGAAGCAAAACAGTAGGAGAAAGAGATAGTTCTTGTATGACCTTATTAAGAAGGAAATGTATTAGCAGCCTTTGGGATTTAGCTTGAAAATATATGACTGCTCAAGAAGGTTATTTAAAGCACTGTCTAATATTCTAATTAACAGGGACATTCATAAGGATTTGTTTGTTCTTGAATGTAGTACTTAATACTGAGTATTTTATCTAAAATTCTTAATAATTTACGTTTTTTTTCTTTCTCATAGGATTTACAGTAATTAATCCAAAATTTTCTTCTGTTAAAAAAAGAAAAAAAAATCTACAGCAGACTGAAAAACAAAGGTTACACTATGACAAATAGATTAGTAGGGCTTAGAATGCACCCTGGCTAAGAATTATGGCAGCTGCAAATTACTCTGTTTCATCTCATCAACAAAAGCAGTGACTAGTTAATATCCTTGATGTCCCCTTAAAAACTTAAATAAAACACTTAAACTCAAGGAACATTTTTCCCCAGTCATTTTGCCACTCTTTTCCTAGTACCTTTTCTCTATTTCTTTTCTTTTTCCTCTTTTTTCTATTAAGGCAAGAGCCTGCAGTCTCCTGAGAGTTTTACTTGTTTCCTGTATTTTTGAACCCTTTAGCATTAATTTTACCACTTCTCTTACAGCTGAAGTAGCCATACAATTGAAAGCATAAAGCTTTCAGGCTATCTACTGCAAAAATTTGTCCCAACTGCTCCACACTGACCTTTTGGCATCAGAGGATTATTTCTATATTTTAAAGATAAAAACAGAGCTGTGTTTCTGCTCTGCTCTACAAATTCTCGTTTAACTTCTCATTACTTATTTTTTTTACCTATTGGAAAACATTAATACAAGTGTCAAAATGTCTTTTCTTCATACATGCAGGTACTCCTCAGGCTTGAAGAAGTATCTGAAGAATTTTGCCATGCAACATAGATATTTTCTTCAGAAAAAAAAATCCAAACCAAATAAAAAAAAACAACCCACATACATCCATTTTTTGTATGTAGAATGAGTGCTTGCATAGCAAAACCTAAAACTAATTTAACTCGACATTTTTAATTTTGTCGAAATAACGAAAGAAAGAAAAATTAAGCATGATATTTAGAAACATATATGTAAATATTAGCTGGTATGTTAATGCTTCCTGGAAAGGAAGATAGTGAAGAGAAAGAAAAAAATGTTGGGGAAAAAAGACAAAACTACTATTAAAAAAAAATAAAATCCCAGCTGGTTCACATCCAGATGTTGTGACTTGGAAGGAATTTTTTTTAATGACAATTTTGTCTTATCAGAGAAACCAGACTGTACCTATTCTTTCTTAATACTGAGTAATATTTGTGAATATTTCAAGCATACCTATTGTTAATTTTCCATGTAAAAACAAATTTGCTGAGTTTTAATAATGATGCTGTATTATTCACAGTTTCAGAAATATACGAAAATATGTGGTAACATATGTTCAGCAATACAGTCAATGGAGTATTTGATTTCTTTTCCACTGCACACATGATTATGCCAGGTTAACAATTGGACTTGATTGTCCTAAAAGCATTGTCCCACCTAAACCATTCTATGATTCTCTGTTACAATTCAGATCATAGTTACAAAAACATCTAAATTACGGTCTCCTTAATCATGCATCATCCTTATAAAGATGCTGTAAGAAAAAAAATCACAAAACCCTCAAACCTGAGAATGAAGGGCCAAATCATACTATTCTTAGCTGCATTCCATAGAGGTCTTAGTCACAATTCACTCTTGAACCACTAAAATAATTTAAGTCAAAATTATGCTATTGACTGAATTATGAGTAAGAATAGGCCTTTTCATCAACATGGGTAAGGATAATAGAAACTTGAGAAAATATGTTTTTAAAGATAACTCTTCAAAGGATTGATCAGCCGTTGAAATTGCACTGGTAATCACAAATTTGTAGGGATTTTTCCATCTAAGTTTAGGTACTGACAGTGAACATAAAGATTCAGAAAGCCCAGATAACTTTAAGAGAAGTTGAGAGCTGTGACAGTCAATCTTGCATGACTTGTTTCACATCTTTTATAAAACAGCAAGTTCTACAGAAATATTATTATTCTTAATTTTTTGTTAACAAGAACTTCCGCTCTGGAGAGACTGTTTTCTTTTGAATATTATGTATATTCCACTTTAGACTCTTAAACTGTTTTTTCTCTACTATTTTCATTGTTCTTCATTACAGCTTTTCATCTTGGAAAGTTCTTTAGATCTCAAATGGACCTTCATATCAAGAATGATCCTTTTAAAATAATAGTGCTGTAAATATCACTAGCAAAGAACTCAAGATCAAGACCAGAACAGATTTAATACAAAAAAAGGAGTTCAATTCTGCTTCCTTTTTCTATTTCAGCAGCCAGTACAGATACCACAGTGAGTGGTGTGCTGCCAGATCTGATCCTAAAATGTATGTCTTTTGTGTAACTATACTATGCAGTACATCGTCACAAAAAAATTAAATAAAGCTTCATGGAAGCATAGGAAAAGTTTCATCCTGAAATTCTTACATAGTCAACTCTAGGATGGACTTCATCCAGTGAAAGAAATTAAAGATGCAGAACAATGCAACATAAAACCAGGCTGTACACAAAACTGCAGACTGTATTTACACAATACAAGCATTCAGAGGAGTTATTTTGCAAAACATCCAGCCTTGCAAAACATTGTTAAAGCTATAGTAATGATACCTAGGCAGGTAGTTTAAGAGTTGCATCTCACAACGTAGTGTCTTTAGATACAGCCCTGGAATATGCAGCTGTGAATCTTTGGAATATATAGAGTACAAACCTGCAAACTTGCAAATGTTTAGAACTACTCTAGTATCCTCTTGATGCAAAATGTTACCTTGTACTAGTTCTAGTGAGAACAGAAAATAGTACTCCTCAGTTGAAGAAGGAGATATTTAAAAAAAAAAAATAAATTATACCTCCGTTTTCAGATAGGAATTTAAATCACTGAGGATGAGTGTAACTTCTCTTTATATGCTGCAGCTTCAGATTTCTTTTTGTAATCTTGAAATTTCTGAGCAGAATTTTCCCAAAGTATGAAATAGCATATTTAAAGACAGAGCAGCACTAATATGGTTCATGGTTTTTTACTTCCCTAGAAGACTCTATCTTCTTAGGTACTACTAGACACCTGGCGACGAAGCTGCACTGGGACATGACATTAATCTATTGACACATCATAAACTTCAGGTGCCTGGAGTATTAAGAATGATCTGTATTTTATCTTTAAATGCTGTGGGAATGCCTGGTACAGCAGATACAGTGATTCCCAGCTTGAGAGCTTCTTTCAGCAGTCATTCATTTTTAGCTGTTGTTTAACAAAAGCTGTGACCACATCTTTTTTTATTTACACCCACCTTATTCCTGATACATTTACAAAATTCCCCAATTGCACCACAAGTATAGCAATAAATAATCTCTAGGGTGATCAACACTACTTGCATATTGCAGATCATTTTCTACACTACTGATATGTCACTTTGAGAAGCCTGTTTCTGGAACCTACTTGTGTAAAGAAACTATTTGTTTTCCTTTATCCATCCACTCTTACCTATGAGAAATCTGCAAGAGAAAGTTGTGACTTGTTCACACAGGGAAAGGAAAACTGACTAACTCAGAATTTTGGTAGGAGAGATACACATATGTGTATGTTAATACATTTTTTTGATGTCTGGACTTCAAAATAAAGCAAAATTCTGTTTCTTTTAGTCAGGTGAGCAGGTCACCAGAATGAGATGAACCAAATTTTCCCAGTAGATTTTAAAATCTAGAGTGAACAGAAATCTTCTTTCAGCCATGTTGTTTCTATTTTCTCCTGCTTTCCTTCTCCACAGTAAAAATTAGTAGTCTGGATAGGAAGTGATTTAAAGGTCACATGGAATTTCGACCCTGGCAATGAGAATTGTACAGCACTGCCCTATATTTAAATATTTTTAACGGACTTTTGTTTGAAAGCACTGTTTTTAAAGTATCTTTAGAAAATGATTGCTGAAGTTAAGAACATGAAACATGTTAAAGTGTAGATGTGTAACTTCCCAGTATGTTACTAAACACTGTTCTTAATACACATCAATCTCAAGTGCATATCAAATCACAAATGGTTAATCTTCAGAGGGCCTAAGAACTTGCAAGTCTCTTGCACCAATAAAAGCTGAATGTATATAGCATCTTCATCTGTCCATCCAACATTTTATACATATATGTATGTATGCATGTTTAAATTATTTTTTATGGTACTGAAGAAGTTAATTGACATATATAAGTAACACATGCAACTGTGGTACATTGGTGGATACTACAAAGTAGTGAGCAAACACACAAGCTGTCAAAATGTATGATTAGTGTGCAACAGAAGTCACTTAAAGAGAGGGAAGATTACACCACTCTTACCCATATGAGGAAGTATTTAATTCAACTGCTGGTCCTTTTGGGTCAGTCTGAAACCCCTAGTCACTAAGCAACACTTTACTCCACAGGTTTTGTTGATGTAAATTGGGCTATCTGTAGAGTAAAATACTATTCATGAGAAATAAGGGAACTATAAGACCCATTGGCTTCACTAGGTCTTACTAGTAAGTGAAAGGAAAAAAAATATTATGCACTCCTAATAAGAGTGGGAAAATTTGGATCTTACTGAGAAAGAAATTATTTATTTCCTATTAAATATTTATAGAATCAATTGGATGTACTAAGTAATAATATAATATTTAGCATGTATATAGATGATTGAACCACTAAACAGTTGCTGAGAAAATGAGAAAGAAGAAATGCAGTTTCATTGCATTAATTACATAGTATGGGATTATCATGTTTCAATATATATTTGTAAAAACTAATGGGAACATTTGTTAGAGAACCCTTACACAATTCTTTACCTTCCCCTTACTGAGGTACTGAAGAAAACTGCTTAACTGGGTTGATTAACTAAAAGACGTGATAAAGCAGTTGGATATTGTGTCTTTTTTTTTTTTTCCACTGCCTACACCTTTTATTCCTAACTGTGTAATTTACATATGCAGACACAGGTTCCTTGGAGTGATTAAAGATATAGTAGATCCAGAGAGAGGGCTGATCCTTTATTATTTCTCCTTAAGTCTGCAGTTTAAATTTTACATGAGGCAGAAGCACAGGACCAGACATAAAGTAGTGCCTACATTCTAAATGCAAATTTTATATAAAATTTACTCCAGGGATGTGGAGATGGAGAATACAAAATGTATTTTCATAATGCAAAAGTATAGTGAAGAGGATCAATTTTCCCCTCTGGCTACTTTAAACCTGAGCCTTTTCTAAATAGAAACCAACTACACTGTTTCTTACTGTGTCTGTTTTGCCAATACAACTACAAAATATAGTATCAATAAATACGTTTGAACAGGTTGTACACTAGGTAAAACTGAGTGTTTTCTAATCTACTGACTGGACTATGCAAACTTCCAAAACACTCTGTGTAGATAATGAGGGAAAACAAGACCAGCATTAGATACACCAGTATGTTATGAGGAGTTTTAGTTACATTTTCCATAGCTGTCGTAATGAAACCTCTTATAGAAACCACAACACACTTTTTAAGGGAGGAAATTCCTCTTTTAGCTTTATATAGGTTTCAGGAAAAAGAATCATGATTGATCTTATACAGTGAACACTGTAAAAAAGAAGGAATCATATTTTCCATAGGGATTTTACACTACAATTGAAACTTTACTACTCAGTAGCATCAATACATTAATTAATTGCTTTATATAGACATTACACAGTTGTAGGAAAGTATATTTTTCTGTCTTTTAGTAAGTATTACACTTGTCAGTAGGAGAAACGTGGAGTGTTTCTTTTTTTAACTTTCTGACAACTCCATTTTACAATAAATAAAGGTTGACATTACTTAAACAAGTGTCATGGAAAGTTATTTGTTTTTTAAAGGATGAATAATAAATCAAATTATCTCCGGTTGTGCCCTAACCTAAACTCTTTCCTAAAGTGTCATTTTTGTTACAATCAATTTCAGATTTGAAGTATTGCTCTTCTCACCTAATTGATAAAAACATAAATTCATGATAGGCATAAAATGAAATTGTTTCTGTGACACAACTCAATAGTTGATTGAGGATTAGTTTACAGTGACTTTGTATAGGCAGCCTTTTTAATTTTATTTTTTTTCCCCAGTTATAAATGTCCCATTTCCAGGTCATCGGTTACTTGAATTTTGATTCTTTAAACTGCCAATTACCATTGGCCATTTCTATTCGGTTTAAAATATTAGATACAGCTGGCAAGTAGAACATTTGGTGTTCACAGATCACAGAGCATGGTAACTCCAAGGTATTATGAATCTTCTTCAGGTACATCAAGTGACTACAGTGCAACATCTTTCCCACTAGCTGCATACACAAAATGAGTCTGTGTCACTTCTGATACACTCAGCTCATTCCCTTATGACTCAGAACAGCATATCAGGAGAACCACAGGGTAAAACAGATATGACATTTCAAATATATTTAATAGTCATTATCCAGAGCCTGCTTTCAATCCGAACGTTAAAAATCACTTTGGAACATACCTGTAGTGTTTGAACATTAAGCTGCATTAATCATGAAGTAATACTTTAAATTAAATCAACTGGAGCCAATTTCTGCCCTCACCTTCACTCTGCAAGTTCACTGCTCTGAAATAAATCTTCTGAGTTTGGACTTCAAACTACCTGCTAAAAATTAAGTCATTCTTTGATTAGTACCCTATATCCAATGGTCCAAATTATGCCATTTCTCACATTCACAAAAGTCAGTAGAGGACAGTGGGGATATAATTAGCAGCAGAATGCAGCCCAGCTACAATTTCTAAATGAGCTTTGGTAGAAGA